>CM017893.1:14791762-15449024 GCA_008369825.1 Triplophysa tibetana | reverse complement strand
GATTTAGACATGTTTGGTGTCTATGAGCTACATTGTGATGTCCTTCGCGTTGATGTTTGTTGTGTTTGGTAACTCTTTCTTATAGTTTTATCAAACTCTTAGTAGTCTTCTAGTGAAATCCAATCAGCTTTCACATGCAAAACACCATCTGAAAGACAAAAACAGTTAACTTTCCCTCCAAAGTTGCCATCTCCTGATTGGACCAGTCACGTCTGTAGGATGTGACATCCTCACAGTTTAAAAGAGACCACGAGAAGATTCTTTCTCTCTCTTCCTCGCGCTTCCTTTTCTCTATGTGTGCTCTTCTTTCTCTCGATGCGTTCTGCATCTCCAAAGGATGGACTAGAAGAAGACTTCACCTTTAACCCATAAGTTTGTGCCAGGCTGCGGCCTCGTCTTTCCAGATACAGATCCTCTGCATAAAACTGGTTCTCTCTGATCACTTCCAGCCAAGATCAACTGGAGCCTTAACAACCTGCATCAGGACTCTTTCTTTCTTTGATGGGCAAGACGTGCAAGTATCAAACTTAGTCTTATTAATGGATGCATAGGGCATCATTAATCCTTTTAACAAAGGTCCGTTACAAGAAGAAACTGATGTTTAGTTCAGGCTATTGATCTTCTGAATATCATATACTGCCATAATCCATGCTCTGTTCTTCTCTGTTTCAACTTCAACCATCTTCTAATGCTTAACTGTATGTGTGTGTATGTTAGATTAGTATGTGTCTAGTCTAGATAATAAAGTCCTGTTTTTTTCACACGTGATGTTGTTTGTAGTTCATGCTCATAATCCGGAGTCCCTAAACATGCCGATTCTTGCTACCTGCTCGTAATGCTAAGTGATTTCCCCAAATCATGAATTTGATCCAGATAATTATAATTGATCATTATTAATTAAATTCATCCCAATTTGGATTGATATTTGTTTCCCTTACAAAGGGTGGTGGAGAAAATATTACTTATAATTGGGATCAAAGCTCATGATAATTCTTACATATTTGATGAAGAATAGTGTTTAAATAATTCTGTTCCTCATTGAATTCACTACATAATTGTGTGTTAGAACGCGGGCATGATTAAACAAAAGTTATGAGCTTAAACTACTGTCAGCCTAAGTGTGTTTTAAATCAAGACGTTATGATGCAACATGCTATACACATGTATGTTGCTATTTGCGGCTTGTTTAATGTAGATAGTGATAGATTGATTTGGTAGTTCTGCTATGAATTAGAAAAGTCTTAACATAGATTAAATGGTATCAGTGTAAGGTAAATCTGATTTGGCGAAGAAATCCCAATTTCAGTATTAATCAATGCATAAGTCTATTCTGACGAAGGAATCTCAGATAAGCTGCATGTGAAACTGTTCCAGAATCAATATGCTTTGGCGAAGAAATCCCAATTGCAATATTGTTTAACCTGTTTTCTGACGAAGGAATCTCAGTACAGTGTTATGTAAAGGTAGATTTGAGTGATGCTCCTCTTTCTGCGTTGTAAGGACCTTTAAATTATAGTCAGAACTATGCCAGTCATCTAAACTTTGACTCTGCATATACAAGTTTAGCTAAATGGTGATCAGTACTGTGTTACAATTGCCGAATGAAAATAGTGTGTTTCTCAATTCTTCAGTATTTGTGTGTAAGGCACAAACAGCTGTATGTATGTAAATGAGTGTAAACCTACAGTGAATGTGTAAGTACTCCTTAAAGAAGGACAGGAAACCTGTTTAAAGTACTTGTTTACAGAGAAGCGAAAGCATACATAATAAGAATTAGTGAATGCATCTATATTTGCATTTAGGCTTGCTAAAGAAAAGCGTTGAATTGATTTAAGTGTAAGCGCCATGTTGTAACCAACTGTGTACCGCTTTTATTATTTGAGATTGTTTGAACGGTGCAGACACTCTTGAGAACTAAAGTGCCCTGGGGTGCACTGGTTCCCATGACAACGACTTGTCAACCAGTTTGACTCCACCTACCATAGGTGTCATTGGCTGGTGCCATTTTGTTAACAATCGATATTTGTTCGCTAAGCTAAGCTAACATGACCTAGCGGCCTTAGACGAGCTTACTAATACCTAACTTCAATAGTTAGTGGTTAGCATAGCATATGTAATTGAAGTCATTAAGTAGTGCTTGCGTGTATTGCAGTGTAAAGTGATTTAAACTATTCCCTCTTAACAAAATCTCTATTTTCTGATTTCCACTCTCTTTCCTTAATTCTTCTCAGACTCACTTTAACTAACTTCAGGTGCATTCCTTCCTGAACATTGTTGCTCAGTTACTCATTTAATTGAACTTAATTAAATTTTAACTGCCTACTCAGAGAATAATTCTTATAGGTATTGGGGATTTTGAATAGAACATTGACCCTAAAGTGCACACACATGTAATGGCATAGGCATGGGAGCTGAACACGCAGCAGCCTTAGCCAACAATGGAGTGATGCCCAACACTGACCTATATGGTTAAATGTCAGTACTATTAATTATTCCCAGTACTAGATCACTTCCCTTCTATTTTATTTTTTACTGGTTAATTTTACTATTAGCAGTCATCTATTTTTTATTTTATTTATCTATGTCCAATCTCTTTTTCTTGATTTCTGCTTATTTTAAATATGTGCTCCAGAAATATGACTCCTATTGCTACACAATCTAGATGATTAATAAGGCATAAGTATAATTCTGAGCACCACTAATTGACATAATCAGAATCGGGAAGGCTCTCTTCTCTCTCTCTCTACTTCCTGTTCTTCAATATTCAGAGATCAAACCTGTTAAGAACCATCAGTATGTTTTGAGTTTTGATTAAATGATTTAGACTAGTCTTACATCATTGTTAAATCTCTGGTTGCATACAAATCTTGCTTCCTGCCATAGGCAGTTAAGATAATAATAGTGTACACACTTCACTAGCTACCTAAAGCAGTTAACCACACGTGGTAAAACCTAGCTGCACAATATACAATAGCTTTATTTCTAAATATTTTATATGGTCTTGCATTAGTCTCTTGCCCTAACTCTCAGAACAAGTTTGCCCCAACGTCTCAGATGGAAGATCTAATGGCCTGGCAAGGCATGGTGATGGACGCCCTACCACCTAGAACTGCGGATGACCTTCCTCACCAGAGACAGGTGCAACTGGACAAAGAGGGAAGAAGACAAATGACACATGGTCCAAGCCAGAGTTATGACCACAAGGAGCTGACCAGCATCATCCTCTCCTTAGCCCACAACCTCACAGACCTGAGAAATGAGGTGAACGACCTAAAGCTGCATGCAACAGAGTCCCAAGAGGAACTTAAGCATGCTCAAAGTCGCATAGCCCAACTGGAAGGTGAGACCCAGACCACACGAAATAAGTCTGGTAAGATGGAAGAACAGGAGGAGGTTAACAGACTTCAGATAGCTCTCTCAGCTGCTGAGCAAAGAAAACTACTGGAAAAAGCAACCAAAGAAGAGCTGGAAAAGAACTGTTTGATGCAAAGTCATTATTAGTAACAGCCCATTTTGAACTATCAGATAGAGATGCCAAAATTGAATCTCTGACACAGCAGCTGGACAACACAAGAGACAAGCTTGACAGGGTCCAAAGAGAACTCGAACACTCATACAAGCTGCAATGGGAACCACAGTGGAAGACACATCCCCCACTGTCACAGCAGGTAAGCAGAGCAAACTCCCTCAGCCCAGTTCAAAGATACAAAGGGGGGGGGGGCTGACCTCTCTGCTTAACACCTCACCAGCCAGCATCCTAAAAACATCTGAAGCCATAGAAGGGAAGGGACTTCTCCAGATAATCCCTGTAACGGTACATGGAGCGACCCTTAAAGACCTCAACAAACTGGCTAGAGTCATCAAGTGCTTCATTCCAAATTCTGCAGGAGACCTCGATGTCCATGCCTACCTGCAGGATATAGACTTTCATCTGCAAATTATGCCGAATGTGACCACACGGGAGAGACTCCACCTGCTTTGGATAACTTCTGGTAAGAGGTAAAGAGCTTTCTAGAACGGCAGCCTGACGCTGTCAAATCCGACTACCACCGGCTGAAACAAGCTCTTATACAAGAATTCTCAGACCCAGAAACAGAATATGGACTGGTCGCTGCCCTGAACCTCAAACAGGGAAGACAGGAAACTCCCCGAGTTTACCTTAACAGACTCAGACAAGCTTATTTTGGAGCTCGCAATGAATCCGAGATGGAGGAGGATATCAGCTTCAAGAGCCTGTTCCTCAGAAATCTACATCCAATTGTTAGCCACCATTTAGGCATCATGGCCTGCCCTCATACGATGACCATTCATCATTTGCGGGACCTGGCACAGAAGGCCTTTAATAAACATAAGGCCACATCTGAAAGAAAGGCCTCTACGGCACCATTGAGTCTGAACTGTAACATTCAAAAGTTTGCACCAGAAGGCAGACATTGTCACTACAACACAATGTCCTTCAACGATATGCCAGGAAAGCTTCCAGCCAGAAGACAAAACCGTCACCATCGTAATAGGCCCAGATACCAGACCAACCACTGGAAGAAACCATGGAGACGGCAAAATTCTTCTTTGGAAACACCACTGGCTGTCCAACAGCCACTGACAGCATCATCCGATGCAACACACAGGTGCCGATCTGAGTCCTCACAAAGAGAGCCGGACTTACCTACGCCTGAGTCACAGGAGCTGCTGAAACTAGTAAGAGAGCTCTTCACACAGCTCTCACCCAACATCTGATGATGTCTTGACACCTGCTGTCCCACCTCTCCAGGAAGCACCGATGGCCAAGGAGTCCACCCGAGCTACCTGCAGTGCGTGCGGGACACGTCTGATCATCATGTACATCTTAATTGTCGCTCGTTGTTGTCTATTAGGTCAGACAAAAACATGCGAAAAGGGGGATATGTAGTACCTGAGACGGATCAGACATGCATAACTACTTAAATTTCTTAAATATTACAACAACACCCCTCACCCCACCAGCACGCTAGTCGCTTGGGGGTCAACCCCCAATCTGCAACTTACACCAAGGGCAGGACAAGATCTCTGGTGACCATAGCAACTCACACCAATTCATCAAGATAGAGTATTTTACGACCCATTGGAATGTAAGGAGCTGAACTCTCTTTACTCACTTTGGGGATAGACCTACAATTATAAATGCATTTATATGGAAATGTACACATTCATTTATAACATTTCCATGTATTAATGTTCATGTTGTTATGTCTGTTTTAACATTAATCCAACGTATCCATGAATGTGTGTTTAACTACTGGAATTATTAGATTTGTAGTAACTCATTTAACCAAGATTTAGATCATGTTTGGTGTCTATGAGCTACATTTGTGATGTCCTTCGCGTTGATGTTTGTTGTGTTTTGGTAACTCTTTTCTTATTAGTTTTATCAAACTCTTAGTAGTCTTCTAGTGAACATCCAATCAGCTTTCACATGCAAAACACCATCTGAAAGACAAAAACAGTTAACTTTCCCTCCAAAGTTGCCATCTCCTGATTGGACCAGTCACGTCTGTAGGATGTGACATCCTCACAGTTTAAAAGAGACCACGAGAAGATTCTTTCTCTCTCTTCCTCGCGCTTCCTTTTGTCTCTATGTGTGCTCTTCTTTCTCTCGATGCGTTCTGCATCTCCAAAGGATGGACTAGAAGAAGACTTCACCTTTAACCCATAAGTTTGTGCCAGGCTGCGGCCTCGTCTTTCCAGATACAGATCCTCTGCATAAAACTGGTTCTCTCTGATCACTTCCAGCCAAGATCAACTGGAGCCTTAACAACCTGCATCAGGACTCTTTCTTTCTTTGATGGGCAAGACGTGCAAGTATCAAACTTAGTCTTATTAATGGATGCATAGGGCATCATTAATCCTTTTAACAAAGGTCCGTTACAAGAAGAAACTGATGTTTAGTTCAGGCTATTGATCTTCTGAATATCATATACTGCCATAATCCATGCTCTGTTCTTCTCTGTTTCAACTTCAACCATCTTCTAATGCTTAACTGTATGTGTGTGTATGTTAGATTAGTATGTGTCTAGTCTAGATAATAAAGTCCTGTTTTATTTCACACGTGATGTTGTTTGTAGTTCATGCTCATAATCCGGAGTCCCTAAACATGCCGATTCTTGCTACCTGCTCGTAATGCTAAGTGATTTCCCCAAATCATGAATTTGATCCAGATAATTATAATTGATCATTATTAATTAAATTCATCCCAATTTGGATTGATATTTGTTTCCTTACAAAGGGTGGTGGAGAAAAATATTACTTATAATTGGGATCAAAGCTCATGATAATTCTTACATATTTGATGAAGAATAGTGTTTAAATAATTCTGTTCCTCATTGAATTCACTACACATGCCATGTTTATTCTTGTTCTTGCAGCGGAGTCATGGCATAGCCTTAAGTTATGTGGAGGGAGAGATAGTTTCCCTAGGAGCCTTCTATACTCTCTCTCCGAGTCTCGTCAGTGTTCCCGCCATTTTCGTCTTGTTAGCTTTCCTTGAGTGTTCATCCCTATCACCTGGTCCTGCTTATTATCCTCTGTCAGTCTCCTTAAATAGTCCTAATGTTTCATTGTCCTGTGCTCGTTCATTGTACTCTGTACCTTGTTGTTTCATGCCTGACCGTGTAGGCTATTCCAACCTTACCTTTTTACCTTACCCTCGTGTCCCGGATTCCTTGTTCCTGTTACCTTGTGTCTTGTAAGTGTAGTTTAGTGTTGTACAAAGTGTTTGTTTCCTTAGTCTAGTGAGTCCGTGTCCTTGTTATCATTATTATTTATCCTGTCTTGTTTTCCCTCTCGTGGGTTTTGTTTTGCCCGTTTTGTAAGAGTCTTGTGTGTCAATAAATATCCGTCTTCACCACCGTACTTGCCTGCAATTGGGTTCTTCCCTTGTATTTCATGACAATTCATGACAATAATGAAAGAGTCATATACAATAATGACATATTTTGTTTTAATTTTGGGTAAAATATCCCATATTGATTAAAATAATTAATTAAACTAAATGCCTACATTTTGCAGGGTTTCTTTGAAGGATATGGGCTGTGCTATCTTGTTTACTGGTTCATTAAATAATCAGATTAGCGAATGCCTTGTCCTAATTTTTATCAGATTTTGGCTGTCTGAATATGTGTGTTGATGTCTGCATAAAGGCACCTCCCTGTAGTTGTCATGGAGACATAAGGTTTATCAGTGCAATGCTCTCAGGGGAGAGAAGATGCATGAATGTGAGAAAAGAGAGAGACGGTTAGATGGACATGATAGTGTGTGAACAACAAGACAGGGAGCATTTGAGTGCAAAATGCCTTTCAAAACTCCAAAACCATCACTATGATCTATTTTGTTTGTGTAATTAGTTGTTTGTTACTTTTTTAGCACATTCTTTGCATTTGTAATTTCCCTCCTTAATAGGTTGCAAGGAAATATGCTGAGTTAGTAGGCTGTACATAACCTGTAATCTTCCTTCGTCCTTGTTATTTTTTCGGTATGGGTGACATTGCTTTTTCTGACTCATGGGCTGACTGCTGCTGATTATGCGTTGTTTGCCATCTGGTCTCCTCTCTTCCACATAATGGAACTATTAAGCAATGACCCTGACCCGTGCTACCACTCCGCACACATCACACCACTCATTAGACTTCTGAAACATTTCCCAGTGTGTCCATTAATTGATCTTTGCTTAATGCGATAACAGCCATCCCAATGACATTCAAAAGCCAAGAAAGATTACAGAATTGTAAACATTCATGTAAACTGGATTAAACATGTTTGAATTAACTGTAATTACTGAACAACCTTCTTCGGTAATTTGTGTTCTCCTCATGTCAAATAAATATGGGATGACAATGTCATTTTAGCACTTATGATAATGTGATCTTTTGGGTGTCATTTTGAAAAATGAGGTTATACATATGCTGCATGATATTTAAACCCCATGGGAAATAATCAATTTGCATATTTTTATGTTCTATTACCAAGCTTCACATAAGGTTATAATAGTACCATTTGAAATATAAAACTTGGCTATCGGTCCTACTTGACAAAAGTATTTTAACAGTTTTAAGTATTCAAGATAACATTAGATTTAAATAAAGTGAATTATACAATACAGAGCACAGGGCTGTCACAGATTGCTTAAAGCTGTCTTTTATGTGGCAGGGACATTTATTTGATGGTATCTGGATAAAATAACGTTCAGCACTATTGAGTTGTCTTGAGGTCTGATGTTTTGAAGTGCAGATCCAATTTCATACAGTCTGTGAATTACAGTAAAATAGGATAAAAACTTCTGGTAGTTTTAGTATAGAATAGTTAGAAAGGGTCACAGGGGTTTTAGGTGGAGTATACTATGGAATGGTATGATAAGGTATGGTATATGGTACCAATTTAAGTGTTTATGTACATAATCTGATTTAACTGGAGTATTAAAAAAGTGGCCATCATCTACTGCCACCCTCTGGTGAAAATCAAACAGAAACAGCTGTTGCGCCCTCTAAAGTATATCAGTGTTCTCAAGGGAGCCTGAGGATTATTTCAAATAAAACGAACAAAGTTATTATTACTTAGTTGTATTTTTTTTAGTGGTGGGCCGTTAACGGCGTTAACGGCGTTAACGCAGTGAGACTCTTATCGCGCGATAAAAAAAATGTCGCCGTTAATCTATTCTCAAAGTCGGGTTGGGAGCTGGGTCTATACTACACAAGCTATGATGACTTTCACTTTGATATTTTAGCGCGGATGTATACATAGATTAATGTCACTGTAGGGGAAGAGAACGAGATTTTTCAACTCGCGTGATTCGCGTCATTCGCGTCATTCTCGCCGCCTCATCATCTCATAAGCAGGGCTTCATTCGCGCGATTCGCGCAGCAAGTAGGTCTATCGCCTCTTTGCATTGACTTAACATGTAAATCACTCGTGTTTGGTCTGAACACAACATAACGTTACTGTGAAATGACCAGATCAAACGTGACGTGCTAACATGGATGCAGCTATGAAGCCGCCGGGTTTGCTTCAGGGAACATTTATTTTTAAGACGCTTCCCAATGGAAACCTCGACAAGACTAAGCTTGTTTGCACCTTGTGCAATGTGGAATTGGTTTACTGTACGAAATTGGTTTACATACAGTTAGTTTAAAAAAAAAAACTTTCTCTCAACAGGTAGTGGTCTAGCTTTAGTTGAAACCAATAACTTTGTATTGGCACCTAATGTATTATGGCTCCTGTATGACATATCGATTGTTGCTCCCTAACTCTTTGTAAGTCGCTTTGGATAAAAGCGTCTGCTAAATGACTGAATTTAAATGTAAATGTACTGTAGGAGCTCTTCCAGTCTCAAGTACCACCTAAACACAAAGCATCCCTTAGCTAATGCGGAAGTAAACACAAGTACATCTTATTGAACATAATTTAATTTTCATCACAAATTATCATAGTAGAACAGCTTTCTCAAGTAGTTTGTGATGCATTTTGGAAACAGGAGATGAGCCCCTTCTCTAATGCGCCACCTGGCTTGAGAAACCCGTTCTCAAAGATTTACTTTTAGTCATTATTTGGGTAACACACATATTCTGAATGCCTTCGGCAGAATTCAAATGAGCCATTTTAATCTAGATTAATCTAGATTAATTCCAAGATTAATCTAGATTAATCTAGATTAAAAAAATTAATCTATGCCCACCACTAATTTTTTTGTTTTGTTGTAGCTTTTTTAAATCTTGAAGTAGCTTTTTGTTTTAGTGGTTTTTATATATAAATATTTTTATATAATATTTTCTATATATTATACAATATATTAAAATGTTATTTCATGTTAAGTCTAGTTTTTTATTTATTTATTTTTATGTCATAATTTAATCACTTTATTGCTGAATCAACGTTTTTGTTTAGATATTTTGTCATTTTCATTAGGAATAGTTATAGTTTTGCTTAACTATAATAACCAAGGACAAAACAAGCATTAAAATAAGATACAACAAACTCAAGATATTCCTTAGTTATCTTTTTTTTAAAACCCTTGGTTATGCAAAGGATCAGGGGCCCGTTTCAGAAAGCAGGGTAAGTGCAAACTCAGAGTAAGTTAACCCCAGAAAACGGAATACTCAGGGTTTTGGGTTTCAGAAACCGAGGTATGTCAAACCCGCGACCGCGGGGTAAGTCAAGCCCATTTCAGAAATCGAGGTATCTTATACTCCGAGTGAGTAACCAGAGTAACATACTCCGTGAACCTAACCTGGTCGGGAGCAGGTTTTATTCCACAAACCCGGGGTTTGTTACAATCTCCGCCCCCTTTTCAAAGCGCGAGCTTCTAAAGGAAGCTGCATTAATTCGCAATAATTACATTTATGTCGGGAGAGAATTGTGAGGCCCCGTTTGGACGTTTTATCTTAACTTTTAAGGCCACTTTAAGTCGTATATTTAACATTTCCCAAACAATTTTTTAAATATAATTCCCATTTTCACAGTTTCAACAAAAAAGATATAAAGGTGATTGACATATAAACTTGCGCATTAATAAGTGAATATTTTTTTTCTAAATATGAGCTCATATTCACCGTACGCTTGTAACAGTACCTTCAATTCGATTGGCGACACATGAACACGTGCTTTTGTCACGTGCCGTTGCCATGGTGAATCGTGCTATCTTCACTCAATTGATGATGGCTTTTCATCGCCATGCTGCACGCGCATAACCTAGAGTGAACTTACTCAGGGTCGATTGAACTAACTCAAATCAGCTGGTCTGAAACTGAAAACTCAGAGTAGCGATTCTCTGAGTAAATCAACTCAGGGTTCAGATTTTAACTCAGTGTTGGTTGAACTTCCTTATTGAAACGGGCCCCTGTAGTCACAGACTTTGTTTTCGTTTACAGGTCTTCTTGGTATGGTAGCACACATGATGTTTACAACAGCATTCCAGCTAACGGTGAGTCTGGGCCCTGAGGACTGGAAACCGCAAAACTGGGACTACAGCTGGTCTTATATGTAAGTTCATACATAATCAAAATCATTGAACTGTTTCAAAGTGTTGTAGTGATTGAGGAAAGTTTCTTCGAAGGGTGACTTTATGACAAATAGTCTAAATCATAAAAGCAACTAAAGACTGACGCTTATGTATCAGACTTCAAGTGGAAGTTAACATTCAAATATGCTGTAAACCTATGGGAATGCATATGTTACAAGTACGAAAATAAAGGGCAATTAGTATAGGGATAGCCTGGCATATACTGAAGTACACATGCATTCTAAATTAATTCACCAATAAATTCACAAACTATACACCAAAAATTTCAATTAATGATCACAGATCGAAACAACATACCTTAAAGAGTAACTAGCATAACATCATGATAATTACATTTCATGCAGTGCATTACGTTGCCGTGTTTGAGAGTAAGCAGTCTGCCAAGTTGTAAGTCCTAAGGTGAATAAGTAACAAAGTTATTGGCTTGTAGAAAAGGGAGTCGACTCTGAATCACGCAAACGAGATGTGTCTCTAACCGCCGCGTATTTACGTCACTAGACATACTCCCCTCCTACGTTTTGCTGGGACTGCCCCGAAAACATCACTATCCTCCCCCAAAACACTGCCGCTCGTTCGTGATGCGCGTGCCGTCTGAAACCAGTGTTCTACGTTGTGCAACTAAGTGCGTCTTATTTAAACTACCAAAGGAAGAACTTCTGAGGAAAAAATGATTACACTTCATTTTCAAATGACACCAAAGGAGTATAACCCCAGGGTTTTACTGTGCGCGCGTCATTTCATCGAAGATTGCTTCAATAATCTTGGCACGTTCACTGCAGGATATGTTATAAGACTATCCTTGAAAGGGGGAAATACCAACCTTATTTGGACCTGTTAGCTCCACCGAATCACAACCTGTAAGTGTGACTATTTATTTATTTCTGAACTTCAAGAAATATTTGTGTGCCTTATTTATGTGTTTAGCTAATGCATATAACGCTAACGTTAACATGTACCGTTATTTCTGGGGTATTACAGTTTTTTTATCTATCTATGAACCCGGCTAATTTAAGTGTTCAATCTATTATCGTCTATCTATTATCTACTATCGTCTTCGGATGTTTCTTCGTCAGACTCGTGGCTCAAACTGGTAAGGTGAAATCCCCGCCATCTCTATCTATACACTGTATATAATATATCACCTGTAAACCGTAATCAAGCAATGATGGTAGGCATTCCATTTGCGACACATGATGAAACCTTAAAAGAGTAACTAGCATATGATTTTTAAGGTCCTACTTTGGTTTATGGATTGTCCAACAACCAGTTTATGTACATAGAAGGCGTAAAAACACTTATGTCGTAATAATATGTAATTATTCTTACCTTACTTCTTGACTGACTCTCAAATGATTCGTTCCCGCGATTCTTCCATCTAATCCCCTCCTATCTAGTCTAGTGTCATGTGATTGGTCAAATGGTGTTACAGATAGGAGGGGATTAGACGAAAGAATGCTAGTTACTCTCTAAATGTAGTGTGCAGCAATGTAGCGGCCCCTTTGGCATTCGAAATATTAGGCAGAGAGTTATGACGGGTGTTAGTAGTTTTATTCAGCCGTGATGCTTTTATCACCGTAAAACTATACAAAAGAAACATAACATAATTAAACTCAAACAGAATTACTTCCATCATCAAAATAAGAAATAAACACAATAGCATTAAATGCAAAATGAATATAACATACCTCGTCTCGCTATTACCAAAAAAGGGGAAACTAAATTACATATTCAAAATAAACTTAGTGCTGCTCTGATGTGAGCTTATGCGATGCACGCGAGACACTTCTTCTATCGTGCTGCTCTGATGTGAGCTTATGCGATGCACGCGAGACACTTCTTCTATGGTGCCGCAACTTTACCCTTAAGTTCCCTGGCGCCCTCTAGTGAAGCCTTCCAATAAAACAAAAGCAGGGCAGGCGGTCATTACACTCCCACCAATCATGTTAATGTGTTAACACAACAAAACAATTAAATAAATGATACATGATTTTAAACCTGAATGACTGCTCTAACAAAAAATGTATAATGCATTGATATATCACCATCAGAAAGTGTCTGATACAAGAGTGTCACCGTTTGACAAATCACTCACTCGCAAGCAGAACCACCAACTTTTGAATTGGTCGCTCAATAATAGTAGGCTTGGAGTGCGGCTCTTGTTTACTCTTTGGTTTTTGCTCACCAGTTTGAATCTTAACTCGTCGGACTAAACCATCACTCCCCTGAGTGACTTCAACGATTCTACCTAACTGCCAGCGACTCCTTGGCAGCATGTCCTCCTTAATAATGACTATGTCATTGACACTGAGGTTCCGACGTGGAACATGCCACTTCTGCCTTGTAGAAATGTTCAAGAGATATTCTCTTTTCCAGCGGCTCCAGAACTGCTCAATTAGGTATTGAACCCTACGCCACCTCTTTGAAGCATACATATCTTCCCTTTGAAATTTCCCGGGAGGAGGAAGAGCAATTTTGGACTTCATCAGAATGAGATGGTTTGGGGTTAAAGGTTCCAGAGATTTGGGATTATTTATTCCATCTATTGTCAATGGACGACTGTTGATGATAGCCATCGCCTCATAAAACAATGTTCTCAGAGATGAGTCGTCAAGTCTACCTGGACATTGAGAAAGTGTGGCATTAAGCACACTGCGAACAGACCTTATTTGGCGCTCCCAGACCCCTCCTGTGTGACTTGCTGAGGGAGCATTGAAGACAAATTCACATTGATTTTCATTGAGAAACAACTCCAGACTCTTGATATCACACTCTTTGAGAGCATTTCCAAGCTCATTTCTAGCTCCTACGAAGTTTGTTCCGCAGTCACAGAAAAGTTGCCGAACTGCTCCTCTGAGACTAATGAAGCATCTCAAGGCATTGATAAATGTGTCTGTTGACAGATCTTCAAGCATTTCAATGTGAACCGCTCGTGATGAAAGGCAGGTGAAAATGATTCCATACCTCTTGTGCTCTTTCCGAAACCTCTTTACACTAAACGGACCAAAGCAATCCATGCCAGTGTAGAGGAAAGGTGCAGAGGCTTCGACCCGTTCCTTGGGCAGCTCAGCCATTTGCTGTTCCTCTGTTGGCCGCCTGAGTTTACGGCATTGGACACATCCTTGAATCAATTTAGCAACAGATCTACTACCACCGATAACCCAGAATCCGTTTGCTCTGAGCTCCATGAGTGTCAGATAGCGTCCCTGATGACAGACCTTGGCATGATAATGGGCCAAAATAAGTTCGACTATGTGGCTGTCTTTTGGCAGAATCACTGGGTGTTTTAACTCTTCACTCAGAGAAGACTCTTTCAATCTTCCACCTACGCAAAGAAGACCTCTCTTCATGATGGGATCAAGGGGGAAAAGTGCACTTGTGCTCTGAAGAACAGTTTTTCCTTGAATCACCCTAATGTCTTGGGAGAAAGCTTCCTGTTGGCCAATCTTAATCACAGCCTCTGAAGCTCTTTCACATTCTTCCACAGTGATTATGTCATTGGGGTATTTCCGTGCTGAAACAAGCCTCTTTATTCTAGCAACAACTTTGATGAGTGTTCTCCAAGAAGAAAAACGATTGAATCGGCTAAGCAAGTCCGAACTATCACTGACTTTGGTTGCGAAGGTTTGGGTTAATCTGACCTCAGGATCTCCAACGAGTAAATCATTTGAGAAGTGGGGTGTTGAAAGAACTACTGGTTCCCATAGGAACTCTGGTCCTGACAGCCAGAAAGTTGTGGATATGTCTGAGGCATAAAGGCCCCTGGAGGCATGATCGGCGGGATTATTAGAAGTGTTGACATAATACCACTGGCTTACATCTGTGATTCTCCTGATTAACTGTATGCGATTTGAAACAAACACATGAAATCTTGTGGCTTCATTTTTGACATATGCCAACACAACCTGGGAATCAGTCCAAAAGAATTCCTGATCTATCTTCATCTCCAGTTCAGTCTTTAACATAGCACTCAATTTTGCTGAAACAACAGCTGCAGACAATTCCAACCTTGGAATACTCTGAGTTTTTGTGGGAGTAACTCTAGCCTTGGCCATTACTAGACTACAGTGTACCTCATCCCTTTCATTCTTGAACCTAAGATAAGAGCATGCACCATAACCTAGATTGCTCGCATCTGAAAAGTGGTGCAGTTCTGTTCTAATGATTGTACCAAAGGTTGGTGGGTGGTAACATCTCGGAATGCTGATATGCTTCAGCTCCTGAAGACTACTCTTCCACTTCTCCCACCATGGGATTATGTCCTCTGGAAGGGGGTCGTCCCAACCAATGTTTCTACGGCAGAGCTCCTGAAGAATTATCTTTCCTTTCAGAAGGAATGGGGAAAGAAACCCCAGAGGGTCATACAAGGAAGCAGTGACAGACAGGATTCCACGACGAGTTGAAGGGTGGTCTTTCAGTTTGACATCAAATCTAAAGGCATCGTCCTTCACAGCCCACTGAATGCCAAGAACAGATCCTGTTGCCTCAGGATGGAGATTGAGCGGTTTGGTGGGTATTGCCCATTCAGATGGATCTACACAATGTAAAGCCTCCTTTTTATTAGAGCTGAACTTATGAAGACGTAAGCCTCCACGCTTGCACAATGTTTGGGCTTCAACAATTAGTTTCTCAGCTTTCTGAATCGAAGGAACAGACATCAGGCCATCGTCCACGTAGAAGTTTTTCTGAATGAAAGATGCAGCTGTGGGATACTGTGACTTGTATTGCTCTGCCAAGTATTTAATGCCAAAATTGGCGCATCCAGGAGACGAAGCTGCGCCGAAAAGATGTACGGCCATTCTGTATTCTCGCGGTTCTCTTCCCAGATCTCCGTCCTCCCACCATAAGAATCTCAGATAATTTCTTTCCTCGGGGGGAACAAAAAATTGATGGAACATCTTTTCAATGTCGCATGTCACAGCGACTGTTTCTCTCCTGAAACGGAAAAGGACTCCAACCAAGGAGTTAATCAAGTCTGGGCCAGTAAGGAGCATGTCATTAAGGGAAACACCACAAAATTTTGCAGAGCAATCGAACACCACTCTCAACTTGCCTGGCTTTTGAGGGTGGTAAACTCCATGATGGGGAATGTACCATGCTATTTCATCCTCAGAAAGTGTGGGAGCTGGTTCCGCTTCTCCTTTGTTGAACATTTCCTGCATGAAGGTTTTGTAACATTCATAATACTCTTGGTTGTTCTTCAGTCTTTTCTTTAGGTGCTGTAGTCGTGCCATGGCAAGCTTCTTGTTGTTGGGGAGTAAAGGAGCGCTGCTACTCTTGAAGGGAAGGGGGAGCTGATAATGTCCATCCTCTTTTTGCTGAACGTTATCACTTAGAAGACGTATGAACCGGATGTCTTCTTGAGACACATGTTTGTCCTCCGGATGCTTCTCATTAAAGTCTGACTCTAATACCTTTAGGACATCGTTTGCAGATGGGACTGACACTTCTTTCACTGAAACTCGATGCACAAAGCTTTGGTTACCTTGCCTGTCAAGATGAGGATTACAACGACCTATGATGCTCCATCCTAAACTTGTTTTCTGGGCAAAGGGCTCGTTGTCACCGCCAGTGATAACCTCTAAAGGAGCTAAAGCTGAAGGACAATCGTATCCGATCAACATCCCTATGTCACAGCTCTGAAGAGGAGGTATCTCATGGGCTATGTGCTTGAGGTGAGGCCATTGCAATGCTGTCTTCTTAGTTGGTATGTAAGCCTTGTCCACTGGAATAAAATCGCAAGTATAGGCTTGTGGAACCTGAATGCATTTCTCACTTTGCAGTCCTCTGACCCTTAGGCCTCTGATCTTGTGACTGGTAGTTAGTGTATCAGTAGTAGTCATAGTGCTAAGCCTCAACTTCACTTCTTCACAGTTTACATGTAGCTCATCAAGGAAATCCTTTAAAATGAAAGTCGTATCACTCTGAGTATCAAGAAGCGCATATGTAAGAATTTCATTTTGGGGGTCCTCTACAGCGGAGATGAAGACAGGAACAATACTAGAGGTTGCAGAAGCATGTTGGGTCAAGGCATGAGACATAACAGTTTGTATTTCTTGACTTGAGTGTTCTACATAAGGATTTGACTTTAGTGTCCTCACATTGTTTTTGTCTCGTTCTTCATGTAAGCAAGTTGGGTGGCGTAGGCCACACGTACCACACGTGTGCCGTGTTTTGCAATTTTTGGTGATGTGCCCCTTCTTCAAACATCCAAAACAGAGGTGGTTCTCCCGAATGAAAGATCTTTTGTCATCTCCGGATTTCGCTGCGAAGATGGGACATTTAGCAATGTTGTGCGCTTCACCTTTGCAAACAGGACATTGTAACACTTGTTGAACTTCAGGTGTCCTTTGTGTTGAACCCTTAACTTGCACTCTTGTATGGAAAGCCTTAGCTCTTTTGGGGTATCTCTCGTCAGAAACTTTAGCGCTCATCAGCAGTGAAGAGGTAACCGGGTTACAGACTAGCTTAGCTTCCTTTTGCAAAAACTCTGAAAATCGCTTAAAACTTGGGTAGTCCCCAGACGCGTCCAATTCTTCAACCACAATCTTATTCCAGTTTCGCACTATCCAATCTGGTAATTTTTTGAGAAGTTTGTAGTTCTCCTCGCAGTCGTTTAGAATGGATAAACCCTTCACGTGTGGGATGGCTTCTACACAGCCCTGTAGAAAATCACTGAACTCCCGCAGTGACCCAGGGTCATTAACTCCTACCTTAGGCCACTTCATGAGCTTTTCGCGAAAGGCTCTCTGGACAATGAAGGGATTTCCATACCGTTCTTCGAGAACCTTCCAGGCTCCCTTATACGCATCTTCTGAGTTACGATAAAAGAATCCTTCAACTGCCTTCCGTGCTTCACCACAAAGATAGGTTTTCAAGTAGAACATCTTTTCCCCTGCTGGAATTAATTTACGGTCAATTAGTGTCGTAAAGGACAATTTCCAATCAATGAATTTCAAAGGATCACCACTGAAAATCGCGGGCTCTGGAAAAGGCAATCGACTTATACTTAGAGAGTTCACTAATGCTTGTACTACGTTCACTGACTCTTGAGCAGTAAGCACCTCAGGAACTGTTTGCTGAGGATGAAATGACTCTACCTCAGGATTAAGCTGGGGTTTGATGTCAATTTCAGTAACTCTGCCCTCCTCGAACTCTTCAGGATAGCTCTCGACATCATTGTACACCCTCATGCGAGCTGCTGCGACTTTGACTTCCTTCTCTGCGTTCAACCTCTCCAACTTTTTTCTCTCTTGCTCTATTCTTAGGCACATTACTGTTTCCCTTTCTTTCATCTCTGTTAGCATTCTAGCTTCTTTAATCTTCCAGTCATTCTCCATTTGGCATAATTTTTCTTGCTGCATATGAATTTGTTGCATGGCCATAGCTTGCTCAACTTTGGCAGCAAGTTCCGCTTCTGCATCAGCCCTCTTACTGGAAACCCTGGAGGAAATCCTTGACTGGCTCTCTGCACTTGACGGCTCTGAAACCACAGTATCTGTGTTTGTACAACCAAAGATGGATTCAAACTCGTCTTTGTTTAGGATTTGTCTAACTCTCTCTTTCACAACCTTTTCATTAGGGCTCTCATCAATGGTTTCCATTCGTCTGCTCACCAAATCACAGATTTCGGTTGTAAGTGTAGTACAGGCATCAATCCCTTTAACAATATCCGGAGTTGTAGTCTGATTACGTAACAAGGGAGTGTAACACTGGCTAACTGCATCAAGTTTGCACTGAATGTGTCTTTGGAGACTTTCAAGATCCTCCAGTGAGCACAGGGTTTTTAATTTAGACCTAGATTCCTTAGCCGTCTGTTTCCAAGAAGGTAAAAGGCTTTCTCATGCTTCTTCGCCTTTTGACTTTGCATTTCTAGGCCCTTCTCTGTCAAACTTCCCTTACGTGAACTTGATCTGACACGTTGCTCACTGGGGGAAACACTTAATTCCTCTGTGGAGGTAGGCATTTGACTTACTGACACTGTTAATTGCTTAATTGTGTCTTCCACTTTCTTCTCAGAGTTAAAGAGCTGTGACACACTCGCATCAGACATCTCTGGTTTAGACACTCAAATGTTTAGCAGACAGCAATAAGGCAAATTTCCTGTTCAACATTCATACATATATATATTGTATACATGCAGTGAATACACCATATCATTAAGTTCGGATATTATCTGTAGTTCCGTACATTTCTAAACTGTGAAACAAGTATGCAAAGTCAACTATTCATCATCTTTGAGTTTCTCAGTAAAATCTCAAAGGCATTTAAATTGTCAAGTGTCCCAAATTTCAATACAATCACACAAAAAAACAAGATACCGTATTTGCTTTGATTCACTTATCTTTCCCTTTTTCCGGATGAAGTGTAATACTTTGAAGCAATAGTGTGTAACCTTGCTGTTGACTTATCTCTGGTACACACAGTTCCACGTTGGCCGTCAAATGTCACGATTAATCCTTTGCTCACGTGATGAAACAGCAGCAATGCGGTGAAGGCCTCGAACAATGCTTCGCGTCACACTCGCACGGAGAAACAGCGGCGATGCGGTGAAAGCCTCAAATGCCGCGTCGTGTCAGCCACACGTGGAGCAGCAGCGATGCGATGAAAGCAGATGCAGCGTCTCGTAACACTCACAAGATGAAACAGGAGCGGTAGAGTTTTACTGTAGCGGCCCCTTTGGCATTCGAAATATTAGGCAGAGAGTTATGACGGGTGTTAGTAGTTTTATTCAGCCGTGATGCTTTTATCACCGTAAAACTATACAAAAGAAACATAACATAATTAAACTCAAACAGAATTACTTCCATCATCAAAATAAGAAATAAACACAATAGCATTAAATGCAAAATGAATATAACATACCTCGTCTCGCTATTACCAAAAAAGGGGAAACTAAATTACATATTCAAAATAAACTTAGTGCTGCTCTGATGTGAGCTTATGCGATGCACGCGAGACACTTCTTCTATCGTGCTGCTCTGATGTGAGCTTATGCGATGCACGCGAGACACTTCTTCTATGGTGCCGCAACTTTACCCTTAAGTTCCCTGGCGCCCTCTAGTGAAGCCTTCCAATAAAACAAAAGCAGGGCAGGCGGTCATTACAAGCAATATTAGTGTACACATACATCAAAAGGCCTGCTCTCTAATTCCTGCATAGAAAGATACACGTGCAACCAAAACACTAAATTTAACACGGTTAAAAGTACCACTTTCAAGGAAATACGCTAATCACACGTATACAAATTAACAGTGTTTTAACATCATACTTGTAGTGTTTACTTTACAAAGAGACCGTTAATGCAAGATAAATATGAGAGAGAAAAACTACCTCTTCTTCTCCGTTCACATACACCAGTTGTTCTCAACTCTGGCCCACGAGATCCATTTTCCTGGCGAGTTTAGTCCGAACTCTGATATCAAACACCTGAACAAGCTAATAAGCGTCATTAGGAAAAGATGCGTTCAACTTAATGCGACGCTGCTTAAATATATCAGCATATTTAGATGATTTACATGTAAGTACCGCGAGAGCGGTACTCCCTAATTCGGGCCCCACCTACAACAATTGATAGGAACTCCCTATCGGAACTATTGAAATAAAATTAATAAAAATTAACTTAATAAAAAGTATTGCTGAAATAAATTAAATTTACAGAACATTTCTCCTTGGACATGAGAAAATATCAAATTAAACAGATGACTCAGCAAACTGGCTTCATACTCCCCCCTAAACTTCACAAGACTTGAGCTCCTACACTTCTGTCAGTTTGATAAGGGAGCAAATAGGGCAAGTCATTTGTTACAGGCCACACCATTTCGCCATGCGACATACTGTATGTGTTACCCGAACATCAGGGGACAAAGAACAAAGTAAAGTTGATCAGACTCTCATTCATTCTATTGCTCAAGAGGTGCCTTATAAACCACTCAATTTGACTCAAATTACTTTTTTCCTGCTTGGCTATTATTCTTCTGACTAGGCCCATTTAACTTGAAACCTTTTTAAATAAAAGAGACTTAGAAACATCTTTGATTGCGTTGTGAGTTGTTCTCAGAGTCATATTCTGAATCAGTCTATTTACAGGTCTAACTAACCTGCCTACCCGTGTTCGTACCTGGGTCACTACTTCAGGCACATTAGGGGTTGCAATGGAAATGGACAAGGTGCTGGTGGATCTTGGCAGCTTCTGGCACTGAGCATTGCATCAACTGCAAGTACACTTTCTTGACAGTCTGTCGGATTTGATAGAACGACTCGAGAGTCTGAATTAAGGCGTTTACTTTCAGACTCCTGGACCAGGTCATTTGATTTACTCTCAGGCTTCCAGGATCAAATAGGCTCTCCTGGTCACCTGTATCTACTCGCCCTTGCACCAAATCATCCGTGTCAGGTAAGGAAGCCACCAACTCAGCAGGTCGCGCAGTTTCAGGAAGGTCTCTCTACAGTGCAGAATTCTGTGTTAAGGTTTGATCTGACTGCTCATGGCTGCTTAGTGCGTCGTAATGGAGAGAGAGGTTAAGAGCCTCCTTGAGATCATATCTCATCTTTGCAACGTAGCTGCCAAAGTCTGGACGTTGTCATCTCTCCCAATAATGCGAAACATCACGTCTACGGGCAGACGAGGTATTCTTCCACGCATGAAGTAGAAAGGTGCATAACTGGTAGACTCATGAGCCATACAGTTGTAAGAAAAAGTTAGTGTCTGCTACATCTGTGGCCACCTTTGCTTATCTCTTGGGGGTAAGGCTCGTATCATACTACCCAACGTGCGATTGAATCACTCAGTATCATTCCCCATTGCATGGCAAGCTGTGGTCCTCGAGTTCTTGACTCCCGCAATCTGTGATGGCTCCTGAATGAGATGCCTCTCCAAGCTCGCTCCCTGATCAGAATGCATCCTCTCTGGGAACCCAGAATACAAAAATATCTCTCCCACAGTTGGCGGTCTACTTGTTTGGCTGATTGATTTTTGCCAGCGAAAGCGTGTGCCATCTTCGTAAATTGGTCTGTAACCAACTTGCACATCTATACTCCCACCCTTGTGATCCTCTGCAGACCAGAAGTCTATACACACCAATTCAAGAGGTCTGGTGGTTGTTACACTCTCGAGCGGTGCCCTTGCCTCTGGCTCAGGTGTTTTGCTTACCACACAGCGCTTACAGCACCTAATATACTCTCTGACGTCTCGCCCCATGCCTACCGAGAAGAATATTTCCCTGGTCAAGTGAAGTGTTCTGGCCTGGCCTTGGTGACCAGCATCGTCATTTACTCCCTCCAGAACTTGTTCGGTCAGTGAAGCTGGGACGATGTACTGTCAATGTTTCTTTCCCCTTAGTTGATCTTTGCACACACGATACAAAACTCAACTGTAGTGGAGTAGGCGGGGCGATACCGTGGTTCGAGACCGGTGAGTAATCGTTAATGAGCGCCAGCTGTGCGCGCACCGGTCTCGAATCACGTAGGAGATCGGGAGCATATAAGAGAACGAGCGACCGGACCGTCGAGGAGAGAGGACCGGGCCCGAACATGTTTATGTTTGTATTTATGTTTTATTCGCCGGCCGTCATCCGTGAGGGGCGGCCGGCTGTCTTTTTACTTTTGTTATTACTTGATTAAGTGTTTAAAATGTCTGCCGGTTCCCGTCTCCTTCCTTCCTTTTATTGAACCTTGTTACATTGGTGCCGAAACCCGGGAGGGAGGAGAGACATGCTGTCGGAGATTCTCCGCAGCCGAGTGGCCTCGTGATGCCGGAGAGTTTGGGCAGCGCGGACGAAGAGCGTCCGCCAGTGGCTGCCCGAAGCGGTGGCTCTGGGGAAACGGAAGTGCACTGTATGGCCAACATCAAAGCCTCGGTGGAACGGCGACCTGTGCTGCCGCGCCCCTGGGTCGAGAAGGGGTGGCTATCATCCAAGCGGGAGCGTGGGAGTTGCCGCCGTCCGCCAGAGGCCGGAGCCTGCGTCCGTCCCCCGAGGGGGAGGAGCAGGGGGCGGGAGTGCGGCCACCGCCTGCCAGAGGCCAGAGCCTGCGTCCGTCCGCCCAAGGGGGAGGAGCAGGGGACGGGAAACACGCCCGACTCCCCGCTAAAGGAGGAGCCACCGCCGGCTGCCACGGGGCGGACGGTCGAGCCATCCATCGAGGGCCCGGGGCCACCTCAAGGTACCGTGAAGGAGAGTACCCCGGCAGTTTGAGGACCGAGCGGCGGCATGTCGAGGAACCGGACTATAATTTTTTTTCTCTCTCTCCCCTTCTCTTTCTAGTTGCTCCGAGGGCTCCCGTCTCCGTTGTCTCGTCGCTGCATACCCCCCCCCGAGGGAGGGGGAGAGAGCATGCACGGTCTCGGGGGTAGCCCCCCACCTGTGAGGGGTGATAGGGGTATGTAGTGGAGTAGGCGGGGCGAGACCGTGGTTCGAGACCGGTGAGTAATTGTTAATGAGCTCCAGCTATGCGCGCACCGGTCTTGAATCACGTAGGAGATCGGGAGCATATAAGAGAACGAGCGACCGGACCGTCGAGGAGAGAGGACTGGGCCCGAACATGTTTATGTTTGTATTTATGTTTTATTCACCGGCCGTCGTCCGTGAGGGGCGGCCGGCTGTCTTTTTACTTTTGTTATTTTTTGATTAAATGTTTGAAATGTCTGCCGGTTCCCGTCTCCTTCCTTCCATTTATTGAACCTTGTTATATCCACCTAACATTTTCAATCTTTCCCACTGTTTAAGAGTCTTCAGGGTCTTCAGTGTCTCTTTTGTCCTCTCGCGTCTTGATGGCCTCCTGTCATGAGAGATTTAGGAAAGAACTCAACACACAACAGGATCTTCTGACTGTTTATCCTTGAGCTCTTTCAGTGTAAATACACTCCGACTTAACAGGTGGAACTTCTTCGGGGCAAGTTTTGGACCATGTGCTCTCAGGCGGCAGAACAACAGCTCAAGCCTCTCCAATGCCACACTCTCGTTTGTTGCAAATACTAGGAGGTCTTCTAGTTTGCAAAGTAAGGTTAGAAAGTTCTGGGCTCCGAATATGCCCATCAGGAGAAGCATGAAACTTGCAGGACTGTTACACAATCCTTGGTGGGCCTATTAAATTCATAGAGTCCCATGGGTGTTGTGAACGCAGTTAATTTTTTATCTTCCTCAGCCATCTCCATGTTGTAGAATCCTGAGGAAAGATCCATAGCACTGAATATGGCATTGCTGCCAAGCGCAGCTAGACAATCTGCCTGGTGTGGCAAAGGATGTGCGTCTTTAGTAGTGCGGACATACAACCACCGATAGTCAACACAAATGCGTAGATCTCCGTTTTTCATCCAGACGAGGACCAGAGGGGAGGCCCACTCGCTAGAAGATTTGCGAATGATCTAAGGCTCCTCCATTTCTGAAAGAACATGTCTGAGCTTGTGGTAATCTGCCAGTGGCACACGTCGGTGAGGCAGTGTAAAGGGGCGAATATCTGCAGTCAAGTTTATTTTATGAGAACACATCCTCATATTTGCATACCAGCTGCACAAGTTGATCCGTCCATTGCTGTAACACTTTGCTGTCAGCTCTTTCCAACTTCATCATATTTTGACACAGAATACTTTTATCAGGAATTGCTTTGCAGCTTTCTTCATTCAACAAAAGATCATGTTTATTGCTGAGGGTTTCACTTTTCTTGCTCACATCGTCCCCTCCCCAATGCGAGCAGATTAGTTTCCTGAGAGCGTGAAGCAACATTGGTTTCCTTAACACTAGAACAGTCTTTACGCTGGTGTCCAACCCTCATGCAGATAAGGCACTGCTTCTCTTGCATCCAGTGTGACCGAGTGGAGTGTGTTATGTCCCCACAGACACAGCAAGGCAGAATGCGTGCTCCATGTGTTTGAAAGGGCCTTGAAGGATTGTGTACCGGCTGACTGGTTTGTTCCAGCACTCTCTCTAACATGCTGAGGACACGTTCCAATTCATCAGAATTGGGTGAGACTGGATCAACTGTCTTAGGTCGGCTACTGGGAGCGATTGCTGCAGCATTGATGTTCATCTCCAGACTCCTGTATCTCTTCGACTGACAATTGCCCATAGGTTTGGACTTAAACACACTAGTCAGTTCACGATCAGGGGAGTTTCGTATGAACATCATGTTTATTTCTGCACTTATGTTCTCCATGTTAGCTCCACTACATTCTAAATGGCTATTAGCTCGTTCACCTGCAGAGTTCAATCTCACCCAGTAATCTACGGGGCTTTCCTTAGGTTTAGGCTTTGTTGCGTAGATATCTGCCAATGGCAAAAGTGACACAGGGGATCACTAAAGTAGTGTCTTAACATGTCATACATTTTCTCGACACTAGCTGGACTTGATGGAGCAGTGCTTTTTAGTCCCACTTTCATTATATTTTTATTAGCTCTTCTCATGAGGTGACTCATGTCTGTTTCGGCTTTCTCTGTTTCGGGGCAGCTGCTTTTCCTTAAGTACAGTCCCATGACATCTATCCATTCTTGGACTGTGTACCTCTCATCTCCTTTAAACAGGGGTGGTCTTTCATGTCAGACCTCACTATGAAGTTGACTTTGGGGGATTCAGGTGGGACTAGGGTCACACGGACTAGCTAGCAAATGGCTGATAATTGAGTGCCAATCTGACTACCCAGCTCTCCTATTAACTCTTGTAGCTCCTGTGTGGCACATTGGGGCTACCATCAGAAGGAGTGAAACATGTTGGCTGTTCTAACTCAGGATAAGGATTTACTTCTGGCACTGAAAGGTACTTGGGAAAAACAGCTTTGGTATTGCCCCTGTGTCCTCTCTTAACCGATACAGACCTCTACCTCTACCAGCTAATGGAGTGAACTTATCAGAAGTATCTCGGTCTCTTCCAGCCATATTGATATAATACAACTAATTAAATTTGAAATAAGAAAACACAAACTAATAAAATATGCAAATATACAGAGGTTACAGATATGCAAGACATTAAGTGAAATACAGAATTTGAGAACCCACAGTCTTCAAAGCAATGTAAGTGTAAATGTCAACGTCCGATAAGTACAAATGTCCGAAATGCACGTGTGAGGTGTACCACACAGTCTGGGATTATGTGGAACTTCACAGTAGATAGGTGAAAGTGTGCGTGTGCAAATGTCCGAATAAGATCACTTGAATATCCGCTGCATAGGTCCTATGGCCACGCAGTACAGCATCTAAACGTCACAGCACACTGCTTGACCCCGGCGGTCGGCTGCGGCTGACCAAATGGATCCGGGTCACGGCACCAGTTAGATGTAGTAGACTCCAAGTTGTCACCTCTGGACACCACAGAAACGCAACCACACCATAAACGGGACCATGGATATACAGATGGATATATTCCTTAAACAGAGTAGTGTGAGGCAATATTAGTGTACACAAACATCAAAAGGCCTACCCTCCAATTCCTGCATAGAAAGATATACGTGCAACCAAAACACTAAATTTAACACGGTTTAAATTACCACTTTCAAGGAAAATACGCTAATCATACAGATGCAAATTATGTCAGAAACTCTTAAGTGTTTTAAAATCATAAATGTAGTTACGGATTAGAGTCAGTTAATGCAAGATAAATATGAGAGAAAAACTACCTCTGCTTCTCCGTTCGCATACACCATTCATCTGAGCGCGCGAAAGCTTAAAGGAGAAGCGAGATATTTCCAGACATATTTCCCTTCGGTGTCTCACTAATTCAGGCCCCACCTACAACAATTGATAGGAACTCCCTATTGGAACTATTGAAATAAAAAATTTATACAAATTTACTTAATACAAGTTTTGCTGAAGTTAACTAAATTTACAGAACATTTCTCATTGGACATGAGAAAATATCAAATTAAACAGATGACTCAGCAAACCGGCTACACTTATCTGATGCCCTGTTAATGTTTGGTCTATTCTCCAGCTTGGCTTGGAGCTCATTCACTGCCTGCATGGCCTCCTCTGTAACAACCATAAACAGATACACAAAGACTATCATGGAGTTCAAACACAAGAGAAAGAACATCGAGAAGAACCTGAAGATCAAGCAGAAGTTGCTGGACCTGGAATCTCCAGAGCAGGTGTGGGACATGTACATCAGCTCTGTGCCCAGTTCAACTGAGGAGTTTCTGGACCTGTCCAGTTCTGGGCGCAAATTGTCCACCAATTCAGTCTTCCTGGACCTCAATGACCTGCCATCTCCACAAGGAGAGGAATACTGTTAAGGCCAATACAATAGACTTGAAGAAACAAAGCATCTCATTTTGACAGCTTAATCACTTTCACTTTGTGTGTGTGTGTGTGTGTGTGTGTGTGTGTGTGTGTATGTCTTTCATGTAGATAGAAACAGGCCTCACGCTAGAGTAGTTTGACACAAAACAGTAATTTAAGGCGATGCGTTATGATTTCATAACTCTGCTATTTAAAATGTTTTGTTTGAAGTTGATGCTGTATTTTTTTAATTTGTTATTATTGTGCTGAAACTGCTGATATAAACTGATATAAATAGATACATTAAATGATATTAGGAGAGTCTAATTGTCCCAGAGAGTCCCAGAGAGTCTAATGTAATATATTTATATGAAAGTAACTGTTAAATGACATTAGAAACATACACATACTGTTAGACTGACAAAATACCGTGTTCAATAAAAATGTGAAAGGTGAAAATTGACACATTACTGTGAACCTGAGGGTATCTTAAATGTATCATATTCTATCTGCTATATTCAGAGCAAAATATATATTGCTGAGTGCCTTTGTTTGTGTTATTAATCTTGGTTCTTTAACCACCATTTTTCAGTAGACAAATATACAGTAATCAAATAGTATATGGGTGTAGAAAGATTCAAAGTAGTGCGAGACCCTACTCTACTACAATGGGATATGTTGATGTTCCTATTTTGGGGACAGTTTATTGTGTTGCTTTATTTTGCTTGGTTATGTTTATTAAGCATAATCATTTTAAAATGTATAGATCTGTGTCAATATGTATTTGGTAAGGTTCAATTTTAAATTTAAAGAAAGTTATTGAATAAGCTAGCAGCATGCAAAAAATAGAATAAGAATGTGAAGTACAGAATTTTAGGGGTGGTACGGTGTCATGTATATGATGGAAAAACTAAATTAGTTCTTCATAATTTCATATGTTATGGATATTTGACCCCATTTACAGAAAATACATAAAAAATGTGTATCAATGTGTTAATTAACTTATTAACTGCCTATAAGTCTTTGTACTGTCAAAATGTGTTAAGTGTTAATGTGCAATAAAACTGGGATTATTAAATTAGTTTATATGTTTATTTTTACATGAACAAGCCTTTTCAACAATATTGTAGATTGATGGCTTATGTCATTCGTCGATTATATTTTAATTATTTCAAAAGTGGGCTAAATGTTAGATTTGTTGGTTATTTAGTGGTATCTTTTAGATTTGTGGAGGAAATTATATTTCCCCATATGCATTTCTTTATAGTGCACTTTATTGTTTTGCCAGAAGGTGGCGCCTGAGACAAAGTTTCACAAAATTTGTTTTGAAGCGTTTATCACTTTGGAAGGGTTGGTGATACATCAACACTAACAAAACACATCGACTATAGTGTGTGCTATAGTTTTATGTAATTTCGTTTCATGTAAATTACAAGTTTGTTTATGATCCATCTTTTAAAGTCCAAATCCATATTCTTTATGTGACAATATTAGTCAATAGTACAAAACATTTATTTTGTCACAGAACAACAACATTCATGCCATTATTTAATCATTTAAAATATTTTTGTGATAGCTTACCTAAGAGTAACAAATCTATCATAGTTTTTAACTTTAAGGTTTGATTTTTTTACAATTTCCTACTACTCAATTTGCTTTTTAACCAGATTTCAGACTAGTAGAGATACATTTTTATTAGAATCATGTGCATTCTGTATCGTCTGAACAAAAAACAGATACAAATAAAAAATCTAAACCACTTTAAATTTAAATTGTGATTTATATTGCAATGGCCCTTATACACCTTTTTATTGTCTAAAGAACTTTTTTCCATAACAAGAACTTTTTGTGATACAAAAAAGGTTCTTTGGATGTTAAAATTTCCTCAAGGAGCAATTAAACCCAAAAATGACACAGTCGTCCACATACTATGTGCTATAATGCCTCTGTTATAAGTTGTTTTTAATGTGTAATCTTTCTGTTTAACATAAAGACTGCAACAGTGACATACTATGCTTATGCTACACAGTTTATTTAAATTATGACATTTCCATATGTATGAGCTTTAATTTGACTCCGCCATAAAAAGACATCAAAAATTTAAAAATGACAAGAGCAGAAAAGTGCTGCTTACAACAATGAATTGATGTCACTGTCAACCAAAGTCAAATTTATAAAAGAATATTGTGAACTGCGGTGTCCATTTACCAGACAGACATGATACATCAATGCAATGGAGCCATCAACAAAGAAATCTGACATCACTTCATCATTATTGCTGTTCCATGAACACTAGCCACCTTGCTTCTAAACTCTTGACCAATCTAGACAATCAGCTTCTGTACCCAACACAGAAGAAACTCACGTCATAAGTAAAGATGTAATGTCAATGTCAACTGCATATGTTTTGCATATGTTTTTATCCTTAGAAACACTCATTGCCATCCAAAATCCATGCCTGCCATTTGATAAAATTCAAGATTATGCGGCTGGTAAAAATCCCTAAGTTTACGAATTACCTCTGGGTCAATTTTAGGGTGAGTTCTTCCTTTGGTTTGCCCCAAACAGTGGGGTTTGCTACTGCCCTCTGGCTTTTTGAGGCATGGAAATCCCTTTGTCTTGTTAAAGTAAAAGTGTTTGTCTGTAATGATCCTTTGCAAACCGAGAAAATCTTGCACGCGTCCCAGTTCGCCCGCCGGGTTGCTTATCAGCCTCTCGCCGTGGACAAAATGAATCTGGGTGAGCGGAAAGTGGGCCAACCAGCGCTCCAAGTGCTTGGCGTATAGTCCGATGTACAGCGGGCTCCAAAGAGAGTCTATCTGACCCGTGGATCTGTTCTTAAACGTCAGGCTCTCAAAACTGGGGATATCTGGTGTCTTGGAGATGATCTGGGTGTAGTCCGAAATGGCTCGGGTGATGGGGTCCCGCACCACCACGATTAGCTTGATGTTCCGTGACATTGCGTGGATGCGAGCGGGGGTCTCCGGGGTGACAAAATATCTAGGGGTCTTCTCCATTACGATTTGGCCATCGAGAGCTTTGGGCATCATACTCCTAAAAGAAGAAAAGTAAAAAAAGTAAGTAAACATACTTTTCTTTCACTTACTGCGGTCAATCTTGTTTTTAGTTGTTTCCAGGATCTGTTTAACTTCAGATTCCAACACAATATTGATTGTCCAAACCACATCACACCCCCAATACCGGCATCAGAAGAGGGTCTTTAGCCCAGCAAAACCCAACTAATGAGGTGACAAGGCTTTTGTTCTCAAGCAGATAAAGCCAGACCCACGGTCAACTGTGTCTCATATTGGCTATATATGAGAAGTCGGGCAACCCCAGAGAGTTGGAAATGTGCATTGGTAATGCAGGTTATCATGCAGATGTGAAACCAGTATCAATCACAGAGGGTAACCAACGTACACGGAAAAACAAATGGAATTCATGCATCTCTTTCCTCCCGATGGCAGATGGGACTCATTTTTTTTTAAGAGTCCCGCTGGGTTTAATGGACCCCCTGTACCCCACCTGCCTTTACAGGCTGACCGCATCCAATGTCTATTTGAAGGACTGCAAATCACAATTTCCAGCTTTGAGAAGTTAAATTATGTCCTGCTTCTAAAAATAGCAACCGTGTGTAAAAGCCAGATCAGAGCAGCAGTAATCACAAGACCAAGCCAATAACAAAGAACGTCTCCTGAGCCAAAACAAAAGATCTTTTTTTTTAGATAAAGTAGATTATAGGGAGTTTCTGTAACAAAAAATGTAACCAATTGTAAAAGAAAGGATGGAAAATTTACATTTTGAGCCCCTTGATCTCACAATATTCAAAACTTAGCTGATCCTCACAGGAATTCACAACCATTTCACAAGGTGGCTAACTGTGAACTATACAAAAATATGGTATTATAGAGTGGTGCAGAGATGATGAACCTTTATAAACCAATACAGAAGTGAGTGCAGCACTGATTCTCTTAACCAAAAGCATGTGGATTTTTCCCATAGACTTTTTGAGGATCACAAAAAATAAGCTATGTGATTAACAAAGGTTTATGATACTCACAGGTTTGTTACCATTTCACATTATTTGTGAGATTTTTAAGCGTGATGACATTTAATGTCCCCACCAAAGCATGTGGTCGGTTTTAGCAACCACCATTTTTAGCAACCCTTAGACCCAGGGTTTTTGCACCACTCTATTAGAAAACAACCATACTCAAGCCCCTCCCCTAACCCCACTCTAAACTCAACATCACTGACAGGAAAGCAAATTGTACTAAGACGTACAAATAAAATCTTATGAAATCATAAAAATTAGCCATCTCGTAAAATAATAAAATGCGAAAAAATCCTATATATTTATGTAGTAAATTGTGTCCTATTTTCATGTTTTTTATTATAAAAATCTCAAATTACAATTTGCAAGGCGATTAGTTCGTGTGAAATCGTTCTCATTTGTATGTTATAGTACCAACTGCCTTCACCCCAGTGATGTTAGGTTCGCCCCTTTCTCAACCCCTAAACATAACCATCACTGGTACATGTACAAATGCAATCATTAGACATCATAAGTGTTAGTCACTTCATAAAATAGCTACGAAAACAAATCGCTATGAGATTATGTCACTGTAAAACAAAATTAAACACAAAGAAACACCTTCATTCTCTTCTTTTATGAATTATAAATGCAAAAGTCCTTTAAATAAAGGAAACACAACGACTACAACGACTGGAATCTCTTTCTTTCTTCCCTACAGACTCCATTTTTGCTCTTTTATGAGTCCTAAAGGACACACTATAGTAATGGACCAAAGCAAAAAAAGAAAGCCCATAAAGCTAATGGTATATCATCCAAAAATGACCAAGACTTACTGTCCATCATGCTGTTCAGATGGGTCATAGAGGACACGTCATATGATGCCTCTAGTTTCCTCTGGCAGGAGACGGACACACATTGCTGCGCCAGCCGTCCCTGCAGCGCAAACTCCTTTCGATACAGCAGCCCACCAGTTCTGCCAATCCCCATAGCGGCCTGCATTATCAATGACTTCATCTGAGAAAGCACTTAGTTTAAAGACTTCACTGTTTACCTACTTCTATTATGGAGCCAGCAAATCTATTAGACCCTGCCATTAATTATTCACGCACTGCAACTGATGTGACAGATTCAAACTCACACTGGACACTTTGTGCCTCTAGCTAATGACCTCTAGCTAATTCACAAGTGTTTCCCGATGTCCACAGTAATCATCCCTGCATTACTTATCACGGTTACGAAATCCAGAGGATTGTGCTCAGTGTCACTCAATTGCTCACGGCGCCTCAGCAGGCTGTATTTACATTTGTAAACTATGTAAACTCTCTGTTATATTACTCAGTATTGGTGTATGCCATATTTGTCCATTTGTGTATTTCCAGATTTGTTAATTATTAACTGTGATTTGAAGTTTGTATTCAAAGTATCCAAGAAGCTTCTGTCACTAAATTCCGTGTGTGTTTAATGCATTCTCTGTAATGAAAGTTCAGCCTGTTTTTTGGCTTCTTATCTGCTTTAATCAAAATAAGACATTTTGAGATTAGAATAAAGTGAAGTTGAAGTTTCATTCCATGATTTTCCGCCCCCATTCCATTATTAGACAGAAATAACTATTATTTTTCAAACATATCAGAGAGATTAAATGGAGAGCAAATGGAAACTTTTGCTTAAGTTTTCTGTGTATCAAATATTTCACCTGAGAAAAATGACCCAGAAATCTCACAGATGTCTCCATAAAGATTTCAGAAGAGATTTCAACAATGTCACAATTTGAGTTTAGGATGGCCAAGTCTGCAATCAAAAGTCAATATTATTATTATTTTGTTTGTTTATTTTGCATTCATGTTTTTTGTTTAGTCTCCTATTTCCTCTGTGTATATGTCTACAATCAAAAGTCATTCTTATTGTTGATTTCAATATGAACTCAATATTTCTAATCAAATTAACCCAAATCTAGATTATTTTACCCCTACAATATGCATCAGATTAAACCAAATCTAGATTATTTTACCCCTACAATATGCATCAGATTAAACCAAATCTAGATTATTTTACCACTAAAAAATCACTGCACATCAGTTTTCAAAGTTGTAAAAACACCTTGCTTTCTTGGTCGGACGACAAACTACAGAATACAGTTTGTTTGACATTTAACTAATAAAACTGAATAAAATATTTGTTGAAGTATCAAGACTTTAGGCCCCTGATGCAGAGTAAATACTATGCCTGCTTTTCATTCCGTATACTATCCGTCCAAATAGTATTCGAAAGTAGAATTAGTATGTCCAAAATCGTAGTATGTTGAAAAGAGAATTACAAAGATTCCCGAATGGTCTAATATTTCCAGTACAAATTCGAAGTGCAAGAAGGAAGCACACTCCGACGGCTGACATTACCCACAACTCACCACGAGTAGGCGGAGCTTAGTGACGTTCCACTGCATTAATAAATTATATAACTGATGGGTTACTAAATGAACCAATGTAAGTAACAGTAAACATTACATACAAAATAATGAATTAGTAAATACCTTAATTGAAAGAAGAGCTGTATTTTGATCTGTGTGACAGTTATTGGCCACAATGTTGTCTAGGCAACAACAGCCACTTCCGCTTTCTGTTAGTATGTTCCAGTGTGTGCAATCTCTTTTGCCATGCACTCAAAAGTAACTACAATTCCAACACAAAAACAGTACCTACTATTAGGGCTAGTATAAGTAAGCAAATTGGCTTGTGTAGTGGACAGGTACGCCTTTGGCTGTGTGGCAAAATGTTCACAGAACATAAAGATCGATACAAGAAACATGGATTCTCTGTAAGCTTTGAAGCTACTTCATTGTTTCCATATTGCTCAATGTTGTCCAATCCCAACAGCCCAAAGGAGGCAGTAGAATGATCTTGTCTAATTGATGCTGTGTTTGGCTGGGCCTCTTAGAGGTATACTGAATAAACCAAATGGTGCCCTGGGTATTGATCATGATGGGGGTATGGTAATTTGTGTCTCAGCTGGTGCGGAGGTGGCAGGTGGAGTTTGTAGATGGGCTGCTCTATGGCCTCATCAGCAGCTTGCTGTGCACAAACAGATGTGAAGCAATTACCCCGTCTGCTGTCCACGCATCAACTACAGAATGGATGTGATAAGATGTTTTCATTCCAGTGAATCTGTGTAATACGTTCCTTCATTTTAATTTCTGAAACATGTACTTGCACTGGGAAACAGTTACAGGGTTCTCTTACAATAAAATGCTGTAATGAGACTTTAATTGTGAAATCAATGCAGACTGTGGGACATTTAATGACAAGGAACACAAAGAGAAACACAATAGTTTAAATAGTGCTGCATCGGAGGTTTGGTTGATTTGTGTTTTTTGTATCCGGGACCTTTTTATTATGCAAGTAACATATGTTGGTAACATTGCAGCATAAAAAAACATGCCTTTATTCTAAAAACACTTTCCTTAAGGTATTTATGATATTAATATATTACAATCTGTAAAACTTCACAGACTGCTCATCAGAGAGGTATGTTTAAGTGTGCGTACTTGGGCCCATCCATCCGTTTCTTTGCATGCAGAGGCCATTAAAGAGCCAGTCAGTTGTAACTGTGCCCTGTCCACCTCCCAGAAACATCCATCACATCCAGCTCAGACATCCCTGCTCCCCTGTAGCATCCAATGAGAGCCGAATTACCAATGGAGCATATAATACTTGGCGATGGTAATTTCATCAAGTACAGTATACTTATGCCAATAAACTCAGTTGTCACTGAGTAAACAACTTACAGTTGGATCTGTGAATGGATTCATCCAGTCGACCATAGTTTTCATTTTGTTTTGGTCTTAATTTCTGTCTGTTTGAAAGTTATTTTATTGTCAGTTTTTTATTCGCACCCTATTCTGTGTCAGTATTTAAATGACTGTAGTCAAAATGTCCTTGTGGTGCAGCTGCACTGCTCATATTGACAGAGAGCATCAATAATTAATCACCTAAAGAAAAACTCAAGACTTTTTTTACATTTCTTCATTACATATATATTTAGCTTTCCTGTAGCTCAGTGGTAAGAGCATTGCGTTAACAGCGCAAGGTTGTGGGTTTGATCCCAGGGGATTGCAAATGCATTTGTTAAATTTACAGGATAAAGCATTGTAAGTCACTTTGGATAAAAGCGTCTGCCAAATGCCTAAATGTAAATGTAATGTAAATGTAGTCATTAAGCAGACGCTTTTATCCAAAGCGACTTACAGGTGGGGTAAGCAATGGAAGCAATTGGGGCAGCATAAGGACAACAAAAGCATAAGTGCAATCAAAAAAGAAGACTTAAGACATTACAAGGACAACAACACCCACACGTTTTTATAATTAGCAATGCAATTATGTTTCTGTCTTTTACCATATTCTAGGTAAAAAAGCCTCCCCCTGCCAAAACCAAGCTTTGATTCCCAATCCAGGGGTAGGAATTTGCATTATTTTATGGACCTCTTGATGAATTGCAAATTAATTCTGATAACATGATGACATCTGATCCAACCAGCAAATTAAATTACAGCTCACTCCCAATGAGTGACACAGAATTATTTTCACAAACGTTGCACAAAGAATCTTATTTTACCAAATGGTTCCCGGAAATCAGCCTTGCACTTGTATGTTCATCCATACCCTGTCCCTTCAGTAGTTCTCAATCAATATATTGATGCTTTTCTGTAGACTTCAAAAACTGCATATGTACATCTATGTTTCAAAGCTCTCATCACAATCCAGATGATCGCTAATGTTGTAATATCTGTCATTTTACCTTTGAATCCCCCCGTCCTCCACTTCCCCCATATTGACAGATCTCTATTGCATTTGAATGATCTATCTCTGGAAGTATTGAGGGTGACTTACACCAAATAGATTCCTTTCAGGGGAAAAAGACAGTAAAGGCGCCTGAAACATGAACTTGGAGCCTCTGTGGTGATTATGCCCAGGCAGGATAAAACCTCTTTCTAATTGTAACCGAATCTGAACCGACTGGTTTAACGCAAGCATGAACTCAAGGTCAAACATTGTGGCCGATCAATGGGAGAAACACTTTAAGGACAAAACAATCATCTATCACCACACCCTTGTTGCAGATTTACCCGAGCTTTACCCAAGCTTTAATGTCATTTCTTTTCTATTTGTTAAAGATCTGAATTGAGATTGTGAGGGTGGCATCCGACCCCCCACAGATTTAATCTACCGTTGATAAGAAGATTAATGACCAATCCATTCCATTAGACCTGTGTACGTCTGAGCGTGGACAGATTCCAGGATTTGTGATTGGCCAGATATCTATAGGTCCTCCGACCATATGAAGTCCCTGGCACACATCATTACGTTTGGTGGAAAAAGTGACTGGGGTTAAAGATCAATCGACAGGTCTCACAATAATGTCAAGTGGCCTGTCATGCTGTGAGGTCCATCTGCTCCCAGCAAGATGACAATCTGCCTCCTCTGGGCTCAAAGAGTTCCTCGGAGCACAACGCCGGGGATTTGGGTGCCAACATCACACACATGCGTGCACACAAAGGAAAATCAAAGCAATGTCTTTAAAGGCAAATGTTTCATGCAACAATTATACAAATGCTCGTAATTCAGAGATATCTGAGCGTTTGGTATGGGTATGCACTAATTATATGGACTGGGCAAGCCAATTGGAAATTGACAAAACAATCAATCAGCTGCTTAGAGGGTAAGTAATTGAGTTTTGTCAACTCTCTGAACACTTCGAAGGCAGCGTGACAAACCATGAAATTGAACGGCGTAACTTTATTGAAGATTCTGACAGAATCTGTGATGGGCTTGCTGATCAACCTGTCATGCTTTTTAGTAGACAAACAAATATATAATTGATCTGAATAATACCAGAACAAATTAAATTTTAGGAAATCTCCCTTTTAACAATGAATAGAACTAAATTCTCTATAAGCTAAAACTTCCATCTTCCTCACAACGTTCCTTGTGAAAACCAAAACATGCCAGGAGGTAAAAGTAAAAGGTTCCATAGTGTCACAAAAATCACAATGGACCTATTTAAGGTTCCATAGTGTCATAAAAGAACAACTAACCCAAAAATGAAAGTATGTCTTCATTTACTCAGCCTCGATGTATTTAAAATCTGTATACATTTATTTGTTCTGATGAACAGAGAAAAATATATTTGGAGGAATGCTTAAAAACCAAACAGTTCTTGTTCACCATTGACTACCATAGTAGGAAAAAATGTTTTATACATTTCTTTGCTCTGTTGAACACAAAAAATATATATTTTTAAAAATGTATTAAAGCAAACAGTTCCTAAGATGCTCTTTTTTGGCTGTATGGTTCCATAAGTAAACACATCCATGTAAACCTTTCTGTTGTGCAAAAGGCATCCCGTCAAAAAAGGTATATATGGAAGAAAGAAATGGTTCTTCTATTGTTTGGCATTGCAGCAGAATCCTTATTGGCAGCTTTATTTAGAAATGATGACCTACACTCCTAATCTTTATAAATATTTGTGTTTCCAAAACACAAAAGAAGACTTTTGTAACCAAACCACATTGGCCCAGTTTACTTTCTTTGTTTAGACACAAACGCAGATTTTGATATTTATCAAAATATCTTCTTTTGTTTCTTCTTAATTTTAGTTTTTTAGGTTAAGTATACCTTTATTTTAAAGACAAAAAAACACAAATCTGCAAGTTTAACAAAAGATAACCGCTTAAACGTTTTGTCAGTTAACTCAAACATTTAGCTTCACGTGGAAGCCTAGATTACTGGTAAAAACGTGTATCCACTGTGCCATTATTACCTGTACCAGCTGAGTCCACGTGTGTAGTGCCTGTCAAAGAAGTGCGGTTCAGACCCAAGAGCTCGGATATCCGGGTGAAGTCTCAGGAACTCCAGAAGCGCTCTCGTTCCTCCCTTTTTAACTCCGATGATGATAGCGTGAGGAAGGCGCCGGGTTGCGGTCCAGTCTTTTCCTTGGCTGTTAACATCCACGCTCCCCTCCACCGCGTAACCAGGCGCCGTTAATGTTTCTCTCAACACGGTCTTATTTTTGTTTTCTCTGTACCATCCAGTTAAAAGTATCGGCTGTGAGTTTTGTGATCTGTCCAACAATTCCGACTCGCAGCATCCCAGCCAAAGATAGAGCATTGAGACGCATGTAACGCTAAAGGAAAACATGATTACAAGTTTTTGCAAGAGTCTCCGGATATCCATAAGAGGGTTGTTAAAAGTTGCCATCCCTCCGAAAACACTGTGTAGACGGCCATCCTAGTTAGGACTTTAATCGTTTAATTTTGAAAAAGACGCGGATGGCGCAAGGCAGCGGTACTGAAGAAAGCGCCAATCCAATTCCGATCAGCCTAGGTAGCAGCATTCCTAATTTGACGGAAACGGCCAAATCTCAGTTTGGAGGGTTTCATCGTCACAGAGATCTTTAATGGCGCTTTCCTCCTATTCCCATGCTTTGCGAGGACAGCAAAAAGATACAGATTGTAATATCTGTTCTCGAGTGCACGGCGATGTGACACTGGTCCCCGGAGGATTGCAGTCTTGATGCTGCTCTCATTCATTCATGTGCGCTCATGCCCTCCTGTCGTGTTTAAACTGCCTGTGATTGGAGGGTCGCGCCTGAAGGAGGGTTTAATATTTAGACAGAGATGTACAAGTTGAGCTGGAGGTGTTGGTATGAGGTAATTTATAGCATGCATTATTTTTCCATTATTTGGACACAACAGAGGTCTCATTGTTGTGGTCTCAACAGAGTGCTTTGCACATTTTGCTCTATTTGTTCATTTTGTAAACAGTAGCCTATGTTGTTCCAGATCTACGCCTTTTCTTTAAGGGAACATAAAAGTAAATATGTTACAATACAATTTTTTAGTTTTTATAGCATTCCCATTCACTTTCATATATGAAGAGAAGCACCGGAGACATTCTTCTAGAATTTTGGTCTATGAAAGAATATCTTGCAATTTTTGGGATGACATTCAGGAAAGTAAATGATAATAACATTTTCTGTTTGGGTAAACTGTTTCATTAAAGACAAAACGTATGGCATATGTAAAAATCTCTCAAACAATTAAACACAATAAACAAATTTTGCATGGCAACTAACATTTGCATTTTAGCACAAGCTTTATCTTTAGTCCACACTTGATCTGATCCTTTATAGAGAGCTGTAACCAATTCGAGATGTTAAGGCAAGGGTGTTCTTGATCCAATAATTGGTTTGGCAAGACGTCCACTTTTCAGATCAGCACACCAAAGCCGGCTGATCGCATTGCTCTACACAGGCAAATAAGGACAATGTTTACTCTTTTACTTTGTTCTCCATCACCTTTGGTGTGAGGCAGAATCATCATTAGATATAGTCCTGTTTGGTAATATTATACTGTTCAGCTTCACAATTTTCTTTCACCCTTTGGGACCAGAAGATAGAGCAGATATAAATGGGATTTTATTACCCCCTAAAGAAGACCTCGGTCAGACTCCAGTAATGATATATCAAATAAAAAGAGAGCATTTTGTAAGTGTACATTTCTGATATTTATTGCATTAAACATAATGATCCTCTTGCATCACGACGATATCAGCGTAAATGCATGACATGGCCATTTTGTGGTGATTTGTCTGGTTTATGTTGCGATTTATTTTTCCCGTCTTCCAAGTGCAGATGTGACCAGGGTCAAAAGGTTAAATGTGCCGTCTCCTAAGAACCAAATCAGAAGAACCATACCTTGTCATTCTTCAAATTATGCTGGGCAGATTTTCTATACTTATATAATATAATAATATACAACTAAATAATAATGCATGGTACAATAAAACTGTAATGTCATACAAACACATTGGTTTGGAATTTATTTTTGTGCATACCATTTTGTAAACTTAAATTAAAATGACCATAATAAACCAAAAAAATGTATAATGAGATAAACCAATCAAAAAATATGCTATAGACTCTTGTATGCACTTGAAATCATATGGTAATATACTCACCTAAAGGATTATTAGGAACACCATACTAATACTGTGTTTGACCCCCTTTCGCCTTCATAACTGCCTTAATTCTACGTGGCATTGATTCAACAAGATGCTGAAAGCATTCTTTAGAAATGTTGGCCCATATTGATAGGATAGCATCTTGCAGTCGATTGAGATTTGTTGCTCTATTGCTCTATTGGGTTGAGATCTGGTGACTGTGGGGGCCATTTTAGTACAGTGAACTCATTGTCATGATCAAGAAACCAATTTGAAATGATTCGAGCTTTGTGACATGGTGCATTATCCTGCTGGAGGTAGCCATCAGAGGATGGGTAAACGGTGTTCATAAAGGGATGGACATGGTCAGAAACAATGCTCAGGTAGGCCGTGGCATTTAAACGTTGCCCAATTGGCACTAAGGGGCCTAAAGTGTGCCAAGAAAACATCCCCCACCACCATAATTGCATTAATCAGAAATTGAGCAGGTGTTCCTAATAATCCTTTAGGTGAGTGTATTTGCCAGCATTTACCTGTTTTTCTTTCAAAGTAAGTTGTTTTCAAGGATCAGAGAACAAGGTCGCCCAATTCCGTATTTACGCCCAAGTCTGTTTAAGCAGTTGCACATCTTTTATGTGCAATCCAAGAACAGATTGCTGGATGATGAAGTAGCCATCTATAAAAATGTGACCCCTGGGTCGGGGCCAGTGAGCAGCAAGGCTGATTTATTTCCTTCTGGGGAGAAAACACTGTTTTCATGAAAGTCTAACGAGTATTATGGCTTTATTAAGTGTCCTGAGCCAAACCTGACTTGCCATTCTCGAAATGTTCAAATAAGAAATAGTTTCTTTGTTTCCTGGCCGACTTTCATTTTATGCTGTGTGTGGACAACGCACACCCCATAAAAAATCTGTATCCCGCGTTGTGCTCCAAGATATATATGGTGTTGTTGAATCAAGAAGCAGTAAGATTAAAGTGCAGACAAAACCTTTAAATCTTTTTGAAGGACGGAGGTGACATAATAACAGCGAGACCAAATACTATTCAAATATCCACATTCAAAGCTTTCTGTTGGCAGTCTATTATTAATCACTGATAAATGATGCATTTGAGATAGATGTTAACATGTACAGTAACATGTACATCAACATTTTGATGATGTTAGAATAAAAAAAGCTGAGTGTAATGTGGCAATCACTTTATATTAAAAATAATAAAATGTACAACTTGAAATTACAAAAAAATGCTTTTTATGAGATCTGAATTGTGTAAACAACATTATAATGAACAGCTCTGCTAAAACAATAAAGCTTTTATTTGTTGCTTCTTCATTTTAACTATCACAACTTTCTTCACAGTCATCTGAGGGAATTCACTGTGAGTGAAGTGAAGACAAGTACTCCATGAATTAACCAACACATTGGCATCCCTAACTAGTTAACATGAAATATAGAAAAGCAGCAATAAAGCCAACGGCTTGATGAGTGCCTTGTACTTCAGCATGCATTTTTTACATTTGACGGATTTGTGTTCATTACTGAAAGCAAAGCCACCAACATTGTTGTCCGTCCTCTTCTTGCACTGTTGCAAAGGGACCTTAAAGATTGGTCTACATAGACAGATTGCCAACTGACTATGCTGTAAACTGGAGGGGAACACTGTAGGATAAACTGCTTTTGTGGTGCATGAAGAACAGTGATATGGCTAGTGTGCAGCAGATTGCAGCTTCTATTCTGATGCTGATGCATTGCCTTTTTTCATGCATTTTGTTTATGGAAACAGGGGTTCTTCCACATAATCTTAAAGGATTAAAAAGGGTAAAGCTCCAAGAAAGCAAATGCATCCATTATAAAAGTAATCGAAATTACTTCAAAGAATTAAGAAATGTCTCCTGAAGTGAAAGGATTGGTTTGTGAGAGAAAATTATTATTATTTTGAAATTAATTATATTGCATGTGTGTGCTTTTTAAAGCTATTTGAAGTCCCATATGCTGCAAAATAACATAACACCATTTGTAAACTATAAGTATTTGTTTATTTACAAGAACAAAAACATTTTTTATAATGAGCATTTTTTACGTGAAATATTAGACTGATAACAAAAATAGGGAATATACAGTTAATTTTTTTTTAAAACAATAATATTCCGGTAGCAGGGGCACCAGAAACAAATATAGGATATTTTTTTGTAAAGTAAAATTACATTTTTTAATATTATCGTACACCCAACTTGTACATTTCCATAATATATGAAAATTCTGTAATATAAAATAGCAACATTTTGTAAAAGAAATTTGCCAATCTCCAGTGTGAGGTTATAGACTTACCAGCTGTCCAGGATATCTTGGCCTAAGAACCTGATACCTGGTAAGCTCCAACTCTCTGTGACCCAAACAGGGGGTACAAAATAATATTTATTTTTACTTTTTCTAAAATTTATTTTAACTGTGCATGCATAAATTCCTGACAACTTCTGTCAGGATTTGCGTGTGTTTTTGCTCTTAGGGTAAAACAACATAGACAGATACATGAAAACAATTTTTTTGAACTCTGGCTAATGCCATCCGCAGGTCTTTGGGACAGACTGCAGGCTAACTGTTTAACCCATGTTAATCAACCATGAAAGCTGTTGGTGGACAAGCTTCTCATGGCAGCACCTGTATTCGTTGTTAGATTAAATCACCTTACTTATCCTGTGATGGACCAAACCCTCTTAAAGTAAATGCCAGATTAACAGTAAAGACAGGCACTTTAATTCAGTACTACAGTTGCTTAATTTGTGGTGTCAGGAGATTTAAGAGTGGATAACTCCTGTATTGATTTTGACATGCAAACCTAGATAGAACTTTTTTTTCAGTTATCTTTAATTCATTTTCATGTATACTAAATGCCTCATCTCAAATGTTTTCAGGTTGAATATTAAACACAAAGATAAAGCTATTTAAGAAGAGAAGCAAAATAGTAATTTATGGGGCCAATGCTAACAGGCAGCTTTTATGTGTGAAATAATTATATACAGTTGAAAGAAAAAGTATGTGAACCCTTTGGGCTTACTTGGATTTCTTCATAAATTGGTCATAAAATGTGTTCTGATCTTCATCTAAGTCACAACCAGTGGCGGCTGCTGGTCTTTCAAAGAGGGGAAGCTCATTTCACAATGAATGAATGAACAAACTATCTAAAAAATATATATTAAACTCGACGGAGGAAATGTGGGTATACATTAAACTGAAACAAGGAATGTGGTGTATAATTGTGTGAAATGTATGATGAAAATTGGCAAGCAATTTCGGCAAGCAAATACCAAGAAATAGGTTGCAGCAGTTTGTATTTCAACTACACTTGAAAAATCCGCAATGGGACTGAGATTGAATAGCTTTAGCATCAGCGACTTTTTATAGCACAAAATCGCTGTCAATCAAAAGGAGATGCAATCTTTCGACAGACCCTCCAATCATCACGCAGTAGCTTGTAGTCCAGGCCAGCCCACTCCTCCATTCACCCCCAGAGACGCTGAGCGTCCGTGGGCGGGACATAATCGCAGCATTTAACCAATGATCGTCTAATTTCGAAGCACTGAAAAAACTGTTGAAAGCAGCCCCATTGAAGTCAATGGACGCTAGGCTTCAACAGGGAAATGCACTCTGACGCTACGGGAATGTTTGAGAAGGAAATAGAGTCAGCCGACCTGCTATAAGTAGCTGATTATGAACAAACTCGTCTTCGTGATGTACGTGTTCTAACATATTTTTATTCAATAAAATGTTAAAACCAAATTTCCTAGTTGACCAATAGTTTTTTGACATTATAAGGGAAGCCAAGCTTCCCTTGCAGTCTTAAAGAAATCCCCACTGGTCACAACAATAGAGAAACACAGTCTGCTTAAACTAATACCGCACAAACATTATATGTTTTCATGTTTTTATTGAACACAACATGTAAACATTCATAGTGCAGGGTGGAAAAAGTATGTGAAACCCTAGGCTAATGACTTCTCCAAGAGCTAATTGGAGCCAGGAGTCAGCCAACCTGGGGTCCAATCAATGTGATGAGATTGGATGTGTTGATTAAAGCTGGCCTGTCCAATAAAAAACACACACCAGTTTTGAGTTTGCTGTTCTGAAGAAGCGTTGTCTGATGTGAACCATGCCTCGCACAAAAGAGCTCTCAGAAGACCTACGATCAAGAAATGTTGACTTACATAAAGCTGGAAAGGGCTACAAAAGTATATCTAAAAGCCTTGATGTCCATGTGTCCACGGTAAGACAGATCGTCTACAAATGGAGAAAGTTCAGCACTGTTGCTACACTCCCTAGGCGTGGTCGTCCTGTAGAGATGACTGCAAGAGCACAGCGCAGAATGCTCAATGAGGTGAAGTAGAATCCTAGAGTGTCAGCTAAACACTTACAGAAATCTCTGGCACATGTTAACATTTTTGTTGACAAATCTACAATAAGGAAAACATTAAACAAGAATGGACTTCATAGGAGGACACCACGGAGGAAGCCACTGCTGTCCAAAAAAAACATTGCAGCACGTTTGAAGTTTGCAAAAGAGCACCTGGATGTTCCACAGCACTACTGGCAAAACATTCTGTGGACAGATGAAACCAAAATTGAGTTGTTTGGAAAGAACACACAACGCTATGTGTGGAGAACAAAAGGCACAGCACACCAACATCATAACCTCATCCCAACTGTGAAATATGGTGGAGGGGGCATCATGGTTTGGGGCTGCTTTGCTGCCTCAGGCCCTGGACGGATTACTGTCATCGATGGAAAAATGAATTCCAAAGTTTATCAAGACATTTTGCAGGAAAACTTATGACCATCTGGCCGCCAACTGAAGCTTAACAGAGGATTGACGATGCAACAGGACAACGACCCAAAGCATAGAAGTAAATCAACAACAGAATGGCTTCAACAGAAGAAAATACGCCTTCTGGAGTGGCCCAGTCAGAGTCCTGACCTCAACCCGATTGAGATGCTGTGGCATGACCTCAAGAGAGCGATTCACATCAGACATCCCAAGAAAATTGCTGAACTGAAACACTTTTGTAAAGAGGAATGGTCCAAAATTTCTCCTGACCGTTGTGCAGGTCTGATCTGCAACTATAGGAAACGTTTGGTTGAGGTTATTGCTGCCAAAGGAGGGTCAACCAGTTATTAAACCCAAAGGTTCACATACTTTTTCCACCCTGCACTATGAATGTTTACATGTTGTGTTCAATAAAAACATGAAAACGTATAATGTTTGTGCGGTATTAGTTTAAGCAGACTGTGTTTATCTATTGTTGTGACTTAAATGAAGATCAGAACACATTTTATGACCAATTTATGAAGAAATCCAAGTAAGCCCAAAGGGTTCACATACTTTTTCTTTCAACTGTAGGCCTATTTATTCATGTGGCACACACTTTGATTCAAAGTGTATTCAAGATATTCAGTCAATATCAATATTTTACTAATACTTGTTCCCTGCATCAAAACCATGACCACCAACATTGTTGTCTGTCCTCTTCTTGCACTGTTGAAAGGGAACTTAAAGATTGGTCGACATAGACAGATTGCCAACTGACTATGCTGTAAACTGGAGGGGAACACTGTAGGGTAAACTGCTTTTGTGGTGCATGAAGAACAGTGATATGGCTAGTGTGCAGCAGATTGCAGCCTCTATTCTGATGCTGATGCATGGCCTTCTTGCATCTGTTTTTTCGTGCATTTTGTTTATGGAAACAGGGGTTCTTCCACATAATCTTAAAGGATTAAAAAGGGTAAAGCTCCAAGAAAGCAAATGCATCCATAATAAAAATAATCGAAATTACTTCAAAGAATTAAGAAATGTCTCCCGAAGTGAAAGGATTGGTTTGTGAGAGAAAATTATTATTATTTTGAAATAAATTATATTGCATGTGTGTGCTTTTTAAAGCTATTTGAAGTCCCATATGGTGCAAAATAACAACACCATTTGTAACATAAGTATTTGTTTATTTACAAGAACAAAAAATGTTTTTATAATCAGCATTTTTACCTGAAATATTAGACTGATAACAAAAATAGGGAAAATACGCAGTTAATTTTTTTTTTAAAACAATAGTATTCCGGTAGCAGGGGCACCAGAAACAAATATAGAATATTTTTTTGTAAATTAAAATTACATTTTTTAATATTATTGTACACCCAACTTGTACATTTCCAAAATATATGAAAATTCTGTAATATAAAATGGCAACATTTTGTAAAAAAAATTTGCCAGTCTCCATTGTGAGGTTATAGACTGACCAGCTGTCCAGGATATCTTGGCCTAAGAAATACCTGGTAAACTCCAACTCTCTATGACCCAAACAGGGGGTACAAAATAATATTTATTTTTACTTTTTCTAAAATTTATTTTAACTGTGCATGCATAAATTCCTGACAACTTCAGTCAGGATTTGCGTGTGTTAGAGCTCTTAGGGTAAAACAACATAGACAGATACATGAAAAACATTTTTTTGAACTCTGGCTAATGCTCTCTGCAGGTCTTTGGGACAGACTGAAGGCTAACTGTTTAACCCATGTTAATCAACCATGAAAGCTGTTGGTGGACAAGCTTCTCATGGCAGCACCTGTATTCGTTGTTAGATTAAATCACCTTACTTATCCTGTGATGGACCAAACCCTCTTAAAGTAAATGCCAGATTAACAGTAAAGACAGGCACTTTAATTCAGTACTACAGTTGCTTAATTTGTGGTGTCAGGAGATTTAAGAGTGGATAACTCCTGTATTGATTTTGACATGCAAACCTAGATAGAACTTGTTTTTTCAGTTATCTTTAATTCATTTTCATGTATTCTAAATGCCTCATCTCAAATGTTTTCAGGTTGAATATTAAACACAAAGATAAAGCTATTTAAGAAGAGAAGCAAAATAGTCGTTTATGGGGCCAATGCTAACAGGCAGTTTCTATGTGTGAAATAATTATATAGGCCTATTTATTCATGTGGCACACACTTTGATGCCAAGGGTATTCAAGATATTCAGTCAATATCAATATTTTACTAATACTTGTTCCCTGCATCAAAACCATGATCATGACATTTTTTTTCTGGTATGGTGTGTTATAAAAAGTGATGATGACATTATCCATTACATTAAACAAGATTTGAACTTAAAGCAAACAGAAATCAACAAGCTATTATGATGCCAGTTTTATGGATGATTATCATGGAGTTCATTTGAGCTCTTGATGATTTCAATCATTTGTTCTGCATTCCAGTGCTGACATGGAAATGCTATGAAACTCAGCCTCAAAATCAATACACATTAACTATTTATTTGTCAAACAGATCCTATTACACAAAAATAGTTGCACAAATCTGAAGCTATTTGATATCTCACGGAACTGAAACCAAACAGTACAAAAAAAGTAATTATTTTTCATCGTGATGACCTCATATATTACTTTTTATAACGCCCACCACAATGCGACTGTCCTCAACACTCTTTGAAAACATGTGACACCCATCAAGAGAGAAATGCCTATTTAGCCTCAAAGGGAACAATGTTTTGAGGACACATGTATATTTGAGATGGTTCTCATCTCATGCACAAACACAGGTTTGTTTAACATGGCTGAGAGAGAGAGAGAGAGAGAGAGAGAGAGAGAGAGATTAACTGCTGAATGTCTGACCTGATTCTCTTTGAGCCAGAACACATCTGGTATCATTGTTTAATAGGAGTGTTGTAAATAGTGAAGATTACAGATCACTTAAGAGTGGGGGGTTAAAATCATGGCACAACTGCTGTCATCCCTTTTAAATCTGCCTGTATTTGTTCCTGAAACAAGATTAATGAGTATTGAGTTATGGGCCACTAATCTGGTTCGCTGTTGTCGTCATCTTTCGTGCAGTGCAGAACATCCCATAATATCTCATTCCAGATCACTTCCTGTGGCGTCCCATTTGTGGTCTCTATGGGTGCTACGTAAGATTAAGTTCTTAAGTGTGTCTCTCAAAATGTTGCTTTGTCCATATCCGACCGTACCTTTTATCAGAATTCTGTCTATTAATTGTATTTATCTTAAATGGACAGTTCATGTAAAAATACAAATAGAGCCATACATTTTTACTTTTCATGTTGTTCAAAACATGTACATTGTTTCTATTGTCATATCTACAAAGCTGCTACTTTTCAGGAACTGTACTATTTTTTAATAATTTTGAAATTTGACAAGCTCATTTCAATACATTTATTGTAACGGAAAAATATAAAGGGTGACCAGAAATCATGATTTATGAAAAAATATAAAGATAAAAGGTTTTTACCTGACAGCAGCGGAAAACAAAACACAACCAAGATTTTTGCAAATCTTATACATTACAAGGTAATTAAGGAATTGAAAAATATTCAATGTTTTTATAATATGTACATATTTCCAAGTTTTTCTTACCTAATTGTTTTTCCAAGTATCTCTAATAACAACTGTACAGTAACAACTTCGCAAGACTAAACACTGGTCTATTTTATTTATATATATATATATATATACTTATACTTATACAGTATATGTATTTTTAAATCTTGAAGATATTTGTTAATATTTTGACTCATTTGTATTGTTCTGTTGGCCGTTTGTGTATTGTTGAAAAACTTAAACTGGAAGTTCCTCTGGAGCAGCGTTGCATTTTCTGAAGTGGTCTACACAGCTTACCATAGAAAATATAAATATAAAGCTATACCTTAATGTTTACGCAAGTGTCAATTATTCACATCAAAGTTTCTTTTTGTTTTTTTTCGTTCATTACATTTATTTTGATGTAATCCCGACACTAACCTCAAGTTTTGGCAGATTAGAAGATAATAAAATTGGGGTGGTGCAGTGTTGCACAGGTTAAAAAAGGTAACCCTCTAGGTCACAATTCATTGGTATTGCCCCCTTCAAAATTAAGCAAATAGTGCTTTCAAATATTTTTTTATTTTTATCACAACAAATCTGCCAACAAAGTACCTTCAAGACCTTCCACAATATCTGCTGAGATCAGGGCTTGTATTTATCAAGCTTCTCAAATTCCCATTTTAGTCTTAAAGAGACTTACATTGTATTTTATAGGCCTTAATTTGGTTTATAAAGTGTCCAACAACAAGTTTATGTACAAACAAGGTGTAAAAACTCTATTATGTCGTAAATATAAGCAGTTATTCTTAACATACTTGTTTGAATTCGTTCTGCAATTCTTCGGTCTAAACCCCTCCTATCCGCTAGCCTAGTGTCATGTTATTGGTCGGATGGTGTCTGCATCAGCGAGTTGCACAGGTTGCGGATCCAGTAGTGGTATTGTGCGGCCATGAGCAGAGTCTTAAATTTGATGTGAGCGACTATAGGGAGCATAATCAAATATAGCTTAATGAATAGAGGAGTCACGTGTTCTCTCTTAGGTTCATTAAAGATAGCTCTTGCCGCGGCATTCTGGATCCTCTGTAGAGGTTTCTTTGTGCAAGCTGAAAGTCCACCCAGTAGCGCATTGCAGAAGCCCAGCCTGGACAGGAAAAGGGTCTGTACTTGGACTTGCGTAGCATGCTCTGATAGGAATGGTCTAATTTTCCTAATATTGTTGAGGATGAATCTCCAGGACCGGGCAGTGCTGGCAATTTGATCTGTGAAGTTAAGCTGATCATAGATCACCACTCCCAGGTTGCTTGTCTTTCTGGAAGATGTGATGGTTGATGAGCATAGTTGAATGGAGAGGTTGTGATGAGTCTTTGTGTCGGCCGGGATTACAAGCAGTTCTTTTTTTGTAAGGTTCAGCTGCAGGTGATGGCCATTAATCCAGAGCGAGATGTCAGCTAGGCAAGCTGAGATGCGTGCAGAAACGGATCGTCAGGCTGAAAAGACAGGTAGAGTTGTGTATCATCTGCATTGCAGTGATAGGAAAAGCCATGTTTCCGAATGACAGCGCCTAGGGATGTCATGGATACAGAGAATAGCAACGGACCATGCACTGAGCCCTGAGGCACACCTGTGTCGAGATGTTGGGACTCAGAAACCTCATCTCTCCAGGATACTCTAAATGACCTACCTGAGAGGTAAGACCTGAACATTGTAGCACCATTCCGGAGACACCCATAGCCTTGAGGGTGGATAGAAGGATGTGATGGTTAACTTGGTCAAAAGCGGCCGATAGATCCAGTAGGATAAGAACAGATGAGTTAGAGGAAGCTCTTTCCAGTCTCAGGGCTTCAATTACAGAGAGCAGCGAAGTCTCAGTAGAATGACCGCTCTTGAAACCTGACTGGTTGCTGTCCAGGAGGTTGTTCTGGGTGAGAAAGGATGAGAGCTGGTTACATACAACAGGTTCTAGAGTTTTAGTAACGAAGGGGAGGAGGGATACCGGTCTGTGGTTTTCTAACAGTGCAGGATTAAGAGTGGGTTTCGTCAGTAGTGGGGTAATACGGGCCTCTTTGAAGAGTATAGGAAATGTACCAGTGGTGAGAGACTAGTTAATAATGTGGGTCAGAGATGGAACAACCGATGGAGACTTGGCCTGGAGGAGATGAGTGGGGATGAGATCTAGGGGGCAGGTAGTCAGGTGGCTAGAAATGACCTTGGAAATGTCCTTATCAGATAGGAGAGAGAACGAGGGGAGCAAGCATGTGTCTGGGGATTGGGCATGGTCAAGAGACGGTGGCGCAGAGAATTGATTGCTGATGGTGGTCATTTTCTTTACAAAGAATGACGCAAAATCATCAGCTGTTTAGTCCAATGGAGGTGAGGGGGTAGGCGGGCAAAGAAGAGCAGAAAAGGTTTTAAAGAGAGTACGAGGGTCAGTAGAGTTGTTGATTTTGGCGGGGCAGTACTGGGTTTTTCGCAGGGGAGACATCCGCAGCGAAGGAAGAGAGAATAGACTGACAGAGAGAGAGGTCAGAAGGTTATTTTGATTTGCGCCACTTTCTCTCAGCAGACCTGAGAGTGGCACGATGCTCGCGGAGAACAACAGATAACCAGGGGGCAGAAGGTAGAGACACGAGATGGCCTAGATAAAAGAGGGCATAAGATGTCTAAGCAGGAGGTAAGTGTGGAGTAAAGGGTGTGGGTGGCGGTGTTAGCATCAAGGAGAGAGAGCCATTTAGGGGGAGGGAGAGTGACAGAGAATAACCGGGAGGGAGAGAGTGATCGTAGGTTGCGTCAGAATATGACCAGTGGGGAAGCATGTGTAGTGTCTGGAAAACTTAAGTTGAGATCAAGAGTGATGAAGAAATGATCCGACATGTGCAGCGGGATGACCTGGGAGTGATGGGTGAAGCAATAGCGTGTGTAGATAAGATCAAGTTGATTACCAGATATATGGGTTGCTGAAGTGGGGACTCGCTTGAGGTCAAACGAGGCAGTCAGGTTGTTGAAGTCAGCAGCCTGTGGTTTTTCCAGGTGGATGTTGAAGTCTCCAAGTACCACCAGAGGAGTACCATCTTCGGGGAAGGATGACAGAAGCCCATCCAACTCCAAGAAAAGTCCAAGCTGACCTGGGGGACGATAGATAACTACAACATTTGTTTTAAGAGGGTGGATGACAGTAATAGCATGAGACTCAAAGGCGGTGTTGTTGCATGAGTGTGCCAGCTGTTTGAATTTCCAGTCGCTAGGAATAAGTAGACCAGTTCCCTCCACCCCTCACTGATATGCGTGGGCTGTGGAAGAAAGTGTAATTATTTGAGAGGGCAGCCAGTGTGGAACTGTCCTCTGGTTTGATCCAGGTTTCAGTAAATGCTAAAAGAGAAAGACCTAGCTGTGATGAAATCTAATTTGTTTACAGTATATTGGCAGTTCCATAACCCAATGGGAAATGTAATAGAGGTAGTTTCGTATGCTGAAAGAGTGCGCAGATTATTAGCACTAGCATTCCGTACCCTTCTACATTATACCGGTGATTTACGAGCAGTAGTGACAGTAGGGATTTGAAAAAACATAGTAAAAAACGGGGAATAAGGAATGTACAAGACAAATAAAGAGAAGAGAATAAATAAATAAAGTACAATAGTCGAAGTGCAAAACAGTGCTCAAGTGCCTTGTCAGTGTCCTTGCTCGGTGGAGTAGCACAGGTAGAGTCGATGGTCTATACTCTCTTTGGTCTTCAAGCGATGAGGGCTACACGCGGTGGTTAATCGCACTTATATACATGTTTAAAGCACGCAATTGACTTCAGCAGGACACGCCTTCCAATATCTCCCAATAACATGCAAAACAAACGCAAGAGTTTCAGTTGATTCTTAAGCTAACAACTGCTTATCCCACAAACTGGGCTTAGAACAACTGTTTAAATACTTTAGCTGGCGTTGGACACGCCTTCCGATATCTCCCACTAACACGCGAAACAAACGCAACTAACAACACGTGATTCAGCGGTTGTAAACAAAGCAACGAAACTGCGTTAGACTCCATAAGAAACGATCAATCAATTACACTTACGAGTTTCAGTTGATTCTTAACTGTCTAGATACTTCAAATACTGGGCCTAGAACAACTGTTTAAATACTTCAAATTCAGAAGACAGATTTGTGAGTTTGGTTCACGAGTGCAAATCTTAACATTCATTTTCATTTTTTTTATTTTACACGTTTTCACATAGTGAAACGTAGTGTACATGTAGTGTACATTTTAGTGTACATGTAGTGTACATTTTAGTGTACATGTAGTGTACATTTTAGTGTACAGGTACATATACATACTTTACAAGTTCACAAATTAAAAATATACATCCTCTCAAGTTTTGCTACTGATTAACTTCTATCAAGTGCTTAGGAGCTACTAGGGGCTTGTGATGGCGCGGAGGCGACGTGGTGGACAGAGGGGTTGGCCAATATCATTCCACATTATACAAAAATAAATTCAGTACTCCTTTGCATAGGCATAATTGCGGGTGGCACTTTTTTCGAAGTATGAATTTGCGAGGAAGATGAAGAAGTCAATTATGGTATTTTTTATGATAACAACATTAACACATAATTTTTCATAATCGAAATGAATACATTTAATAAATGAATTTACATTATTTTTGAGCATTCTCGTTACGTTGTTTTGTTCTCAATTGTAGCCTATGTCTGATTTCACACGCAAGAAAACATTTATACCGAAAATAAAATTGTGTTTAAAGCGAAACTACTCGACTAAAGCAAATAAAACTAATTTCAGATGAAATGGGTAGGCCTTATTAAGAAATGGTGGAAACGTGTTTATCTTTCATTTCCAATGTCTATATTATAATGTTGCTATTCTCTTGAAAAGTCTGTATCAGAGCAAAATCTTAAATGAGGAGATCTATTCAGTTATTGGTCCATGGCAATGTCGTCATCCAAAAACCGCCACAGCAAACTGCAGTAAATAATCTCTAAACCTGACACTTAAGATTTAGTCCAACTCGTCACTTAAATTACGACTGAGCTACTTTATAACCAACTTTTAAGCGCAGTGTATACACTTTTAAACTATATTTTCTGACAACGCTGGGTTGAAAATAATAGCTTGCCTTGTGTACTCAATTCAAATCGTCACTATGATGTTATCCATTCATTAACTAAAAGTATTTATAAAACGTTGAATTCCAGTTCTTGATTCAGATTAGTCAGATGTGTAATAAGCGCTGGATATGATAAAATATTTCTTTACAACCAAAAACAAATTTTACTTTGTCTCCATATGAGTGTCCCTATGGTAAACGGATGTAGACAGCATCCCTTGTGAGATCACAGACCATCTGACTTAACTCGGGCATATGCTCCACATGCCTAATGGACATTAGACTGCCCATTACCCATACACTATTGATAAACAGTCTAGCGGTTATCTAATCCACCCTCTGTGTGGTGTGTTTTGATTGTGCGTTGATAGGTAAAATTTAACCCATTAGGTTGTAAAGTTTTTGGGATTAGCCAAATGGTCGAAATCGTTGAAAGAAGCACTATAAAACCCCTCGCTTTTGTCCTGGTTTCTTGATACCGTCATTTAAACACCATAAATCCCTCTGATTTAACAATAGGCTTCAACTTTGACAGTTCGTAGCTTCGAGCGAGGATTTCGTAGAAACGTGCGGGTTACGATATTTGAAGAGGCTATCAGGCTCTGTAAGAACATCACTCACAACGGGGTGAAAGTTGAACCCCAGGTATGTAAAAGCCACCCCAAATTTCCCGTTGACAGGAAACATGTCCATATATGGCGTAAAACTGTTCCATGTTGATTATCATTTGCAGTACAACCACTTAGAGACAAGCGGGTAGGCTCATTTTACTCAGGAAACCAATAAGTGTCACATGATCATCATGAAGACATTAAGCCAGGCCCATAGCAACCATTGTTAAGTTCTTAGGGTTCTTTGCCTCAATGTCTGCACAAACTTAAACAAAAGGCTTCAATCAACTCTGGAGGGTGCATGGGATAACTCAAAACATCTGATTCATCATCATTGAAGCAATTTATTGGAAATTTCTCAAGGATGATTTGGTCTTGTACTTGTTTCAATGATTATTTCAAATGGTTAGCTTAATAACCTATAGAGAAATAAATAAATATATGAGTCACTACACACAGTATTGAAAGCAATGTACATTCAATTAAAGTACAAACAACATTGTTAAGATATTACCAGATTACATTCAATGTAAAAGCAAATGCACATGGCACATGTCCAATTAGCATGTTGGATGCTAAAACTGCTAGCATCAACAAACAACTTCTAAACATACACAACATTTGTAGTCACTAAATAAATTAATCTTTGTCCTACCAGTAGCATCTCAAAGTTGATGAACACATTGTGGCCTTTCCCAGCAGTCTTTGAGCAATCCACTGTTACCAAAAGATCTCTCTGCTCGCTGGTAATCACACACACCTGCATATATGTGCAGTTTCAGTGGCCAATCAGCTTCCTTGTTTCTTCCAGGTTGCACTTTGTGCTCACAACCAATAGGCTACACTCTTTTTGATCTTAAATCTCTTTATTTAACAATGATGAATATATAATAGTCCTTTTTTTTCTTCAATTTCAAATTCAGCTCAACAACCATCTACAGACACCTAGCAACCGATCCCATAGAATTCCATTATAAAAGGTCCAGATGGATATCTTTGAAGTACAGTGTCGTAGAGACTAGGGGGTTGGCTCGTTTTACTTAGGCAACAAATCAGTGTTCCAGGAACTTCATTAAGCTACGATGCCACACCCATATCAACAAAACATGTTAACTTAGCTACCATTTAACAAGACCTTTAACTCTGCATCAGAACAGTGTATTATCAAGTGCAGATGTCAAGCCAAGCCCATAGCAACCAAACATATTAGCCTAGCAATCGTTTATCAGTATGTATATCTCTGCATCAGAACATCGTAGATAAATGGGGGTTGGTTAGATTAATTTGTTGATTAATGTGTTATCACCCAAGTGCCCAGTTCCGCGGTTTGCCACGAAAGCATCACTCACAGTTTCTTCAGAAAATGTACCTATCTAGTTACTGATGCTTTGAAGAAGCATCAGTATTACTGTTGTGTAATACTTATAATTTTTTATAATTCTTGTTCTGGTTGTTTTTCGGCTCACTTCTTGTCCCGCAGATTTTGTCGTAGACCCATGAATGAACAGTTCAAATCAACGGGCCGTATCGGGAATGATGTGCTATGACTTTTATAATGCTATTGCTACTGAAACCATCTATAAACTGTCATAGACTGATCTATATAGTAACCTATAACACCTTGTCCTGTTGGGGCAATGTAACATAGGATCAGACGGTAGCTGTTTTAAATGGGTTTTAAACAAAACAATTTTTTCATCCAAAGAGACCCATAATGACGATTTATTAGAGATCTTTGGAAGTTCTAGAATTTAATGTCTTCTGTTTCAAGCGCCAAAGCATGTGACAACTTCATCACCAGGTCTGTGGCTGCTTTAGTCTGTTGGTTAATGACACTTTTTATCTCTGTTGGGGATCTTACATTTCTGACTGTAGTTTTAATAGCCCACCAAATGGGGTGTGGGATGTGTGATGTCTAATGCCAGAAAAAGCCTTTATGTATTAACTCTTTTACAGCCATTGCAATAATTCCAAATTCTTTTTCTTTTTTAATATTACAAAAAATCTATAACATAAATAAAATATCTGACGTCAACAATGTCCAAAGGTTTTCAATTGTGTCCGAAATCGAATCAAATTAGTGATTCATTTTAAAATATAGGCCTGACAATTCCTCAAGAAATGTTCACAGACAACAATTTTTTTACTAAACTTACCAAAGGATGAGCAGGCCAGCGCCCTTTGAACTGTATATGAGGAGTCAATAAGTCCACAGTTTTAAAAGGAACTAGATTGCGCAGGTTATCCAGAGGTCATAGAGAAAATCATTCTTCATGAAGTCAATCACAGTATCCAACACGTAGCGTATGTCTCTGTGGGCTCTGAAATAAAGTGTCCAAATGAGTTTCTCATCATTTCCTAAATTACATAAAAATGTTCACGATCCAAGGATGCCATCATGGAAATTCAATTTCTACCAAGCAATACCTTCTTGTCTGATGTTATGAAAGACACCAGATTTCATTGTTCTTCCTGGCAATATCCAAAAATAAAAAAGCAAGCCTAGAAAACAACAATAAAAACAATTTGACCCGTGTAAAGCGAATTTTTTAATTTTTTTCCAATGGATAGATTTCAAATAAACCCCCATAGCTCTTCCCCAGCACATGCCCAATCCTTCCTTGTATTATTACCAGCTCCTTCCTTCACACATTACCACAGCAATTTCATCTGGGGTGGAAGAATTTGCCAGCTCCGCAACATTCCAGGAGCCAAATTTGTTTTTATGGCCCTATACGGCAACAGACCCCATGGCCCGTCTAATTACACAGGGTCAATATTGTTTCATTCCAAACTTATTCATGCCTCTAGTCTAGACTATGTAAGAATCTCCTTTTAATCTCATCAGGACCATAATGTTACCATTTTTGCACTGCTTCTAAAATGCTTTTACATGAGTGCTTGTTCATAAATAAATTGTGGTAATTTTTCCACACCTTTGTAATAGTAAATAAATTTGCTACTTTTTTGCACTTTTTTTTGTATAGCTTTTAATGTTGCTATGACATGCAGAACACCTTGTAGAGTTCAGTGATTGATAATGAGTGAACCAGTCGGTAGCAGGAGACTCTATTAACGTCTTAAATTAAACATACGGATCAATATCCACTCTGACATCCTGCCAATGAATGGGATCATCTGACACAGTGACACCCAATGGCAGACGGTCACCCAAATTTGACAGAAAGAATATTCAGACCCTAACAACTGAAAATGAAGGTTGAAATAGACAGTATATGTTGGGATTTTCACAGAACGCTTTCATGTTTACATACAGTAAAAACAGGCAATTTATATATTTTAAAGGTATCATTCAACATTATTTATTTAATATAATTTTGGGCTAGTGTACAGTGTATGTTTGGATCTGATATAATTCTGTAAGCAACGGATGAGAAATAACATGAGACAAATATCCCTGCATTTGTACATTATGTCATAATCACAGTCAGATTCAACATGGTAGTGGATTAATGGAGTGAAACACAAAAGGAAATCTCTTAACGTACTATCACTGGATTAACAAAGAATACCCTGAAGTATATCCCCTATTAGGGAGCAAATACTTTTGATCTCAGCATAGTAAAGGCACACCTGTACATAAGAATGTATTAATAAACACATCAGAAATGTATCCCAGATTGAAACACAGAAACAATAACAAATCACTAGTAGTTAGTTCACAGAAAAACTGGCTTTTGTTGTGAAATGTCATAATAATTTGGTCTAATATGTTCAACTATGTCTAATATGTTATTAAAATAACATAAATGTTTGTTTGTTATTTTTCATTTTGACACGAAATGTTTGTTTTTGATACAGCTGCAAACATATACTGTACCAATGTCAAACATTTTTTGTCTTATTACATATGTAATGTAAATCCTGCTATTTTTAAAATTAATAAACACGGTACATACTTTGTTCTATGTCTTAAAAATTCATTTTCAATGCAATTGTCTTAAGATGAATGATAATGATTCCATTTAATGTGTTGCTGAAAGAAGATACTTGGACCTGACAGCTGATTGGATTCTCTTTATCCGGATGGAGTGATTTAGCTTTTTGCACTGTGTGTGAAATATTTGCTCATTAGTGTAATTAATGCCACTAATGAGAGGACCATCATTTATACAAGTCTAATGACAATGGCATGAGCAACAAAGACTTAATTAACAGCATCTGCTCTCAAATGCATTCTACAGGCAAATATGGATTACATCCAGACCCATGATAAAGACATGAAATCATGATACAAAATGATGTACCTCCTATGAAGTACATGAGTTTAATAAAAGATTAAATCAAATGCGATCCTAAAGATTAAATTCTAATCTGGGATAAACTATCCAGTGGTACGGAAGAATGTGTTTTTTGCACAGGTCATATGAGTCAAGCTCGAAAGAAACAAGAGTCTTAAGGAAGATGTCTGTTTCCCCGCATGCACTTGAATTCTGTTATTAATGAAAACCGCAAGGACAACCAACAGCAGTGATAACTGAGCAAATTAGAAAGCATACTGTTTTTTAATTCAATACGCAAGCGTGCTATCAGATGGTATGCTTGATTTAAAGAGCTGCAATTGGCCGTCACTTGCAAAGGATTCATTAAGTCGCTCCCCACATCATACTCGTAAATCAACGAGTTGTCAATAAATGTAGCCTTTAAATATAAATAAGATGGGCTCCTTTTTTCATAAAAACCCTCTCTAGAACATATCCCCCAATGCTAGTTTCTCTATTTGTCATTTTCTCACAGCCCTGATTTATACCACACAATCATCTACTCAGCGTTTTTTTAGTGGGCCATCTACCAAATCACCAGTGAAGAATGACACATAATATGGAAGATTGTTGTCTTTTTTTATTGTTGAGCTTTATATCCTGTAACGCAAAAAATATGCGTATTCAGTATTGCAACAATTCTTCTATTTTCTCAGTATATTGCTAAAACAAAATATTTTTGTTGGTTACATTTTCTGGTTGTTTTTATAGGTTTGAGGTTAACTTAAAATGATTAGTTGAAGTTAAAGTTGAAGCTTGTTAATTCAATTTTGGTCAACTCAACGAGAAATTAATTGAATTAACAAGCTTCAACTTTAAACACAAAATTTATTTTTCTGCTTCATTACTCCTTGGACAAGAGTCACAAAATATTTTTTTAAATCTTTATGTGTATAATGCAAATTTTGTAAGGTAAGGTGTTGGTAAATTACCATTATTCATTTGGGTGTCAGTTTGCAGTCTCTAAAAAGCTGATGTGAAAGAAGGGTCAAATCCCTGTGGGGTGAGTGACCTGTCGGATAAAGACTCACGGAGGCCAGCTGGACTTAAACTTTTTGTCAAGGACCCTTCCCATTGTGGATTTACATAACAACGTAACAGACTGTGTTCATTAGAATCAAGCAGTCATTTGAGTGATGTGTCAGGCAGCTGAACCTGAGGCTGTAATTGACCCCTGTAAAGTGATACTATGACTGATTTCACATTTAACAAAATATCAATGTTTTGGCATGGTTTTTTACTTATTGGAAATGCTGCAAACAAACTGCAATAGGAACACAGACAATAGACCACTTTAGAAGATGTAAACAATGCAAATCCAGACAATTTTCCTCTTTCAGTTTTTAACACAAACATTTAAACAAAATACAACCAACAGAGTATTTATTACAAAATTAAATTGTTAAATGAACATCATAAAGATTGTTTTTGTTTTTCAGGAAGTGGAAAAAAACTGTACTTTTTAAATGATTAAATACTGTACTGTCAGAGTTGAGAAGGACATTTCAATACATCTTATTGGTTGGAAATTTGCTAAACCCAGTGACAAACATAAAGGGTGAATAATAATAGTGATTTCTGGCAAAAAATTTAAATCATGAACTTTGAGATTTCAGAAGGACAGCAGCGATATCTGAGTTTCTCGACCAGTGTTTACATCATGCGAAGTGGTCAATACAGATCTGGAACAATGTTAAAAAATAGAAAACCGTTTACAATTTTGAACACTGACAAAAACATTTAAGTTCACCTGGTTCCTTCTTGGTATGTGGAAGCAACCGAGAAAGCCATGGGTTGGGTGCAAGAACTCTGAATAAAACCTCTTTACCCAATAGCATTTATCAAAATATGATGATACTGAGGATTCGTTAATATAATAATATAATATCATTTCCCAATTTAAGCCCTGTTTTTGAGTTTGAGGCATTATATTATCTGTATGTTTCAATTACTACATTAACCTTAGGCCTATGGCAAGCATCAAATACACTCTAAAAAATTTGTTTACTTCAACCTAGCTTTGGGTCAACGATGGACAAACCCATTTGTTGGGTTATAAAACCAATGCTGGGTTGTTTTAACCCATACTTTATCCCAACCGTTGGGTTTGTAATTTAAAAAAATAAATTCAGCTTGGGTTGCAATAAACCAATATGGTATAAAACATTATATTTCAGCAATGGTACACAATGGTAATGTATCCAAAAAACATGTTTGAAATGGGTTTTTTTTTCAGAATTTGTCTTGGCGAATGTAATGTAACGCGAAATGCTTTTGGCTTGTGAATAGTGCCATCTTCAGGTGTAATAACGCTGTACATAAATGTGTATTAGACAAATGTGGCCTGTAGATGTTGATAGTGAGCTGCGTCTGACATGATTAAATTAATGACAATCAAAGGATCTTGCATTGGATAAATGAACAAACTGAAACACAAACAAATTTATATTATGCTATTTTAAGATTTGTTATTATTTATATTATTTTTGAACCAATGAAATTACCATTTTAAAGCATTCAAATGTGAGAATTTTAGCCATTAAATAATGCATACCATGAAGCACATTTAAATCATGTCACGGCAAAGGCTTTATTATTTAAACATGGATGAACAATCATGAATGCCAGGATATAAAGACTTTTGATAAAGATCTTCTGATTGTAATATATTCTAACAGATCTAAAATTAATTTATTCTTACATCAGAAAATCCTGCTGTGTTCTGTTAGACTAGAAAGGAGTTCATAGCTCAAGAATCAATCAACAGGAATTCCTTGGGTCATTCTTTTCATTGGCCTCTCTCTCTGCAGTTCATCTATTGCAGCTGCTCAGCCATGACTCCGTCTTTCACCCCAGCAGCCACCACAGCAAAGAAGAAACTGGGAACCAGAGAGCGGATGTAGAGGGCCATCCAAGGGATGGGGTGAGAGAGGAGCACCTCTCGTCTATGCCAGTTCACCGTTCTCACAATCTCTTTGGCCAGGGCGTTGGAGCTAACTCCGTGAGTTGTCAGCTTGCAGGAGATGTCTGGTGGTAAAGGAACAATAGTCAAGTATCTGTTTGAGTGAAATCGAACCAAAAACAAACCATCATTTAAAACATTCAGTCGGCAATGGGAAAGTGGGGGATTTAACTATACTACCTAATATCTCAAGTTGCATAATATGTACTTCAGAAAACATATGTGTCCAAGGGTGTATGTACAGTATGTCTAAATTTTTATTAAAAAGTAAAATGGAAACACTAACAAGGTTAATGTTCTTGAAAATTATATGTTGCAGTTATTGACAGGTATTCGGTGACAGGGTGATTACTCACAAGCCCAGAGGGGATTGGTGGGTGGGGTTTTAGAGGGAGTGGTGTTTTGTGGTACAGCATTAATGAAGGTGTGACTGATTGTACTGACAGAGATCCCAAACTCCTCCACCTCTGCTCTCAGACAGTCAAAAAATGCCTGTACTGCATGCTTGGAGGCAGCATCTTTAAAACAAACATGTTGATAATAAGATGCAGCTTTAAATATTTTTTAGTTTATCTTATTGGTGTTAAAGCTAAACTATGGAGTACAGTGGCCATCAAGGAACAGGAATGTATACCTAGGCTTAAAAGAATAGAAATAAACAAGAAAGCTATTCCTTTAAAACCATAATATAGTAAATATAAGCTAACAAGTGATTAAATGAGACAATATTGTGCATATTGTGTCATCATAGTTCATTTCTGTTTTGTACATGTATCAATTCTCATATAGAATTCCCATATAGTAAAATTTTTTAAAAATTGCTTTGGTTTTAGTAAGAAATGTTTAGAATTCTGCAAAATATGTTTAAAACCTGTAAAGATGTGTCAAGAGTTGAGAGTAGTACACTTACAGCATTATTCATCTATATAAAACATTATAAAAATATATTTTAGTATAGCTAAGATGTGGGTTTGATTTGAATAATTTCAATTAATTAGGTATTTTTATAAATTAAATGACTGATATCTATCTTAATCTTGTATGAGATATTTCATGTCAAAATATTGTTAAAAAAGGTCATTGTGGTTTATTGTTGTATTGGTACAAAAATTAAACAAAAACCAGAAAGAATTTAATCTACTTGGGTGCTTTGGCTGTTTTGTGTGTTTTTTATTGAAATATTGATTATATATTGAATATATTATGATTATATACAGTAGCTTTATTATGCAGAATTTAAGATTCTGCAGATATATACTGCGGTTTCTGGAAAGAAATTCCTGTGGGACTACAGTGCATGATGCTTCAATCTTACAAGAGGTACGAAATGGAAGAGACAGTTTTCCCTGGATGCTGTTGACCAAGACAAATTGGCCTGCCCTCCTAGTGATCATTAACGGGAGGAGACCTGTAGAAAAATAAGAACTTATGTCTTTAAATATCTTTTCTGCCAATAAACAATTACATTTTTCTCACACTGTTGCCAGATATTACAACCTTCTACCTTTGGCTAATGTGATAGGCCCAAAGTAGTTCACATCCATGATTGTTTTGTCCATGTCTAGAGAGAGATTCTGCACTGGTGCTTTGACCTTCATGCTGCTGTTGCAAATCAGGACATCCACACAGCCGTAGGACTCTTCAATCTCTGTGATCATTTCAGAAATATTCTCCATATCGCTGAAGTCCAGCAGAACAAGCTTGGGTGTAAAAGTCTTAAACAGCAAACAGAAAGAGTGCACTTCAGTGGGATGGAGGTCACAGTCAAGGTGACACTAAAACAACATTCTGACTAATACTCAAACCTAGCATCTTCTGACTAATACTCATGCCTGACCTTAACCATACCATTAAGTTTGATTCTTAAAGGGATCCTTCACCCAAAATGAAAATTTTGTCATCATTTACTCACCTTCGAGTTGTTCCAAATCTGTATAAATGTCTTTGTTCACAGAGAAAGATGGATGTTATAAGAATGCTTATAACCCAACAGATTTTGCCCCCCACCGACTACCATAGTAGGAAAAAATACAATCATGGTCAAAAGTGCCCATGGAGTGTCTGCTGTCCTACATTCTTCAAAATGTCTTTGACATATCTTTCTCTGTGTTCATCAGAACAAAATGATTAAAAAGTGATTAAAGTGTACATAACATGAGATAAATAAATTACATTGCATGCAGTGTGTAATGTTGCCGTGTTTGAAAGTAAGCAGTCTGCAAAGTTGTAAATCCGAAGGTGAATGAATAACAAGTTAAAGTTATTGGCTTGGAACAAAGTAATAGAGTCAACTCTGAACATCAGAGTCAACTCTGAATCACGCAAACGAGTCGTCCGTAGTCCCGCATACGTTTTGCTAGGACTCCACACGAAAACTTCACTCTTCTCCCAAAATCACAGCAAACTAGACCATCTGACCAATCACATCAGAGTAGGCTATAGCTGAAAGGAGGGGATTAGACAGATGAATCGCGGAACGAATCATTTGAGAGTAATTCAAGAATAAGGTAAGAATAGCTACCTATTATTACAAAATAATAATGTTTTACACCTTCTATGTAAATAAACTTGTTGTTGAACGCTGCATAATCCAAAGTAGGACCTTAAAAATCCCTAGTTATGTACTATTTAAGTAATTTTTCCTACTATGGGAGTCAATGGGGGGCAAGATCTGTTTGGTTATAAGTATTCTTCCAAATATGTTGTTTGTGCTCATCAGAACAAAGAAATGTATACAGTTTTTGAACAGCTGGAATGTGAGTAAATGATGACAGAATTTTCATATTTGGGTTAAGTATCCCTTTAAGCCAAAATTATTTTACTTATTTTTTTTATATTTTAAACCACATACGTGCATTTAACCATAACATATGAAAGGTTTGATTCCATAATGAGATAACTCCGGTTTTGTTTTTCAAAAACAAAATGTTTTACTGTGCATTCCAACTATGAACAATCAAACTTTGTTTGTTTTGATTAAAGCAATAATAACTCAAATAAATACAGCTAACTAACTCTTTTTTTAAACAGAGTTATCTGATTTTAATGGCATTTATTTACTTCCTCCGAATGCATTTATTCAATTCACTGTCAAATGTATAGATTGTATGTACGCATTGAATGCACTGTTAAGGGTAAAACTGTCTCCGAAATGCATAAATGTAAACAACATTATTCGTCCATACTTTATGCTTATTATAACATTATATATAAAATATTGACTAGAATGAGTTTAGACTAAAATTGAGAACTTACAAGTTTAAGATTACATCTGTTTTCATTAGAAAATTAAAAAAAAAAATTTGCTCTCTATTTCATCTGTTTAGGGAAAATAACTATCGAAGAGATCTCTTTTGTAATGTTTTACTCCTGTGGGATTGTGGAATAACATTTGAATGAGATTCGTGGATACAGCTGTCAGAGAGGATATCCAGCCATTGTTCATGACAGAGAAAAACATTGAGACACACAGACATGTCTTTGACAAGCCTGTTGATGGATTCCACACTTTCTGATTTTTAACTTTCAGGTATAGTCTAAAGGCTTTTTTGGTTGTTAATGTATACTCACTGCACTGGGGTCTGATCCATTGCACAGTGAGTCATGCAGAGATTCAAGTTTGTCCCAGCTGGGCCCGCACAAAACCAGTCTCGCCCCACCTTCATGGAACAATCTGGCACATTCTGAAAGAATAGAGGACGAGCCAAATGTGATTATCATGTTTAACCAAGGATAGACTTAATGTAAAGTTATCTTTTAATTGCTTTTAGAATGGAATACTATAAAACAAAGCTCTCTGACGAACCAAACATATTAATTCAATTCAAATTTATTTTATATAGCGCTTTTCATTATGTGTATTGTTCCAAAGCAGCTTTACAGGGGCAAACAGGAAAAACAGATAATGTAAAACACAGCACAGGGCAATCCGGTTGCTCCTGCAATCCCAGCAATCCTTTATCAGTTCTGTGGAAGCATACAGCTCACTCCCCATCAGTCCAGTGCTTTATTTGGTGGGAATGATCTGCTAATCTTAACCTACTCTCTTTAAATCTTTTCAATCTGATGACATAGGAATTTGTTACTATTTAACAAGGTGGCTAAATTGTATGAATTTATATGATGTGAATCACACTAAAGCGTTCGATGGTTTAAAAAAAAGTGAATTGTGTATATTTAAATATAACTTCACACGTTAATAGCCTATTTTTTGGCACGAAGTTAACTTCTGGTCTAGGTTTCTTAAAGTGTGCTTATAATATATATCTATTCATAATTAATTTAATTTATGCAAATATTAATTTATATTAGTATTTTATAGTATAATTATTGTGTTAAATAAACAATTTGAGAAATGAGTTCTATTACTTTGTCGCATTTAAATTTAGTCAGGTAACTGTTCATCTTCCCAAAATAAGACATACTTTTACTACAATAAAATGCTTATTTTATTTTATTTATAAGTTATTTATACTGTAGCGCACTCATTAAACCGAGCCTTGGAGCTTTTGCAAAAGCCTTTTCGGTCATTACAATTGTCATTGATAAACTTAAAATTGATTTTAAACTCTAAAAAATCCAATATGATTTTTTCTCGTAGCAGTATCAAATCAGACTACCCTATTTTAACATTACAAGGAGAGTATATAGAAAGAGGAAAAATTATAAATACTTAGCCTAGGTAAATGGCTGGATGAAAAGCTGGACTTTCGTGTACATATTGAAAATCTTCTGAAAAAGCTTAGACCTAAATTGACTTTTTTATATCAAATCAAGAAACGTCTTAAGTTTACATTTAGACTTCCCTATGAAGCAAGAAAAAAAATGTAATGTAAAGTTGCTTCCTTTCAATTTTAGATTATGGGGATGTGCTATATATGCATAAAAGTTTAACTCTACTAAAAAAGCTGGACATGCTGCCCTAAAATTTGTGACTGGTGCCTCTTTACGCACTCACCACTGTCCCTTTTATGTATTAATGGGCTGGTCCTACACATGTTGTTGTTCATTGCCAAGGCGCTGTTAGGAAAATTACCTGATTACCTGATCTGTAGTCTTCTATTTAACCCCACTTGTAGTTATACGACTGCATGTTCTTTTAAATTGCTTTTAAAAATTACAGGAAAATATCGCCGACAGAGTTTGTTAAAACTGCATTTGCTTTTAATGCATCATTTTTAAGGAATGAAGTGCAAAGGATCTTAATGTTGGAACAACTCCCTTCACTAAATTTTTTAACAAATATTTTATGGACCAAGTTTAGGGCAATATGTCAATGTTTTTGATGAACTTCTTGGATCTTTTGTATGCTCTAATTGTTTGATGTGTCTTGTTTTATGTGTAAGTTTTTGTGCTGCCATTTTGGCCAGGACTCCCTGGAAGAGGAGATTTACATCTTAATTGGACTATCCTGGTAAAATAACAATAAAATAAAAATAAGGTGCTTTTTTGGTTCCACAAGGAACCGTTCAGTCAAAGAGCACTTTTCCAACATCGGGCCGAACCGTTACAAGCAAAGTCTGAAATGGTTACAGTTATGTTTCTATGTGAGCCTGGTTCGACACGGCACGATTACAAACTGTTCTCGGCTCAGAATTTTTGCCTCGGTTGTCTAACCGTGCTGAAACGTGTTAATGAATGTCTCTTGTGTCACCAAGACAGTGCATCGCATGTTTGTGTTTACATTTTAAAAACTGGATCTGGCTGGTATGGATCCGCAGGGAGTGACGAGAACGATTTAGCACGATGGTGGAAAAGGGCTCAAAGGTTCTTCAAAGAACCATCTCTTTCTTACTTTTTTATAATCATTTTTGCCACAAAAAACCTTTAAAGTTCTTCAGATGTTAAAAGCTCTTTGTGGAACCAAAAGGTTCTTATTTGACACCTTGTTTTTAAGAGTGTATTTAATGTAATTTACTTGTTATTTCTTTTGCTTGCTATCAGAAACAATCCGCAGGGACTTTATACTTTGCGTATGTGTGCTGGAAGTTAAGTTCAGGCCACAAAAGCGTGCATGCATTGATGTTTGATTATGTTGTTGCTTTGAAACCGAGGTGTGAATACAATGCTGCAGTTCTATAACTTTGAATGGGGAAGTCTAATTACAGACTCTAACTGTGGAAGTCCTGCCTTCTTACAAAAAGAGACAATCATCTATTGTTTAAGACAACTCTCTGTGGGAGGGGCTCTGTAAAAGTCGATAATATATACAATATAACTGTATAGCTTACATTATGACCTGCTCTTGACAAAAGGCAGTAGAATGTCTTTACTATTTGAGTAAATATAATGTTTTGTGGTGAAGAAGTCATTTATACATCATTAAGCATTACCACTTCCCATTCCGGAGACAGCATCTGTGATCACCACCACTTTGTTCTGAACCATGGACTTGGACATGAATCGCATGACCTCATTGTAAACAAAGTAAACTCCAGCAAAAACCACTATCAGCAAGGGCAGAATCATAACAGAGGGGACAGCCATCTTCTGGAAACCAAGAAAAACAGGAGTTAATTGACTGCTCGTCCTGTGAGATGTAAAACACTAGTGTGTGGTAAAAAATAAATGTGTTTGTAATTATGCATTTCTTTTTAAACTTATCCCGTGCTGGACTTGTGAGACTGGAGGTATGTGAAAGGTGTGTCAAGCTGTGAAGAACATATCCTTCCAGTTAAAACTGTCAGAGATGTTATCACGAATCATTCTTTTTGGCTTGAACAAATTTAAAAGTGAATTTTGCCTAAGTTGCCTAAGTATAGGCAACTATACATTACTTATGTATCATAACTTCCCAGAAAAATATGCATAACTCTTCCACCATATATAGCACCATATATATATATATGAAGAGTTTGGTTTCAAAATGGATAAATGTTTTTAAAAAAATATATGTTTTTAATTGTACATTCCAAATAATATTGCTTTGATTTAAGCCATAATAACTAAAAAAATACAACTAACTAACACAATAAAAGTAAAACACAATAAAAACATGATTTTTGAACAGTTTATAAAAAAAATATTCTGCATAAGTTTAGCCCTACTTTTGTATTTCATAGAAGAAAATGGAGGTTTAGTAAATATTTACGGAATTAACTTGGGGTTCAGTCTGGTTTAACCTTCCCACCCTCCAAAAAAGTTTCTCTCACATTGGCCGAAGACAGAATGTGTTCTTCATATAAATAGCATAGTAATGGATTTCATTCAAAAGTAGGCCAAATGAAAACACATTTTGAGATTGCTTAGTCATTCAACAGTCAGTGTTAAGTCATTGTGGACTGTTACAGAAGAACCCCATATGTCTGCAGATACGTTATTTGTTAAATCATCAAATGATCTAAGTGTTGACTGGAATGCATCAACAAGAAAATTATCAAATGCTAAAATATTGTCTCTTGAATCATTTGTCCTTGCAATCTATGAACAGTAACATTTGCTGTCATTACTTCCATAAAAGTGAAGTGGAGACCAAGTTCTAAATATAAACCGCTCTAAGCTACTGTTCCTGACACCTCTAGCCAAGTCACCTCCATGACACTGACATTAGATATACAGTACGGACATGACATTCATAAAGAGAATAAATAACCTAGGCATTCTTCTAGCCAATAACCATTTTTGCTACACTTTTCATCAAAACATTTCAAAGTCCAACACAAGCAACAGTGTCTCAGATAGATCACACTGAAATAAAGCCAAACAAAGATACACACACTGCATGCAGCTTTAATCTGCATAATTTTCAATGTACTTACAGTCTGTATAGAGCGTTAATCCAGATTTCAGTGGAACTGTGTGTTAGTTTCTGGTTAGATAACCAGATTGAACCCTGTTACTTTTCTTGTTCATTCAGAACCACTCTCGCCCGCAGCCGACACAACTTCTTTGGATCATGGATCTTTTTATAGCATGTGGCCGAGTTTATGACATGTCATGTATGTTGTGCCTGCAATAGTTTCTAGGGCATGTGGAGTAACTATGTCTTCAGTCTCAATTCACACACTGTGAATAGGGGGTGGGTTTCTTTCTATATGTGTATTAATTTGTTGTAAACTAATACTGGGTGCGAGCTAGTAATAATGCAGATGTAAGAATACATGTTTAAATTCTGCGATATGAGAAAGATGAAGAACAATATCAATATTTTGCTACAAATAAACCATATTACTATGAGGATTTACAACAACAATAATACCACATTGAATTTAATATTTGTTTTAAATATTGTTAATTATTTTATTTTAATAAAAGTGTTACAGGCTTGTAGGATAACATATTCTGAAATTTATTTTAAATCGTCATTCACAATTTGAAATGTTATTAAAAAAAACAAATAATAATAATAACATTTCACATCAAACAAAAGTTTTGGTATAGTTCTCCATACGAAAGTTTTTTTTTCACCTAGGACAAATAACCTATTTTATCGTATAACGTAAAGCATAATAAATCATTGAGTTTATGTATTTTATTTAAAAAAATCAGGCAGTGGCCACACGGTGGTTATTTCTCCTGTAGGACCGTTCTGCACGAGAACTGCTAAACTCTCGCGAGTTAAAATGAAATTCCAGCAGCAAATCTGCGAGCTCGCGACCTCCCTTGCCTCCATTGGGAAAGAGATCTTACCCGATTGAGGGGAAAGAAAACAGACACTCTTTAGACCTGGAAAACCTTTCAAACTACGCGTTTACAAAGGCACATGGAGCAATAACGTTCGAGTTAAGAAATGTACTCTACCAGAGGAGGATAAACTGTCATCTTTACCGAACGCATGGATTTTTAAAGCTCCGTTAAACGAACTGGAGGAAAGGCTTTATTAACGAGCTAACTGACGCTAGCACATTGTAGTGGATGAAAACTTTGAGCCTGAGATAATTTGCAATTGGGATCGAAAAAACGAGCTTTCTCATCTTCTTTTTCCTCATCGATAAGTTTTTGGCATCCCCTCATCGTAGGTTCGGCTTCATTTGATCGGAGGAACTCGTGAAATAATTGCTTTATTTACCGCTTGCATAATTCCAGCATTGATTCTCGCAGAAATGGGATTAGAGAGGAGTCGCTTTCCGAGGGCAGGCCATGAACTCAACCACATCAGGCAAAACACAGAGCAGGCCTGTTAACTAGAAATATGTTGATATAAACAACTTAAATTGGGCACTTACCCGTTCTGCTGTTGGACTTCATTGAGGTTGCAAGGTTTGGAAAGGAAGATTTGGATCTGCTCGTGTATGCCATGTTTTGTGTTGTGACGACAGTGTCAAGAATCGGATGAAAGAGTATCAGTATAGGTATTGTCGCCTTTTTATTAGCGGGATTTGAGACAAGCAGACACAGAGGAGTAAGATGTCTAGTGCAAAAGAAAACACTTGTAGGAAATTTCAAGCAAATATTTTCAACAAAAGCAAATGTCAGAACTGCTTCAAACCTCGGGAGCTGCATCTGTTGACGGATCAGGATCTCAATCAGGTACGAGGTGTATTTTATCACTCTCTGTGTCAGCTGATATTCACAGGTCATTCTTAAAACTATACTGTTGATGTGTCGCCCCGTATCTTCTGTAGTATCCAACAATGTAGAAGGTCACGCTGATAAATGATTTTTATTAACAAACATCACATTGATTAGTTTTCAGTGATTTCTTTACATACCTTTACAAAACTTTCAACGTATTCTGAACACGCATATATTGTATTGTTAAAGGGGTGATTCGCCGGGAATGCATGTTTTTCTTTGTTTTTGGTGTGTTATAAGTTGCCCATTCATGTATTCGACACGTAAAGTTTCAACAATGCAAGTGTCGGAACAAAATATTTATTTTATCTAGAAGCGAATGTTTACCCAGACGTGCCTGAAACTCCTCCTGTAACCACACCCCGCTGAATCTACATCAGTTCGTAACACGATTTGACTAAGACCGGCCCAAATCTAAACGGTATGTCGAAAATACAGCGTTTTAACCTTAAATCTTGTATACACATTGCATTACATATAAAGCAAACAATAATATTTGTTTTAGCCGCGTCAAATGACCCCTTTAAAACATGGTAAATACTTTGTTCTAATACGTGTTTACAAGAGTTTAGATTCAATGAATTTGCCCAGCTATAAACCCTGCAGTTGTGTCTTCAAGACATTATCGGTTCGGTTGTGTTCCATTACAGTAGTTCCATTACTTCCTCTTCTTGAATAATCACTTTACTGTTGCATCCATTTGGTAAGAGCTTCCAGTTGAACATTTGTAATGTTCTTGGAAGGCAGTATTTTCCTGCCAGAGGGCTTAAGAGAAAATTTTTGATTATGCTTAAGTGTGTCACAACTATATTAAACCTCTCCATGATTTTAGTATTTGTTTGCTGGATTTTTACAAATAATTGGTTTTCATCTACACACTTGTCTGGTTTTGGAAGAGTGTTTGAGGAGAGCTCATGAATCCTGTAGTAGCTCAATTATTAGACCATTGTATTAGCGGCGGCACATATTTGATTCCCAGGGAACACACATACTTTCAAAATGTATTCAATAAAGCACTGTAAGTTGCTTTGGATAAAAGCATGTGCATAGATGTTAATACAAAAATGTCATGTTGGAATCCAATTATAATTTTTCCTTTAATGAACTTCTATAATGAGAAACAATTTTGGTCGGTTGTATCAATGCAAGCGCCAGAGCATAATTCCATATGTTTTAAAGGAATAAATGAAAGAAGGCCCATAAGGGCCGTTTTTAATTGATACCATACCCCCAACCCAATGGTTAACAGCCCTTTTTACCCATTAAGCTATGTCAGCGTCCTCCTACATGTGTGTGTTGTGGTTTGAGTGAGATTACAAAGAGTTACCCTTTATCGGCAAGAGTCATTCACTTTTTATGAGTTACATCACTCACTAATCTGGTGAAGATGGTCCAGTGGTCATTATTACATCAAGCCCTTGTGCTTTTGCTGGTAATGTATGACAGTCCTTTAGTAAGTCAGTAAGTCACTCCTTTAAAAGTTGGATTTTTCTATATTATGCAAGGTGTGTAAAGAAAATGATGTCGTGGTTATTAATTCAGGACTCGCAACAGAAAAGGGAAATATTAGGGGTGAAACTGTTCACAAAATCTTCTTTTCACCAAAAAATTCTTGGTAGATTCCAGTTTCTGGTTTTGTTATAAGTGAAACCTGCCGATTCCGATTTTTGCCGATTCCGATTTTCCAACCACAACCCATAATTTACACTATATATTAAACTATATGTACTTCACTTCAATGCACATTTTGTTCATAATAACAACAATGTTTATTTTTATAAAACCAAATTTTGAACCCAAAGGCAGTTCTCAAAGCTTCATTAAATTACAGGAACTTCTCTCACCTAAACAACTCTGAAATTGAAGAATTATGTGACTGGAAAGAAGTAGAAATAATAAATATAACTAAACAAATGTCACTTAATTGACCCTTTTCTCTTTTGTACACACCTCACAAAAGTCTAAGATTACAAGGCTATGAATAAAATAGTACTTTGACTTTATTTTTGTCTGTTCCTGTTTATGAATTTAACATTGCTTTATTTTCTGAAATGTAAAATATACATCCTTTTCTTATTTAGGGATGCACGATATGTCATCGACCATATCGGAATTTTTTCGGGGTAATCGTTATCGGTCTGATAAGAAACTTATGTCGATATATTAAAACCGATAAATAACGTATTATTTCCTTTGGGTAAAACCCTTCTGGTACACACTGCTCTCTCTATTTTGATTGGTGTATTATGCTTGGTGTCAAACGCAAGCATGCAGTAGGCTATGCAGAACGCTGCGTGCTTCAAAGTGGAAAATAACAGCACAATGTCGGCTGTGTGGAAATTTTTCACTTTGAAGAAAGACGATATTAAAACTGCAATTTGCAAGACGTGCCAATGTGAGTTAAGGCGCTGAGGTAGCACAACAAGAAATTTTAACACAACAAACTTAATAAATCATCTGAAGTTTTGCGGTGCCTAAATTTGTAAAGATTACCAGAAAATGGTCACAGCTAAACAAACTAAGGTACACACGGGTAACGTTATCTTTCGTACAAACAAACAATTGAAAGTTTGCGAAAAAGCTATCACAAAGAAGTGATAGAAATGATTGCACATGATGACCAGCCTTTCAGCGTGGTCGAGGACCAGGTCGATTGAATTCGTTGAACCCCGCTACACTCTCCCTACCTTATGGTACTTTGCTAATGTTTCACTCCCCGCTTTATATAACGAAGTAGCCACACCGTCCACACTCTTGAGCAAAAATCTAACTGACGTAAGTTTTACTACTGATTTATAGAGTTCTGACGTAAGTCCCCTGAGTATGATGAGCCTCACTGATCAATGGTTCAACGAAAACTTTGAATTAGGAGCAATGATGCATTATCAAGAATGCCTAGGGTCTCACACCAGCGCAAATGAGAGACTTGAGACTCAACTCAACTTTATTTATATAGCGCTTTTTACAATTTTCATTGTTACAAAGCAGCTGTACATGAGACACATTGAATACAAGTAAAACAACTAAAGGCATATACCTGTAAAAACAAGCAAAAGGTGAAAACAACAAAAGACAGACATACAAATTCTCCACACACACAATATGTATATAAACTTACACACAGTGACATAGACGCACACACACACAAACACACACACACACACACACACACACACACACACACACACACACAGTGAAAGCACACATTTGTGATAAAGGAGAGAGAACCACAGGTCAAATATTAAACGGACTATAAATTCTTATATGCAATATTAATTATGTCTAACTTCTGAATACTAAAGCAGCCCCCCCGGCCTGGCAGATTGTGCAAAACAATATGCAAACGGTGGCGAGGAACCCAAAACTCCAATCGAGAAAAAAAAAACTCAGGAGAACCCAGGCCCAACCAGGGGATTCCAGTTCCCCTCTGGCAAAAGCTGCTGCCTCTGCACAAGCTCAACAGTGCTTGCGGACATTTTAAACATTCTAAGCTTGCCGTTTCCCTGCTCAAAAAAATAATGACAGAGCTAGGATTGACACAAAAATGCTGCAACAAGACACACCGATACGATGGAAGAATCCGCGAACCTGCTCCTGCGAGGGAGTGTACAATTTATCAAGACAGACTTGAAAATGTGGACTCAAGCATCTCAGACAAAAAGATAACTAACATTAAACAACTTGGACTGAATGTGTTCATAGTTTAAACAGAGATTACGCTGTTTTAAAAGGGAGTTCAAATAGATTTCATGTAAACATAAAACACTGTATGGTCTTCAATAAAAACACAAGATGGTAAACTGGATTTACGAGAATTCTTACAATATTTTTTAGGGCTGCACGATTTGAAGAAAAAATCGAACTGCGATTTTTCTGACCAAAATTGCGATTTGCGACCACTAAAAATAGACATAGGTTTGTTGTGTTGGTTTTAACAGCATGCGTCAAAGAAAGACCAATCATATTCACAAAGTATTGTAACATTATGCAACTGTTTATTTCAAACCACTTAAACACTTGTGCAATTTTTTTAAATAAAGTTGTCATACAAAAATGTCATGACAAATTAAGAGAATAACAACAGTATCTTAAATAGTTAAGTTAACAAGTATAAACAAAACCTAAAACTTTTAAGATCCCAAACACACTGTAAACAATTACAGTAAAACATTGACCATAACCTACATTAAGGTAAGGTTGAAACAATGATAGCAAGTTTTGCTATTTAAAGTGCAAAATGAATAATTCTGAGACCAAAAGTCCTATGAGAAACAGAGAACCTACACATTTTAATTGCGTTAAATTTACACATTGTTCAGGGTTATGTGCTTAAAGATTTTTGACAAAACGAGAAGCATATCCATATCTCTCTGGTTTGAGGCATGACCATTGACATGTTACTATATTACCTGCTGCACTGAAGAGCCTTTCTGACGGTGTGATTGTGGCAGGAACACACAAGTATTGGCAAGCCAACCTGCTTAATCTGGGAGAGTTAATAGTTTGCTGCTTCCACCAGGCTGCTTCCGATTCTCTTCTCCATCAATTGCTGGTGCAGTTATGTAGCTGTTAAGCTCTGCTTCCACCATATGATGAAAATTAGGAGGTTATTCTGGAGACAGAGGAAATCTTGAAATAACTGCCAAGTGTCTTTTCTTTCACAGATGTGGCTGCTGCTAAATCTGAGTCTGAGACACCTCGTTGCATATAGCAAAAATGTCATTTAATTTGAGGTTCAGTCCCCATTTTAAAAAAGGAATGTTGCGTCAAGCTGCTTTAAGCATCCTAGTATGATTCTCATGCAGAGGGAGGTCTTGCTTTGACGGCACGTTCGGGATGGGGGCTTGTGAAGGGAAGTGCATGTTGGGAAAGTGGAACAAAGTTTCCCAAAGGTCGCTCCCACTTCAGAAGCTGTGGTTCAGCCTGGGTAGGGTTTGTGGGCGGTTGTTGTGGAAGGGAGGGGGATTGTTGAGGTGGGGGTAGAAGTTCAGGGCGAGTGCATCCAGGGTTGAGAGGGATGTAGGGATAGAGTGAATCACTGGGTCCTGCCCATACCCAGGCTTCAGCCTGGGAGGAAATTAGAAGTTAAACATGCTGTGGACAGTAGGGCCGAAGAGTTAGACACGCAGCTAGAGAGAGGAAGCGCGCCTCCAATGTGTGGAGGAAAACGCAGGGGTGTGCCGTCGCTTTGTTGGCTCTATGGCCCACCAGAGTTACATGCTATACTCACAGCTGTGTTTTGTTTAACCCTCCCTATCCCCCCTGCTTGGAAGAGGAAAAAGCTAAATATATGGACCCCAGTCTCTTGTTTTAGAGTATTATGGATCTTGGAGTACCAAATGGTACTTAGTTGACAAAAAAAAACTTTTCTATTGGATAATGTGACAAATCATTCATTTGTCAGACATGTCAGCTTAAAAGTATTTGTTCATCCAAAAATGAAATTCTCTCAATTTTCCCACCCTCATGCCATGCCACGTATGACTCCCTTTCTTTTGCTGAACACAGACTTCCGGACAGTAGTTGTGTCTGAGAAATTGCATTTTTGGGTGAACTATCCCTTTAAAAAACTAGGTCAAATTTTTGATTGCAGGTGAGACGCATCTTGATATCTCATTCTTACGCTTGGAGGAAAAACCCTATAGAGAAGCTATATTTACATGCCTAGTCCTGTTCAGCCATGTCTTTTCACGAAGCAGTAGCCTACTTTTTTTTAAAGTAGTCGGGCTTGTTTGTCAAAAATATCATTATTTCCAACAAGTCGCCTTTATGGTTTGTATGTTCTTCCAGGATTTGTTTTGAAAGATGGAAAGAATAGACACAATCAAACCCAAAATTGTTTCCTTAAACATATTCTATTGTTTATGTAGGAGTTGATATAATATTTTGGTTTCGTTGCAGGCCAAACCAATCTATGGGGGATGGCTCTGTTTGGCTCCAGAGGGGACAGACTTCGACAATCCAATGCAGAGATCAAGGGTAAGAGAATGTTAAAAAGTGATTCGGGGGTTGCCTTTTGTTTGGCTTATAGTACTCTGGCTTACATGGCGTTAGAGACAGATGTAGAATCTGTCCGACACATCATATTGTATTTTGAGTTGAGTTTAAGAATTCATACCAACTCAGCCTGTTTAATATGATAATTTAGCATTGATGGTGGTAACTTGTAAGTGAAAGGTTTGAACATGTTCTAATTCACTCTGTATTAACTTGAATGATATGAATGATTTCTTATTTTCACACAGAAATGGCAACGGCGATTCTTTGTCCTATATGAACATGGCTGCTTGCGCTTTGCATTGGATGAATCAGTAAGATGTCATTACATTACTGTTTTGATCACACAGTTTTACATCAAACCTATGTATGGAAGGCGCACTGGCTATCTTTGGTCACAAATGCATTTTTTTTCAAAGTTGGTTCGACCGTTGGATCTCATAGGTGGCTTTGATTCATTGCTAGCGCTCCACAACTGTTCCTCCCAAGTTCAATTCCCAACTCTAGATCTATGCCGATCCCATTCATCTCATTCTAGCCTATACTTTCTTGTCAATAGATATCAATAATCTGGCCCGTCCCATAAAAACACCAACCCCAATGGAATCCTTTCTTATCAAAAGACAATATAACCATATCAAAAATTAAATAAAACTGTGAAATAATCCGTGAAATGTGCAGATGTGATGTGATTTAGCAGAACACGGTCCTGTAATTAATGAGAGCCTGACTCGGACTGTTTGTTTCACAGGAATGTGTCATGGGTGACCAAATTAGCTGCTTGATCTTGCTGGAGATTACTGCGTTTGTATGTAAACAGTGAGGCCCACACACAGGCTCTTCACTCAAACTGCATAATGTCCGATAAACCTAATATTTGAATCCGTATGAGACGCGGTAACACAGGTCTGCATGTGATCGTGTCCCACATAGAAAGGTTATTTTTCTTGAGGAGAGGAGCTAAAGGAGGACTTTAAACAATTCATGTCATGAGTTCAAATTAAAAAATCTGCATTCCGTACACACTAGGGCTGGGTTTTGCGACCAAATTGGTCGATTCGATTCTTGTTTTTATGGTTTCGATTCGATTTTCGATTCGATTCAATATCGATTAGTTATTAGTACTTCAATTACAATGCTAGTTTTGCAGGCATGGAATCCACATTTAAGTATATGCTTGCAATATAGTCAGGGTTGCACATACGTTTTTCTATCTGGTTCTCAAGAGAGCACGTGGAGATTCGGTTTGGTTTACCTATTAAAAATAAAAGTAGATGCTTTTTTAATGAACAATAAACAAAATAATAAAGTGGGATAATACTATATTTATATTGCTTTAAAGTACACTAAAAATACAATGGTATTGTATTTATTCTTGTTTTTCATTTTAAATTAGTAAATATTAATTTTCAACATCAAATTTGAAACCTAAAACGCCAACCTTTTTGGTTTTGGGCAGGTTGCTGGGAAGTGCACTTGCGAGCGCACATGGATCTAAAGCGCAGTGCAGATCCAGACATTCACAGAACCAACGAAGGCGGAGCTACCGATACTCCGTTTTTCATAACTTATACCCAGGTCCCATTTAACACGGGGAACTAACGAGAAAGCAGTAGTTTTAGCAGCATTCAGTTCAAATGGAAATCTTTTCCAGTGTTACAGTTAGTCGGTCTAAAACAGTGATTCTGCATCAAAAGGTTTCAACCATGTCAGTACGCAGATGAGCGGTCCAAACTTATTGAGAGAGCGCAATTTTAATTTTGGTCTCCCACGCGCATCACCTATGTGCATCCCAGGATATAGTGACATGTTATGCCTTTCACTGAAGTACTTGCTTGTCACCATTACGTATCTCGGCTCCAAAACATTGATTAGATTGTGAAATCCCTCGTTCTCAACTATCGCGTAGTCTTAGTGCGAGGTGAATCTGACATTAATTTGCAGGCGCTGGGGTCCATTGGCTACCGCGAGCTTCCGCCATGATCCTTATTTCCTCTCCCACTTTTATTTGAATTTATTTTGTTTTATTTGTATCAGCACGAGTGATTGCGACATCTTCAGGAAGGCGAAATACAGATATCCTTGAACTAAAGCACACGCATTAAGAATCGTTTCGGGATTTCCCTAATCGATATTGTTTTGTTAAATTGAAAATCGATTAATATCGAAGAATCTATATTTTTTACCCAGCCCTAGTACACACACAGTCACAAACAATCATACACCAAACATTACACTTAAATTAACGTTATAAAGAAAAAAAGCGAAATAAATGTAATTTGCCATTAAAAACTAATCTAAACTATTTGAATAGCTGAAGACCGTTTAAAAATGTACATTATGCATTCAAACCGTGTGGTCTCTATATTTTTGTTTGTGGCAGAGGACAATACATTTTCAAATAAATAATATTTAATCAATTTAGCCAAGTCGAAGATGGTCACTATAAATTTCCCTGAGTGCGCGTGATGTGTACAGCTCAGTTATGTAGACGCGCAACTCAATTTAAACTACAAAAATAGTCTGATGATTTGAATGGTTCATTCTGTCTCCTGGTGCGGATGGAACGAAGCCAAGCTGGGCGAAAACCAGTCATCCGGTGGTGACTGGACTGTTGCTGCTTGTCAGGGGGAGGGCGTCCGTCTTTTCTGTACTTAGGCCATCTTCACCACCCTGGGAGCGCTTATAAACGCAAAGATTTTTATCGGCTTGCTTTTCAGGTGGTTGACATTGTCCAACACGCGCTCTCTGTGCGCTGGTATGAGTGTGAGTGGAGCACACGTGTCTGTGTGCGAGCGCGCATCGGGGGGAATTTGATATTTAGAGCAAATGCTATTTGGTTTGTTTAATAAAATGAAAGGTATAGACATGTTCTGTTGGAAAGGTAACCTTAAACGCTCTTCTCTTCTCTTGTGTTCTGGCGCTATATTGAAAATAAAATGAACCTGACCTTCAAGGGGGGCGGGGGGTGCCGTTTTAGGGGTGAAGCGCCCATCTAAGGTAATGGTAGGAGAAACATTGATTATCACATTGTCAATCCTCCTTCCTCAACTGACTGAAACCTCATAGCCTTCAGTGAAACAGTTAAAACTACATAAACTTATCATGTTATATGGTTACATTAGACATATGTTAGAGTAGGGTTGGGTAATGAAACCCATATAGTCACCGGTTCCTCATTTTGGTGCCCCTTAAATGCTGACTGAGCCGTCGATTGAGGCCCTTATTATCGTGAACGAAAGTTGGAAAACTCGGATACAAATCCAACACATGGTTAAACGGATCGTGAATCATCTGTGATCCGCACGGATAGCGTGCCCCACTGATCGGAACACGCTTGACTTGTGGATTCATCCTAGTGAAAGACATTTTTAATGTGTGCTCCCTCCCTCCCGAGATCTTGGCAAGTTCAGCATCGGACACAGTCTGTAACTTCAACCGCCACATAAGGCAAGTTTTAAAATCCGAGTAAATTGAAATTGAAATATGTGTTCTGCGTTTGTCATACCAACAGAAAACTGTGTTATTAACCACCCAGCCAAATTTGAATGCAGAAAAAACGTCCAAGTAAATAAAATAAGTTTTCAAAATCTTTGTGCACAAACGCTGAAGCTGCGGCCACTAGTTTCGCTCGTATCGAGTCCCCAGCCCAGGAGGCTATATGTGAATTATGTGAATACGTTTTATGGGAGGATTTGAATTCAAACACGCGTGAGTCAATGCGCGCGATAATCATAAGGCTTCCGAGCCTGACAGTTTCTTCCGAACTTGGACTTCTCTCCCCCTGTCCGGGGAGAAGGCTTCGGGGCCGGTATTAGCCCGAACCCAGAGCGTTTTGTGATTACAAATAGCAGCTGGCAATAAGATAGCATTTGTGCACAGCGGAAGCTTAGAGAGACAGGCTTCATAGGCAGAATAACATAATTCTATTTGAATTATAAATAGAGAGTGTCTTTGCTATAACCAATCACATATTTGGAAACTACAATATACATTTTTCTACATGCAATCAAAAATTATTGAAAGTGGAAATTAAACTTCCATTTAAACAAAACTATGCTTCGATGGGCGTTTCGGCCCCATTTGATTTTTTTGAGCTTGAGTCTTCTAGACCAATCACTTTCCTCGCATGTTGTTGTGGAAACGACAGTGTATTTATGCTTCCGATCTCCTCCGTTCCCTCATGGCTCTCGTCCTGCCATGCTCGTTATGAGACGCTGCAGACGTCAGAGACGTGCACAAAAGTTGAAACCTGTCTGTCTAGCGCTTGTTTACATGGAAGAACTGTGGGAAAGTGGTGCTGTGTGATGGAAAATCACGTTGTCTGTAAATGAACGGCCCGGTCTCTATAGCTCACAGCACACACATACAGGTTGCACCACAACAAAATGTCCACTCCTAAATATATTTTGAGGTCGCACAGGTTAAATTTAGGGAGCATATGCTACTAAAATGGTCGCAATTTCGAGCCCAGCACTCCATCATGCCAGTTGTGTGAGGATATTGTGTCCTTGCGAGACGCATCGGATTTAACGCCACGGAATCTCGTCACACCCCTATAAGGGACGTTGCATTATGTACCGTATCCAAATAAATTACAATATTTGTATCGTGACGTGTCTATCATGTACGTATCATATCGCCAGGCCCTTGCCAATACACAGCCCTAATCACTTACTACAGAATTGGTCACCTATAGCAGTTCAATTTATCATTCCTGTGGTTAAAAGTAGGCAGAAGAAGATTTGCCTGTCTGGAGTCACATCATGTACTACAGCATTTCCTGCCGATGTTTTGCTTTCAAAATCTTATCAGCTCTGTTGTCTTTATAGCCTTTTCCTCTGTGGGGGCAGGATTTAGTACATACTTTTATGTAATGTCAAGAAAATTACCACTTTAGGGTATTTAAATAGTATTTTTCTGGCTTTATGACATTTAAAATTTTGTGTGTGCAATGAACTGTATCAGTTTTTGGATATAATGGATTCATTTAATTTATTTGTTATGTCAATCCTAACCCCAGCTGTCCCCATTGACTTTCAGGGTATGGACACAAAATCACAGTGAATTTTCACAGTGGTCCACAAAAGGAAGTCCTACATGGTAGGGCTGTAACTATCGATTGTTCTTAGTAGAGTGTTCTACTGATTTTTCCATCGATTCATTGATTATTCGGATAATACGTACTTTTTCTTTATTAAAGAGCAATACTTAATAAACAATAGAAAAAAGACTGGTCTCTTAAAATGAAACAACTAATTTGTTTCCTTTTAAAACATTTTTTTTTAGATTTTATTGCTGAAATTGCCTACATTCATATCTGTGAAATCTAAAGCCTTTTAGTACATTCCATTGCCATATAACATTCTAAATACAATATAATACAAATATTAAATTATTCTTTCTAATTTTATTCATAGGTAAACAATAGTGATGTGCAAGACTAATCGACTAATCGTTAAAATGGTAAGCTCCTACTAGTCGACATTACACAAAAAAATTAAACAAAATATTATAATTTACATTACTTTCATTTTAATGTTTAGTTTAATTTAATTTGAACCGCCACAAAGACCACTTTCAGCCTTTGGACATACAGTAATTTGTGCTTTAGACATTATGGGACGCGCGCTAGTCAGACAGGATAAACTTTGCCGGCTGAAGTCCTAAAAGTTCTGTTTAAAGGTAAGGAACGTGCCTAGCACAATGTTCCCTCATCATTTTAACACACACACAGTGTTTGCCGCAGTCTAGCTGTTGTTAGAGCAGAAATACATTTTCTGTCAAATATTCCGTAGCGCCTTCAGTGTTTACATAGATAAGTTTAGCAGGCAGTGCGTCAGTAATAATGGTCCGTCAGGATACGCAGTAGTCTGTATGTACTGTAGTTAAATGGATTAAATGAAGCTTCGAGACAAAAATTGCCTTGATAATTTTTTCGTATTCTAATTACTATACACAGGTTTTGAAAAACATGAAGGTGAAGACATGTTTTGGGTGAACTATCAATTTAGGTTCATTGTTTTCGGTTCCATGAAAGTAGTTTGATCTGGAATATTCTTCAAGGATGCTCTTTTCACTTGACATAAATTGCAGAAACAGAATTAACCATGGCTGAGTTGGTTCTAGAACTAGATTAGCTTACTTTGAACGTTTATCAATAACATTATAACAGCTTGCCTGTATGTAGTCAATTAGGTGCAAATGGTGAATCTTATGAACATGAGTTGCGTCCATACACAGTCTGAGTTCTTGAAACAAAGTATTTTAATTGTGAGATCTTTTGAACTGAAGTCTAGGCTCAGGATTGCATTCCCCCCAATATGCCCTTATTTGGAGAAACCAAAGAGGACTGGTGGTGATGCTGCTATACTCTGAGAACATAAGATCCCCCAAACCACACCGAAATGTAAAATATGCTTTTGAGATTTACATTCCGCAAAGGCCTTGCCACCATACCTACAACGAGACTGTGGGTTTAGAAAGGCCAAAGAAAATGATCACACCATGACAGCTAAAACCAAATGGGTCGTCATTGTGATATTATTTATTTCTGTTACTCCAGTATTTGATGTGGTATAGACCAGTGGTTCTCAACTGGTTTAGCTTTAGGATGGCTGTACTACTTCGGTCATCAATCAGACACTCAACACTGTGGCGAAGTTTTGTGTGAACCCCCCCCCCACAAATGTCCTTAATGAAGACTCCTCTTTTTTTGGAAAAAGGCTCATTCTCCAACTAGAGTTAATAAGTTGAGTTTTAGCGTTCTGGAATCTATTCAGCCGATCTCCGGGTCTGGTGATAGCACTTTTAGCATAGATCATTGATGCTAAGCTATGCTGAGGGTTGGAGAATGAGGCTATTTCGAAAAATAGTGGAGTGATCATTTAAGGCACATGGTCAATGGCCAAAAATAAGCAAAATTATTAACATGTCAAAGGCTGAAGCAATAAGCCATAAGAACATGAAGTGATTTTGCCACAGGTGATGGGTGTTATCGTTGATGCTAAGCCTGCATTTTTGCTAGTATAAAACGGCAGCAATGGCAATATTGTCAAATACAACAATGGTGTGTAAAAAATACAGATTACACAAATCATTGGCTGTTTGTTGTTGGCACATTTATATGGTGTGCAGTATCTATTTTTAAATTCAGAAATATCACACATATTGGCATGAAATAGTTATATCTGATGCATGGCTTTTAAGGTATTGAAAACGTTTTCCAGTAGTTCACATCTACTGACAGTTAGTTTTAGCTTTATAACACGGAGGACTACTGTTTGCCAAGTGTTACATGATGTTGTGTTCTTTTATAGCCTTGACATATTAGAGTTAGAAGGATGATATAGACGCAATCTCTTTTTTTTTGCACTCACTTGGGGGGCTTGACACGTCTGGGTCACTTGACACTTTCAGCTGTAAGATCAGAAAAGCCACACAAACGTGATATATCTTACCACTTGCATTCGTAATAAAATGTAAGAGTTGAACCCAAAATACTGCGGTCACTTTTAAAGCTTGCCCATCTGGCTGTTTTTGTATTTCAACCCAACCTCATAAGCACACTGAAAACTTTATATTAGGCATTATGTAGCCATCACAAGAACCATTTGGTTGGAATTTGTCTAAGGAGTTTCATTCAAAGATCTCCATTTGATAGCCTTGTATGTATTTTCTATTTCTAAATCATCAACCAGAATTCAGTTTGTGTTCTAGCAGAGAAAACAATCACTGGGATTTGAAACAACATGAACGTAAGTGAATGATGGCAGATTTCTTTATTTTAGCAAACTTGTCCACTAACCGATGAGTATTTACTAAGATCTCAAAATAACACCTATTCAATAAATCTTGTTTCTATTGTGTTTGACTCTTAAATAGTTTTTTAGTCCTTGTGAATATTTTTATTTAATTAAGATTCTTAAAATAGTATAGTGGTAATAAAGCCAGACAATGAAAGGAAATGGGATTTGATTGTTGTTTTGGAATCAGAACTAGGATAAAGTGAAGAGCATGAAAGGTGGGCTTGGCAAACTTATACTCTGTTGTTGCCAATATCAAGCTCATGCCATTTATTTATTCACTGGCTATAAGCACATTTACTACAAAATGTTATAAGCCGATCTGTTAATTATGGGAAACATTAGCTTCTGGTTGTCCAGTTTGATGTTTTGTGGATTGCCTGATATTTTTTTCCATTATCTGGAGATGTTTTATTTGTGTATTTGTGGATACGGGCAGTTTTTCAGAAATTAATTCTACAGTTTTAGTTTAGTTCTCTTCTGGATAAAATAATATGCAGCTAGATATATGATACATCAAGATGTCTTTCGGGATTTATGGCGTGATACATTTTTTCATGTTTTCAGTAGGGATTAGATTAGATTCAACTTTATTGTCATTACACATATACCAGTACAGTGTAACGAAATGTAGTTTAGGTCTAACCAGAAGTGCAATTAGCAAGTGCAGGATATACAGTGTGAATAAATACAGAATACAATATTAGGAAAGGATGTGCGCTACGACTAATTTGATAGTCGTTTAAACTGAAGTTTTTTTGACCAGTCTAAAAATAAGAATGGGCCAGTAAGTCTCCAAAAACTTTGCATGTAATACAATTTATAGACTAACAAATGTAGGCTATTATCAAAATGTTCATATACAAAATGTAGGGTAGCTAAAACAGTCATATGTGATCCATTTTCTTACGTTATGATCATTCATTTTCTGCATTTTTTTTCTGATGCAGATTGCATCTGCTGACGAGATGAGCATTTGTTTGCTTTGGCTGGTCTGTGTTGGTGCTTAAATAGCCTATACAAAATCCATTTTATTTTCTCCTTTAAGTCTGTTTTTTCGGACTCTAAAGGTTAAATTAAATTTTTGTAATCAAATAAAATTGTATTGTATTAAAAGTGTGTATAACACTGAAATCATGTAACTTTAAATGTTTCATAACAATTCATTGAAAGCTTAAAAATAAATGTTTCATTATTTGTTTATTTAAATGATGTTAATTGTCGGAATTTAAGTAGCCTACAAGTTATAGTTTGGGTAGCCTATAGCCTATCAACGAACACGATAGCCAACATTATATCATGTTTTTATCATTTATTAATCAAAGCAATGTGTATAAAGCAATTAGAAAGCAATTGACAAAAAGTACAGAAAAAGCTACAGAATGCATTTGATCTTGCACAGCGCCTTTGAAATAGCCGCTTATAAAGCATACAGCCTATATTAGCTTATTTATAGAACATACTCAAGCTAAACACTTGAGTCAGCATGTGATTATGATGTTATTATTATTTTACAAGGTCTTGTTAGGGAAATGCAAGCATTATAATATTGGATGAAAGTCGGCTAAATGTTTGTGAACAATAACTCCGTCTGAGGAATCTGCGCAAACTGTGAAAGGGCACACAGATAACATTGCTAAGCGATCATATTTATTCAATCTCTTTTTTGTGATAAACATTATATTCAAAGAAATTTAGAAGTTCTGTGAATCAAGAAGCTGAGACATTCTCATCTCAGTTTTATTGAGTGTGCTCACTGCGCAATATGCATTTACCGCTTATACAGCTCATTCTGTGATCAAATAACGTCAATCCGTCTTTCATGCATTTTAAATATTAAAATACTGTTAAATAATTTTTTAAAGCTGCAGTCCGTAGGATTGGCCTCTTTGTCGCCATCTCAGTTTGTAATTTCTACTGCAGGTGATGTGGGGAGGTATGTCTTTACGTGAGTTGTGATGCAGCACTGCTCAGCTGTGCGAGTGAGTTTGATGTTTTGAGTCGTGGCCTGTGACAGTGCAGCGGTAAGAATCTTCGCTGTACATCAGTAGCGCATAATAAACATGGATCAGATAACCGTGGGTCCAGTTTGGCCTTGTTTTGTGGTCGATGTCGGACAACAGAGGAATAAAGCTACAACATGCCATTACTATTTTCCCTGGTTGTTCCTCTGTTTTCTGGTGTCGATCGTGGACTGGGTTGAGCCTGCACGGTTTTCGGTGAGTGGGACTTTCTGGGTTGCAGATGGTGGGCTTTCCCTCTTCCTCGTGGATATTTGCTCTGTGGCTTTTGGTCGGGGTCACTGAGTGCAGCTATGACACGTCAGAGGGGATCTGGCCCTCCCAGCTGAGCCTGGTTTCTCCCAAGTTTTTTTTTCTCCATTAATCAATCATTGGAGTTTGGGTTCCTCGCCACAGCAGGGCAGTGTTGGCTCGCTCACCGGGAGACTGCATTTATTTAATTATTTATTAATTACATATTATTTATTTGAATGATCTTGCTTGTTCTATAAACACCATGCACTGTGCTGTGTTTTACCTTTTCTGTTTTCCTGTTTGCCCTGTAAAGCTGCTTTGGAACAATGCACTTTGTGAAAAGAGCTATATAAATAAACTTCAATTGAATAACACGGCAGATGATATAACACGAAACAAACATAAACAGAGACAAATGGCGGCTGTGTTGAAGTGTTTTGATATTATTTCGGATGCTGGGTCATTTTGTTATTTCTCATGGATACTCCCGTGAAGTGAACCGTTCAGAAGATCCCCGAATGCGGGTCTCAAATGCTGACAGGCACGGTCATAAATCATTATATAGCATACAACTATATATACTATACGCAAAGCCTTGCCATCATATCCGGTATATAAGTCCGTAAAGTTTAGTAAAACCACAGGCTTCACTTGTACGTGCTAATTCGCGCCACATGAAATACAGATGTGTGGATGTAACGTAATTTTCTAAATCACACGAATAGGTCTTAAATGACATTAACATAATGAACATATCTAAGAGAGAAAGAACAACAGAGGAAACCGTACTCGTCTGTATTAACACAACAGTTGCGCAACGGTTTTCTGTTATATATTTAAATATGGAAATGTCTTACCTGTTCTGAAGAAATAAAGCGATGTCTGCATCCGTTTACAATCCTTTAAGATCACGGAGTTCCCGCCAGCTTTGAAATGCCTTGCCAATATTAATTCTTGTTTACACACGAGGCCGATCACATTCCCTGTTTCTTTGTAAACTGTCATCAGTTCCTTGTTTTTCACAAATGATGAATCCCCAGATGTCAACACTGCTTGGTGTTTATAAATAAATGTAATAAACGCCGCCTTAAATAATACTAAACGTTGTATGGAAATCTACCCAGCAGTTGTGAGTACACGTTATAAACCGCTTGTCACTCGCACGCGCTGGCTAGCATCCCGGATCCCCTCGTTCTGTCTAAGAATGTGACGAAATTATGCATAGACGAAAGACACCATATACGGATCTCCAGGATAGTCGACCCGACAGGGCAAATTACTAATCATTATTTCAAGCTTTCTGCGGTGAATCTAGCCAGGGTAATGACACAGTTTTAAACACCGCTTTCGCGTACTTGCTCAATAATTGGTTTTAGCTCATTTTTACTCAAAAGAACTTGCGGACTGCCGCTTTAACATATCTATATGTAGGTTTAGATCATTATCTACTTTTTCGTTTTATGCCTGCATTCTGCACTTCCGTCCGCATTTTCCGCTTTGCGGCAATAAGAAACTGTATGGTTAACCATGGCTCCAGTGAAATTTTTATTCTGCCACTTTGATGTGACAGTTTGCATAAAACCTTCCCCGTTTTCCTCCTTCAAAACCACTGTTGGGCAATTATTCTGGAAATGTAATTAAATTACTGATTACTAATTACTCCTTTTAAAAGTAATCTAGTTACTGGTCTGATTACTTTACTTCAAAAGTAATTAGTTACAATACTAGTTACATTACTGTCATGAAACACTAAGGGTGGTGAGGACATGGAGACAGAGGACCCAAGTGCAGACGGGGAGGTAAGGGTTAACAAGACTTTAATAAAGAATAAAATACAAAACAAACACCCACGAGGGGGTAACATAACAAAACATGGAACAAGAACAGTAACAGGAACAAAGACTAACTAAACTACAGGACCAGACTAGTAACACATCGCTACAAAATAAACTAGACTCACTGACAAGACAGGAACTCACCCACATGACACAAACAAGGAACCAGCACAAGACAAGAGACACTAGGTCAATATATAGGGATCAAACACAGGGGGAAACAGGTGCAGGGGATGAACACTCACGGGAAGTTAATTAACACAAACTAGGAAACAGGAGGGTAGGAACGATGACGCGACTCGGGGAGAGTATGGAAGGCCACAAGGTCAAAAACATCTCTCCCCACATGAAACAAAGGATCCTGTATGATTCTACCTCAAAACCAAGAATTACCTAACAAGAAGAGGTGGAATCATAACACATTACTACCCCATCCATCAAAAAACAAAATAACCTCTTTAGCCTTCTCATGACTAAACTTTATTATGAAGTGCACACTCTATCTCGCAACAAAGTAAATGAAGCCTGTCTTTATTTATTTTAATAATTAATTCTTTCATATATGATAATAATAATGATATAGAAGAATATGTTAACTGTAGTATTTCTATTCCTGCGGTTGAATGTGAAGTCTCTCCATAGTTTCTTGAAACTTGTATATCTTAAATAGTCCTTCTGCATATTTCTACAATGATTTTTCGTCATATAATAAATATAACCGCGTTAGAGCAGCAAAATCTAGTCTGACAAAACATATGTTCAGTGTTTCCCCTACCATTATATAAGGGGGGCGCCCCGCCCTCCTAACGGCTAGCCCCGCCACCCTTGAACGTCAAGTAAATTTGATTTGATGTTCTTTATAGCGCCAGATTACAATTTGTTATGTTATTAAACAAACTAAATAGCCAATCTAATATGTTATTTATCTTATTTCCACGATGGCATCAAAAATCCAGTCATCACCGGATGACAAGTAAAATGTATATTAATGAATCACATGCCGCTTACTATTTACATATGTGTGTTTAAAATGTTTTTAGTCAGGACATTGTAAATCTGCTGATTAAATAAGACAAGAGATATTTAATACGCTATGCAGGCCGCTCTGTGTTGTATGGGAATGTCCTGCGCACGTGATGACGTTCAGAACAGCGCACGAGATGACGTTCAGAAGAGCGCACGTGATGACTCAACTCAACTCAACTTTATTTATATAGCGCTTTTTACAATTTTCATTGTTACAAAGCAGCTGTACATGAGACACATTGAATACAAGTAAAAAAACTAAAGGCATATACCTTTAAAAACAAGACAAAGGTGAAAACAACAAAGACAGACATACAAATGCTCCACACACACAATATGCAAACATACATACACACACACACATTGACATAGACGCACACACACACACAGTGAAAGCACACATTGGCGATAAAGGAGAAAGAACCACAGGTCAAATATTAAACGGACTATAAATTCTTATATGCAATATTAATTATGTCTAATTTCTGAATTCTAAAGCAGCCCCCCCGGCCAGGCAGATAGTGCAAAACAATATGCAAACGGTGGTGAGGAACCCAAAACTCCCATCGAGAAAAAAAACCTCAGGAGAACCCAGGCCCAACCAGGGGATTCCAGTTCCCCTCTGGCAAAAGCTGCTGCCTCTGCACAAGCTCAACAGTGCTTGCACAAGGCTAAATAAAAATAAAAAATAAACTTAATAAGGTAAATGATAGATTTAAGATTATCATTCACAATCTAATAACATTTGAAATGTTGTAGGAAAATCAAAGTTGTGGCGTCCTTTATCCAGCTCTATCCTCTTAGCTCTTGTCAGGTCACCGCTTCCCATTCTCAGCTCTGCCATCGGGTCTGGGCATGAACTGCATCCTGCGGTAACCTTGGAACAAAGAGACAAGACTGGCTGAGAGTAGAGTACTGTTCTGCACTCTTTGATGCAACAAGTACATCATTTGTTATTGGATGTGTTTCTGGTTCCGGTTGATGACGTTCAGAACAGCGCGCGTTCACAGCAGTGCTGCGTCTGACAGGATTATTCTCCAATAAATGCATCATAGAAAAAAAAACGTCTCACAAAAAAAAGCCCAGTTAAAATTTGTTTATCATATAAATGTTTTAACTAACATTAACAAACAATGAATGAGCAATATATTTGTTAGTATTTATAAATCTTTTTTTAGTTGTTAGTTATAAAATAAAACTATTTTAGCTCTGGTCCATTAATATTAACAAATACTTCTATAAATTTAACAAATGTTATTTGCAAAAGTCAATTTTAAAAAGATTTAAATACGTTTTTTTTTTTTTAAATAGATATCTTATGTTAACATTTTTTTACTTTTACAAAGCATTACCCTCCCAGACAACCAATTTATGTGACGTAGGTAGATAGATAGATAGATAGATAGATAGATAGATAGATAGATAGATAGATAGATAGATAGATAGATAGATAGATAGCACATAAAGAGTGAAAAGGGAATGATTTAAGATTTCTCATCAATTTTCCCTAACCAACCAACCACCCCCCCTCCAAAGCTGTGAACCTAGGGAAAACACTGAAGTTGCTTATAACAGCCTGGCACTTGACAGTACAAGTTGACTCATTGCTCTTTGTGCCCAGTAATGTTACTATCTCTAGAAGTTTAACCATGCTGTACTGCCCTTTCGGGTTGTTTTTCGCGCAAGAGAGAGTTTTGCTTACCACCACATGACAGACAACCCAAACACTGTTCGTGCCTTTGACAGAAATTAACTCAAAATAATAATTGCATTTCCAGCTACAGAGCGCATACGTTTCTCTCTCCATGCTGAGTTTGTTTTCGCTGGTAGTAGCCTATCAAAGATTGTCTCATAAAAGAGAGATGTATGGGTGTGTAATACTTACAATTGGAGCTTAAGGCTAACATTGATCACAAGAGACACCCCAGCCAGCCAGTCTTTTTATATTTTGTTCCTGATACACTTTTAAAGACTGTTAATAATTCTTTTTTCAAACATATTGTTTAAGTATGTGATTTAAAAGTTTTTTAAAATAAATTAATTAATTTAAAGTATAATATTTTGTGTAATGTTTTTGTTTAATCGACTGTTGTTTTAAATGTCGACTAGTGGGAGCTTACCGTTTAAACGACTAGTCGATTAGCCTTGCGCATCCCTAGTTTTCGGGTGAATTTTTTTGTTGTCTTGTCTTCTAGTGCTGGTGTCTCATTACTAAGATTTTTTTCCTCAGCACCACTTTAGTAAAACAGAAACACTGCTGCAGTTTATAACTATGACACTATAATTGCCATATTTGGCATTCCCTGGGGTGTACTGGCAGCTTTTAATAAAGCTAGATCACTTAAAATGGCCATAAAAGGGATCAGGAAAAGACAGCACCTGTTTTAAATCTACAGTCGGCAGAATGTCTGATAACAGCCAGGGCAGAAATTACGGGATGGTTAAGTGTGACTATTAAGGACCTAAATTCAAAACAATCTCACTCTCACTGCTTTAAAGGAAAAGTTCAACCCAAAACTGTTATCTTTGACCATCTCTGATGTTGTTTCACATCCTTTTCTTCCTTTCTTTTACACAAAAAAGAAATGCTGAAGATTGTAATGGCCTTTAGTTTTTTTCATAAAATGCTTTTGTCCTACTGCAAACTTTGTTTCTCTGCAAATTTCTTTAGATAAGTGTCTGCCAATGCATAAATGACTTTTTATATTACATTCCTGGTAGTAGTTGTGTTTCAAATTAATCCTTTTCCACCACTTTTTAGCTTCATCTTTAGGTCGTTATACAGTGAAAAACGTGTTAATACGTTAGTAATACTATTATTTCGTCTTAACTGTGCGTTGTCATGGTACATAGAGCATTTCAGAAAGTCAACTATATTAAAAATTATTGTAGTATCACCCAAATTTATCTATATAGGTGCACGTGCGGCAAATGTGTCAAAATGCAAAGTTAATAGCCAAACTGTAACACCCCAGAAATAACGGTACATGCTAATGTTAGCGTGAAATGCATTAGCCTAAACACAGACATAAGGTAGAAAAATATTTCTTGAAGTTAAGGCAAAAAATGAATAGTCCCACTCACAGGTTGTGATTCGGTGGAGCTAACAGGTCCAAATAGAGTTGGTATTGCCCCCTCTTTCAAGAATAGTCGTTTCACATTCCCTGCAGTGAACGCGCCAAGATTATTAAACCAATCTACGGTGAAATGACACGCGCACACTTAAACCCTGGGGTTATACTCCTTAGGTATCTTTTGAAAAATGAATTGTAACCATTTTTCCCTCCTTTCTTCCTTTGGTAGTTGAAATAAGACGGACTTAGTTTCACACCGTAGAACACAGGCTCTAGACATGATACACACGCATTACGAACAAGCGACAGTGTTTGGGGGAGGAGAAATACGTTTTCGCGTCAGTCTCAGCAAAACGTAGGCGGGGACTATGTATAGTGACTTAGATATGCGGGAACACTAGTCCACGTCTCGTTTGTGTGATTCAGAGTCGACTCCCATTTTTACAAGCAAATAACTTTGTTATATATTCAGCTTCGGACTTACAACTTGGCAGACAGCTTACTTTCAAACACAGCAACATAACAGACTGCATGACATGTCATTTTCATGATCTCATGCTAGGTACTCTTTAATAAAGTCCCTCCTTCTGAAACGTTCTGATTGGTTAAGCTGACCAGGTCTCTCATGATTTGTTCCCCGCTTAGAGCGTGTGTGTGAAGATGTCCCACCCATACCATATCAGCGAGCTTCCGCTTCTCAGGCTGTTGTGATTGGTCGTCCCCTTCTCTTTGCACATATAAAGTATACATAAGCTTTTAGTAATAAATGGTAACAATTGCGTCAACTTCACTTCATCAGTTAAAAACATGCGGATCAATCAAAGTGTCACATAGGTGTGCTAGTTCATGTACAAACGTCAGACTTTGTTTGAGGTCACCTTTTTTTCCTACTATGGCGAGGGAAATGACACTTGACTTAATGGTGTCAGACCGGTTATATCAATTTACTCTATAACAGAAGTGTTAGTTTTGGCTTTTTATATTGGACCAGAGTTGGATAATAAAACAAGCAGATTGACCAGGAGACATTTGTAAGCAGGACTTCAAAGGTCGTTTCTTAGAAGTGATTAAGAGATAGGCTGTGCGCACACACACACACACACAATATCAGTGTATTACACAGAACAGGTTTCACAGCCGACGTTAAAGTCATGGAAGCTGTTATTTGATCATTGGTAATCTTAGAATGTGTGTAAGCTGAATTCTTATTACCAGCTGCAGGACTGTGATGAAAGTGAAAGCAGTTTAGCGCTTAGCTCAGTCTAATGTATACATTTACATTTAGTCATTTTGCAGACGCTTTTATCCAAAGCGACTTACAGGTAGGGTAGGCAATGGAAGCAATTGGGACAGCATAAGTACAACAAAAGCATAAGTGCAATCAAAAAAAGAAGACCGGTCTCATATAATCTAACACAGTATACAGAACCATTCCATTTTTTATTTTATTTTTTTAAAGAGTAGAGAAGAAAATAGAGTCAGAACAGATCAGATCAGTCAGATGTTGACGGAAGAGATGTGTTTTCAGACGTTTCTCAAAGATGGTTACAGAATCTGCAGATCTTGTAGCAGCGGGCAGATCATTCCACATAGGTGGAACAGATCCAGAGAAGGTGCGCGAGAGAGATTTTTTACCTTTTCTGGATGGCACCACAAGACGCCGTTCGTTTGCAGAGCGTAGAGATCTGGCGGGTTCATATGTCTGGATTAGTGAGTGAAGATAAGGTGGTGCCGAACCAGTGGTGGTCTTGTAGGCCAGGAGCAGAGTCTTGAATTTGATGCGAGCAACTATAGAGAGCCAATGTAGCTTAATGAATAGAGGAGTGACATGTGCTCCCTATGGTTCATTAAAGATGACTCTTGCCGCAGCATTCTGGATCATCTGTAGAGGTTTGGTTGTGCAAGCTGGAAGTCCACCCAGTAGCGCATTGCAGTAGTCCAGTCTGGACAGGACCAGAGCCTGTACTAGGACTTGCGTAGAATGCTCTGATAGGAAGGGTCTAGTTCTCCTAAGTTTGTAGAGGATGAATCTACAGGACCGGGCTGTGCTGGCAACTTGATCTGTGAAGTTGAGCAGATCATCATTTCTGGACGATGTGATGGTTGATGAGCCCAGTTGATTGGAGAGGATGTGATGAGTCTTTGTATCGGCAGGGATTTCAAGCAGTTCTCTTTTTGAAAGGTTCAGCTGCAGGTGATGGCCATTCATCCATAGCGAGATGTCGGCTAGGCAAGCTGAGATGCGTACAAAAACAGTCGGATCGTCTGGGCGAAAAGACAGGTAGAGTTGGGTATCATCCGCATAGCAGTGATAGGAAAAGCCATGTTTCCCAATGACAGAACCTAGGGATGTCATGTATACAGAGAATAGCAACGGACCAAGCACTGAGCCCTGAGGCACACCTGTGTCGAGATGTTGGGACTCCGACACCTCACCTCTCCAAGATACTCTAAAGGACCTACCCGAGAGGTAAGACCTGAACCATTGTAGCACCAATCCGGAGACACCCATAGCCTTGAGGGTGGACAGGAGGATGTGATGGTTAACGGTGTCAAAGGCTGCAGATAGATCCAGTAGGATGAGAACAGATGAGTTCGAGGAAGCTCTTTCCAGTCTCAGGACTTCAATGACAGAGAGCAGTGCAGTTTCAGTGGAATGAGTAGTTGGGTAATACGGGCCTCTTTAAAGAGTGTAGGAAATGTACCAATGGTGAGAGACGAGTTGATAATGTGTGTCAGAGAGGGAACAACCGATGGGGAAATGGCCTGGAGGAGATGAGTGGGGATGGGATCTAGGGGGCAGGTAGTTGGGTGGTTAGAAGAAATGACCTTGGAAATGTCCTCTTCAGATAGGAGAGAGAACGAGAGGAGCATGCATGTGTCTGGGGATTGGGCGTAGTCAAGAGACTGTGGAGCAGAGAATTGATTGCTGATGGTGGTCGTTTTCTTTACAAAGAACAGTGCAAAATCGTCAGCTGTTAAGTCCGATGGAGGTGAGAGGGGGTAGGCGGGCAAAGAAGAGCAGAAAAGGTTTTAAAGAGAGTACGAGGGTCAGGCGAGGAGTTGATTGTAGCGTGGTAGTACTGGGTTTTCACAGAGGAGACATCCGCAGAGAAGGAAGAGAGAATAGACTGATAGAGAGAGAGAGAGAGAGAGAGAGAGAGAGAGAGAGGTAGGTTCTTTTGATTTGCGCCACTTTCTCTCAGCAGACCTGAGAGAGGCGCGATGCTCACGAAGAACATCAGATAACCAGGGGGCAGAAGGAGATGCACGAGATGGCCTAGATCTAAGAGGGCATAAGATGTCTAAGCAGGAGGTTAGTGTTGAGCAAAGAATGTGGGTGGCGGTGTTAGCATCAAGGAGAGAGAACTGTTTAGGGGGTGGGAGAGTAGCAAAGACTGCAAGGGATTAGCGGGAAGGAAAGAGTGGTCGTAGGTTGGGTCGGAATGTGACCAGTGGGGAAGCATGTGTAGTGTCTGGAAAAGTTAAGTCGAGATCAAGAGTGATGAGGAAAGGATCCGACGTGTGCAGCGGGGTTACCTAGGAGTGATGGGTGAAGCAATAGCGTGTGTTGATAAGATCAAGTTGATTACCAGATTTATGGGTTGCTGAAGTGGGGACACGCTTGAGGTCAAACGACGCAGTCAGGTTAGGGCTGTACGATTTGAAGAAAAAATCGAATTGTGATTTTTCTGACCAAAATTGCGATTTGCGATTTAAAATGCGATTTGACTACTATTTAAAAAAAAAAGTGCTAGGTTTGTTGTGTTGGTTTTTACAGCATGCATCAAAGAAAGACCAAGCAAAATCACAAACTATTGTAACATTATTCCACTGTTTATTTAAAACCACTTACACTGAGGCCATTTTTTTTTTTAATAAAGTTGTCATGCAAAAATGTCATGACAAATTAAGAGAATAACAGCAGTATCTTAAATAGTTAAATTAACAAGTATAAACAAAACCTTAAACTTTTAAGATCCCATACACACTGTAAACAATTACAGTATGGCATCTTTTATTTTGCCTTTGTGAAAATGTGTCGTAGGGTGTGCTTATTTCAAACGCGTGTGCAGTTGAAGTTTGCTTGGATGTCAGTTGTGGTGGTTGTTGCGACGAAGTGGGTTCTTCTGTGGACTTTTTGGCCTTGCATTCATCATAGAATAGTCTCTGATTCCTCTGCAGGTGTTGATAGAAATTGGTTGTGTTGCCTCGCGAGGTCGACACGGACTTTCAAAATAATTCCAAACATAAGCGTTGCTTTTTCATTTAGGTACTAAGTCGTCTGCTGCTGCAGGACTTTGCGCTTCAGCAGCAGACATGACGTTACTTTGTTGCGAATTTGAACTTCTGCTCCCGGTCGCGCTCATCTTTTCCAAATGACGTTCTTTGATAATTCAAAAGCATGTACAGTAGAGATGCGCGGATAAGATAAAATGTCACCCGCATCCGCTGCTTCAAATAAATTATCCACCCGCCCGCACGTATAATTTTCTCTGATATATTCTCCCTTTTTAAATTTCTCTCGGATCTGTTTTGCCTCCATTTCTGTTTAAAGAAATAGACCATCCTCTACCGCCGCCACGCGCACATTTCTTTTAAATTACTGCAAAATAGCGCCTGATTAAAAATGCATTTAAAACATATTCGTATTTTTTGAGAAATTTAGTTAATATTGTATATGATATCATTCACCCGCGACCCACCCGCAATTAATCTGAATGTATTTTTTATTACCCGACCCACGGATCATCCGCTGTGCCCGCGGATTTAACTGCCATCTGCGCATCACTAAAGTGTTAAAATGCTCCCTATTGGTTTAACGTAAAATTGCAAACTGTCAAATAATACGTAGCTGCATTTTATCATATTTAAAGCCCTTTTTATCGTAATAATCGCAGCTTTTGCGATTTGAACATCGCACTCGTTCAAATTGCGATTTCGGTTTAAAAACGATTAATCGTGCAGGCCTAAGTCAGTTTGTTGAAGTCAGCGGCCTGTGGTTTTTCCAGGTGGATGTTGAAGTCTCCAAGTACCACCAGAGGAGTACCATCCTCGGGGAAAGATGACAGAAGCGCATCCAACTCCTCCAAGAAAAGTCCAAGGTGCCCTGGGGGATGATAGATAACTACAACATGCGTTTTAACAGGGTGAATGACAGTAACAGCATGAGACTCAAAGGCGGTGTTGTTGCAAGAGGGTGCCAGCTGTTTGAATTTCCAATCATTAGGAATAAGTAGTCCGGTTCCTCCACCCCTCCCTGATATGCGTGGGCTGTGGGAGAAAGTGTAGTTATTTGAGAGGGCAGCCGGTGTGGCAGTGTCCTCCGGTTTGATCCAGGTTTCGGTAAGTGCTAAAGGAGAAAGACCAGAGTGTTTGGCAATAGCTGTGTTGAAATCTGCCTTGTTTACAGCTGATTTGCAGTTCCATAAACCAATAGGAAAGGTTTTGGATGCTGAAAGAGTGTGCAGATTGCTAGCATTAGCCATGTGTGGCCTTCTGCGTGTTACCGGTGATTTAGGAGTTGTAATGATAGTGTGGATTTGAAAACACATAGTGAAAAATGAAGGAATCTACAGGACAAATAAAGAAAAGAGAATAAATAAGGTGCAATAGTATAAGTGCAAAACAGTAATACTCAAGTGCCTTGTCGTTGTCCTTGATCGGTGGAGTCGCACAGGTAGAGTCGATGGTCTTTACACTCTTCGGTCTTCACGCGTGATGGCTTAACGCGGTGGTTAATCGCACTTATATACCCGTTTAAATCACGCAATTGAATTCAGCAGGACACGCCTTCCAATCTCCCAATAACATGCCAAACAAATGCAACTATTAACACGTGACTCAGCGGTTGCACACAATGGAAACGAAACTGCGTTAGACTCAATAAGACACTTATAATCAATTACAATTACACTTACGAGTTTCAGTTGATTCTTAAGCTCCAACAAACTGCTTTGTTTACAATCTGTGATAACCAAACACTACGACTCTTCCTCTTCTCTAAGGAAGACCTCGCCCCTTTTTTGGCATATTCCTTTGGGTGGAGGTTATTAAAAGCACTCGGAATAGTGACATCATGAAACCCGGGAAGTAGAGGGCTGTAGTCTGATTCCAGACATTCTCTGTAGTCCTTGAAAACCGAATTCTGTTAAAGACAATATCTCGCTTGGCACTGAACTTTAAGCTTTATCATTTTGCGCTAACAGCAACATTACGCACTAACTAAAGGTGGAAAAAATGATTGCAGGGAATGTGGCCTTTAATTAATCCATTCATCCATCCATTTTCTTCCGCTTATCCGGGGCAGGGTCGCGGGGGCAGCAGTCTAAGTAGGGATGCCCAGACTTTCCTCTCCCTAGACACTTCCTCGAGCTCTTCCGGCGGGACACCGAGGCGTTCCCAGGTCAGCCGGGAGACATAGTCCCTCCAGCGTGTCCTTGGTCTTCTCCGGGGTCGTCTCCCGGTGGGACATGCCCGGAATACCTTCCCGGGAAGGCGTCCAGGGGGCATCCGGAAAAGATGCCCGAGCCACCTCAGCTGGCCCCTCTCGATGTGGAAGAGCAGCGGATCTACTCTGAGCTCCTCCCGAGTGACCGAGCTTCTCACCCTATCTCTAAGGGATCGCCCAGCCACCATGCGGAGAAAGCTCATTTCGGCCGCCTGTATCCGGGATCTTGTCCTTTCGGTCATGACCCACAGCTCATGACCATAGGTGAGAGTAGGAACGTAGATTGACTGGTAAATCAAGAGCTTCGCCTTGCGGCTCAGCTCCTTCTTCACCACGACAGACCGGTACAGTGACCGCATTACTGCAGAAGTTGCACCGATCCGTCTGTCAATCTCTCGTTCCATCCTTCCCTCACTCGTGAACAAGACCCCCAGATAGTTAAACTCCTCCACTTGAGGCCGGAACTCTCCACCCACCTTTAATTTAAATGTTGTTAATTTTCAAAGTTGTTAATTCTAACCCTGAAATATGTACTTTTTCCTTTACCATTACCAAGTTTATGGTTACAGTTACAGGATTCTATTTTTCTCAACATTTTGAAGTAATATCAATACCAATATCAATACAAATCACTGTGGAATAACACAAATGTAACTTGGTGTGTAACCTGTTGTGACTTAAGACATTTGTCTTTATTCATTGGTCAAATAATTAATTTGTCTGCAAAATGAATAAATGTAAGGAAAGTTCGAAAAATATATTCAAACTATTGCAAATTTTGCATTTTCAAAGAAGAAACCTAGAATATGTTAAACTGTACATTTAGCAATTTGTGAACCGGTTTCCTGAGGTTTCATTCTCTGAAATGTTTTGTAAACAGAACTGAAAGACTTTTCATTTATTCTGGGCTCTTATTGGTTGCTTTTTTCCACTAGTCCAAGTCCATCCATTTCAAAAACATTTTGAAAAAATGTATGTGGCATAGTACAAAATAATTTCACAATTTAATCGTGCACATTCTGAATAAATAATTTGTATACATTTTTATGTATATAGTATTTCAACTATAAGTGTACAGTGTGAGGAATGAGGCCACAGCCCTGCAGGGCACTGTTGTTCAGGGTAATAGACCTTGAAGATGTCATAGGTTCTGCAAGTGTTCTGTCAGTCTAAGTCTTGGATCCAGTGATATAGTTGGATGGAATAAATTAATGGAGGTGAATGAACAGCATCTTAACATTGCTGTTATAGTATTCGGTGTTATTTTATGCTGCAGGTGCCCTTCGCTGACTCATATTGTTTGTTATGGGCACATCAAGCAGCTTGTTGATCTTTTTTATAATTCCATTTGTGATTTACTGGTCAAAAGAGAAAATGCAGAATAAACAAAATTAACCATAAATTTGAATGATATCATTTTCTATAGATATCACAATAATATCTTTATTGTGAATAACTTCATCTACACTAATCGTGAAGTGAAAAACTGATATGGTTTGGTATGGTGAATACAGTCATATTTTAAACCTGAGTAGTCATTTAGCCTGTTAAATAATGATCAAAATGTTCTGCCAGTTTTACATTCTATACTGCCTATGAAACCAGTGTTAGACGTGTGATGAATTAAAATCAAAATTTTAGCCCGATCTTTTGTTATATACGAGGGAATCGTATTCACGCAAAGTGTCAGAACTGAAAACGCCCTTATTACTGAGATTATATCTGTTTTTGACACCATGCCCAGCGAACGCCAGGTTCTGACCCCGCCTCCATAGAAAAATATCAACAACTACTTCTCTAGCCCCGCCCACTGTTTCGGTAATGACAGAACCAGTGGCGTGGAACCAGATAGCAATAAACAAACATGCTGTTAAAGATAGCTAAATATTGTGACACCCCTGGTTTTGGAAGAATACAGTCGATGCATAGCCTTCCTTCGAATTCCGATATTAGGAATGCAGGGTTAAAGTTTATTTTTAGAACGTCCCAGCTCATGTGGGAAAAACATGGAGCGCTTTGCTTGTTTCATTTCTCCGAGGATTTCTTCATGAACAAGGCGCAGGTCGACACTAAATTTGTGGAGAGTTTAAAATGAAAAAGCAGTGCTGTGCCTTCAATTGGATCTGATAGGAATGGCGCAGCAATCTTATGTGAGTAAACATTTTTGTATTCTATGCTTTGTTAGAGGTCGGTTGATATGCCCTGAGCACTATTCGGACCAGGAGTCTCTTTTGTTTATTTATCATGGAAACTTTCGTAACATTTGAGACCCAGGATCGCAGTGATCTTTTGTCCTGTTCAGGATCACTGGTCTCAAATGCTGACAGGTACGGTCATATATCATTAAACGCAATACAAGTATAGGCTATACAAACTATACGCAAAGCCTTGCCATCACATCCAGGAAATAAGTAATTTAAGTAAAATCATGTTGTGCGATGGAGTCGCATGAAAAAATGATGTGGGGATGTCATCAGTAATCCCAGGAGGTCTCGAACCAAATTCACAGAAGCCTCCAACTACGCAAACTGCTATCAAATCAAAGCGGTGGGTGTTTACTTCCAAGTGTCTTCAATGCAGCTTAGGCTGAACCTAAGCACATGCGCACTGATTGCCAACAAACACAGACATTAGTTTCACTTACCGCATGCGGTTCATGTCCCCCACCTTTTAGCGCTGGGACAGCTCCATATCAGTTTCAAAAGATCTCCAAATCCAGCGTTATATCCACTGTTTATATAACATTCATCACCCAAATGCAGTGAACAAACAAACACCTGAACTTCACGACCATATCTCTCCCTCTCTCTCTCCTGAACACAAGTCTGCGGATGCTCCTTCTCCCGCTCTCCATGCTGCCGCGTGGGGGTGTCGTGTTCTTTTCCGGGAGAACTGTCCAATAAAAGACTAAGAAAAATTGTTACAAAACAGTTTTATATTTTCGAAAAAAACTTTTCCGAAATCTGTACGGGAGTGTTTTTTGACAAGTTGACCATGTTAAGCATAAGAAGACAGCACATTTAACATTGTAAAGAAGTCAGAATGCATTGCAGGGCCGCTTTAAGGGTTCAATCTCAAACACTTCAATTAATCCACCTTAAATGGACTGCTTTGGATGTCTGTTAAAATAAAAATGACTCAATCATCTCTTTTTAACTGAATGAATTTATGAGCAGAAAAATAAAACAACTATGTTAATATTTTTTCTCATCTGATGTTTCTTGTAGCCAAGCACATTGCCACAAGGAACTGTCAACATGAACCTCTGCACAGACGTAATAGACGCTGAACCCAGGACTGGACAGAAGAACTCACTGTGCATCATCACCCCTGAGCAGGAGTATTACATCCGTGGAGACAGTAAAGAGATCATCAATGGGTATCTGATGGTTCATCTCACCAATTTATTGTTAGGCACAAATGTAGCTCACATTTTTGCATTGATTGCAAATGGGAATTTACAAAAATCTTCTAAAAACCTGGTCAGTAATCCCAGGTCCATTTATAACTGAAGAGCCAATCTGATAAAACACATATTAAACACATATTAATTACTTGGGGAGAGACGGACATTCCAGTTTATAGAAATCTATTTGCCATGCGAGTTTGAGCATGTCATATGCAACATGTGCCATAACCTTTGGTCTTTCATCAGATGGAGTGAACAGCTAGTGGTTTATCCAAGAACCAACAAGCAAAATCAAAAGAAGAAACGCAAAGTAGAACCAGCAACCTCACAAGTATGTGTTTTTTTTTATTTTTTAGGCCAACTTTTGTTGGACCTTTTTTATGCTGTCAGCACATCAGTTGCAATAAATTAATGCAAATTATGGATTTGTTTGTAGGAGCCAGGACCTGCAAAGGTAGCAGTGACTGGCTCAGGCATCCCTGATGCCGAGAAGACTCCAGACACCAGTTCTATCATATGGAAAGAGGAGCTGCAGAGCAGAGAGGTGGACGTGTCCCAGTCGTGGTCCGCTAACGAAATGGTACCGCTAGGCTCACAGCTGCCCACTGCAGGTATGGAAGTTTTGTGGCTTTTAGTCTAGTTGTATTATACTTCAGGTCATCTGTATTCTAATGTTCTCTAACAAAATTAGCCTTCAGCAGACATTTGTATTTATAATCATGCAGTTTGACACGGTTTCATTATATTCTTAAAGGTGAAGGATCAATTCTTAGTCGGTGTTCTGATCAAAGTCCTGTAAACGGTGACGAGTTGGACCGGAGCGGGCTATCTTTCCACTCGGCTGTTTCCCAGACCTCCCACGGCCCCCTGTCCCCCACAGGCAGCTCTTCCAGCAGGCACAGCGGAGAGCTGGGGGGCATCCCCCGCTGCCTCTCACCTGCTCCCAGCGACCCCTTCCCATCAGGCAGCAGTCTGCTGTCCAACGGCTCCCATATCAGCGGCTCTATGAGTTCTTTGGATTCGGATGCCAGCGGCAACACCGTCACCAGCACCGACAGCCACTCGACCGAGGCCACTGGGCGTGTCAATCGCGCTTTGGCCCGCCGCAGTGACGGCGAGGCCCGCAAGGCGGAAAAACGAAGTCGTTTCCGCAGTCCTGAAAGACAGCATAAAGATTCTGTCTTCAGCCCTGAGAGAAGGTGAGCACGGGCTCTTCCCCCTCATACGCCCTTTCTCTCTCGCTTTAGATTTTCTCCTCATCCCCTTTTAAAGGCATTTGCACATGAGACTGCACAGAGAGCTGTGTGTGTGAAAGATAAACCAACATGCGCCTTATTAGGCCAAATAAAGGAAACTGGATACCAGGCTTTTTTCAACATGGCATAGCAGAGACACTTATTTCTTGCTCTGCCAATTTTGGTTGCACTTGTTAGTTGGTTTTCACTAAATATCATTTACTATGCATTTCTCAATTTTGGGGACCCTTTAATACAGAACATTTCAAATACAAATTGGTATATTTGCCATTCAGGGAGCTTTCTCTTTCCCAACAATGAGACCATTCACAGATGAGCAGGACTGAAGAATGCATAAACCTGTTCAAAAGATTTCCACTTTGGTTCAGTTTTGGTTTTTGGGAATTGTGCCACGTTGTACCCAGAAGCCAAAGAGGCTGTGAGCAATCACTTACTGGCTTTTTTGCTTCCTTTTAAGGAGGGAGATAATGCTACGCATATCCCCAAAAATGGCAACATTTTTAATAGTCATTTCATATTTTCAGACTTTGTTATTGTGAACTGAATTCCTCTTTGTAAGAGATTACAGTGACACTATGAAGGTACTTGGGCACACTTAATGTGTAAATGTATCTTTTATGATATGACATCATCACCAAACCACGCTTATCAACAATTTTTTTTAAAGTATGTTAGGTTTTAAACGACGTAAATAATTCTCATTCTCCCCCTGGTTTTTGTAATGCATATCGAAACCCATACAACATGATTCATAACCCTTTATTTTTTTATATCTTCAAGCAGACTTATGAGAATAGCAGGAATTGGACTGAAGTGTGTAGTAAATGGATCTATAGTATTTCTGGACTGACAAAACACATCTCCACAAATATGATAATATATAAATTAATATATTTACAATGTATTGGAAGAATTGGAAGGGTCTGTAAGTTTCACTCATATTTTGTCTGAGTCTCTAATACAGTCCTTCTCATTTTGCATTCGTAGTGGGCGCTCAAATGTGATCGAGAAGCTGGAGGCGTTGGAGCTGGAGCATGCTGAGAGAATGGAGGTGGAAGAGACGAGCCGCAGTGGAGTCAGACAGGGCCGAAGTGAAATGAGACGGTTCCAGAGGGAGGTAATGAATACTTGGTGATGCTCCCAGTGTTCATACACACTGAGACTCTGATCGTTTTACAGCCAGCACTGTCATCACTCACTTCCTGGAGAACCAGCCCGCTCACGCAAGTTTCTTTAGGAGCTTAATGTACATTGTCGCCCTTGTTTTGTTCCGGTTCCATATGACTTGCTTTTCTCAGTGAAATGCTAAAAGAGATGTTTGGCTGAATGTCAGTGACTCACAGACTCTATTCATTTGAAATAAACAACATTCTTGAAAATTGCAAAGGGGTTTAAATGGACATCATTTTAATTCTCCATTGAGCCATTTAGTATTTGAATGTACCAAACACTTTAGTTGATTTTTTTACTTTATCTGGATGAATATTCAGCTCTTTTCCCCTTTAGCTTTTATATGCGTAATCTTTTTGGTCTCAGTGAATGTCCAGTTTCCATTATGAGTTTGCATTCCCCTGACAGTTTCTTTCCTTTCTCAGTGTGTTCTGTGCTTGAGGCTGAATACATTGTCCATGACAATATAAAAAGGTTGCCATTTTAATGTGCTTTTTGCCTTTATGGCTGGTTGGTTGGTTTACATAGCTACAGTCTCTTGTTAGGCTTGTTTTTTTTCTTTACTACCCGCCCAGACTCATATCCTCTACATGCGCACACACAAGCACACAGGAGGAAAGCTGGTAAAAGTTCACCTTTCCTTTTGTTTCTGTTTCCACTTATGCTAGTTCATTGCCAGGCTTGGTGATTACTCAACAATGTGGACGATACAGATTTTGATCAAGAATCTTGTTTTTATGGCATTCTTTTGTGATTTTATCGTAGAGTTTCACATCTACAGTATGTGGTCATTGAAGGAGCATAGATGCGATTTGTTTCCCAGACAAAACTTCTGCAACTAACAGGGATTACTGTTTCAAACGGGTGCATTTGTCAGTATGAAAGAAGGTTTAAGCTGAATCTAAAATGAGGCTAAAACGCCAGCTGCTTGTGTTTTCAAAAAAGCATTGAAAAAACATGCCGTACGCTGGCAGATACGCCAGCGTTTCTGCCGGGGACACAATCCCTGACAGTTGCTCAGGCTGAAGTTTGGTATTGTTTTTGTAACAGACATTTTCTGTATCATTCTAAAGGTCTCTTCATTAATCCCATTTTAGGAGCAGAAGCCGGATTCGGCACAAGGTTCAGACTTCAATCACTCAACCCTGCCACCACTGAGAAGATCCAAGTCACTGGACCGCAGGACTACCGAATCAGTCATGACAGTAAGCCAAATTCTGTCTCCCTGTTTTCTCACAAAGACATTGGACAGCCTGCTATAAATTTGAAATTGTGTCCTGCTACTTCCAAGAAGCTTTCAGAAAGGAGCTTTTTTAATCAGCGAACATTGTGTACTAAGGGCATGAGGTGAACTGCTTCCAAATCCTCCACAATGCCTCTGTTATTCTCTGAAGTTTAGAGGTTAAAGAGAGCACAGGATTTGGCATGTTTTGAAGGAAAAGATGGACTACTGTTATGGAATATTTCAGTCAGCGTGATATAATTAACATTTCGATTCATGTAGACTTTCAGGCTTTTGCATTAGGTGGAAACCACGCTGTGAGAACTCGCTCGCGGCTCCCCATTTTTAGTTAAACAGGTTACAAACAGTGAGGTCTATAAAAAAGTAAATGTCAATTTTCAGGATTCAAGTTAGATTTTCAGTTTGAATTTAAGACTTTTGAACCCCATTTGATGTCTGCAATTATTCAGGCAGTCAGTAGTACACGTGGGCCTATTTCTAATGGATTTTCACTGTTGTGTCTACCCAAACTAATACTGACGGCCATCTTGTTTTCCTGTGGTATTTGTGAACTATTTTTGGATTTTTTTACATTTATGCATTGTGCAGACACTTTTATCCAACTCGACTTACATTGCATTATCCTATACATTTTTTGTTTCCAACTACGTGAAATCCCCTGGGATCGAACACACGACTTTGGCGTTGTTAACGCCATGCTCTTACCACTAAGCTACAGGAAATCATGTCCGTGGTTATAAGACCACGGACGTCCTTTCACTCCAACTGTTTCTGTTGGGTGTTGTGTACTTCCTTCTCCTACCCAGGTCATCTTCACCTCCTCCCTGCATCCAGCCGTGCATTCCTGTCCTCTCATTTCCCATTTGTTCTTGTGTGAGCTTGTTTGATTAGAGACTGTGTGGATTTAGGTGTTTCTGTGTACTGTAGGTTATGTACATTTCATTTTGAGATCCGTGTGTTCCCATAGATGCCTGTCTTTATGTCTGGGCTTATCTGCATTTGTAAAAGTGTTAGGTTTGGTACTCGCATTGTTAATGTACTGCGTGTTTGTTGCACTGTCCAGCAACATTGTTAAAGTAGTTCACTCAAAAACGATGTGATCATTTATAACTTTCTTACTTGTGCAGAATGTTGGTAACCATACAATGGTGGTCCCATTGACATCTATTTTATTGACACCAAAGTGTCAATGGGTACCGGAATTGTTTGGTTACTAACATTCCTCAAAATATCTTCTTTAGTGTTCTTTGGAAAAAAGAAAGTCCTACAGGTTTGAAATGAAGAGACGGTGAGCAAATGATGAGTTTCATTTTTAGGTGAACTATCCCTTTAACTAGGAATGGGAATGTCAGGTAATTTTGTAGTCAAGTACTCTAGTAAAAAATAAAATAAACATGCATTAATAAAAACTTTAGGATGAAATGAGAAGATTAAGTTACCATATGTGCCTAAGCCAGATGCTAAATAAGTTGCTTAACTCTAATTGGAACAAAATATGACAATACAAATCTATTGTCTTTTTATAAATGCACATGTGATCACAGGTTATCAACTCGATGTCAAATAGCACCACACAATGTATTCATTTGAAAAGATATATATGAGGGATTCAGTGCAAATGTATGTTTGGAAAATAAGTGCAACAACTAAAAAATTTAAATGCATACATTTACATTTATTCATTTGGGAGATGCTTTTATCCAAAGCAACTTACATTGTATTGTACTATACATTTGTTTCAGACTATGTCAGACCTTTTTACTAGTTTACTGGATGGTTCAGAATGAGTACTTGACTAGTCAATTACTCGCACATGCACATTTGTCATCTAAGCACTATTGGGCACAATACACAAATGCCTGTTGTGTTGTTTCCACTGTGTGGAGGCCTTGTTTCCTCGACAAGATAGCTGAAAAGTTAAAACATTGACAATGGATTGTGTTTGTTTGGCCTGATGCAACAATGCAAATCAGTCGAGTAGTCCAGAGATTTATTATTTAATAATCTTTTTCTATCACTCGTGTGAAAGAACTACAGAGAAGGACACACTTTCAGTTAGTTTGTGCCGTGGTGCTCTTGGAATACGTAAAAATTATAAAAGATTTTAGATTCCTGATCCTAGGGTTTCTCCAGGTATCTGTAGGGTGAGCAAATTTTCATCATAAACTGGTCCACACAGATCTTGGTGGCTGTACTTCTCTCTGTTCAGATGCCACCTGGTATTTGTTCCACTTATCATGCATGGAGGTTTGTTTGAACTTACATATATGCCTTCAAGACTAGAATGGTTATTTCTGTTTATTTTAATATCTACTTCCTGTTTGGTTTACAGCCAGACTTGCTGAACTTCAAGAAAGGTTGGATGGTAAAACTCGACAAACAAGGCCAGGTAAGCTCTTGCTCATATTTCTTTGTAAACAATCTCTCGCTGGTTATATCTCAGAACTGTATCGTGTCCCTACGGTTCAGATATGAAACATAGAATTCAACATCAAAGGTTGTTCGTGAGAGAGAAGTAAACGTGAAGTGTCATGTGAATCAATAAATTATTGTTAGACAGGCTGGGGCTATGTTTGATATTTAAAGCATGTGCTAAAATTGTAAAAATTTGCAGTGTTGAGAAAATAAAATGCTTTTTACTTGGCTTTTCCGGTCATGGAGCTGATTTAAGGTTCTTGGCTTTACGGCTGCAACTAACGATTATTTTAATAATCGATTAATCTGTTGATTATTTTTTCGATTAATCGATGAATCGGATTAAAACAAAAAACAAGAAAAGCATTAATTTCAAACCCTTTATTCAAAAACAGAACTAAAATCTTTAGAAAGTGCACAAACATGTTGCCCCTTGAACATCCCTGAGCTGTTATAATAATAATAAAATAAAAATGGACTAACACAAAAAACATTCACATGTATGCTTTACATCTGCCAAATATATATATCTGCCAGAACTATAAATAATTTATAAAAAATAAACAACTATACAAATCAGAAATTTAACAGGATTTGTTTGAATGTCAGAACTTGTTCTCTACACTGTAGAACACACTAGCAGATGTACACACTCGCAGACGCACACACTTTTGCAGATGCACACACTCACAAACTCTCACTCTCTCTCTCTCTCAAGTCCACTTGAAGCTTATTCATTAAATTATTACCATCATTGTAGTAAGTGCAAGGTTCATTTATACACCACATTTAAACACAGCTTAAGATGACCAATTGCTATAAAATAACTTTAAAATTAAATTAAAAAGTACAAAACACACAAATATATTTGTCAATAATAACCTATATGGGACAAAGCACAGAATATACAGTGCAAAAATCGCTTTTCTAATTCAGTAGATTTGTCCTGTTGTTAGTCCAAATATCAAAAAAATCTTAAATCAAGATATATTTACTAGACACATGAAATACCATAAGAAATTATGTCTTGTTTTCTGGAAAAACAACTCAAAATTATGTGATTGTTTGCTTAAAAGCAAACAATTTAAAGCAAAATTATCTGCCAATGGGGTACAAAAAATAATCTTAATGAGATATAATTTCAAACAGAAGTTTTAAGCATCACTTAATTTTCTCATGCCATTTTTCTTGTCTAGTAATCTTGATTTAAGATTTTTTGATATTTGGACTGGATGTCCAAATGTATCTTTCCTCTATCTCCGCTCGTTTTTTTTATTTTTGCTCCGCCCTGTCTATGAGGCGCCGAACTCTACTAGCATCATGCGCGAGGGAGACCGAGTGTGTTCATTACGCTCCGCGCTCAAATCAAGTTTTTTTTTTTTAAATCACAACTAATCGATTATGAAATTCGTCGCCAACTCTTTTAGTAATCGCTTCGTTGTTGCAACCCTACTTGGCCTAAATGTTTGGCCTCCACTCAAAGCATATATTGTTGATTTTTAAAGGGCATATTACACTTTGATTGCACTGCTTCAATAGATGAAAGTTGAAAGCATGTAGCCTCTCAACCTTTACCCCATGGTTTCCTTTAAAGAAGGATAAATGTCTTGGAAAACATGTCTTTACATCAGATAGATACAGGAGTTTGTAAGAACAAGAGATCTTTATTGTGATCTGACAGTTTTATTTTCATCTCTTTGATTTAGTGGAAGAAGTGTTGGTTTGTGCTGACGGATCACAGTCTACGATACTACAAGGATTCTATTGCTGAAGAGGTATAAACAGGACATTTTATAGCTGTTTGTTGTCTTTTGTATTAGTATGAGTATTTAGTACAAATATTAGTAGTTATATGCGTGTCTGATTTGATTTCTTTCAATGGTGTAATCTTTGATTGTATGTATCAACAGGCATCTGATCTTGATGGAGAAATTGACCTCAGTTCATGCTCTAATGTTACAGAGTATCAAGCACAACGCAACTATGGCTTTCAGATTCACGTAAGGGTGTCCAAAGATATTGTGTAGAAGCTGAATCCTGATTTTTTTTTTCTCGCTTTTATTTTCGACAGTTTACGTATTTGAAAAGTGATTCTGATGTTATCTAATGAAACATGTCTGGTTGTTATCAAAGCACTGCAGTTGTTTTTTCCTTTAATGTGCAAATAAAACAGTCTTTGTACTTATTTACAGGGGTTTGGAATATCTGTCAGTCATCTTCTAATCTTTTGTAATCAAATTTTGTTTACTTCAGACTCAGGAGGGGGTTCATACACTCTCTGCCATGACGGCAGGAATTCGACGCAACTGGATCCAAGCAGTTATGAAAAATGTCCGGCCGTCCACCGCCCCAGATGTTGCCAGGTCTGTCACTGTCCCCAATATAGTACAACTAGTGCTGTCAATTGTTTATATAAAGTTTATACAACGTGTATAAATAAATGCATACATGTATATAAAATATATATTACATAAATATATATATATATATTACATAAATATATATATTAGGGCTGTCAAAATAGATATATATTACTAATAGTTCAAATATACACATGCACAAACACGTATGTTATAATCAGTTAAATTTTATTTATATAGCGCTTTTCACAATTTTCATTGTTGCAAAACAGCTTTACATAGATAATTAAAAGGAAAAAATCATATTAGTTAAATAAACAAATATATTACACAAAAATGAATGGTATTAACTTAACTTAACTCAACTCAACTTTATTTATATAGCGCTTTTTACAATTTTCATTGTTACAAAGCTGCTGTACATGAGACACATTGAATACAATGTTATTGCAATAAATGTGGTATTATTGCAAGTTCTTCTCTTTGCAATGTACATTAATGAATCTAAACTGAAATAAGTTCTATATTGGATTGTAGGAAAATAGTATGTAAACACAAACATTATTTTAGAAGGTCAGAACATTGTTTTTGACAGCACAAAGGACAAAAACATATTTTGCACCTAAATTTGATTTTGAATTTGAAACATTTTGCAAACAGTAGGGCTGCTCCCGACTAAAGATTTTCCTAGTCGACTGGTAGTCTTTCATTTCACCAATTAGAATTATAATAAAATAAACTGAAAATTTGTTCTTTTTTAATGGGAAAAAAATTATCGAACAAATAAATAAACATACGGCAAATGGCAACTCCTAAAATTATTAGCAAAAAATTAAATATTAAGTAGAAGAAGAGTAAAGAGTACAAATAAAGTAAACATTAAAAGAAAGAAAACATGCCTATGGACCAGTCATAAACAACTTTGTGCAAAGCAAGGCGAACGAATAAACGCAGCAAACTCCAAACCTTAGAATAAAAAAGTACGGGGTTCAAACAAATATGTTTTTGTACAAAACTACGCAAACAAATAAAAAGCCTGTAAGTTGGCATTAAATGGTTCAAAACAAATATATTTAAACAAAACGTTGAGCAAATAATTTAAACAGAACGAATACAAATCAAATGGAAACATTCAAGAAAAATATCAGCGTAAACTGCCATATAAAGTCTCGACCAGAAACCACAAATAGAAAAATCAGTCTGAAGTTTCCAAACAGAATAAAAACAACCTCTATATTATATAAATTCGAATAGATAGAAATAAAAAACGGATATCAAACAGAAACGCTGGAAATTAAGCTACCGTCACTATTTTTCCATCCAACCTTTTTTTATATTACGCGCCAGAAACACCAGCTTGTCCACATTGTTGGGAAGAAGTGAGCTTCTTGACTTGTTCACAATAAAGGCGGCCTTCGAAAATTTGTGCTCTGATGGTGTGGATGTGAAGGGGAATACAGTGCAGGCGCTTAGCTGCTTTAGTGAGCTATGGATATCGTTCTTCATTTTTTTGCCACCATGTCAACGGTCCAGAATAAACCTTTGTTTTGTCCGCCAAGTACATCTTTATTTCATTCTTCTCCTCTGCATGTTCCTCCTCATAAATGGCCATCAGCATGGATAGCTCGGGCTAATTTTTCTTATTTGTGCGGGCTCACTCTCCGCTGTAGACTGTAGAACTAATGCTGTCATGGTCCCTATATTGCTTTCCTCTAGCTAAGAGCATTGCGTTAACAACGCAAGGTTGTGGGTTCGATCCCAGGGGATTGCATGTACCCAAGTATAGGTATAATAAAGTATAATAAATGTATAGGTTAATGCAATGTAAGTCACTTTGAATAAAAGCGTCTGCCAAATGTGTAAATGTAAAAAGGCGCAGCTTCTGTAGATACATTTTCTGCCAGATCCAACACTGTGGAGTATGCATCTTCTTGTTTGTCATTGTTAAGGAATGACAAGCTCTTAAAACGTGGGTGTAAGACTGCAGCTTGTGTATGTATAAATCCTGGTCTTGAGATTTTTCGTCAATTCCCTTCTCTTTTCAATTTCTTCTGCGAGTCGTATCCTCAGTGTTTTTGTGGTCAGGGCAGGCTGTTATCATCACGCTGCACCAAATGGCGTCATTTCATATTTATTAACATAGGCACTGTTCGCGTTGATCTTGCGTCGTTTCTTTTGATGTCATACACCGACCAAGCTGCGCAGCGCCATTTAAGTATTAACGCTCACACTGACTGCGTAACGTCACGTGAGTTTTTTTATTCATTTTTAAAGACTATCCGACCAATGAAAACGTATTCGACCAAGCCTCCTTCACATCGACGTCGAGTCGACTATTTGGGGGCAGCCCTAGTACAGCTTCTTTGTAACAATGAAAATTGTAAAAAGCGCTATATAAATAAAGTTGAGTTGAGTTAAACAGTCTGCGGATAAAAATAGGATATAAACATAAATATTTATCTAGGAATAAATTAATCACGACTAATCAATTTGACACCACAAAGAACAACAGAAACTATTTTTACATCAATTTAAATCCCTAATTAAATTCCTTATAAGCAGCCTGACGGATGACCACAGTTCTTGCGGACCATTTGAGAGTCGCCCTGACATCACTCAGGATTCCCAGGCTTCCGAAACAACCTCCATAGAGTGGGACAGCGGAATCAAGAAGAGTCGGGCGAGGGAGCGCAGACGTGAAGGCAGGTCCAAAACTTTTGACTGGGCTGAGTTTCGACCTATCGCCCAGGCTCTGGCCCAGCAGAGGGCGAACGAAGCCGACACCTTGCAGGCTGAGATAACCAATGAGCGCAACAAGAGGAGAGAAGAAAGGCGGAGGAGATATGAGAGTGTCACCGGCTCATCTTTCGATCCTGTTGCTGATGGTGCAAAGATGGATTTTGAGAGTGGGGGCGTGGTCCAGGTAGATGCACCACCCCCTTCTGTTGAGCGGCAACAGAAAGTTGAGGAAGAGATAGAGCAGCGCTGGCAGCAGGTGGAGAAGACGCCTATCAGAGAGGAAAAGAGAGTTACCTTGCCCTCATCCTTTCAGCCTAGAGACACGTCGGAGCTAGAGAAGCTGGTAGAGAGCTACAAAAAAGGGGTACATGCTTTTAACACCCTATGCAAGATATAAGTTGAAGTTAAATCCTGTTAAGTTCACGACTCATAACTACTCTTTGTTATGGACACTAGGTGGAAGAGCTCAAGGCCCAGTTGGAGAACTGCCACCAGCAGCTGATGGACTCCAATCGCCACAAGCTTGAACTGGAGGGTCAACTTAAAGATGCTCTCGAGCGGGAACAGCAGATCCGTGCTGGTTACATTTCACCGGTAGGCCACGTTTACTTCATTGTAATTTTTTTATGATTTACCATATTCATTCAGACATGATGTTTTTGATATTTAACTTATTTAATGTCATTATGGAAAGCACAAAAACACATGGCTTGCATCTTTACCATCAAAGCTGCAGATGCGTGCTTTGCATGTCTTGAGTCGGTTGCATGTACATGAACAGATTTGTTTCCTGCGCTCCTTTTGCCACTACTTGAAAGATTCCTCTTGCCATGTTAGAGCAAAATGAAACATTACAAGTTTCAGACCATTGCAAGCTGTAATGCATGTTTCAGCATAGACATGAATAACATTCATTGAACATGAATTAAACACAATGCAAAGAAGGCATGAAATTCTTCTTGTTTTAAACTTGTGCCCTCCAGATACATTTATACTCCACGAGAAGAGCCTGTAAACAAATTTTTAAGAGATTAATCAACATTTTTACGAAATTGTCTGTAATTGCAATATTTTCGCAGTTGTTTAATATTAAATAAGGATTAAATAAAAGGTTATTTGCAGAAAACATTTTTTTATCTATTTGAATTATATTAAATTGAGTATCAGTGTATCTCGAGGGTACTAAAATTGGATCTTCTGCAGAGAATTACAATGAATAATACCACATCAAGGAAACATTTGCATGATATTTTTTATTCATATTTAACCATTCATTCGTTTCATCTTTAACCTGTCTTGTTCTTTTTCATATATGCTAAAGAGTATTAAAATCTGTGAGGACGTATGTGATAGAGATGTTCCGCTACACTTTTTTTCTTCCCGATACCGATACCTGGGCTCAGGGTATCCTCTGATACAGAGTACTGATACATTGGTGTGTATCTGTATACTGCTTTTATGCTACCAGCGGAAACACTGCTAGCACTATTTTATTCTTCTTCGTGGCTCTAAACAGGGTTGCTTGTGACGACACAGCACAACTTCCTTTGTTTGCATTCCTAGAAGAGTAGCGGAAGTGCTTTCCCATTTGTTGTGTAAAGCAAAGCTGGCGGGCATAACTAGGTCCTGTTTAAGAAAATGGATCAGTACATGGATTCAAGTACTCCTCGATACCAATAACAGAATTTTATGTGGTGGCATTTCCGATACTAGTATCTGTATCGGAACAACCCTAGTATGTGTACTTGTTTGTATGTATGTCTGTGTTATTGTGTTTGTTGTCTTAGTTTTTGTAAAAAATATTGTTTGGAACGCTTTTTAAGCTTTAGCTGAACTTCTCAAGGAGGTTGTCTGTATATTAAACTTGCCTTGTGTGGAACACTTAGTTTTTTTTTTTTTTTTTCGTAATTTACCGTATAACCTTTTTTCTTAGTAAAAGCAAACATTCGGTGTCACTATTTGGTGTCACTAAACTTGGCATAGTTCTGTATATAAAGTTCTCACTCGAGGAGACTATCTGTCCAGGATACAATTTCATCTGCACCTTAAACAGCATTGAGGGTTGTTTTTTTATGATCGTATTTATTCACTTTCAAAATAAATATATTGTCGGAATAAGGAACTTGAACATACTTTGTGAAACAGTAGGGGTTGCTTTAAGTTTCTCACAAGAGCCAGCGTATTTCAGAACAATAGTCTTGTATGAGTAGCTGTATGGCATGTAATTGTACTGGCATTTCTAGCTAGCACTTATTTTGCGATACTTACCCCAAGAAATGGCTCTCTAACCACTTAATATGCATGGATTATAATGATTTACTAACCTTTGCCATTAATTTTTCCAGCGTTCTAATTTGCATCATTCCTTAAAAGAATCTAAATGTATTTACTCTCTCTTTAACCTTAGTCGTATGACAGAGATGATGTACTTAAGTATAAATTTGCCTCAAATCCTCAAAGCATATGGAAATTTATTAATTATAATCTACAAATGATTAGCATTATGCTGTTTGTTAACAAACTCTCTGGTCCCCTTTTCCAAGCTGGAGTCACCTTTGAGTCTTGAGACAGAGCCACAGATGAAGAGGACAGAACTGGTTAGTTCTCAAGCTCAGAGCTTAACAAAGAAGTACCAGGAAACCAAAGAACTCCTGCAGCAGCAAGAACTGAAAAAGCGCAACATGCAGGCACAGCTTGGCTTTTCTCTCTCACACTGGTCCACAAAGGAACCTTACCTTTCTGACACCCAAAACACTTGCGCCTCAGAGATCTGTCCCTCAAATTCCATTAAAAAAACTGTTAGTTTTACACTCTTTGATAGTGAGGGTAAGATTAGAGAGTTTGAGAACCTGATAGATGTCAGTAAGCCTCTGACACTGAGGGAGCTGATAAAGCTGGTTAACTCGCATAGCGAATGTGTTTGGCTACAATGTACTCAAGGACACGAAAGAAAAGAGCACAGTAGGTCAGGGGAAATTACACAATGCCAGAAAATGCTGGAAAACATTAAGAGCCAAGAGGAAATCGAGAACGAAACATTGAGGAAAAGTTTGGAAAATGCTGGAGCTTGCATCCGAGATTATGAAGCCCGTTTGGTCACAATGGAGGACATGCTGGGACAAGTTCAGAGGCAGAAACTAGGTCTGATGAGTCCTTATACATCAGCTTGTTCTAGAGAAGAGAATCCTGAAATCTTAACCAGAGATCTGTTGCAGCAAGTTGAATTGCTTGGGAACGAAAACATAGCTTTGAACCAGCGTTATCAGGAAATTGTAAACCAGCTAAGAGAAGCGGATAGAGAAATAGACAGGCTGAAAGCAGAGCTCGATAGACTTCGTTGCAGTCAAGGCAATGTAATCCAGGATAGGACTGAGCAGGATGATAAAAAGACAGATGAACATGTTTACGAACAAGCACTCTGTGAAAAATCACAGCAGCTCCAAGAAGCTCTCAATAAATTGGAGGTACTTGGTAATAATTTGAAAGACACGGAGAAAAGACTGCAACTTAAAGAGGCCACGCTTAGAGGTCTTGGATTTCAGGTGGCAGAAAATGACGATGGCGACAAGTCACCTCCCGAGACCAAAGAACTCAAACAACAAATTGATGTCATTCACTCCAAGCTTTCGGTAAAGGAGCAGATGCTTCATAACGTTGAGCAGATCTGCAGAGAACTTCAGACTCAGAATACAGAGCTCATCACAAAAAATGAAAAAAGCACAAGGATGTTTAGTGAAATGCTTGAAGATGCTCAGATAGAAATTAGGACTTTGAAGGAGCAGGCTAAAGCAGAAGTAACGTTTGGAAGTAAAACTGAAACAAAACGTGAGTGCCACGAGTTGATACGGAGAGAAGTGCAGAGACATGATGATAGGATTGGGGAAGTAGTTGAACAGTTCAAGAGAAAGTCTGAGTCACTTAATCAAGTGCTTGATATGTTGGTGAAGGGCAGTGAGGTTAAGAAATGCAATTCTTCAAATTTTGACATGGCGGCCATTTTGGGTGAAAATCAGGTAGGATTGAAGGAAATGTTTGAGAAAAAGATTCTACATACAGTTTTAGGCGGTTTAGAGGAAAGTCAGAAAGGCTCCGGGGGTGAGCAACCCCTTGGCCCCATAAGGAATGTTGTTGAGCACATGCTAATGGACATTAAATTGCTGCTTTTTATGAATACAATATCCTACCCTAAAGACATTCAAAGTATTTTAACGCCTACAACTTGCACAGAAGAAAGCACCGGATGTATACGGGGAGACGAGACGACCACTAAATTTAAACATTTTAATTACTTGTTTGGCGATGACGCTTATTTCTGCATCCTAAAAAGTATTGTGCAGGTTATGGAAAAGAAAGTGGTCTCATTAAATCAGATAGCTGCAGGTATTAGGGATCCCACAAATGAGCAGCTCCAATCTTTGGCTTTGACTCTTTCAAGCTATGGATCTCGATGTTGGTCTGAGTATATCCGTGAGGCTGTCTTGGATGTGACGTGCACATACTTGGTTATTCAACTGAACATGCTGGAAAATAAATATTCAGAAAAAGAGACACATCTAGAAGTAGGTGCCTGTGTGAATTGTTTTGATTTGAGAGCACAAAACTTGAAGCTCAAATCAGAACTCGAGCAGGTGGCCATGTCAAATTTCCAGAGCCCAATCACAGGGGACTCAATGGCAGGTACACACATTCATATAGAAGGAGAACCAATTGACTCTCTCGACAAGGCCATTCAACTTCAGGACATGTTGGCTAGGCATAAAAAGGAGCTGCGAGAATTAAAAGAGGCGTATGAGCGCGAAGCAGACAAGTTGCGAGAAGAAGTGGCCAAAGCTGGTGAGACTCTTAGGCTGAGGTCAGAGGAGAATGTGAAAGACATCGACTCCCTGACCATGTCCACGGAGAACCTTCAGAAGAAGCATGAGATGGAGTGTAGTAACTTGATAGCACAATTCAACCAAGTGATGGAAGAGCTTACAGATGCTGTGGGCCCCAATGACGCCAAACCTGGAGAAGACGGCAAGCCCAATTTAACTTTCCTCAAACTGCGGATCAAAAAGCTTGTGTCGCAGTTGACGGAATTGTCAGAGGAGATGAGTCAACGAGATCGCGAAGGGGATCCGACGTTGCTGCGTCGGAAATACGAGAAAAATCTGGAAAACATTAAGGTCAAGAAGTTCCGTGTCCTTGCAGTTCTCCGTTCGTGATGACTTCTTGTGGCAACCTTAAACTCGACCCTTTCTTTCTTTCTTTCTTTCTCATACTAACCCTGCTTTGTTGTGCTTTAGTCTAGCCTAATAACTGTCACCAGTTACGCATGGCTGTTAAAATCAGGTATGCATGATACGTTATCGTATTAGGAGTGTGGATATGCTAATGAGGAAGCAAAACATTTTTGCATACTTAAAAGGCACTCACATATATTACATACTTAATATTAGCAATTTTGTTGCGAGCCTAAATTACTTTACCTCTTCGCCTGAAGGTCAATGCAAGACTACAATTTCTGTGCATAAATTGCTGCTTATCTTTGATGACTGCAAAATGCAAGCTGCTTAAATCTAATTAATACATAACACAGTAATGCAAGGTTACCGTTTGACTTTAAATGATTTTTATGAGGGTTCATATGTTATGTACCAGAATTCCCCTGCGTTCCAATTGGCATACTGTATCCTAAATTTCAAAGTATTCAAAAGTAGAATTAGTATTGCCCAAATGACAATATGTTAAAATAAGTATTCTTGAAGTACCTGGATAGTCCTGTTCCTGGGAAAATGTGAAGTGGAGTATATTATAAAGATTATATATATTATAAAAATATAAGTGGGCGGAGTTTAGTGATGCGCCACTATTAATAGAATTAAGTGATGTGTCACAGAATTAATAAATAAAAGTAATCAGTAAACATAACATGCGAAATGATGAATAAATCAATACTGTATTTTATATTTTGATGTATGTGACTGTTAACAATCACATTGTTGCCTAGGCATCAACGGCCACTTATGTTTTGCGTTCGAATGTCCCAGTATGTAATCTAATTTACCATATTGAAATTCTTGGGTAATATATTTACTATAGTAAGGTTAAAAAATACTAAATACTTAAGTATTCTTTAGTGTTTATTACAGTTAATAAATGTACTACTAATGCTTTTGTTATTAGTGTTAATTAATATAACCGCTCTGACCCATTTGGTCTGTTATCATTTCCCTCGCCACTGTAGGAAAAAATTGCGATCTCTAACAAGGATTTAAGTTTGCACATGCATTAGCAGACATCCGTTACCCTTCAATCGATCCGCATGTTTTTAACTAATGAAGGGAAGTTGACGCCAAAAGCCAAAGCTTTTAAATACACGTGTACTGAGAGGGGGACCGACAAATCACAACAGCCTGAGAAGCAGAAGGTAGCTGATATGGTATCTGTGGGACATTTTCACACACAAGCTCTAAGCGGGGAACCAATCACGACAGACCTGGTCAGCTTTTTAAATCTTTTTTTTTTCGGAAAGAGGGACTTTACATAAACCGAGAAAATGAAGTTGTTTTGTGAGAAGAGGAACAGCGGTGAACAATAGACTTGAAATATCTGAAATATAAAGCGATTTTTGAAACTAGAAACGTCAACATCCACTGTTAAACACCCAATACACATAATCAAAGCTTCAAATACAGAAAAAAATGGCCCATTTAAATAGTAAAATTCTGCTTACATGATTCCTTCCATGTTTTTCCAAATCGCGCAGATCATAGGGCCATAGATTAAAGGATAATGCAGCCGGGAAAACAAGTTTTAATCACAAAAAATTTAAATAAACGAAAATAAATAGCCATTAGTTAACCTAATACACGAACAAGCACAACGAAAAATGTAGACAACAAAACCAGACTTATGGGTAATTTTGTTATAATAATAATAATACATAATCTGAAAGCTCAATAAATAAGCTTTCTATTGATGCTGTTAGAATAGGACGATAACTGGCTGAGATACAACCATTTAAAACTCAGGAATCTGAGTGTGTAAACAATCTAAATATTGAGAAAACTGCCTTTTGAAGTTGTTAATCACTGTGGCAGGCCATCCAATCACAAAAAGAGAGTTTTCATATATTTATCATATATTTATCATATATTTATTGCAGCCATTTGCTAAAATCATTTAAGTTCATTTTTTTCCTAATACTTAGTACCATGTGATATTTCAGTTTTTCTTTTTTAATAAATCTGTAAAAATGTCAACAATTCTGTGTTTTTCTGTCAATATGGGGTGCTGTGTGTACATTAATGAGGAAAAAAAATTAACTTTGTTAAATTTTTGCAAATAACTGCAATATAACAAAGAGTAAAAAATGTAAGGGGGTCTGAATACTTTCAATACCCACTGTATCTCCTGTAGCAGGGCTCTAGAATGCCAACTTATTTTTCAATGTTGCGACAAAAAATAATCGGAGTTCGCACCAGTGCGTCCAGCCGTTCGAGGGGAAAAAAGTCTCCGAAACTCTGAAAGTCCCCCTGTGATTCAACAACAGACACACATTAGGCCCATATCGTGGTCTTAACCAATCAATGATAGTGAAGGACAGACCCCCCTCTGATGGCCGTGGTCCAGATATTCCTGTACCTGTGTGAACCAGAGGTTGCGTTAACCGCAAATTCCCTGACATTGACAGATTTTTTTACCAGTGACGAAAAAATCTGAAGGCCGTCCGTCATTTTGGCGGATCACAATGAGGGCAATTTGTAAATCCCTGTTTCCCTTCATCAGAGCGTGATATGCTCGCGAAGCGACCTGCTTGTTTTCACCTGTCATTGTTACTGACTAGACATATGGGATGCGATCTGGGAAACTCGTCGGATGTCGTGCTGGAACGCGGGAAAGACCGTTCACCCATTAAAGTAAACCACATAACATGAAGAATGAAGGAGTATCAATGCACATTTCCCGCCAGTCCTGTGTTAAACTATGGCATGCAAAGTTTCGTGAGATGACAGAGCTCCCAATCTAAAGCACCGGGAGTTATCCCCGGTCCGCTGCTCATGCGAGCCGGACCGCGATTGCAAAACATACAAGGGATGATCAAAAGTCCAGACACTATGCACATGATAAACAACGTAAGACTTGCTTCACTGCTTACTGCTTATAGTTGTTGTCCGTAATGTTTGTTAGTTTCCTTGTGTAGTGATAATGACAGAGCTCTCGTTCTTTAAGTGTGCCCGGCACCATTTTCCTAACTTGCCTTTTTTCAAACGGTTTGTACAGTATTTTTGGACGTCAGGAACATACTAATTACCACCTAATGCCACCTTGCACCATAGTGACGGGTAATAATAGATTATGATGGGTTTTTACGAGCCTGTCAGTCAAAATGACGGACAATAAAAAAGTGTAGCGCAACCTCTGATTTGTACGTTTGAAAATGTGTGTGCTGCAGTCAGACTGAGAGAGGTGAGAAGCCTAATCCCGTCAGTTAAACAAGGTAGATGTAGCAGGGGATGATGAGAGAAGATGAAAAGAACAATTGACAACTTTTTTGTGAATAATGTTAAGTAAAGGCCTGATCCGTCCGAAAATCCTAAGCAATGCTCTGACACGGAGCCGTCAAGCCCTGGTCCATTTATCTTGAGATCTTTTAAGTTTAAAATTCAGTTCTTTAAGCACCAACACTTTTTCAGTAAGTTACCTTTCTTGTAGATTTGTGCTTCAAATAAAGAACTTTATGTTGACCAGATTGTAGTTAATCATTTACATAATTTTACTTTTTAATCATTTAATTTATTTAAGTAAATTGGAAAAAAAAGTGAACTGGAAAACCAGTTAAATGATAAATGCATTAAATGCGATGAGGTCTAAAATTTGGATGCACCTAACTTTTGTGCTGGTGCACCTAAGAAAGGCCCACCAGTGCAACCAGTGCAAAAAGTTTGTCTAGAGCCCTGTGTAGTGGTTGATGGCATAGTTGCACAAAACCCATACAGATGCAAGAAATTACTTTTTGAAAGGCTGTCCACTGTTTTGACCTCTATACATGAAAGGGTTACGCAAGCTTAGCCTAAACATAACATTATAACCGTTATCGATATAGTTATCTTTATAGTCATTGTTCTTAAAAAGTAACATTGGATTTTTAAGGACCTACTTTTGGTTTATGGAGTGTCCATTGTACTGTGCAGTAAACACGGCAAGATTATTGAAGCAATCTTCAGTGAAATGGCACGCACGCAAAAAACCCTGGGTTTTATACTCCTTTGGTGTCGTTAAAGAAATTATTTGTAACCATTTTTTCCTCAGAACTTCTTCCTTTGGTCCTTTAAAGAGTACCTTGCATATGTATTTTAGGCCCTACTTTGGTTTATGGAGTGTCCAACAACAAGTTTCTGTAAATACAATGTGTAAAAACTAGTGGTGGGCATAGATTCATTTTTTTTTAATCTAGATTAATCTAGATTAAAATGGCTCATTTGAATTCTGCCGAAGGCATTCAGAATATGTGTGCTACCCAAATAATAACTAAAAGTAAGTCTTTCAGAACGGGTTTCTCAAGCCAGGTGGCGCATTAGACCAGAGGCTCATCTCCTGTTTCCAAAAGGCATCACAAACTGCTTGAGAAAGCTGTTCTACTATGATAATTTATGATGAAAATTAAATTATGTTCAATAAGATGTTCTTGTGTTTACTTCCGCATTAGCTAAGGGATGCTTTGTGTTTAGGTGGTTCTTGAGACTGGAAGAGCTCCTACAGTACTTTTACATTTAGTCATTTAGCAGACGCTTTTATCCAAAGCGACTTACAAAGAGTTAGGGAGCAACAAGCGATATGTCACACAGGAGCCATAATACATTAGGTGCCAATACAAAGTTACTGGTTTCAACTTAAGCTAGACCACTATCTGTTGAAAGTTTTTTTTTTTTAAACCAAATGTATGTAAACCAATTCCGTACAGTAAACCAATTCCACATGGAACAAGGTGAAAACAACCTTAGTCTTGTCGAGGTTTCCATTGGGAAGCTTCTTAAAAATAAATTTTCCCGGAAGCAAACCCGGCAGCTTCATACCTGCATCCATGTTAGCACGTCACGTTTGATGTGGTAATTTCACAGTAACGTTATGTTGTGTTCAGACCAAACGCGAATGGCGCGTCATGCGCGAGTGATTTACATGTTAAGTCAATGCAAAGACGCGATAGACCTACTTGCGGCGCGAATCGCGCGAATGAAGCCCCGGTTATGACATGATGAGGCGGCGCGAATGAAGCCCTGGTTATTATCGAAAGCCAACAGTATCACAAATCGCGTGCTTTGGATCGCCGTATTAATATTAAAACGCCGATTTCTTAACCCCACCAGGCGTTAAATAAACGCCGTCTGGTGCTAAATTAACGTCATACGCCGCCACGCGTTAAAGTAACGCCGGGCGCCGATCGACGTTAAGTTAACTCACACGTCACTCAAAATGCAAACGTATTAGCTAATATACATAGCCCCTCCTCTTCTGGGTTTGCACTGTCTACGGAAAGTCGGAGGCCCGTGTCATCTCAAATCCATATCGAGCTTAATTTTGTGGAAAACTAAAAATGGAAAGAAATAAAAGATAAACCCGCCGAAATGAAAAACATATAACTACTGCAGTATTATATATATGGCAAATTAAGTCAAGTCATGATTAAAGGTACCGTAGTTCACCCCCAAAACGAAATTTCTGTTATCATTTACCAATGGTCCCCATTGACTTCTATTGTATGAAGAAAAGTCAATATGGACGAACGGTTTTCTGTTACTAACTTTCTTTCAAATATCTTCTTTTGTGTTTATACGGTTAACACATTACACAGTCAAACAGGTTTGAAAAGTCAAGAGGGTGGGTAAATGATTACAGAATTGTAGGTATGTTTATGCCATTGTTAATGTATTTCAATTTTAGTCTAGAGGTTAGTTCGGTTGGCTTCCAATCTGATATCATAGTTTTGACTGGTCAAAACCATCAAACAAAACAAAAACAGTTACACAGATTACAGATTGTTGGTCTTGTTATGTTTATCCGTGTCACAGGAATTGTTTATTTATATTTCAGCATTTAATTCGTATGGTAAATTTACAGAATATAGAAAGTCAGGAATAAGACCTCTTTTTCCACAGCAAACTTACAGTATATTCTAAATTTCTCAATCGCTCCCGACACCGTCCAGACAGCCTCGCCAATAGCCTATCAATAATCACCTTCAATTATATTGTTTCATATGATTTGTCGAGTAAAATTAATTATATCTAAATGCTGAAAGTCAGTTCCACATACGGTATAGCGTCAATCTCTTCACGGAGGTAAAGGGAAATATGTTGATAATGTGAGTGCATCATGGTCGCGTGCTAATGAAATTTAAGTGGGCAGGTGATGTGCGTTAAGGTGATTATTGAAAGGCTGTTGGCGTGGCTGTCTGGACGGTGTCTGGAGCTTGTTGTGAGAAAAGAACTTTCTTTATATATTAACCACGAATTAAATGCTGAAATATAAATAAACAATTCCTGTGACACAGATAAACATAACAAGACCAACAATGTAAAAATCTGCAAGTGGTCGAAGCGGGACTCGAACCAGTCAAAACAATGAAATCAGGTTGGAAACCAACCAAACTAACCTCTAGACTAATATTGAGATTTATTAAGAACTGCATAAACATAATTACAATTCTGTAATCATTTACCCACCCTCTTAACTTTTCAAACCTGTTTGACTGTGTAATGTGTTAACCGTATAAACACAACAGAAGATTTTTGAAAGAAAGTTGGTAACAGAAAACCGTTCGTCCACATTGACTTTTCTTCATACAATAGAAGTCAATAGGGACCATTGGTAAATGATGACAGAAATTTCGTTTTGGGGTGAACTATGGTACTTTTAATCATGACTTGACTTAATTTGACATATAACATACTGCATTAGTTATATGATTTTCTTTTCGGGGGGTTTTCTTTTATTTCTTTCCATTTTTAGTTTTCCACAAAATTAAGACTAAATCCATTACTCGAAATGGATTTGAGATGACACGGGCCTCCGACTTGCCGTAGACAGTGCAAACCCAGAAGAGGAGGGGCTATGTATATTAGCTAATACGTTTGCATTTTGAGTGACGTGTGACATTAACTTAACGTCTATCGGCGCCCGGCGTTACATTAACGCGTGGCGGCGTATGGCGTTAATTTAGCACCAGACGGCGTTTATTTAACGCCTGGTGGCGTTAAGAAAACGGCGTTTTAATATTAATACGGCGAACCAAAGCACGCGATTTGTGATACTGTTGGCTTTCGATAGGTTATTAGATGATGAGGCGGCGCGAATGACACGGATCACGCGAGTTGAAAACTCTCGTTCTCGCCCCCTACAGTGCAATTAATCTAGGTATACATCCGCGCTAAAATATCAAGGTGAAAGTCATCATAGCTTGCGTAGTATAGACCCAGCTCCCAACCCAACTTTGAGAATAGATTAACGGCGACATTTTTTTTATTGCGCGATAAGAGTCTCACGTTAACGCAGCGCGTTAACGCCGTTAACGGCCCACCACAAGTAAAAACACTATAATCTCGTAATAATAGCCAGTTATTCGTACCTTACTTACTGTCTTGCAAATGATTCGTTCCGCGATTCATCCGTCTTGGCCCCGCCTACCCGCTAACATTGTGTCATTAAATTGGTCAGATGGTGTAGTCTGTTGTGATTGGTCAAACATGTTCAATATTTGTCGCAAATGGAACTCCACTACCATCATTACAGGATTACGGTTTACATGTGGTTGGATGTCATGTATATTAATATGTGTAGCTAGAGATGGCGGCGATTTTACCAATTTGAGCCTGAGTCTGACGAGGAAGCATCAGAAGACGCTAATTCACAACAAACTCCACCACGACTGGAGCAGGATGTTTGTCAGTGGCAAGGGACAACTCTTGTCATAAAAACTCCCAGTGTGACAACATGCATGTTGTGCTTTTGCACATCAATGAAATAAAATATTATTTTTTCTTAAAATAATGTTAATACGTTTGCAGTACTATTATTTTGATTTCGCGTTGTCATGGTACATAGAGCTTTTCAGGAAGTCGACGTTATGAAAAATGATATATATATAAGCCAAATATATCTATATAGGTGCATGTGCGGCAAATGTGTCAAATGCAAAGTTAATAGCAATATAAACAAACTGTTACACCCCAGAAATAACGGTACATGCTAATGTTAGCTTTATATCCATTAGCTAAACACAGATACAAGGTGCGAAAATATTTCTTTAAGTTAAGACAAAAATCAAAGGTCACACTTAGAGGTTGTGATTCGGTGGAGCCAATTAGGTCCAAATAGAGTTGGTATTCTCCCTCTTTCAATGATAGTCGTTTCACATACCCTGCAGTGAACTCGCCAAGATTATTAAACCAATCTTCAGTGAAATGACGCGCGCACAGTAAAACCCTGGGGTTATACTCCTTTGGTATCGTTTGAAAAATTAATTGTAACCGTTCTTCCTTTTGTAGTTGAAATAAGACGGACTTAGTGTTATTTCGGAGAAATAAGTTTTCGCGTCAGTCTCAGCAAAACGTAGACGGGGACTATGAATAGTGACGTAGATATGCGTCCACAACTCGTTTGTGTGATTCAGAGTCGACTTCCATTTTTACAAGCAAATAACTTTGTTATTTATTCACTTTCGGACTTACAACTTGGCAGACAGCTTACTTTCAAACACGGCAACATAACAGACTGCATGAAAGGTCATTTTCACGATCTCATGCGACGTACTCTTTAAATAAGACCGACCAAGTTTCACAACGTAGAACACAGGTTCTAGACATGATGCACACGCATCACGAACGAGCGATAGTGTTTGGGGGAGGAGAGTAAAGTTTCCGAGGCAGTCCCAGCAAAACGTAGGCGGGGACTATTTCTAGTGACATAGATACGCGGCGGATAGAGACTCGGACTAGTTCACTTCTCATTTGCGTGATTCAGAGTCGACTCCCTTTTTTACAAGCCAACAACATTGTTTTTCAACTTTGAATTACAACTTGGCAGACTGCTTACTTTCAAACACAGCAACATAACACACTGCATGAAATGTATTTTTGATGATCTAATGTTACTTACTCTTTAATGTAAACAGACCTTAACAAACAATAGTAAGCATTAGGGATGTAACAATATTATCGATATTGTGTTTTCACAATTTCAAAATTGTCTAAATATTTTTTTACCAAAGAGGAAATTAGATTTTCCAGCCGGAGAGCTGTTGAATAAACAAGTGCAGGTGTGGTTGTGATATGGGGACAGGAAGCTGATCCGCACTCAGCAGGGGATGCTGAAAGGCACCGGTTCATGAGACAAACCTTGTTCATGGAATTCTCCCCTTTGAAAACAACGGTTTCATTCGCTCATCTGATATACAGACAGCTGAACAGTCTTCTTACAAAAAAATAGAACCACTAGAGTGCAGTGGCCCCAAAAATATCTAGACATGAAAGCTTAACTATATGAATTTCATTACATTAGATCACAAATAGCAAATAAAGTGAAAGTTTATAAATTCATCAGGTTTGACACACCATTAAAATGTCCAGATGTGTTAAATTTGAGTAGTATATCTGTTGTTTTTATTTTAAAAGAAATTACAACATTTCATTTTTAGTGCAGTTGTTTGCATAAAAAGTTAGCTTAGGCTTCAATTATTTAAAAACTAATTTGGTTTGATAATTTGTGTCTAAAACAAGTTGTAAGTACTAAAACATTTTCAGAAAAGCCTCTAAATAAGCAGTCGCAGTTGCATTCCATAGTTCCACTATTGTGGATGGGTTTATGTTAGCCATCTCTCAATGGCCTATGTTCCCCCTTTATGTTCATCAAAATGTCTAGCTTTGTGTGGACACCGTTGTCTAAACGCCGCTAATCTGTGTTGTCAGTGCCAGTGTCATCCTTTTCCAAAGTGTTCGTAGACTAGAATCAACCAAGACAAATAAGGACCAAACTCACCCTTGTTGTCTGATTCCACCCCTACAGGCTACATGTGAACGGGGCTTTGCTGCCATGGAGGTGTCCCACCAGAAAGTGATAGATGAGCTGCAGAAAAAATACCAGCGGGAACTGGAGAAGCTGCAGGAGGATAAGGAGAGACTGCTGGCTGAAGAGACGGCAGCGACCATTTCTGGTTAGTTGGGATAAAAAAAATTTGTGGCTTGAGTTTCTTGTTTATTTTTTATTAAGTTTGTGACTGTTGTGCAAGTTTCTAACATTGCGCATACAGACTAAATAATTACTACAGGCCTTTTTGATTATTTTATTAGCTATCGAAGCAATGAAGAATGCACATCGGACAGAGCTCGAGAGGGAATTGGAGAAAGCACGCAAAGCCAGCAGCAACAATGAAAACGCAGACATTGAGGAAATCCGCAGACAACACGAGTCAGTTGTTACTCCTTTGTTGTTCAGTGAACTGTAACAGGCTTGCAGTTAAATCTACGACAGCCACACCTTTTCACTTCATTGCTGATTTTTTATTGTAGATCAATTACACAAATGTACTTGCTTGGAAAAACGGAAAGTGAAAAGTGTACACTTTAAAAGCGTACACTTTAAAAGCCACATCTCCACAGCCAAACATGATCTTTACACTGCTATTGTGGTTTCATTAGTGACACATTGCTTGCATTCTGTTCTATGACGAATTAACCAAACACTTCTGCATACTGTGCCACATTAATTTAAGTGGATGAAAAGTTTAAGACAAGTGCCTGAAGTTAAACCGCATGACTTCCTCCAGTTACCAAGTCCAAAAAATGGATATGCCTTGCCAAATCAAGAGCGATTCCAGAGTTTCTTTCAGAGCCATGGTTTGTTTACGTGCCTATAATCTGCCCTCAAGCTCTTGGCTGTACTTCTGTCTAGACATTAGAGGCCTTGTTTTTTTATCAAAGGTTGACACCTGAAAGGTTATGAAAGGAAAACTAACAGCTTGTATGTATGTACATTGCAGGGAGGAGCTAATATCCTACCAGAGGGAGATTGAGGTGTTATCGGAACAGTACTCTCAAAAGTGCTTAGAAAACGCTCACCTGGCCCATGCGCTCGAGGCTGAAAGACAAGCTCTCAGGCAGTGCCAACGGGAGAACCAGGAACTCAATGCACACAACCAGGTAACCATGGCCATTGACCTGAAAGGAGAAAGTGTGACTTTCTGCACCCCTAGTGGCACAAAACAGAATTGCAAAAATAATCATGCCGCCTTATCTGTCATTGGTAAATAGGAAAAAATGTATCTGCATAATAAAATGGAATATAATCCCCTACTAAATTAATAAATGCTAAAATAATAATTTAATCAGTGATCAAGCTGCTAATGTAAGATAAAATCTAAATCTTGTTGCAACATCATCTTGTTTAATTTGTTATGAAGGAGCTAAACAACCGTCTTGCAGCCGAAATCACCAAAATGCGATCGATGACGAGTGAAGATGGTGGAGACGTTGTCATGCATAGCAGGGAATTGTATGAACTAGAGGTTTGTATTATCATCATCACGTCTAAGCCCATTTCAAAGCATCCTGGGAAAGAAAGACTCATTGTTCTGCTTTGGCTTACAGGTGATGTTGAGGGTTAAAGAGTCAGAAGTGCAGTATCTGAAGCAGGAGATAAACTCTTTAAAAGATGAACTCCAAACTGCCCAAAGAGTAAGTTTTGCATCCCAATTTATGTTGTAATTAATGCCTATTAAAGATAAGAACGCTAACATGAAAACATGTCATGTCCAATTTTGTGGTCATAGGATAAAAGATATGCAACGGATAAATACAAGGACATCTACACAGAACTAAGCATTGTAAGGGCCAAAGCTGAGCGGGATTTGGGCCGACTTCGAGACCAGCTACAGCAGGCCCATGAAGCTCTAGGGGAACCCACACTGGAGGATATGGAACGCAGTAGTTACGGTACCGTCTCTAAATCTTACATCAAACTAGTTGATTTAGTTCCAAAGAACATTAATAAACGGTAACCTGTCATGTGATGTCTTTCAGATATCATGAAGTCGAAGAGCAATCCTGACATTTTAAAGATGGCGGCTGCCGCTGCGAAACGCTCGGAGCGTACCATGAGGTCAAAGGTTAGTTCTCGGAACAAATTTTCACAGTTTTCTTAGATCTTTGCAGTTTGTGTTCATACACTCATTTGGCAGTAAGGGTGCTTTTTTATTTAGGCAACACTGCCACCCACAGGTCACCGGCATTTATTTTTTTACTCTATGAAATCCCTCTTTTGTTGCAAATTATTCCTCTAAATACTTCAACATTTAGATTCTCGGTTGGCAGTTGCACAGTTTCAGCTCTTTGTAGGCTGTATGTTCTGTCCAACAGGAGAAAGCCTGATAAATGGTGGTTACAAACGTGTCTTTTGAACATTCCCCTTTTCTAACACACAACGGTGTGTGTTTTTGTTTCCTCCCTTTCCCTCTGTTCTCAGTCTGTGAATCGTGACATGCCCTGGGACAGCTAAACCATGAAGACCTTATGACTTCTGATTTTAGGTAAATGTCCTTGAAAAGGATGGTACATGCCAACTTCTTGCTACATCCCTTGCATGAAGAATTAGAACATGTGTTGTATTAAGAGGGATTTATATACCACCTCTAATGTGATTGACAGATCACTTTATTCCCAGTTGTTGTTTTGTTTGCTGTTATGCATGTGATCCCAAAATCTTGTGTCATGGTATTTTTAAGTAATTGAATGTTATGCTAAGGATGTGTGTATGTGTAATCCCTATATATTTTATATAAACAATGTATTGTTTTTGCTGGAAATTCAAGTCCAATTTTTTCTAAATACTGAGTCAGTAACTCCACAAAAGAAAGGTATTTTTGTGGGTGCAGACCTAAGTTAAATATAATGAAATAATGTTAACCATGTAAAATGGATTAGTGAAGTTTGAAGCTTCTGTAAAAAAAACTTTTGAGTGTACTATATTTTATTTTTTATAAGTTGCTTGACATGAGTAAACCACCTTCACACACTTGACACAGGTAGTGCAAACACGTCTAGACTAAATCAAGTCCATTAAAATGAAAAAAATATATAAATTATAAACTATAGGTGTAGAGCTTCTGTCTTGGACAGTTTGCAAAATGAACTGTCATTTTTTGCTTGATGTTTTTATTATGCTTAAGATGTATCACAGTATGACAGATATGCATAATTCGCACCAGTTGACAGATTTTACCATTGCATGCTATAAAATATCATACTTTGACGAGTACTGAATGAAGTACTGTTCATTTCATCTGGCTTATTGACCCGTCCTCTCATGACAAGCGCTCTCTGTCACATGGGCACAAGAGCATCGCAAGTCACTGGAGTGCACTCTTTGGTGGCAGTTTGTCAACAAGGAATTTAATCTCTTCGTATACAAAGACGAATTTAAGTTTGAAGAAATTATAACGGCATGTGTACGGCATGTTTCTGTTGTGGTTTTGCATTTGGTACGGGTGTGGTTTTGTTGTGTTTTGGGGTTGGTAACAAGAATTAAAGGGATTTGTTTGTGGCACAATGGGTTAAATTAACACGTTTTGTTCTTGAGTTACTACAACCAATATGAAATGTTATTTGCTGTTATTCATAACTTTGAAATTGATTATTATGAGAAGTTCAAGAATGAAAATGTGTTGCATCACATTGATTGAATTTATGACAGTGTAAAAATACCTTTGACATGTATCTGAGTATGTTATTTCTCTTTCATTCTGTATTTAGAGTCTCAAGGAAGGTTTGACGGCTGAGCAGAGACTTCACTTGTTTGACAACAAGGAAACAAAGGACACTAAGGAGTTCTGACATTTACGCGTTGACCTGCCTTGCTGCATGTTAATGAGACCCACTATGTTTTATCCAAGTAAATAATCACATAAGAGACACACTGGTCACAGCATATATTAAACATGGTATGAAGTTTAAATTGTATGTCTATAGTCTGAAATTCATGCACTTCAGTTACTGTGACATTGTTTTGTTTTCGATTGCCATGTCTTAATGTAAATACATTGTTTTTATCATGCATACACTAAACATGACTGTGTAAGCTACTGTTTTAACTCTTTAGTTTTTGTGAATCACCAGTGGAATAAGTAACTACATAATGATTTGAGACGACAGATTATTGGTGCATTATACGCATTTAACTAAGAGTAGATAAAACCATGCCATCAGGCTCGAGTCACTCTAGATGTGGTCAGTACGTACTTTCCCTCCAGTTTCAGTGAAAAGTGATGGCTGGCTGCGTCAAATAGCTTAAATTACACAACACAATGCTTGCATTAATAAACTGCTGACTTTTAATAGCGTGGCACTGCTTTAATGCCTCAAGTGTTGGCTTGAAAGTGTTACTTTCCATCTCAGAATGTTTTAAATATAGGATCATTTCATATTATAGTACAATAAAGACTGTTAGAATTAATAAGAATACACCTGGAGGGGTTCATTCTGGTTTATATAAACAAATTTATGTTTCTATTATATAAAAAAATTATGGTCCACTTTAGTTGAATGGTAGTTGAATTTTTTGGATAATGTTTCCTCAAGCTCAAAAAGCCTATAGTGTTCAGTGGCAGTCCTTCGTATTTATTTAAATGTTATGGATTTTTGTCTAACATTTCCATTCCTCTATACATTATTGTAAATATACTGCAAATGTACACAAACTGACAACATGTTTATTAGCAATAAATATTTTTGCACCCTCTTTTGCACGATTTTTGTTCACACATTTTTGTTAATAGTTTAGGCTATGTATTATGCTACAACAACATTAAATGATTATTTATTACTGGCATTAGAATTTATTTTCAAAGCAACCTGTTGTTTAATACAGGAGTAAAAGTTAGAATGCCAACAGATCAATCAGGAATGTTAAATAATATCCATTGTTTTAATCACGTTTTACCTCAATAAATTTACCTCAATATTATTAACTATACTTACTAAACTGAATCCCATACTCCTGCGCAGTGGCTCCATCATTACTCCTGACAGCTGCTGGCTTCCAGCGACACCACTGCATTTAACCACAGACGTTGGACTTCAAAAGTATGAAAACATCCCGTTTTATGCATTATTCAGTTGAAACTCAACACACCATTAAAAGAGACGTGGTTGCACCCAAAATAGTGTGCTTAATGTCATTGGGGTGGAGTTTACGTTGGACTTTAAGTCTTCATGATTAAATCCATCTGCTATGTTTGGGTAAGTTCGCACGCGTTCTCTTTGTTTAGCGCAGCTAGCTTCGCGATGCTAACGGCTAGCTGCCAATGTAGTTCACTAAACTCCATTGCGCCGTGTCTTCAATTTGTGCAGAAAAAATATTCATTGTGGCATGAATTTGTAGCTGCGTGGTACTCGTTTATGATTTTTTTTAGTTTAAATAATTAGTGATTGTCAGAAAATGTTTGACCTCCATGCTAGCGCAATTCTCAATAACTTGCATTGTGTACACCGTAAACGTCAACTACCGTGTTACTGTCCTAACAATGAACCAAACAGATGTACAGAAGTACGTGAACCTGAATTAAAAGTAATTGTAGGGATGTTAAGCAGTTAGCTTTAGCATCGGTGGTTATGCCCAGTTAACCGGATGTGTCCAAATGCGATCCACCAGAAGATAAACATTTTGATAAATTATTGCTGCCACGAAAAATTAAATAAAAGGTTTGTTATAAGTGTTGAAAGTTTGATGTTGTATACATGAGAATTTGTATTAAAATGTTCAACACTGTCTATTTAGGCAGTTGTTGCATAATAAGTTTTTCTTAAATCGGAATGCTGTAAATAAGAACGTTGCTGTATGCATTATTTTTAGGCCTTATTATGAATTTAATTCAGAATAGTACAGAGAAAACCCTTATGGAGGAAAACTATGTAAATACAGGCAATATTACAAATACTGTGGTATTTCCACGGTATTGTTTTAGGTATCATATGTGCCATCATGGTCCTACATCTTTACATTTCACCATGACCTCACTAAAGTAACTTAAGTCTAACCAAGGCATTTATAGTATCACCATGCAACTACTAATACAAATGGTCAATTCTGCCAAAACATGGTTTCTACACATTGTTTTACTATAATAAAACTAAGGTAATTTTCATAAGGGATAAACGCGGTTCCCCAACAGACTTCCACAAAGAATGAGTAGTTGTAATTTAATTTTATACAATTATAGTACAATAAAATATTAATTAAAAATGAAATGTAAAATAAAAAGTTATATTACTAACCACTAGCAAGACTGATAACCCAACACCAAGCCTGCATGTCTCTTGAAACTGTCTATGAAAACAAAGTTAAATATTGTGGTGACATGTTGTCACATTGGGTTGTATTGTTTTTCAAAAATTATTCTAGAATTGCATTCTATGTGGTCCATTTGGCGTGTTTTATACCCCTTGTCTAAAAGTTCTTACAGGTTTATTCAGCGAATATACCAAATACCATGTTATTGCTATCTGAGTCTGTTTCTGCACTTGTTAAGCCTGCTAATATCAAATCTCACATTTATCTCAAATCAACTCAACTTTAGTTATATAGCGATTAAAAAATGTCATTGTTACAAAGCAGCTGTACATGAGAAATATTGACTATAAGGAAATCAACTAAAGTTATATACCTGTAAAAACAAGAAAAAGGAGAAAACACAAAAGACAGACATACCCACATAAAAATGCTCCACACACACAATATGCACACATATTTACACGCTTCGAAACACACATGGATGGACACACAGACAAGCACACACGCACAGACAGACACGCACAGTGAAAGCACATATTTAAGATAAAGGAGAAACACAGGTCAAATATTAAACCGACTATAAATTCCTATATGCAATATTAATTATCTAAAACTTAAAAATTTCAGTTCTAAAGCAGCCAGGCAAATAGTGCAAAACAGTACACAAACGGTATTGAAGAACCCAAAACTCCAATCGATAAAAAAAACCTCAGGAGAACACAGGCCCAACCAGGGGATTCCAGTTCCCCTCTGGCAAACACTGCTGCCTCTGCACGAGCTCGACAGTGCTTTCACAATGTAACAAGAGAGGTGAGATGAGAGCCTAGATAAAAACATTATGGTTTAAAGTATCACAAATCTGGTTGAAAGGTTGGAGACATATAGTAAACAGTAAACAGACTGACGGCTACAAATGCTTTAATATTTGCTGCATTTTGTTTACTGTTGTGTGTCCATTTACCTGCTCGGTGTGTCTGCACTAGTGTTGTTAAAATAAGCATGTGTTTGCTGCTCTTCATGGGGCACGTCTTTGGCGGGAAAGAAGCAGCGTGTGCGGACCGGAAAGGGTTAAAATGAAGCGCGTTTGGAGCTAAATAAAGATATAAGATGTTATAGTGGTAAAATATAAATTACATACATTTTCCTGCGAGTGTGTGATGTGATTCTTCGTTGTGAAGACGCGCGGCTCAATTTAAACAGCCTAATAAACAATTTAAAACTTTTGACTATTTTGGTTATGTCTCGCGGTCCGGATGGAAAGAAGCAAAGGTCCGGACCGCGGTCCGCCTATTGAGGATGACTGATTTAGAGTAACATTTTAACACATTTGTTTTTTCTTTCAGTTGATATGGAACAGCCTCCCAGCAACTCGGAAAGTTTCCAGCCTCAGGATCTTTCCTCCACATGCAGCCTACCCAATATATTTGATCTGTCGAAGAATGGTGAAGACGCTCTGTTGAAAGCGAATCCTTTGGATGCCTTGCATGTCGTCCAGAGGCCAGGTTGGTTTGTTAGTCCTGGGACCAGTAATGGGTTGTTACTTCCAGAGAACGATGCTGATGCCTTGCCGCTCCCCCCAGACCAGATCCAACCGGACAACGCATTTTCCAACACCACTGTCACGCTCTCATACGTCAGCAGGTCACAGGTTTTCTCCAACCCCAATGCCCTTTCAGATCATTCCCCAATTTATGCTGTTCCACCCTTAAGCAAGGCTTTTGTTCTGCATCCTCCTACTATTGATGCTACCACGCTAGCAGCAGACACAGGAGATGCAGCTCTGTCATTGGATATGGACCAACACTGCCTCCAACAGGTATCCTTACCTGTAGGACTAACAGCCTGTGACCAATTCAGGTTCATGTCCCCAGCTCAAGTTGTTGAAAACGTAGCCGCATTGTGTTACCTTCAACAGCACCCCGATTTAAGTGGCTTGCAAGATGTTGAAAATATTGCTTTAGAAAAACTCAAATCCTTACAACAGACCAACCCCGCCGATTGTAGGTTTCCTATCAACTTGGCTGAATTTCAAAATGGAGCTGCTAATTGTTTATGGAACATTGGACCTTTTGAGGAAGGCTTTACGGAAAGGCACGATGCAAACGCAGAGGGATTACACAGAAACGGCAACCCTGAGGTGGTCTTTCTGTTCTCTAGATCTGAAGAGCCGGTTATGCTTCCGAACAACCAGGGCACTGCAAGTTTTCCGGTATCATTAAACCAAGACTTCATTAGTCCGTTAGATCCAGCGTCACCACCCGCCGCCTCAGTGGATGAGATAGATGAAGTTTTCTCTTTGGCACAGGGGTCAAGTTCTCCGAGTGGAAAAAATTCTGTTGGCAGAGAAATGATTGATGCCGAGCAAGAACATTTGAGCAGAGAGGAGTTTGATCCCGAAACATCTCACGTGGAGAAGATGGATTCACATCCTGTATCAGAATTTATTACCAGCACTAATGAGAAACATTCAGGGAATACTGACAAAGCATGCCACATTGAACCTGTGCAGGTCAATGGGATATCTGAAGGAAAAACAGACACGCTTGAGACGACCGGAGGTTCGCTCACCAAAAAGACGTTGGAAAGAAAGAAACTGCCCCCGAGAGCTAGGAGAGGGATGCGATTAGGAGCCATTGTTCAAAACATCCGCCCCACCAGATACAAATCAAGTCATGTCACCAACATACAAAAAGCTCAGGCAAGCAAGATTTCCCATCTGGATGTGTCATCCAACAAGAAAAACCAGCACATGCTGGAAAGAGTTTGTACTGCTACAGTTGAATCTAATGACAAGACCACAGTGCGTTTACAAAAAGAAGAAACTAATGACAAGACCACAGTGCGTTTACAAAAAGAAGAAACTAATGACAAGACCTCAGTGCTTTTACAAAAAGAAGAAACCGATGTCTTAGTTTCACCCAGATGTAAAACCACAGTATCTACCTCTTGTCTCAAAAACAAACATATTCCTAAACCTTCATTGGATCACAAACCTACAAAGAATTTTTACAAAGACGTACTGTTCGGTTCCAAAAAGAGACTGCGGAAGAACATGTTCAAAAAGCCCTTAGGGGGTACGGGGAATCTTAACTCATTACCAACACTCCAAACCTCTCGAAAAAGTAGTCCGAAACCGATATGGGTTCCTGCTGCTGGGAACAAACCTCATGCATCCAAAAGGAAAAGAAAGAAACCAAAGCTTGGCCACACTTGCCCTTTTGCGCCCCAGGAACCAGAAATTAAACTGAAATGTTTGAGTTACAAAGGTGAAAGAAAGGACGTGCGCAATGAGACCTTCGCACCATACGTGCATGGGGAGCTCCAAGAAATCCCATCTTGTACGGTTGTTAACTGTCCTGAAGAAAGTTTCAGACTCAAGCATGGAAAGCGTCAAGTGACGGATGGCTCAGTGTCCGGTATGGTTCCTGTATCTCCTTGTTTGCAGTATGGACGAGTGTCGATGGATGGCACGCAGCGGGGTGCTCTAGTGTGCTGTCTCTGTGAAGGCTCCGCCAATGCCATGGAGCTTGGAGACCTGCATGGGCCGTATTACCCGGAGGGGTTCACGGCTGCCTCAAGGACTCTTTCCAGTCCGCATGAGAATGAGGAGGATCACAGTGATTCCGATTCGTTTTTTTGTCCTAAAAGAGGGAAATGGGTTGGAAGCAGTTGGACTAAATCTTTGAACAAGCTATCAGAGTCTGCTGCTTTGATGTCCTGTCAGAGGTGGAGCAGTGACAGCAAGCTGTCTAGAAGTCCAAATGTTAAGCGACAAGGAGGGGACGCTGGCATCGATTGGTACAGCCCCCCCGTGGTTCCTCTGGACGGTAGCGAGTACTGGCTCCATGAAGACTGTGGCATATGGTCAGCAGGTGTCTTTCTGGTTAAAGGAAAGCTGTATGGACTTGAAAACGCTGTCAAGTTGGCAAAAGTGTCGGTGAGATTTTACATTTTTAGACATGTGGCTTTGCTTCACTGCATTTGAAAATGGAGCACTTATCAGCCTAAATTCTCTCATGCCATCCGAAATGTATATGACTACCTTTCTTCAGTTGAACAATCACAAATAATTTTATATTAAAATGTTGTCTTCTATTGGATCCTAAGTGTTGAAGTTTAAATTGTGTTACATCTATCATTAAAGTCATCCAAATGACTCCAGTTGGTCAATAAATCTCTTTCAAAGTGAAATGATTCATTTGTGAGGGAAAAACTATTTACATTTTGAGCTTTGGTGACACTGAAACCAGAACAAACCCATAAAGAGCTAAACTCAAACATGATAACATGATGAAATATCACATAATTAGTCAGGAGACAAGCAAGAAACTGACATTTGAAATTCTTAATGTGTCATCATGTGTGAATTTAGACCTTATCTTTGTTTCTCTTGGTTTGAGTTTCACTGAATAAGCTCAAAATATGATCTGTTTTCTCTTTTTAATGTTTGCCATGTATTATTCTTGCCATTTGGGTTACTTGAATGATTACTGGATGTGCTATTTGGAGCTACATTTTGGATTCTGTATAATTATTAAGTTTTAAAGTCCCACTATGGATCATTTTATTCTTTAAAACTCATCTTTGAGCACCTAACCTGCACTGTTAAACTGCAGTTTTATATAGTAAATACTCAGCAGTGGTGTTGAATGATGTATCTTACACATAATTTGTCTTAAAGCATATTAAACATACTATATTCCGTTGACATACAAACAAAATGCATTTTTCATTTAAACATTTTAATATAATTTGTATATGGAGTTGGATATTAAATTATTTGTTTGTGTTCAACTGAAGAAAGGGATTCATATACATTTTCGATGGCATGAGGGTAATGTTAAACTTTTAATTTCTATAGGTGAACTATTCTTAACGCAGTATCCTTTTTTAGATTTGTTCAACTTGTCAGGATAAGGGGGCAACATTGGGCTGTGTTTTCAAAGGCTGCCCCAACAAATATCACTTCACATGTGCAATGCAGTCAGGTAAGAAACTTAAACAGATGTCCCATCTTGTGTGTTTTGCAACAGAAGACAGAAAACTGGCGATCCTCGCATAGCTTTGCTGTTTTGAAATTTCGACGCCAGTTTGGCAGACAGCTTGTTGACAGCTGCTTTTGTGTTTTAATAAACATGTTTAAACTTGTGTTTAGACACGCATACAATCAAAAAGTGCAAGTAGGATTGCTGAAATAAGCTTGCCCGAGCTTGAGAAAAAATAAATAAGCTTTATGCAAATCTCCAACTGAAACGTCACATAAAGGAAACATTGTGGAACAGTGACATGTGGGTTGGTGTTATCAAAATCGGAAAGCCCTATTGTTTTAAATTTGGCCCCGAATGTTTAGGCCTGGAAATATAATAATAGGTATTCAGTAACTGGATGTTTAAAAATCTCTGCTGACGCTGTCTACACGATGCTGACTACAGCCTCTCTCACACGTGCCGAGTCTGATACACACAGGCACACATACACATACCACGTGACTGATTTCAACCTAACATAGAAGATCACCATGCAGTTGAGCTGCTCGACATTAAAATATAATAATGAGAGGGCAGAGAAAACTACAGAACGGCAATGGCGTGTGCCAAGAATCAAACAAATCTTCTTTCATTTTGCAGAAGACAAAGAAAGGTATTAACTTCAGTGTGCGAGTACACGCAGATGAAAATGTACACCTAAAACTCATAATATAAAAGTCCAGATTATCACAACTAGCCCGCACAGTTGTTCGTGATTCTGCTATTGTGGCATAATCTTAATAAAAATCAATGCAAAGATAGCAGAAATTAATTGTTTCAATTTGTGATTAATTATTTTTACGAGGATAATGCACAGATGTTCCCTGTTGCTCATGTGAGGTCAGTGAGTGGTCTGTGTGATCCTTTCTTAACTTACCTGGCTGCTGCCTCACGTAAGTGCCAAGGACCGGGCGAAGCAAAAATATTCTTATATATAACAGCGTAGTGGATCAATACTGTTTTGTATTCCTTGTAAAAAAAACATCATCCTTGAGCAAATGCCTCCCCTCAGCGCGCGAATCTTGTCTTTCAGGCGTATTGCTTTAATGGTAAAATACACATATATTTATGTTAACATGTCTGTCGAGTTCTTTTAAACACAATCGGGTATGAAGTAAACAAACAATCTTTTTGGGACGTGTATCACTGGATCCGCTCATTACCGCAAGTCATAAAGTGCTAGCAGCTCGGTCACACCAGCAGTTACTAGGCCACTGGCTGTTTATGTTTACTTAAAAATTTACTTTAAAACCTTTCATTTTTTATGTGTATTAGGTTAACCATTATCAATTATATTTATTAAGTTTGTCTATTCATATAAATACTTTTATTATTTAAAGGTTCTGTGTGTAGGTTTCAGAGGCCACTATGGGCAATGTAGGCTACCTACAGTTCCGCCACCCCCCTCCCCCTCCTATTAGAGAAGCTACGGTTGCTGTCACAGGACAAAAGGGTTCCGTAAATGATAGCGTCCATTATCGGTGGTGTTGATAATTGCAATCTACGTCTCACAGGCGAACAACAGACTGAAGCTACGGACACAGTGACATAGATGTCGTCGTCAAAGTGCTAAAAATTTACAAGGAAAAACGCGACTTCTCTTGATGATCATGCTCATCTATTAACTAAAGCTATCATACAAACAGTTCACTTATATTACGGAAATTAGGCAAACTTACAGGTCCAGCAGAAAGCTGGAAACTTCGGCGTCGCTTAGCGAGCCCTTCCCTGCTGAGGTGCCCTCCATTTTGGAAACGCGAAGAGAATAAAATAAAGTAGACATAAGCAGCTAGACATTAATAACAATGGGTCAGATGTGCATATTATTTCTTAGGCGTGGCAAGGCAAGTTTATTTATATAGCACATTTCATACACAAGTGCAATTAAAAGTGCTTTACATAAAATGATTGACAGAATGAAATAAAACTTATCTTTAAAATGCAAATGATTTAAGATCACAAAAACTTTAGATTTTAAGAAACAATAAAACAGCAATAAAATTGATTAAAAATGTGAGTGTATATATGAAAAGAATAAGAGCAAAATAAAAATAAATTAGAAATAGGAGTGCAGTTGATGTAAACCAGCACAGTGCTCAGGTTGTGAATGCACAGCTAAACAAGTGTGTTTTTAATCTGGATTTAAAAGTATCTACTGTTGGTGAATGTCTGATATCTTCTGGAAGCAGATTCCAGATACGGGTGGCGTAATGGCTAAACGCTGACTCGCCCTGTTTTGAATGAACCCTTTTTATCTCTAACTGACTTGATCCTGATGATCTGAGAAGTCTGATTGGTTTATATTCAATGAGCATATCTGAGATGTATTTGGGTCCTAGACCATTAAGTGATTTATAGACAATTAATAATACTTTGAAGTTGCTTCTAAAAGTAACTAGTAACCAGTGTAAGGACCTGAGGATTGGAGTGATATGGTCAGATTTTTTGGTTCTGGTCAGAATCCTGGCAGCAGTGTTCTGTATGAGCTGCAGTTGTCTGATTGTCTTTTTGGGAAGACCTGTAAGGAGTCAATTACAGTAATCCACCCAGATGGTGATTCTTTCCCGTAGCTCATTGGTAAGAGCATTGCGTTAACAACGCAATGTTGTGTATGTAAAATGTATAGGATAAAGCAATGTAAGTCGCTTTGGATAAAAGCGTCTGCCAAATGCCTAAAAATGTAAAAAAAAATGATGATGAAAGCATGGACTAGTTTCTCTAAATCTTGGCGTGAGACAAAACATCTGATTCTGGCTATGTTTCTGAGATGGTAGTACGCTGATTTGCTTATTGCTTTAACATGACTGCTGAAACTAAGGTCAGACTCCAAAATGACCCGAAGATTTTTTACCTTGCTTTGTGTCTTTAGACCTCTTAAGTCAAGGTATGTGTTGACCTTGTAGTTTCATCCTTGTTACCAAAGACAATGACTTCAGTTTTGTTTTATTTAACCGAAGGAAGTTTTGACACATCCAGCTGTTAATTTCATCAATGCATTGGCAAAGAGAGTCAATAGGCCTGTAGTCATTGGGTGAGAGGGCTAGTTAGATCTGAGTGTCGTCTGCATAGCTGTGGTAGGCAATTTGGTATTTTCTCATTATTTTGCCAAGTGGGAGCATATACAAATTGAAGAGGAGCGGAGCAAGAATTGAGCCCTGTGGAACACCACAAGTCATGGGTGTCCAGTCAGATTTATGGTTACCTATGTTCACATAGTTACCTCTCCATTTACTGTTTATTTACTGTTTGATAATAAACTATATTGCATAATTTTTGCATTTTTTCGCAATATTTGCATTTTCCTTGAAAAAATACCCCTTACAACCTAATCCAAATTCCCTACATTAGCTCCTAATGTTTTAGGCTCAGCCCCTGATGGTTCTATATCCTAGATACACCACTGAATTTAGGGCATATCATGATGTCTATTTATGGCTGCTAATATCAACCTCTTTTATCACTATATGTTGCTATCAGGTGTAACTAACATCTTTTTCTTTTTTTATTTGAAGGTTGTGTATTAAATGAAGAAAATTTCTCAATGAAATGCAGAAAGCACAAGGTATGTGGAATATTTCTTTATTTCCTTTTTAGACAGTGAAATTACAGAAATGCAATGAAGTAAAATGCTATAGGGATATAAAAATGTATTATTTTACATAATTATTTCAAATATAATTTTACATTTCTAGAATTATATATATATATATATATTGGGGCTGTCAAACATGCGAAAAAAATATTTAACAAAATTAATGCATCATCCTTTGTCTAGTGTTACATTATATAAACTCGCTCTTATTCATGTAAAGGCCTTAAAACCACTCAAGCGCGATTTTTTGCGCGAACAGCTGATTTGACACGTTCAGTATAGACAGACAGTTTCTATCTGTGGGACGTGGAAAAAGGCAATGCGGAAAAAGGCACAGTCTGCGTCAGAAAAGGCTGCGTCAGTAAATCTCTGTCAGACTGTCTTTCGTGCTTTAGTGAACACAATAAACACAAGATTATGCCAAAAAGCCCGTTTTTGTCTGGCATTTTCGGAAGCACAGACTTTTTAACGTGCTAAATAATATCTTTAATGAATGCAAAGAGTTGTGAAAATGGCATCAGATCTGCGTAGAGAGACAGCTCTTAAAGGGGCAGCATTCTTAAACATGCCGCTGTGACTTCAATCACTAATGTTACTTCAAAACACATTAATTTCGTATCTTCTTTTGTTCTTTAAGCGAGAATACTTCTGTATTTAATTTAGCATCAAAGACTTGAGAACATCATTCAATTTCTGTATATTTCCTACCTTTTAGATATGATCTTTTACCGTTCTTAATGGTTGAATGGCTTTATTTAATGTTAAAATACATGAAAAAAATAATTAGATTAGATGATTAGTTTCAATTTTATTGTCATTACACATGTACAAGTACTGGGCAGCGGAATTTAGTTTGGGCTAACCAGAAGTGCAATAGCAGCAAGTGCAGGATATACACCGGTTGCATAAGTGCAGGAAAGAACAGTATATGTACAATGAACATGATATACAGGTGGCTATTACTATAAACAGGACATTTACAGATGGGTATATACAGTTATAGCAGTAGTGCAAATATATGATGGAAAGAAGCTATCAAAGTAAAAGTGCAGTGCAGTGGAAGAAGTTATTGCACAAAATTGCAAAAAAATACATGTGTAAACAGTAGGTACTGCAACGAACAGTCGGCAGTGTAATTGAGCATACTGGTAGTGCAAATGAACATATATGTTATGTGTAGACAGTCCAGTAGGGCACTGAACTTTCCAGTTGTGCAAATACCAAGACTTAGCCAGGTGTGCAGTGATGAGAATGAAGCGGTATACTGTATGAGGGAAGTGGGATCAGCGAGGGGCAGACTTCAATAAGGAATTTCTTCATATTAAATTTCTCAAGAGCAATTTTTGAAGGGGACACAAATAATACAGACAAAATTGTACTTACTACGACACAAAGCGACAATATGACAAAAGTCATATTTTAACTGAACTGAACTACATACTGTAATACAAGTGAACAATAAAGCTTTTTTCCATGTATATATTTTTTGTCTTTGTTGTGAAGACAGTAAACAAATATAAAAACACACTACCCATGATACTACATGTTAACAACGAGTCACTTTTTAAACACTTAAATTCTGTGTTGTGCTCGTTGATGAATCGCCCGAGTTTCAGTAAACTGAATGTTAAGTTTATCCGCCGCGCAAATACTTCACAAAATAGATGCTGAGAAAACGACCTTCTCCAACTGAATGAAAGCTGTGCACCTTTTGTGGACGCTAGATAAAGTGCCAACGTCACAAAATTGTAGGCTAACCGGTATGTTCGCGGCTGTGTGTGACACGGGACCAGAATGGCAGGATCGATGCCTAATTGTGGCGGTTAATGTTCACATCATGCCCGGTCGCCAAATACAACAGTGAATGGGAAACGACTTAGGCATGTTAGTTGCAGTATGTGACGTCCTATGTAACAAGCTAACGTTAACTAACTAAGCAACGTTTTAATCGCTAACATGGGAGATTCATGGAAAATACATCGGTAATCCGCATTTTTGCAACAACTAATTTATTAATGAATCAGCATCAAATGAATCAGCATCAACTGCATTAAAGAGAATCAATTAATGTAAAGTGAATAAAATAGCCTTCTTACTAGAGTTCAACAACCACTGATGAACTAAGCCGCATGCCTGACTGTGTGTTGCGCAAAGCGCAGGTGAGATGAACGGGAGACCAGGCAGTCAGTGGGCCATACCACTGTGAGAGGCAAGGGAGGGGGAACTCAACAGTTTTTAAACTTTAAATGCATTTTTTTCGTTTGTATTTTCTTCAAATTACAGAATTAGTATAGGTAGACATGAATATATCTTCACGTTTTAAATAAAAAATATAAAACAAATTCTAAATATAAAATTTACTTATTTATTTAGAAATTAGATATTATTTATTAGAATGATCTTACTCTTTGTATAAATACCATGCACTGTGCTGTGTTTTACCTTTTCTGTTTTTCCTGTTTGCCCCTGTAAAGCTGCTTTGGAACAATACACATTGTGAAAAGCGCTATATAAATAAACTTGAATTGAATTGAATTTATGACAATAGGGAATGCGAGTTTAATTGATTGAGGGGGGGACAACCCTCGGACAGAGGGGGACATGTCCCCTTTGTCCCCCCCCCGGGATTTATGCCCATCCCGAAGACACTGGGTGGCCCTTTAAACATATTGAACGTCATGTGGATGAGGAAAAAATGACAAACTTTAAATACTTTGATTTGATGAAATTTAAATTATTGACATTGCACAAGTGTATAATATTTGGTGTGTACTTTTTGATGCAGTGGTCAGAATGAAAAAATAAACATTTATGTTATCTGTATAATTGAATGATGTCTTGTATGTGGGAATAGAGAGAAAAAGTCTGCCCATTCGAACAAACTAGTTAACTCGTTCGCCGTCAGCCTTTGAAAAAAAAAAGTTGCCAGCCTACGCCAGCGTTTTTTAACATTTTCACCAAACTTTAATTGCTCACAGTACATTTTCTGTGAGGAATATATGGATGAACAATATGTCCAATGAAAGAACAGAGTCTCTGTTTTTAAACAAAAGAAACCGTATACTTCTATGTTCAATTGTTCTTTTTTTTATCACTTCTTAGATGTGGGTAGGTTTCTTAAAAAATGAAAAATTTTGATTAAACAGCTGAGATAATTAAGGTTTTTTGTCAAAAACTCAGCCCAGATTACACTCAGACCAATCATTAGAATCCGATAAGAAACATACGTTCTAGTAGGCTTCACGATTAATCGTTTTTAAACCGAAATCGCAATTTGAACGAGTGCGATGTTCAAATCGCAAAAGCTGTGATTATTTTGATTAAAAGGTCTTTAAATATGATAAAAATGCAGCTACGTATTATTTGACAGTTTGCTTCTGCAATTTTACGTTAAACCAATAGGGAGCATTTTAACACTTTAGTGATGATTTCTTTAAGCAGAGGCAAAACAGATCTGAGAGAAATTTAAAAAGGGAGAATAGATATATCAGAGAAAATTATACGTGCGGGCGGGTGGATAATTTATTTGAAGCAGCGGATGCGGGTGACATTTTAGCTTATCCGCGCATCTCTACTGTACATGCTTTTGAATTAGCAAAGAACGTCATTTGGAATAGAAGAGCGCGACCGGGAGCAGCAGTTCAAATTCGCAACAAAGTAACGTCATGTCTGCTGAAGCGCAAAGTCCTGCAGCAGCAGATGACTTGGTACCTAAATAAAAAAGCAACGCTTATGTTTGGAATTATTTTGAAAGTCTGTTTGGACCTCGCGAGGCAACACAACCAATCTCTATTAACACCTGCAGAGGTATCAAAGACTATTATATGATGAATTCAAGGCAAAAAAGTCCACAGAGAAACCCACTTCTTCGCAACAACCACTACAACTGACATCCGAGCAAACTTCAATTGCTCACGCGTTTGAAATAAGCACACCCTACGACAAAGTTTCACAAAGGTACGGCAAAATAACAGACGCCATACATAACCGTAATTGTTTACAGTGTGTTTGGGATCTTAAAAGTTTAAGGTTTTGTTTATACTGGTAATTTAACTATTTACCATACTGTTGTTATTCTCTTAATTTTGTCATGACATTTTTGCATGACAACTTCTTAAAAAAAAATGGCCACGGTGTAAGTGGTTTTAAATAAACAGTGGGATAATGTTACAATAGTTTGTGATTTTGCTTGTTCTTTCTTTGATGCATGCTGTTAAAACCAACACAACAGACCTAGCTTTTTTTTTTTTAAATAGTAGTCAAATCGCATTTTAAATCGCAAATCGCAATTTTGGTCAGAAAAATCACAATTCGATTTTTTCTTCAAATCGTGCAGCTCTACGTTCTAGGTTCTGGGATTCTGTACTTTTTCCCAAAGGTGTGTAATAGCGCTTCCTGCAGCAAAACAGTCGGACACTGATTGCTGTAATAACTCGTCTTTGGCGGGGAACCGTTTTTTTTTTTAAATGACGAGATAACTCGTTAATGGCGGTGAAAGAGTTAATAAGGTCATTGTCACAAATTTGCTTAAATTTGATTAAATGGAATAGATGTAATAGATGACAAAAAAAATCTGAATTATTTGGTTTCTAAATCCTGATATCGCAGGAATCTGTAACTATTTTACAAGGCAGATAATTCAAATGCATTTGTAAAATGTGAATTGCGCAAAAACATACAATTATTAGAAAAACATATAATACTGAAGCCCCTCCCATAAATCCTAACGTTACTCGTGCCAAAGGAAATCATGAAATGCATGACTTGAACTGAATAATGACAAAAGGCAGTTAAAAAGAGCCCCGAAAGCATCCCTTGCTTGATAAAATGCCAAGAGTACATTTTTCAAAAGTTGCTGCGAGATAACAGTTTGAAATTTTCTTCATCAATCATGAAACACGGGACGTGATGGTCAACTGTCCATTGTGCCAATGGATGGTATGTACATGAGGTTTGCCTTGATGTTGAGAGTGGCCTGAGAGCTGTATCTCAGACGTGGGAAAGCTGTACATTTGGTACACATCATCAGTAGTACACCTTTGAATCAGGGGGTGTTTCGGCCTTTCAACACAAGACACCCTCATCAAAGGTGGCCAGCTACAGAGCTTGTGTCCCATGCCCAATCATGAGAATTGCCTGGTTGTTTAAATGGTGCAGCCCACGGGACTATGCAAGGCAGGGGGCATCCTCTTCCCTGAGTCAAGCCTAAAGCTGACCGCATACATTGTTCACCCTCCTCCTGGAGGGTTGTAACCTGGGTTCTCAAGTGGTAGTGAGGCGGGGTTAGTGAGCGGGTCATGTTGATGCTCTGAGCCCAGCAAGGGTCCTCGCGCTTTATCAGAGACTGATCTAATTGTCTGTCGCAGAGCCTGTCCATGTATGCCAAGGTCTTTCAGCAGTCTGGTGGCGGATGAAGCCACAAAATCTCTGCATCCCACTTCAACCGGATAGACTTTAGCTTTCCAGCTTCGTTGTTGAGTGTCTGCTGCCAGTTCTGCTGTCAGTTTCTTGAGCTCATAGGCCTCTTCCGTTGAATTCTCCCATGTGACTGTGAGCTCTATGATGTAAACTGACTTCAATGAAGGAGACCAGAGGACCAAGTCTTGCCTAAGGGTGGTAGCTGCATTCTCAGGTGGAAAGATTAGTTGGTAGCCAATATCGACTAGCATCTTCCAGTCCCAGGCCATGCTTAGTTGTCCAGCTTCTGGTTAGGTAGGGGGATGGTTGGGTTTTTTCTGTCCCTCTCGGATGTAGATTGGGGCAGTAATGAAATTGGTTGCTCTCAGGGGTAAAGGAGTTGGTGGTATTCCTCTTGCACTCAAGAGCTGCTGCCAGACTCTTGAGGACCTGGCTGTGGTCCTCGCCATACGACTGTTTTTTGAGGAATGGGATCACATTATAGGTGGCTCTGATGATGAAGCTGATGTTGCTTGCCTCCATTTCCCAGAGTTCCCTCCAGCTGAGCTTTCTCCTCTCCAGGTCTTCCCACCTCATCCGTCCCTGCTTTGCAAGAGAGACAGCCTTTGCGCTTATTTCCGCCTCCTCCTGACGGCGCACCTCCTCGACAATTTTCCTCCTCTCTGATGTTGAGGCCTTACGCCAAGTTGCTGTAAGGCCAATGCCTCCTCTTCCCAACTGGACGTGCCCTACAATGTTACATTGCCTCAGGGCTTACGTAGCTTGCTGCACTGCGTCGGATGGTGTCTATTTCTGTCCAGTTAACAGGGTTGGAACAGCATACCGATGGTCTGGTCTCTGGAGTCCTTCGACGCTTGGATCTGGTGCCAGATCATACTGGAATGCTCCAAGCAACCAGAGAACCCAGGAATGCCAGCCTACTGTACGGATGTATCAATGTACCCGTTCTTCTCCAGGTAGGTGGACAACCTCCATGCTGTCATGCTGAAAAATATTTTTCCCCCAACGTTGAGAAATCAGATTTGCTGGAATTGACTTATGTCTGTCGCGTCCTTCTCCTTGGGAATTAGCAGCCCTTCGCCACGCCTAATCTATTATTCCCTATCCTCATAAGCCTCCAAAGATAGCATAGAACATCTGGTGCGTTCTTGTAGAGCCGTACTCCATTCGGCCCAGGGGCTGATCTTCCGTGCCGTACTGTACTCTCTACTTCCTTCCATTTTGGAGGGCCAGTCTCCAGTTGAATTCAGGAGGTGAATAGTTGGGATATCGTGTGGGCTAACTATCTGTTCGTGCCTTTCATGTCATGGTGGACCTTTTCCAGATGTTCTTCCCGGTCCTGCTTTGGAATTTTCAGGATTCCGCTTTTTACCCCCAGCGAAGAGGTCTTTGACGAACTTGAAGGGTTTTTGTAGAACCGTGTTTTTGTGTGTTCCTTCTTCTTGCAAAGTTTCCTCATTCTCTGCTCTTCTCAAGGTTGCCAACCAACACTTGATGTCCCCCTGGAGTAGCATGAGACCCTCTCTCTCTGCATCAGAGGCCTTCTTTCACTGCTTTCTCAGCTGCCTTCTCTCTTTGCCCAGCATTCCGATCTCTTGCTTCTTCATGGCTTTGGCTGGTGCTGGTGTTACTTTTCATTCACTCCAAAGCGCTCTTCTCCAAAGTGGTAGATGATGTCACCCATCCTTTCCAGCTTTTTCTCTGCTGTGCCCACTTGTTGTTCCAGGATTTTTGTCAGGTCGTTGTTGACTATATCCCACTATATCCCACTCTCTCTTTTCAACAGCTTTGAGCCACTTCACACACGGTCTGTGCCCTTTGATCCTTTCCTCCTTAGGAGGTCTCTGGGGTTGGGTGGGTCAATCGACTGACTTGACTGGTTGCTTCATAAGAAGGTTGTTAACAGTCATCTAAACTATGGATATTCTCAAACATGACTACATTAATATTCATATTAAGTGACTCAGTTTTGTGTCTTTTAAAAATGTCTCATTTTCTGTTCGTTTTCTTTAGAATAAATTCATCAAATGAGGAAGAGGATGTTATGCCAGGTCTGTGCACACTTTCACAAAACATATGAAACTGACTGAATGCATGCATACTAAAATTGAATTTAGACTTTCATAATGACACATGTTTTATTTCATAGTGATGTTGATCTCTTGAGCTCGATTGGCGTCTTCCTGTGAGTATGCCAGTCTTCACAAGACCTTCAGAATCTCTCCGTTGACAGAAAGGTCTCTACAGAATGCCAACACCCATTTACCTTAATGTTTTTTCTATTGCACTGTTCCTCACATCTGTCACTGTCACAAAAATGGCACTTTGTAAGAATCGACCTATTGATATTGTATTGCGAGATTGTGATGTTTGGGGTGAATTGCACATTTAGGGCTTAAAGCAAAAGACAAATCCTCTAAACCTACAGCACAAAAGTCAGTGTCCTAGTTGTATTTGGTATTTTTTTTAATGTATGCTTTTTATTTAAATTTGGTGCAAAATTATTCTTATTATTTTGTTGCAAATTATAATTATGATATCATATTGTTCACTTATAATTTATGAAAAAAATTAACTGGATTTTAATATATCTAAAGTCCCTGATGTCATAGTGGGACACTGATTGATTGAAGGAGCTGAAGTGAAGGACAATAAATGACAAATATGTGTATGTTTTTCTTCCAAGAAAGTTATAGAACCCATGTATATTTAGGTACATTAAAGCACTTTGTAAGGGCACAAGAAGTATACATTTTTTCTTTCCGAAAATGAGTTTTGACTTAAAGAATTCACATGCCGCTAAAATTTCTGTTAGACATCCCCACAGTATAACCACATTAACACACCAAGATTGAAGCCCAAGATTCATTTTGTACAAGTGTTAACCCTGATGTAGTTATGTTCATTTACATCAAATGTATAATAAAAAAAGTTGCATACTAAATATAAGTGCAATTTAAACTGAATTTTGATTTTGTTTAATAACTTCTTTTTAACCGCACAGTGGTGTGGATTTTGATGTTGGTTCTTTGCACTTAATTCAGTTTCTTAATGCTAGTACATGTTATAGGCACACTCGGATTAGGTTAAAAAAGCCATTTGCAATAAAGGGGATTTTTCTGTTGTGTAGGCAAGTCGTCATCAGTTTTAAACAAGGAAGTTTTCATTTGATTGAAAATATTAACATTTAGCACTTTTGTATGAGCAGTAATCTCTTGCTCATCCTATGGTAGTGTATATTATAAAGCAAAGAGAGCTGGGTCGTTGATTTAAGAAAATCTTGTGATTTTGAAGCGTCCTTGAACAAAAGCATATCTTTTACACATTTGTGTTTAAGATGTATTAATGGGGATTTTTTTTAAAGCATAATTCTGTTTTCCAAAGATTGTCTTTCTGTGTGTTTTGACTCTTTTGTTGCTGCTTTGCTAAGACAAATCAGTTTTCTTATAATTTTCATGAAACTAGTCTCTATAACAAATGATTTGTTTAAATTTGAATTAAATGAAATTCCCTAGATTCATTGTGTGAATGTTGTGATGCATCAAAGAGTCATTGTTTGTGTCCACAGGCTATTTAAATGTAAATTGTGCTAAGTTTAGGACTGACGTGAAAACTGTGCCATTTACGACCTGCGGCACATTGGCAGTTGATGATGTGTGGTTATGGTCAAATCACACAATGTCTATCATCTCTGTTTTGTGTATCTATGTGTGCCATAGTTAGTTCACGATTGTATCTGTCAAAATTTTGTGCAAATGTCAATTCTTTTCTGTGAACGCATCTTACTATCAAACCAAATGTACCAAAAAGTTTATTTTGTGTTTTTCCTTTCAAATGTTATGTAATCTCAGGGCTGAGACGGATTGTTTTTCCATTGTTTTTGACATTCTTACCCCAAAAATGATTTATCCATAACTGACTTCGCCCATTTGTTCAGTGTTATAAATTGGCTTGTTTTATTCTGCCTAGCAAACTGTTGGTCTCGCACTCATTGTTTGCTAATTCAGTGTTCTTCTCTTGCTAAATGAGGCAGTCTGGGGTTAGTTGTCACACAATATGTCATAAAGGCTTTATTAAGTAAGGTGGTGATTCGACTAATTACACAAATGCATTTTCTTATGCAGTGGTTATGTTTGCTTTAACGGAACACTCAACTTTTTTGAAAATATGCTTATTCTCCAACTCCCCCAGAGTTAATAAGTTGAGTTTTACCGTTTTGGAGTCTATTCAGAATCAGCCGATCTCCGGGTCTGGCGATAGCACTTTAAGCATGCTAATGGTCTAATTGGATTCAATGATCTATGCTAAGCTATGCTGAAAGTGCTATCGCCAGACCCGGAGATTGGCTAAGATAGACTCCAAAATGGTAAAACTCAAATGATTAACTCTGGGGGAGTTGGAGAGTAAGCCTATTTCCCCAAAAAATGGAGTGTCTCTTTAAAACCATCTTTGATTAAACTTAATTTAAATTTAATTGACCCTCTTTCATTTTTTTGATAGTGTACTTTTGTATAAGTTGTTTAGTAAAAAAGACCATGAACTCAGGAACATGTTATAAGTTAGGGCCACACCCCACGCCTAGTACCCCATGTTTGTTTTTTCTAACTGTGGAAATGTTCAAGTATTTGTTTTTGCAGAGTTTAGGGTAACTTACATGACTATGCAAAGTCACCTAAGTGTGGCCTACAACATGGTGTCTGTGGACAGCCTATGTGAAGCCCCCCTAGCCATTTTTTCTCATTATACTAAGAAAATTAGTTAGGTTTACTTTTCATATAACAATAAAGCATGTATTGTAAATAATAAAAAAAAAAGTCTAATGTGATTTACCAAATTAAAATGTTCATGATTTTTCTAATTTGATTGTTTACTTTAAATCATTTAAAATGCTTTGAGAAATGAATTATTCCAATTACATAAGATAAGAATAAGAAGCTAAAAAAATTGATATCACACTTTATATTTTAAGTGCATTTAACAATTAGCCTTCTAGATTTGATCCCACATTTTCAAAAAGGTAACCACCATTGACTTAATGAGGAAAAATCGAAATATTTACTGTAATATAAAGTGTGACCAATAGCCTAGTCGCTCCTGAATTTTGGCTGTGAATATGTCGAAAGAATTATAGTTCCTTTATGGTTATATTTTTCATGTTGTAGAAAGTGTTCTTAATGGCATATTTAAATCATCTCACCATCTTTATTTATCATAAGATTGGGATAGTACAGCGGTTCATTTAGATTTGTCAATGGAGCATTCCTTTATAATGTTACATTAAACAATGAGCTTTTAAATTATGTTTACACAACATAAGATTGTAAACTGCAATCCACAGGAAAGAAATATTACCAAAACCAGTCATTCAGCCCTTAAGAACATGCACACTTTTGGTCAAGATTTATTTCTAAATAAATCTGAATTTACAGGAAGACAGTTGTATTGCAAAGACAGGAGTTGGATGAGTTTCAGAGTTTGTTTCAAGATGACTGATAGCCAATCGAAAATACCACCACATACCAAAAGCTTGAGCACAACCAGCAGAACAACCTTCAATTATTTGTCAAATCCTCTTTGTCCAGCTTTCATGTTACTGAAGATTAGAATGTAAACACTGCTGTACACATTTCATATCTAATCGGATGGTCAGAAAGCATAAATGCACTAATGCCAGCAGAGTTCCAAAATGTCTCCTACATGTAAAAACAGGATTTTATGCTGATCTCTTTTAGACCAATGGACCAGATTTGAAGCAAAGTGATATTGCAATATCTATAGAACAAATTCAAACACACGTAGAAAGATCATGCAAACATGTACACAAAAATAAAACACATAAACACAAATACATAATTCTAATGAAAACCAGTTTGTTTGTCTTCAAGGCATTACTTAAACGGCAAACTGAATTTCTCAGCAAGGCTCTAGTCTGCCCTTAACAGTTCTTTAAACCTCTCCCGAATAGTCGGTACAGTACTGCCTTTTCCAGGTAGTTCAGTGAGAAATAAACACAACAACAGCACACAAAAACGACACAACACAACTAACAATTATTCATCTGGCTCGATGTTTAGCCCAAAGTCATCTACTACAATTTCACTCTGACACATTATGCAAAAATTTCACATTACAACAGTTTTCACGTATCTTAAATGTTTTTTCTTCAATAAATTGTTTTCGCAATCATGCAATTATTAGAATGTGATGGTGCACATCTACTGTCTTTAGAGTTTGTGTTTTTAAACCAATGTAGAAAAAAAACAAAGACTTTAAAGGGGGAAGGATCTGAACCAGATCAATGTTTTTGCAACAGAAATCTCACAACGAAGAAAAACGTCAAACCACAGCTCTTTTAGAAAAGATAAAGAAACCAAACTTCAGCTTTTTCAGTGTTGCTATCTTAAAACTATTTCAAGGACAAACTAGTCTTCAAATTATAGTGCTGAGAAATACAAAGTGAATTTGGCACGACCGTGTCACCAAGTACCAAAATAAATAAATGCAAACATCCTCAACTACTTTAATACTTAAAAAATATATTTCTCAATACTAAGAATCCTGATAAATGAAGGAAATTCAAAACAACAGTCTACAGGTCAGAATTAGATACACTTTGAAGTAGGCCCACATGCAATACCCGTGAAATGACCGAAACATGTCACAACCTCCTCAGATTTTGTTGCATCTACTGAAAAGCCAAGTAAATAAAACTAACATTATACACTCAAACTATCGCACAAACACCCACTCACATGGTACCTCAGAGATCATAACATCAAACAATTGAAGTCCTCCTGATTTTTTTCTTGGTCACAAAACTGATTTTCAACATCTTCCTCGTTAAAGATCCCCGTTAGCGCTCCTCATTTTTTTTGCGTAATGTATTGCTTTAGAGTCGTTTCAGGAAGCCCTAATGCATCTTCCCAAAAACTGTCTGAACTGGTTTCAAGCTTATAAATAAATCTTCATCTCAATCCACTCTTTTATTGGTGCATTGCTTATCCATGAGTAACAAAGTACAACCTGCCCAGTATTTTGTACGCAGAAGTGCATATATATCTGTCAGGTATGTTAAACAAAGATGCACAGCTAAAGGGCGCTCTCAACTCACTGAACTCTGAAGAATCAAATAATGACTATACAAAGCTTATCTTCATTCACTTCGAATGAATACCACTACATGAATCTGCAAAATCCTTCTAGTAGGTGTGCAAAAGTTTTATTCACATGTGAGTGTGTCTGTTTTTGTAAATATGTGAAGCTGTGAATTAACGTTTGCGGTTAAGCTAAACGCAGATCTCTATAGGAGTGGTGACCAGTATGCGGCTGCTAGGAGGGCTGTCTCTGGCCGAACGCTCGTAGCTGTTGGAGGAAGACACTGAGCTGTTGGTAGACACGGAGGTGAAGTGGTGAGCGGCGGTTACGGCGGGCTCCATTCCATTGCTCTTGGTCACCGGAGACAGCGTCTGCAGTTTCATCCGGTCCACGAGTAGCTCCTCTTCCTCAGACGAAGAGTTCATCACAGCCTGATGGTGACTTCCACCACCCTGGCCATCCAGCATCCAGGGGTGGCCAAAATGAGCAAACACCTCTTTGACGGAGCAGCGCCTTTCCTGCTCCAGGGACAAAAGCTTTCGGAACATCCGCAAGGCTTCGTCCGTGAACCGGCGCCATTGCGACGGTACCATGCCTGTCCTCCTCCTCTGCCAGCGCACAAACTCTTCATAGAAGTTGTCGGAGGGCATGGCTTTTTCCCAGGGGAAGTTTCCAGTGAGCATGCAGAAGAGCAGAACCCCGAAGGCCCACACGTCCGTGCTATAGTTCACGCAGAAGCCCTCGTGCTTGGATGTGTCACAGAGCTCGGGGGCCGTGTAGGGGATCGTTCCGCTCACGCGTTTCACCGGAGAGCCGGCTCGCCTGGTCATGCCAAAGTCTGACAGCTTGACCTTGCGGCATTCCTTATCGAAGATCAAGATGTTTTCGGGCTTGATGTCTCGGTGCACTAGCTTTTTTGAATGTAGATAGTCCAATGCGATGGCCACTTGATGGACACATCGCTTAGCCACAGGTTCGGGAAGCCCCGCCTAACAATGAAAATATAAACATGTCAAAGCAGGAATGTCACTACTGTATATACTAGTGTTGACAATAACTGTGATATTAAAAAAACATTATAACTGATTACGTGTTCATTATACTTGTATGATAATGTTGTGAAATATTTAGCACCCAATGGTTACAAACTCTCTCTTTGCCTCCCTTCACAACTGTTTTGAGTGTGATTCATTGGAGAGAAAAAAAAAAGAGAAAGCTCAAAATAAACAAAATTACAGACGAATTTGACTGACTTCATCATTTACTTAAATACAATTGAAATAGATATTGTGATAAAATTGTAATTCTGAATTATTTTGCCCAACCATGTAGTGAAAGTCTGATTTAAAAACATTCCTGTTCAGTGAAATCAAATCAAATATGGACCTAAAAATAATTGGAAATACTTAACTAAGGTAAACATTTTAATGTGTTTTAAAACTTTAAAGCACTACAATTATAATAATAATAAACATTTATTAATTTATATAGCAACATAAAAATAAATACATTATAAAATGACAAAAGCATAAAAATCTAAAAAAATAAAATAAAATTTAAAATATCAATAAAACTAAAATAAAAACTATAATAACTTTAGAGCCCCATGACATATCGGTGCTGTCCTTCTATCTCCATATTTTGTGATTTTTTTGTCATAAATCATTATTATTAGTCACCCCTTATGTTTATCACAGAGTTTTGCAAATTTCGAACTGATAAAAAGTACAAAAAAGTGCTTTTCAACTTAAACAAAAAAATTATTTATTCATTTAAAATGTACAGTCATGAAAATTATGACATACACGGTTTTGGAAGGACAGCAACAATAAACTATGTGCTATATGATGTAATATAAGTACCTGCGGAGGAATGATGTCAAATAGGTCACCAGAAGGCGCATACTCCTGTACAAACACATAGTACTCCTCTGTTTCAAATGAAATGCCAAACATGTTGATTATAAAGGGACATGGAGACAGGTAAAGAGAGATGCTGTACTCTCTGAGGAAACTCTTCAGCTTGGTGGTTTTCTTCTTTAGAAATTTCAGAGCCATCCGGGTGCCTATGAGTTTAAAAAAATAACCAGAAATGTCATACAGACATTAGTTTAAATAATATAAATTATACATTTCTGACATCACCTGGTTACACTTTACAAGAAGGTTGTATTTCTTAGAACTGTATTAGCTAACATGAACTAACGATGGGAAATATAGTATTTGTTAATCATTAATCTTTATTAATGTTACTAAACATCAATATGATTGTTCGCGTTAGTTTAGGGTGCATATAAATGGAGCTGTACCTCTGATCTTGTGGATGACAAGGTCCACCTTCCCATAGGTGCCCTTCCCAAGCTCTCGTATGATCTCATAGTACTTGCTGACCTCCACTTTCTCCAGGTTTTGAGCTGCAAAGAGCTGCAGTTCCTCCAAGATGTCGACGGACACACGCGGCATGATGGGAGAGGAGCTCATTCTTGTGGGGGACAGGCGCGAACACAGCTGCTGACAACTGTTTGGTATTACTGTAATCAAAAACAACAAACTGAGTCAAGCAAATGCATTTCAATATCAAAATTGAGGATTGAACATTCAGCAACTGGAACTTTGGATTGCCTTGTCGCGTTCTTACCGCAGGGAATGTAATTATCCTGCAGATAAGAAAATGTTCTCTGAGGTGAGAGATTTCACTTACCCTTATCTAACCTGTAATCCCTCAATGGTTTCATGTGCCGGCGGTCTCACTACCTCACAGTGTTTGGGTGCTGAGGCTTTTGTAATATTGTAAAATGACTCCCGTCATATTAAATATGGCCTGTATGGTCCATTTTGTGTCTCTAATTATCGTCCTTTTTAATAGAGAGCTCTTCTCACCATTCAGGCCCGAGTTAAATAACCATCCAACGTTCCATTCCAGGGCTTTAAATAAGACGGTGCTGTCCAAATGAAATGGGAAAATGAACTTCTCCCAAAAATAAGAGTCAATCATTTATTCACCCTTGTGTCGTTTAAAATATCCAAGCTATTTTTCCTACAGTGGAACACAGAAGAAAATATTTTGAGAAAAGTCGCAGTGGATTTGTGTCCATAACAATGGAAGTCAATGGAGTCAAATGTTGCTCGGTTACCAACATTCTTCAAAATATATTTTTTCCTGTTTCTTGAAATAACATAAGGGTCAGTTTATATTTGCTATACATCAGCACACATGTGATGCCCATCATTTGTTATAGTTACTTTTTTGGTTCGTCAAGGGTTGCATAATTCTGTACCACTATAACAGAAACTGAATTCTGACACTAACTTCCCTTGTTTTCATCATTGCATACCCATTTTAAAACTTGAAGCAGTAATGGCTCATTTGTGAGCTATTTTATCATCCTGCTAGCTCCACAGTTGTGGGGATACAGACAGGAAAGCACAGAAATGAAAATGAAGGGGAGTGAAATGCAGGCCTTAAATGTCTGTTCTGACAAGCCGGTTTACCTCTAGAATATTCATGTCGTTCTCACTCTGGGATCTTGGTAGTGCTTGGGAAAATAGCAACACATCTTCCCTGTAGAACACACTTGGTTTCTTCACTGACCCTGGAAGATTTCTTATCCTCTTTAAACAGGTATCGTCTGGTCGTATTCTCTTCTCAAAGAAGGCACAAGGGGCAAACAATTTTGACTGAGAATAAACGGGACAATTTCTACTAAACGGTGTTAAATGTTGCACCAGTGGTACCTAAGGGACCAATCATCTGATATTTGACCGATGCAAATGTGGACGTTTTGCACCCTAAATCGCAATTAAATCTTTTGCACCCTAAACCGATATGAAATCTTAAATGTTCACAGCATTCAGTCCATGTTTGTTTGCTTTAGGGTAATATGCCAGCGCATGTCTAAACTTTGACCTTGAGCAGATATAAAATGACTCATCTGGCACCCTACATATATTTTGTCCAGTCTTATGCTCTCTGGAATAAAAAATACTTTCTTTCTGCATGTCTGGCTAAAAACAGGCAAACCAAAAATAACATTTATATGTCTTAATATTTCTCATGCCTTCAAATTTCAGTCAATCTCCTCAAATTCAATTTCTTTTTTATATTTCAATGGATTACATAAAACTACTAAATTCAGAAGATACCAGATGTCCCTCATATACATGTATTGTAATTTGAATACATTCTAAAACCGTAATTCCACGTTTAAATCTGAATGCTTATTAAGTTTGTTGTTATTGTCAAATCAAATGAGCATCAATATGAAGCTTGTGACAGCTGTTTCATCCGATACACCAGCATCTGTTGGGACAACACTGTATATTTTCTTTTTGATGCAGAAGAACAGGAGGTCTTGTGGAGCAGTTCTCCACCCGAGTCATTCATTAAAAACTGCGACTCTCCCACTTTGTGTTAAAACCACAGGGGTGTGAAAGAAGAACTGAAGAACACTGAACAAAATGATATGATGGAAGAACCAGTAAATGCTTATAGCACAACCCCATTCATTTCTGTTAATTGCGCAGGATCGATGGTGCAGAGTGATCATTTACAGTATGTGTAAACGCTTGCATGACCTACAAACCACTTCTTTCTTCAAAACAATTAACCATCTCATAGAAATCCTATCATGGCAATAAAAATTATATTCTCTGTTAAATAATTCTGCTAATATTCTGGCAATTCCATGTGGATTGTGGACGTGACATTTTAATTAAAAACTTGAAATATGAATTCTCAGAGAATCTATTTATTACCAATATAACGAACAATCTATTTTTATTTTACCAAACCAGTGTGGATAGAGTCCAGACATCAGAAAAATATTAGTTTTCCATTTTAAAAGAGGGGAAAATGTACGGGTTATGGTTGTGACAATACAGGATCCCTGTTTCTGAGATAGGACATGCTTTGTAGGATTCACGTAAAATGTACAAACCAAGAACAATAATACCCAACAAATGGAGAAGTGATAGCTCTTCATAGAACATAGAATAGTTTCTATATTTTAAACTTCATGTCCCGATTCCAATGAGGAATATGGACTGTAAGGGATAGGACATCTAACTGAAATGGAAAACTATGCTTGGGTATTTAAACCACTAAATAATGACATCCAATCAGTATTGGGGGAAAAATATTTTAAGGTTGACATTTGAATGAAAATGCAGTGTTCCTGTAGCTCAGATGCTTGAGTATTGCATTATATGTGCAAAAGTTGTAGGTTTGATTCCCAGAGAACACGCACTCTGATTAAAATGTGTACTGTGAATGCACTGTAAGCTGCTTTGGTTAAACCATCAGCTAAATTCATAAATGTGCAGTAAATGCAAATTGAGTTTAAGATAATCTGTTCATGTCATACCAGCCACAAAAAAAACAGCCACAAATCTCATTGGTTCACCATTGCACATGGACAGTTAATGTAAATTGCACTGGTGGGCAGCATCAGCTAGAGGCTATCAGCATCTAAACAGTGCACTTTTATTTCTCGAGCCAGTGTGAACGTTCAGCAGCACGCTCATTTTTCATCGGCTCTCTGACAGCATCCATTTAAGGGTGTTGTGTTCCTGGTGACCTGCGGATACCTGCAGACTCATCCTATCCGCAATGAGATCAACAGCAGCGGCGGCGGCAGACACATCCCTGAGATGCATGCAGTCTGCAGCCTCACTCTCTTTGTAAAGGGGGAATGCATTCGAACAGGACAAAATGGGTTTCATCCATACGTCTAATAAATACGAGCAAACGACTTGAACGTGCGAGTAAAAGCAGGAATAATACTTTTAATTGTTGATTTTATTGTCATTTCCTTCAAACAATGCCAACACTGGGATTTTTATGAAGTGTTGTATAAGGTCGACAGGTTAATCCATATCACCTCATCATATAAATGAACAGCAGTCAATCATACATTAAACCCCACGTCCAAAATCATCAGCTTTCAGTCATCTTGCGATACACCGATGGTGTCGAATGATTCGCACAGGAATGTACTTACCATTCAATACGTCCGATTCGCCAGGTCTTCTGTCACCAGCCTGAAATACAGCGGACTGCAGAGACGACAGTCTATTCTCATGTTATTTTCGCGTCTCTCTCATGCGCATTACCGGCTCTTCCGGTGCTGTTGGAGAATGAGACGGTCAGCCGCACCATAACTCACCCCGGCAGATTATGCCCTTCGCCTTTCTATTGTGTGCCCATAATGTGCTGCTAGGGTAAAATCACAGCTTCGTTAAGCGCTCGACGAGAGCTCGGCCCACTAGAAAGCGTCAGCCAATAGAAGCACAGATTCGTCTCGACTGTTATACATACCCCGCCCACTATGAGCTTCATTGGATCACAGTACAGCCAGATCCCACGCTTCAGCCAATAGCAGCGGCATGTTATTATGGTGTAAATAATGTTGATGAACTCAAAGGCTGATTGATATCGCAAAGTATCATTCCGGGGAGGCTTTGGAAATAAAAAAGATACATTAAAAAGTATTCAGAGAAGATAATAGTTTTTTATTAGTGTATGGTTTCCAATTGGTCATTTTCGGAGCTCTAAATAAATAACTGCCTAAATACAAAAATACAAAAAAGAGGCCAAAACTCGTAAAAACGTATTTGAACGCTGTTTTTTGTAAAAGTGTAAAAATACCTGTTAACTTTTGCCTCTATCTCTGTCTGAAACAAAAAATCCCGGATTATTCTCTGTGGGTTCCAGTTAAAGGTACCGACAACATGTACGATTTTTGCATTTAAATGTCAAAAACGCAGTATTGTGCTATTTTGTTTACTCATGATTCCAACAATGTTTAAACTAGATAAACTAAGTGTGTAATCACACCTGTCTTGTTTTTTCAAACTCAAATTTGTTTCCATCGTGGCTGCGGATCTTTTGGGCAGATGTGAATACAGCAATCGTACTCGGGAGCGGACCAAACAACAGTACCGAGACCCAGCTGAGGAGGTGTTCTCGGTCTAGTTCCAAACGAACTCTGGTACAAATTTATTTTTAAGTTTACACACCGGCCGCTCACATTACACTATAAAAAAATATTTTAAATACTTATCTGGTGAGCCACAGAATTTGGTAACATTACTTAATACATTAGGCATAAAAATACCAATGTAATATTACATCATTAACATTAGTTTATTTATAACCATTACTTCAGAGTGGCTTTTATTTCTACTTTCATGTACATGTTAAAAATATCGAATGCTAATTTAAGCTTGAGACATGAAAATGCAGATTTAACTGCAACTAATGTTAATAAATTTGGTTTTAAAATAACATTGGGGCCTTTTTCCATAACTAAAGGCCTGTATTTTCCTCCGGAGAGCTTTGATGTTTTTTTTTATTTTTTTAAATACGTTACATTGTTACCTTGCAGAGCTTAATAAGACAGAAACTGACAATGAAATGCGAAAGAGAGCAACATTTATATACGGTGGGGATCAGTAGAATTCGTAAATATCTTCCTCAAAGGATGGTCAGATGGTAAATAAGGAAACAAGTGCCACAATGGCTCCGTCTGTGTTGCGGGGTATTCTTTAGGATCTTAACTCAAATAGTCGAAGAGCTGCATGTCTTTTTTTACCGGCTGAGGAATATACTCTTAGCAGAGTAAGATAGGCCTATATACAATCTTTTTAAAGCTTTTTGTACGTTCTGTTTTCATGGGTTTGCTCCTCATGGGTTAAAACTCGTTGTTTATTTAGGCCTTATTTTTCTATTTTCTTTTTCCAAAGTTGCAAATCTTTTCAACTTTAAAAATAACAATACCGGTGTAACAAGGAAGGCAGTAAGGGAGCTGTGAGGGGGCTGTGCGCACACCGGTCCCGCATTTTTTAAATCTATGATACCCATCCTTAGTTTTGCAGCACATCTTCGTCTTTTCAAAATCCTAATGAAAGCACCATATAGAAGACATAGTATCTTAGGATGCTTTTAAAGTTCATGGATATTGCATTAGTATCTGATAAAATAAAAACTGCACTACGAAAGACCTCCATGAGTAGCCTATTTTTGCACTTCCTGTTTTTCCCTGCCTGGATGACCTTAGCTCACATGTGGTTTTGTTTACAATTTCGGTTCACTTGCAAAAAGTGCAGTGTGAAAGCAAACCACAACAAACAAAAACAATCAACACTGACTTTCGGGATGTGAATATACCCTTACATTTTAACCAGTGTAATGATGCAACCCCATTTGCCTTTGTTATTGATGTTAATATGCAACCTCTAGTGTTGAAAATAACATATAGTGCCTTTATAATGTCAAACTGTCATTTCTGTAAAATCGGCCACAACATCTCAACTTCTAAATCATTATTATAACTTTACTGTTGGGATTCGGGGTAAGGTAACAAGACTTTTTAAAATTAACTTTTATGTACAATCGATGACCGGGTTTTATTTTCATCGAGTTAAAAGTTTTCTGTGTTAAATAAAATCAGTAAAATAGAAATTATATAATTTACATGATTTTCAAAAGTTTTCTGTGTTAAATAAAATCAGTAAAATAGAAATTATATAATTTTCATATAGCCTACAGTTGAAAAAAACAATAAAACGCTAAATTAATTCTATTTTTAAAATTAGTGATCTAAAAGATGGAATTGTACAAATGTAAAACTGAAAAAAGCTTATAGACAGTTTCAGCAGCAACTACATAAACAAGCATTAGCATATATGGCCAAAACTTACTTTGCAAAGAAAAATTAATAGTTTTAACTTCTGACGACTCACCCTCCTGGACTCGGTTCACATGTCTCCTGGATCTGGCCACCCAGGCCATCAACAAACTCTCACTCTACTTAAAGAAGAACGATACTGGTGGCCATGCATGCACAACGATGTTCACCAATACATCAAAGGATGTTCGGTTTGCGCTATCACCACAACACCCTGTCGCCTCCCAGAGGGTAAACTGATGCCACTCCCAATACCACAAAGAACGTGGTCAAACATTGGTATAGACTTTGCCACCAAGTTACCCAACACAGAGGGCTTCACCACGATCCTGGTTGTAGTTGATCGATTCTCAAAAGCCTGTAAACTAATCCCACTGAAAAGTTTACCTACAGCCCTTGAAACTGCTAAAGCTTTTTTCCATCAGTTATTCCGCAACTTACGCTTACCCAATGATATAGTCTCTGACCGAGGTCCCCAATTCACTTCACTTGTATGGAAAGCCTTTCTTCCAGCTACTGGGAGTGTCTATCCGCCTATCCTCGGGCTACCACCCGCAAACGAACGGCCAATCTGAACGTAAAATTCAAGAGGTGGGGGGATATCTATATGCCTACTGTCATGACCATCAGGACCGCGGGAAGCTACATTTGCCTTGGGCCAAGTGCGCCCAAAACTCACTCCGCTAGGAAACCAAAACCCTTACACCCTTTCAGTGTGTGCTTGGGTTTCAGCCGCCATTGTTCCCCTGGTCTGGAGCCTCATTGGAAGTCCCAGCCATAGATGCCTGGTTTCAAGAGAGTAGAAGAGTTTGGGATTCAGCACACGTCCATCTACAGCAAGCCAGACAGAAACATAAGAAGAACGCAGATATTCGTTGACAGAGCAATCCCATCTACCATCCAGGGGATCGTGTCTGGCTCTCCACACATCACACGCGCCATCCTCTGTGATGCAAGAAATTGATTCCTCGCTACATCGGGCCATTTCCCATAAAGAAACAAATTAATGATGTGACCTATGAATTACAACTACCCGCCGAAGTCGAATATATCCTACCTTCCACTTCTCACTGCTAAAACCGTACACTGACTCTGTTCTTCCTCCCTCCACAGAGCCTGAACCACTCCCTCCAGAAGTCGACCCTCGAGAATCTATCTACGTAGTAAACCAAATCCTAAACTCCAGACGACGAGGCGGTCGACTACAATACCAGATCGACTGGGAAAGATACGGGCCTGAGGAGAGGTCATGGGTTTGTTACACCGCGATGTACTAGATCAAGCCTTGCTATCGGACTTCCATAATCTACACCTTGATCTGCCTGCTCCCCGAGGTTGTGGCCGTCCTCGTCGCCAGTGGAGTGCGTCAGGAGACGCTCGTGGAGGAGGGGGTAATGTCACGGATCCACCAACCACATCCGCCTTAGACACAGGATTACCAGCTTCACACACTCGTTCCAAATCACCCGAATACTATTAACCAACACCTGTTGCCCATTAGATCACACACACAAGTCTCTCACCACCTGTTCACAAGTATCCAGTCTTCATGTTTCACGCCTCACAATACCTGAACTCTTACCTTATGAACTCAAAGGATTTTTAACTGGATTAATCACTGGGATTCCTCTTTTACCCCTTGTTGCTGGCAGACGGACATACACACATAAGACTGCTTGTTTTTCCCTCGTTTACCAGCGATCTTCTAGAAATTATTATTTTGTTTTATTATTCGGGGGACAGACACAGTCTCTATGCATTTGGAAGCAGTAACATTTTTAACAGTTGACTGAGAGGAACACACAGACTTGTTAAAGTTTTTACTTGCTAGTCAAATGGTGCGTAGTGTCTTTGAAATTTTGTCAGACAGAAGATCCGCTCCGATGCTGCAGGCTGTCGGGGCGGAAAAGCCTAGGTCGCTCCAAAATACAAAATACGTATTACGACGAGTTTATTCTCGTTACATTTCGACTTTATTCTCTTAACATTTCGACTTTAATCTCGTAACATTTCGACGTTAATATCGTAACATTTCGAATTTATTCTCGTAACATTTCGACTTTATTCTCGTAACATTTCGACTTTAATCTTGTAACATTTCGACGTTAATCTCGTAACATTTCGATTCAATCTCGTAACATTTCGACTTTAAGCTCGTAACATTTCGACTTTATTCTCGAAATCTTGTTTTTATTTATTTTTAACGTGGCACTTAAATGCCGTCATAGAAATACAATAACATCATTCATTCAGGAAAGTTTACAAGAAATAAATTCTGTTGCTAGTAGGATGCCTGGTTGAGAAATGTTAAATATACTTCTTAATCTGGCCTTAAAAGTTAAGATAAAACGTTCAAACGGGGCCTCACAAATCTCTCCCGACATGAATGTAACTCTCTGCGAATTAATGTAGCTTCCTCATCTATGGGTTCCTGAATAAAGGTCTATGTGACTAAATTGAGCGCAATTAGGAACACGAATCAATAAACAAATGACTTATGCAATTTAAACACCGCTCGCGCTTTGAAAAGGGGTGGAGATTGTAACAAACCCTAGGTTTCCGGAATAAAACCTGCTCCCGACCAGGTTAGGTTCACGGAGTAGGTTACTCTGGTTACTCACTCATAGTATAAGATACCTCGATTTCTGAAATGGGCTTGATTTACCTCGCGTTCTGAAACCAAAAACCCTGAGTCTTTCGTTTTTTGGGGTTAACGTACTCCGAGTTTGCACTTATCTTGCTTTCTGAAACGGGCCCCAGGCGTTTGCCGCGTTGTTGTCGACATCAAGTACATTTACATTTAGTCATTTGGCAGATGCTTTTATCCAAAGCGACTTACAGTGCACTTATTACAGGGACAATCCCCCTGGAGCAACATGGAGTAAAGTGTCTTGCTCAAGGACACACTGGTGGTGGCTGCTGGGATCGAACCAGCAACCTTTGATTTGCCAGTTCAGTGGTTTAACCCACTAGACCACCATCTCCTGGTAATGACCGCAGCAGCGGAAGTAAAGGATGAAGGGAGAACCAGAACTCTCAACCATATCAAGAAAACTGGAAAAAAAACATATCCCTGGATAGCATATAATGCTTCCAAAAATAAGGTATTTTGTGAACTCTGCTGTAAAGCCATACTTGTCTTACTTCCCTGCCATTTAACTGCGGAGTCTAATGATGACGGCAGATTTGTAGCAAGATACGGGTACTGTTTACTTTAATTTAGTCTCCGTCAGGCCTCGTTTTACGTTACAATGTTGGGCTGGTCAGTGCTATAAATTATGTGGTTCCTTGAATTCATGGTCGCGGAGTGTGCAATCAAACATATTCTTATCGAAGAAAAGTCCACATCAGTCGCGCTGATCGATTAATTTTAGAGTGGGAATCAACCTTACTATCAACCTCGATCTGTAAAGAATCCAATCCCGTTTCGTCTCGTTGAGCTATTTTGGGTGTTCAGTTTACTTTGCTTTATTCAGATTTGCTGGAAGGCAGCGATAAGTCAATGCACCTGAAATAACTCTCAGGGCAACTCTCGACATAGTTCACGTGTATATGTCCTCATAAAGTGAGACGCATACAAATCCAGGAGTGCCACGTGTGTAGCATGTTAATCCGTGCAACACATTCCCTCATACATGCGGAACCGGCAGATGTCAGATTAAAGGGGTCATATAATACAGCTAAAGGAATGTCATCGTTGTTTTAGATGTAACACAATGTGTTGCAAGATTTAAGTTTTTTGGGCGGTATTAGTGTTGTGTATTGTCAGAAAAACAAACTTCACAATCACCAGTAATCATGTTTACTACTTTATTCCATCTAACATCTTTCTTACCTCTTCTTCATTCTTTCTTAACAGGAACGTTAGCGACACCTACTGTTTAGGCGTGTATTCAATTTACCACATATTCTTTTTTTGTGGAAGAAATATTTGTATTATACTTTAACTAAACAGCACGAACACAATTCAATTCAAGTTTATTTATATAGCGCTTTTCACAATGTGTATTGTTTCAAAGCAGCTTTACAGGGCAAACAGGAAAAACAGAAAAGGTAAAACACAGCACAGTGCATTGTATTTATACAACGAGTAAGATCATACTAATAAATAATATATAATTTCTAAATAAATAAATAAATGCAGTCTCCCGGTGAGCAGGCCAACACTGCCCTGCTGTGGCGAGGAACCCAAACTCCAATGATTGATTAATGGAGAAAAAAACCTCGGGAGAAACCAGGCTCAACCGGGAGGGCCAGATCCCCTCTGACGTGTCATAGCTGCACTCAAACTGCTGACATGTGATTTAAGTTTAGCATTCAATACCAAATATTGTAACTTCAGCATTAATGAGACAAATAGTCCGTCTTTGCTCTTTGTTGGGGGTGTATTGGTCTGAGCTGGGATGGTCCGATGGTCATATTTCTCTTGGCTGGTGGTGGAATTGCCTTAGATGGGGCTGGGATGGTCAGTCAGTCTGCAGCTGTAGCTGGCGTTATCTCAAATTGGGGATGGGCATCTGTCGGTCGTCTGGACATGGTGGAACTTCTTCCTACCTCGGGATGGGCATCCCGAAGCAGAGGCGGAAAGAGAATAAAGAGAATAATTAGCGTAGCTGCTGTTCATTAACTATGCATTAAGTGAAAGCTTGGCTGAAAAGATGTGTCTTTAATCTAGATTTAAATTGGGAGAGTGTGTCTGACCCTCGAATAGTATCAGGAAGGCTATTCCAGAGTTTAGGTGCTACGTATGAGAAAGCTCGACCCCCTTTGGTGGATTTAGTTATTCTAGGTGTTGTCAAAAGTCCTAAGTTTTGAGATCTTAGAGAGCGTGTTGGGTTGTAACGTGATAAAAGCTCGGTTAAGTAAATAGGGGCTAAACCGTTTAAGGCTTTGTATGTAATTAAAATAATTTTAAAATCAATACGATACTTAATGGGTAGCCAGTGAAGAGATGATAAAACTGGGGTTATGTGATCGTATTTTCTTGACCTAGTAAGAACTCTGGCAGCTGCATTCTGAACTAACTGTAGTTTGTTTATCGATGATGCAGGACAACCACTAAGTAGAGCATTACAATAGTCAAGTCGTGAGGTCACAAATGCATGAATAAGCTTTTCTGCGTCAGCAAAACATAAAATATTTCGTAACTTGGAAACATTTCTAAGGTGGAAGAAGGCTGTTTTTGTGATATTTGAGATGTGATTTTTAAATGACAGGTTTCCATCTAATATAACGCCTAGGTCTTTAACTGTATTTGTTGGAGTAACAGTGCAGCCTTCAATTTGCAGGCTGTAATCGGAGATATTCTGTTTACCTGTTTTTGGTGCTATAAGTAATATTTCCGTTTTGTTAGAGTTTAAAAGAAGGAAATTACTAGTCATCCAATGTTTTATGTCCTCGATGCACTCTGCCAGTTTGGATAGTTTGAAGGAATCATCTGGTCTTGATGAGATATATAGCTGAGTATCATCTGCGTAACAGTGGAAGCTAATTTCATGTTTTCTAATAATGTTGCCGAGGGGCAACATGTATATGGAGAAAAGCAAGGGTCCTAAAACCGATCCCTGAGGTAATCCATAATTTACTTGCGTAAGATATGACGATTTCCCTTTTAAATGGACATATTGATATCTGTCTGTTAAGTAAGATCTGAACCATTGTAGTGCCTGTCCCTGAATACCAATATAATTGTGTAAACGATCTAATAGTATTTTATGGTCTACAGTATCGAAAGCAGCACTAAGGTCAAGCAGGACTAAGAGTGAGATGTTACCTTTATCTGATGCAATAAGAAGGTCATTTGTAATTCTAACGAGCGCAGTTTCAGTGCTATGATACGGTCTAAAGCCGGACTGAAACTTTTCGTGCATGTCATTATTTTGTAGGAAGGTACACAGTTGAGTTGACACTACTTTTTCTAGTATTTTAGACAAGTACGGGAGATTTGAAATCGGTCTATAGCTTCCAAGTTCATTGGGATCTAAGTTTGGTTTTTTGATAAGTGGCTTAATTACAGCCAGCTTAAAGGGTCCTGGGACATGTCCTAGATTAATTGACGAGTTGATTATGTTACAAATGGGCTCAATTGCAGCAGGTAGTAACTCTTTTAATAAAGTAGTCGGAATGGGGTCTAATAAGCATGTCGTCGGTTTGGATGTTGCAATAATTTTAATTAAATCTTCCTGATTTATAGGAGAAAAACACTGTAGCTTTTCTTTTTGGTTGACGGGTGAGACTAATTCTTCCGTCACACTTTGAGGTTTGGTTTTAGCTATGTGGTCTCGTATTATTTCGATTTTCTCAGTAAAAAACTTCATGAATTCATTGCTACCAAGGTGCGGCGGAATACCCAGGTCAGGTGGAGTCTGTTTATTTGTTAGTTTAGCAATTGTACTAAATAAAAACCTTGGATTGTTTTTGTTATTTTCTATGAGGTTACGGAAGTGCTCGGCTTTTGCTGCTTTTAGTGCCTTTTTGTAACAGCTTGCACTCTCTTTCCATGCAATTTTAAAGACCTCTAATTGGGTTTGTTTACATTTTCGCTCCAGTTTACGCGTTTCTCTTTTTAGGGCGCGAGTGGTGTTATTATACCATGGTGCTATGATCTTTTCATTAATCCTTTTTGACTTCATAGGTGCGACCGCTTCTAATGTATTAGAGAAAATGGTGCCCATGTTGCTGGTCATGTCATCGAGCGATTCTATATTAGTTGGAAAGGTTATTAGAGGAGTCAGATCTGGCAAGTTCTTTACGAAACTATCTTTAGTAGTTGAGGTGATTGTTCTACCCTGTCGATAATGAGATATACAACTGATTTCTGCAGTGCGCAGTGTACATGTTATAAGATGGTGATCGGAAACATCGTCGCTTTGAGGTATAATATCGATATTGGTTAGATCGGCTCCGTGAGATATAATCAAGTCTAGGGTATGATTAAGTCGATGAGTAGGTCTGTTGATGTATTGTGTTACACCACAAGAGTCTAGTAGTTCTTTAAACGCCACAGCTAATGGATCGTTTTGGTTACGTATGTAACCTCAGTTCCCTGATGGAGGGAACGAGACGTTGTGTCGAGAACGACAGATGGGGTTCGCCCTTGAGAACCAATCAACTCTGACTACTATAGAAAAGGCCAATGAAATTTGGCGAATGAAATTTGCATGCCGGGCTCCGCCCCCGGATGTCCGGTATAAAAGGAAGCCGGCGTGCAGCATTCATTTACCTCTTGTTCTGAAGAGCCTGAGAGCCTCTCACGACTGCAGCAGAATACGATACGTGTTTGTGGCATAAGGGACACAACGTCTCGTTCCCTCCATCAGGGAACTGAGGTTACATACGTAACCAAGACGTTCCCTTTCTGGAGTTATCTATGGAAAATGCCACAAACGCTGTATCGCGTCACAATCTCAGCGAAGCGACGGCAACAAGCCTGGGCGTGTCAGCTCGAAGCTTTCGTGAAACTTGTAACCTTCCAGTGTGGTGGTCGGGGGGTTCCAGAGCTTTCCCGGAGAAAGATGGGAACAGCCCTGACCGGTAACTTTCACGGACGGGGCCTTAGCTCTCTACAGGCGAGAGGCCGTCCGGTTCGGTTTACACCGGGAAAGCGCAACTCTTAATCAGAGAAGCGCTGCAGAGGCCACCTCCTACCCGTGGGGAGGAAATGGTGGAGATATATGTATGGTCTCGTCCTTGGAGGAGAATGCATGGAACGTGCGGACTGGGTAGTTAACCGCGAGGTGAAGGTCCACCTGGGGAAGCTCATGGGTTACCAGGTGTGGGAACCATTGTCATGAGGGTATAGCAGACGGAACAGCCCACGGTGGGGGTGTTACTGCGTCTGATAGCACAGGTCCGGTTAGAACTATGTGTGATAGGTCATAAGGTATCCCGGCCTAAGGGGGAAGGCTGCTCTGCCCAGCCAACCCCCAGGAGGTGCTTGCTTAGTGATGGATGGAATGCCTGTTCTTAACTCAACTCAACTCAACTCAACTTTATTTATATAGCGCTTTTTACAATTTTCATTGTTACAAAGCAGCTGTACATGAGACACATTGAATACAAGTAAAACAACTGAAGGCATATACCTGTAAAACAAGGAAAAAAGGTGAAAACAACAAAGACAGACATACAAATGCTCCACACACACAATATGCAAACGTACATACACAAACACATTGACATAGACGCACACGCACACAGTGAAAGCACACATTTGAGATAAAGGAGAGAGAACCACAGGTCAAATATTAAACGGACTAAAAATTATTATATGTAATAGTGATTATATCTAATTTCTGAATTCTAAAGCAGCCCCCCCGGCCAGGCAGATAGTGCAAAACAATATGCAGTGTCTTAACCAGTGTCTGGGTAAGAAGGGAGGTTGGTGAGGTACCAGTTTCTTAGCCATGTGTTTGGGTAAGAAGAAAAGGGTAGATAGCACACTGACCCAACCTCTTGGAGGGTGGGAAGGCGCTTTCGCAGGCATACGCAGCATCTCGACATCGAGACGCTGACACCGGGTTTACGCGAAGGTTGTTAACCCTTGCGAGGGTGTTTGGGCGTAGCCCAACCCGCAGCTCTACAGATGTCTGCTAGAGAGGCGCTTCTGCCAGTGCCCAGGAGGTGGCTAAACTCCGTGTGGAGTGAGCCCTCACTGCCCATGGACATGGGAGATTCTGAGATCGGAATGCCGTCGTAACGGCATCCACGAACCAGTGCGCCAGCCTCTGCCTGGAGACAGCCTCCCCTTCTGCTGTCTTCCAACACAAACAAGGAGCTGGTCAGAGCTACTGGAGCTCTACGTGCGGTCCAGGATACAACACGGATGGGGTTGGGTCTTCCTCCCCAGTGGGGAGCGCCTGCAAGTCCACCACTTGGTCCCCGAAGGGAGAAGTGGGAACTTTGGGCACGCATCCGGGCCTGGGTCTCAAGATAACGTTTGAGTTTGCCAGGGCCGAATTTAAGGCAATCCCGGGAAACAGAGAATGCTTGGAGGTCCCCTACCCTCTTGACGGAAGCGAGCGCCTACAGGAAGGCCGTCTTACTCAGGTGAGGAAGATCGGAACCTCCGAGGGGCTCTCAAGAGGGTATTGAGCGGACATGAGGCGGATTACGCCCTCTCGCGCCCGTTAGGAACCTGGTGAACAGGTCGTGTTGCCCTAGAAACTTTCCATCAACTGAGTCGTGATGAGTGGCGATAGCGACTACATCCCCTTCAGTGTGGAGGGTCTCCAGTCTCCAGTCTCGTGAAAAGGACAACACAATCTTGATCAAGCACCTCAGTGGGTCTTTCTCGTTGAGAGAGAGAGACACCAGGACGAGAGGAGGCGCCGTCTAGAGGCGTGTGACCAACCTAGTAGATGGGGCCCTAGCCTCGTGATGGTCTCAGCATAGAGGTGGGTTAGCCATCTCAGGATCTTCTCGGCCCGTCTAGAGACCAGACATGGGTGTTCCAGAGGTCTGAATCTGGGGTGGCCAGAACGGGTCCTTCCCCTGAGAGAGCATGTCCTCTGTCAGTTGAATGGTTCACTGGAGTCCCGCTGTCCAGAGCACAACCTGAGGCCAATGCAGTTATACCAGTGCGGTGTAGCCAATACACTTGGTGCTCCTCTTCCCTGACCTGCACAGTGTTTGTGCAAGGAGGCTCTGGTGGGGGGGGAGGTGTGCTTCCGTCGTCCCGTGGTCAGCTGTGTGCCAGGGTATCCGTGCCGAGGGGCCTCGGTTCAGGGAGTACCAAAGGCCAACAATGGGTGTGTCGTATGAGGCAAAGTGTCTATCTGTGCTTCTGAACAGCAACCAATGACTGGACCGGGGTGGAGTCGCCATTCTCCGCGCGTCGGTTGTCTGGTTCAGTTTGCCTGGGATGTGTGTGGCCCGCAGGGAGCGGATCACCTGCTAACTCCACAGGAGGAGGCGTCGGGCAAGTTGTGTTAGCTGCCGTGAGGGTACGCCACCCTGGCAATGTACACTACGGCTGTCATGCTGTCCCGGAGGACCAACACGTGCTAGCTCTGCACTAGAGGCCGGAGCCTTCTCAGCGCAAGCAGCACAGCCCACAACTCTAGGTAATCCAGCGCAGACGGGGGCCCGTCCAGCGCCCCGCTTCTGCGTGCCCGTTGCACACTGCACCCCACCCCTGCAGCGAGGCGTCCGTCGTCACCACGACGTGCCTCGTAACCTGCCCGAGGGGAACCCCCGCCCGGAGGAAGGTCATGGAAGACCAAGGGGTTAGGGTGCGCCGACAGCAGGGCGTCATCACCATGCGCCTGCTGTCGGTGTGCCATGCTGTCCTCGGAACTCGACTCTGTAGCCAGTGTTGAAGCGGTCTCATGTGCATTAACCCGAGGGGTATTACCCCCGTGGAGGATGCCATGTGTCCCATGAGCCTCCAGTTCCAACACTGACTGGGCGCGTAGTGCTGACAGCTGCGCCGTCATGGTGACAGAGTTTAGTTCCATACCGAGAAAGAGGATGCTCTGCACTGGGGAGAGTTTGCTCTTTTCTCGGTTGACCTGAAATCCCAATCGATCTAGATGCCAGAGCACCAGGTCCCTTTGTGTACACAACAGATCCCACGAGTGTGCCAGTCGTCGAGATAGTTCAGGGACAGACCGAAAGGGAGGACTCTGTACTGACATGCCCACCCCTCAAACGCGAACCGTGAAACGGGGCGGTGTCGAGAGGATCGAGACATTAGAGTAAGCCTCCTTCAGGTCGATTGCCACGAACCAATCCTGACACCTGATAGATGTCAGGATGTGCCTCTGCGTGAACATCTGAATGGCAGCTTGTGAAGGTGCTTGTTCACGGGTACGCAGACCGGTGGGGTGCAACCCGCCGTCTTTCTTGGGAATGATGAAGTGCGGGTCGTGACCCACTGAACATCTTGGTTTTAGGGACGAAATCAATGCCTGTTTCGCCGGAAAGGTGGTGACCTCTACCCGAAGTAGGGAGGCGTCCCTGCCTCTGACAGAGGGAGAGATGATGCCCTGAAACTTGGGAGAGTCTCTGGCGAACTGGATCGAGTAACCAAGACGGACCGCCCTCATTAGCCAGCGAGCCTCCAGGGACTGTACAGGGTGACCAAGGGGGCAGTCTGCTTCATCATTCCCACGGGGGGTGGTTCGTCGGCTGGCGGGGCTAACCATTTGTCGCGGGGGGTCCCCGGAGGGAAGGTCGGCTCCGCCTTTTTACCTGCCTGGCGGGAGAATGGCACGCACTGTTGGTTTGAGAGTGGTGACCGCTGTCGTACGGTACGACCTCACACCTCGCCAGGGTGTGAGGTCGGTTCGCCGAGCACAGTCCAGTGGAGTGTGCGATCGGCTGCAAGTACACCCGGGGAGAACGGAAAAACTCTGTGAGTAAGTGGGCGCCAGGCCCTGAAAAGGGCCCGGCTTTGGTGACGAGGCAGGAATCGTCCCGTACCGACCGATCAGAGCCGTGGCTGTGAAGGTTCGGGCCCGATGTTCTTCTCCTTGGAGTCTTCCCGTCAGTGTCCCTTCTCGTGAGAAGTTTGCTGACGGGGTGGAGGTTTCCCCCTCGACATCGGCTTCCGGGGTGCCGCCTGTGGGGGCACAGGAACCGGAATCGATGTCGAAGGGGTCCTGGGTTGCAGGGAAGCAGACGACACGCGGGATCTCGGAGGCCTTTAGGCGGCCGAGTCGCGGTTAGAAAAATGTGGTTAATTGCCACTGTCTGCTTCACCGTCAAAAACTGCTGAGCGCAGTCCTCGACGGTGTTTACCAACAACCCACCCTGCGAGATGAGTGCATCAAGAAAGCGGACTTCCTTGGTGTCACTCTTCTGCACAAGGTATAGCCGGGGGTGTCTCTCCTGGACCACTACCGTGGACATCGTCCGACCCAGGGCCCGTGCCGCCGCCTTAGTCGTCCGTAGAGCGCTGTCAGCGGCGGCACGGAAATCCTGCATTATACCCAGGTCGGCCTTACCCTCGTGGGGCTCTCTCAACGCCTTGGCCTGGTGGACCTGCAGGCTGGCCATGGTGAAGAGAGAGGAGGCAGCCTTGGATGCCCCACCATCGAGGGAAGTAAGGGAGGTGGAGCTGGTTTTCACTGGAGCGGTCCGTGAGTGGAGCTTTCCAAGTTTTACACAGCTCCTCATGCACCTCCGGAACCCGGGTTAGCATGAATGACGTAGTTTCTGCTTCCTCCTAACTCGACCGCTGGGGGTGGAGCTCGGATTTGTCAGAGTCGGATGTCAGTCTCCCTCCGATGCTGCGAGCGACATCTCATCTACGTCACACATCGTTCCCGATGTGTGTGAATGAGAATCCGGACGGTATGCCACCGCCGGTTGGGGAACGTTCAGAAGAGCGAATCGGGGTGCGATCGGCCGTGAGCACTTAGCTGGCGGGTTTACGTTCGCAGAGTTCCCCATATCACTAACGCTGCTAACGTGGGTGGTCATCGGGGCCGTAGCCACAGATGTCACAGCCGGAGAAGCAGACGAAATGGTGGCTGGTTCCCGTAGGAAGACAGCCACCCGTGACCGCAACTTTCTGAATGACAATCTGCCCGCAGTGCGCGCAGATGTGTCAACGAACGCTGCTTCAGTGTGCTGGACGCCCACACACCTAATGCAGCGATCGTGTCAATCCCTTGCCGCACCCAAGAGAACAGCGGGACATGTCGTTCTCGATGTGTGTGCGTGAGAATCCGGACGGTATGCCACCGTCGGTTGGGGAACGTTCAGAAAAGCGAATTGGGGTGCGATCGGCCTGTGAGCACTTAGCTGGCGGGTTTACGTTCGCAGAGTTCCCCATATAACTAACGCTGCTAACGTGGGTGGTCATCGGGGCCGTAGCCACAGATGTCAAAGCCCGGGTAGCAGACGAAATGTCGGGAATGTCTTCCTACGGGAACCAGCCACCCGTGACCGCAACTTCTGAATGACAATCTGCCCGCAGTGCGGGCAGATGTGTCAACGAAGGCTGCTTCAGTGTGCTGGACGCCCACACACCTAATGCAGAGATCGTGTCCATTCCCTGCCGCACCAGAGAGAACAGCCGCGCTGGAGAATGCTCAGTCAGTCCTGAAAAGGACTTTTAGATAAAATCTCACACACCTCGGAACTGCCGAGACGCCCAGGGGAAGGTCGCTGCAGGTAGGGACGATCCGCTGCTACACGTCGTAGATCCGGCAATGTAGAAGAAGAAGAATTCATAGAATTCGTTCTGTTCGTAGTCATGAGCGAAGGCTCTGAAGAACAAAAGGTAAATGAATGCTGCACGCCGGCTTCCTTTTATACCGGACATCCGGGGGCGGAGCCCGGCATGCAAATTTCATTCGCCAAATTTCATTGGCCTTTTCTATAGTAGTCAGAGTTGATTGGTTCTCAAGGGCGAACCCCATCTGTCGTTCTCGACACAACGTCGAGGGACCGACAGAAAGGGAACACCAGTTATATGATGTCAACAACATGCATATAATCGAACCTGACTTTTCAATGTACCAGTGTTTTTGTCAGTACCCTCGTGAGCACGTGCTTGTGTTGTCTCTGTGCTGTGTCCAGTTACGTGTGTTGATGTCTAGCAGCTACACTCATCACTCCCTCGTTACCCTCAGTGCCTACACCTGGTGTCCGGTTATTTTCACCCTTACTTAATCCCCACCACTTCTCACTCCCATTGTGCTCTCGTCAACTCTAGTTGGTCACGCACGCTACTTGTTAGTAGATCTAGCCTAGCCTAGCCTAGCCTAGCCTGGCTTACCCAGGCAAGTCGAGTCCTTATTTGTTTATCTAGTTTTGTCTTGTTAAGTCGTGTCTTGTGGAATTCCTGTCTGCCTTTTCTCCCGTTACCCTATGGATTATTTACTCCTTCCAGTCATTCCCTGCTCCCCTACCTACTACGAGGATTCCCTGCCGTGGTCGCTTCTCCACCGTCTACTGGGCTGTTTCTCTCTCCTGCTGGGACTTGTACCATAGATCTGTCTCCTGTGGAATAACTGTGCACACTGTCGGATTGGTCATCTTGTGGAAGCTCGTCTCCTCACCGTCTATCAAGCAGCTGAGCGGGGACACTCTTCATCTAGTCGCTGGCACTGCCGTATGCTGGGTTTCCCAGTTGGCCTCGTAGCCAGCGCGGAGGACTACGGTCTTGGCTTCCTTCAAGTCGCTGGCGCTGCCGTATGCTGGTTTCCCAGTTGGCCTCGCAGCCAGAGACTCTGCCTTGAATTCCTATTGACTGTCTGTCCACCTGCCTCGAATAAACTATTTTACCTGCTATTGAATCCGTGTGTTTCTACCCTGACAGTTTTTTTCCCTCTTAAATTAAATGTTTAGCAAAGTTCCATACTAAGGTAAAGATGAACAAACATATAAAAATACGTTTTTTTTGTTCAACCCCTTTCTCTCCCTCCCCTGTTAACTTATGACTTATATCTCTTTACGTAACATAGTCCTTTGACCAATCTGGAGCATGACACACTATATGTGGACGTGCTAAACTAGGGGAAGAGACTAACAGCTGAGATGTCTGAGGTGCTTCCAGAGGCTTGAAAGTGTCTTCAACAGGAGGACCCATCTCAGATGTAGGAAGACAGGAGGAAACCAGAACCAGGTGAATAGCATTCCAAACTTTTCCATTCGAAAGGAGGTATGTTGAAAATTTTAACTCTACCTTCTCGGAAATATTAGACACAGTTGCTCCTCTGCGTTTAAAGAAAATAGCAGCCCAACACCGTGGTATAATGAACACACTCAGACTCTAAAGAAAGCGTCCCGGAAAATGGAGCGCAACTTTAAGAAAACTAATTTAGAGGTCTTTCATATAGCATGGAAGGATAGTACTCGAAAATACAGGAATGCCATATAAACGTCTATATCCGCCTACTTTTCATCACTAATAGAGGAAAACCATCACAACCCTAGGTTTTTATTTAACACCGTGGCTAAATTAACAAAAAATAAGTCGTCAGCGACGTCAGATTCTGATTATCAGCATAACAGTGATGAATTTATGAAGTATTTCACTAGTAAAATCCAAGATATAAGAGAAAAAATTATAACAATGCAACCTGTAGTGAAACCTGCTGAACAAACTAACTACAGCACCCCGAAGGAGAAATTGCAATTATTTTCTACAGTAGATCACGACTGTATATAGAGTACTTTCTATATGCAATAGCTAGAGGAAATTTTAAAAAAGTTTTGTCCTTAGTATTAGGTGTCGATACGTGAAGTACCATGACTTCAAAAGAATTTAATTTAAAATTAGACTTCTGAGAGATGTTAAAATATTGTAAAGTGCAGCGACACCTCCCCCTCTACCTTTTAGACGAGGCTCGTGTTTATAGTAATAATCTTGAGGAACGGATTCATTTAGAGTAATATATTCATCTGGCTTTAGCCATGTTTCTGTCAAACAAAGCATGTCTATTTTATGATCGGTTATCATATCATTAACAAAAAGTGCTTTATTTGAGAGAGATCTAATATGAAGCAATTCGAGTCGTAACAGTTGATTATCTGTATTTTGTTCATGTTTGATTTGTTTAACGTTTATTAAATTACTTTCAAGAGGTTTACGCAATATCTTATGTTTGCTAATCCGGGGGACAGACACAGTCTCTATTTTATGTTGTTTGTAAGAAGGGATTATTACATGTTGCATATTTTGTGTATTCTGTAACGCGAGACGGCAAGCAGACAGTTGGTTAAGCCATTCTGTCTCCTTCCTGATCTGGGCCCTAGGTAGTCAGACTTTAGCATTATTAAGACTGTGTGCCAAATTTCTAGAGAGGAGGGAAACCCCATCCCAGGGGGGATGGAGAGGAGACCATCTCGTTTCAACAGGTCAGGTCTGCCCTCAAAACTCTTCCAGTTATTTATAAAATCTATATTATTCTGCGGGCACCACTCAGACAACCAGCCATTTAGTGATGATAATCTGCTATAAATCTCATCACCACGGTAAGCAGTGAGGGGGCCAGAGAATATAACAGTGTCTGACATCGTTTTTGCGAGCTCACACACCTCTTTAATATTATCTTTAATGATCTCCGATTGACGGAGTCTAACATCATTTGTGCCGACGTGAATAACGATCTTACTGAATTTACGATTAGCCTTAGCCAGCACATTTAAATTTGACTTGATGTCAGGCGCTCTGGCTCCCGGTAAACATGTGACTATGGTGGCTGGTGCCTCTATGTTAACGTTCCGGACAATAGAATCACCGATCACTAGGGCACTTTCAACAGGTTTCTCAGTCGGTGCGTCACTGAGCGGGGCAAACCTGTTCGAGACTTTAATCGGAACGGTTGAGTGATGTTTTGTCCTGCGACTATGCCGTCTCACCGTCACAAAGTTTCCCAGCTGCAGGGGATTTTCAACCGGAACCGATCTGTGTGCGCTAACATTGCTCGCATCCAAAATGTTTTCTACGGTCCTAACACTCTTACTATCCTCAAATAAAGATTGGATGCGAGACTCTAATTCTAAGATCTTGTAAAACCCTCATGTAAAACTCACATGTAAAACCCTCGCCGCTGACAGAGAATGACATGAGGTGCAAATAACAACAATAGGAATAGAAGCCATGACTCACCGGGTATGAAGTGCAATCCTAACTTACCAAGGTTGCTTGATGAGTCTTAGTATATACACTTAAAAAGAGAAACAGTTAGCACACAAGACAAATAGGGGCAGATGATATTCCACAGTGTAAACGGAAGGCAAGCCAACATGCTAATATGCTAATATGCTAGCGGCATTACGCTTCAATTAATATAGGTTTAGAAAATAAAGTTATAAATAATTCGCCAACGACAGTGATGGGTAACGATAGTAAAATACACTAATATTAAGACCAGGAACAAATGTGAGGGGAAGCAAGTGTCAGAGGATACAAACTAGCCGCTGGCACCGATGCAATCAGGAACCGAATGTGTTTCAGACGCAACCTGAAAGTGAAATGCTTGCTCAATCGGATTCAGGTCAGGTGATTGACTTGGCCACTGCATAACAGTCCACTTCTTTCCCTTCAAAAACTCTTTGGTTGCTTTTGCAGTAAGCTTTGGGTCATTGTTTGGGTCAATGTTGCTTTTGTCAGCAGTCACATCCTCAATAAATACAAGAGAACCAGTTCCACTGGCAGCCATACATGCCCACGCCATGACACTACCACCACCATGCTTCATTGATGTATGGTATGCTTAGGATCACGAGTAGTTCCTTTCCATCTCCATACTCTTCTCTGCCCATCACTCTGGTACAAGTTGATCTTGGTCTCATCTGTCCATAGGATGTTGTTGCAGAACTGTGAAGGCTTTTTTAGATATTGTTTGGCAAACTCTAATCTGGCCTTCCTGTTTTTGAGGCTCACCAATGGTTTATATCTTGTGGTGAACCCTGTGTATTCAATCTGGTGAAGTCTTCTCTTGATTGTTGACTTTGACACACATACACCTACCTCCTGGAGAGTGTTCTTGATCTGGCCAACTGTTGAGAAGGGTGTTTTCTACACCAGGAAAAGAATTATTCGGTCATCCAACCCAGTTGTTTTCCGTGGTCTTCCGGGTCTCTTGGTGTTGCTGAGCTCACCGGTGCGTTCCTTCTTTTTAAGAATGTTCCAAACAGTTGTTTTGGCCATGCCTAATGTTTTTGCTATCTCTCTGACGGGTTTGTTTTGTTTTTTCAGCCAAATGATGGCTTGCTTCACTGATAGTGACAGCTCTTTGGATCTCATCTTGACAGTTGACTGCAACAGATTCCAAATGCAAAAAGCACACTTGAAATGAACTCTGTCCTTTAATCTGCTCATTGTAATTGGGATAGTGAGGGAATAACACACACCTGGCCATGGAACAGCTGAGAAGCCAATTGTCCCATTACTTTTGGTCCCTTAACAAGTGGGAGGCAACAGACTTATCCCTCCCACTCCTCCGTATGCTTTGAACCGGCAGCCTGACGAGCGGGTCTGTGATGTGGCGCCGTAATGGCACTGGGCCAGATGGCTGCTTGTCGAAACTGGATTATCTTACCCTGTTGCAAGTCTTGTCTATGGTGTTTTATGTGTATCTGTTTTTCTCTCCACTTCCCTCATGTTTGCTGTTTTCTTCTTAAATCCATTTCGTTACACTGTACTTGTTATATGTGTAATGACAATAAATTGAATCCAATCCAATCCAATATGCACACTGTTGTAATTCCTACACCGTTCAACTGATTGGAATGTAAATACCCTCAAATAAAAGCTGACAGTCTGCAGTTAAAGCACATCTTGTTCGTTGCATTTGAAATCCATTGTGGTGGTGTATAGAGCCAAAAATGTAAGAATTGTGTCGATGTCCCAATATTTATGGACCTGACTATATATATATATATATATAATGGTGTTAGCGTATTGATTGTCATCCATTACTATTCGATCATGTTCTCAAATAGGCCCTATCAAGGGCCTTTGTCTCCACCTCATGGCCTATCGTGGCCTCTGTATTCATGTTGTGGCCTATCGAAGCCTCTGTCTCAATGTTTTGCCTATCGAGGCCCCGTTTAATGTTGTGGCCTATCGAGGCCCCGTGTAAATGTTGCGGCCTATCAAGGCCTTAGTCTCAATGTTGTGGCGTGTCAAGGCACTGTGTAAATGTTGTGGCCTGTCAATGCCTCCGTCTAAATGTTGCGGCCTATCGAGGCCTCTGTCTCAATGTTATGGCCTATAGAGGCCTCGGTCTCAATGTTATGGTGTATCGAGGCCTCTGTCTCAATGTTATGGCCTATCAAGGCTTGTTTCAATGTCATGGCCTATCGAGGCTTTCATCAACACATCGTGGATTATCAAGGCTTCGTTAACTCTTGTACCGCCATTGACGAGTTATCTCGTCCTTTAAAAAAAAAAACGGTTCCCCGCCAAAGACGAGTTATTACGGCAAGCAGTGTTTGTACTGTTGTACAGCAGGTGGCGCTATTACACTCCTTTGGGAAAAAGTACAGAATCCCAGAACCTAGAACGTATATGTTTTGCGGTTATTAAAGAATGTTCTGAGTGGAATCTGGGCGGAATGTTTGACAAAAAACTTTAATTATCTCAGCTGTTTAATCAAAGTGATGAATTTTTGTAGAAACCTACCCACATCTAAGAAGTGATAAAAAACGAACAAATGAAGATGGAAGAGACTGTTCTTTCATTTGACATATTGATTGTCCATATACTATATACTTTATTTGAGTGCTTCTTTAATCTCATAAAATGAAAATGTTGCACTGTTCTGCTAGTTTAAGACTCAAAATAGGCATAGACATTTTGGATATAAATTTTGCTTTTTATGCTGCTCACACGTTGATCGATCACTACACATGTTTGGTAGATGAATATTAATCCATCATCTGATCTTTAAATGATTGCATTTGCAGTCCTTGGCAACAGATCCAATGTCTTCGGTCCTGTTCAGCGTTTCACGAGAGAAGGAGGAGGAATATAGAGATAAAACTCACAAACTAGTCATCAAAACGTGGGTGATTGTATGATAAAACTATTGTATCAAACTCAAATACGGGTTGGCTAATTAGGCTAGTCGCTAAAGCATCAGATTTTAATTTTGCGAAGTTGAATTGTTGACACTTTTTTTCTATTCGTCCCTAGTAAATTATAATACTAAACACTTAACATATTCCCAGTAGTATTAATGGCAATGGCAAAACTTAACCATTATGTGCCACCCTAAGATTTGTACTGGCCCCTTTGTGCTACCCCATAACAAATTCCTAAAGGCGCCACTGCTGTTAATGTGGTTAAAAAAATAAACCTAATCAGTAGATCTTTTTTTGCATATTACAAAATTTATCATGTGTGACTCCAGTCCAGGCAAACGTCTCAAAATCGAATTATATAGATAATGAGCATCATAGTTTGATTTTAAGCATCAATTTCCCTGTGATTTCCATCTTTGACATGGCCTAACCCACTCAATATTAAAGACAACAATATTAGATTTACACAAAATTTACATTTTGAAGGATGATTTTATGTAGAAAATTGTAAATCACAAAAAATGAAAGTTGTAATATTTTAAAGGAGCAAAGTGGAGATTGCCGGCGGAATCAAGTGGTGAGGTTACGAATTGCAATCCTTTTCTATCACTACAGTTGAAAAAACAATAAACGCTAAAACAATTCTCAATTCAATTCAACTTTATTTATATAGGGTTTTCACAATGTGCATTGTTCAAAAGCAGCTTTACAGGGGCAAACAGGAAAAACAGAAAAGGTAAAACACAGCACAGTGAATGGTGTTTATAGAACGAGCAAGATCATTCTAATAAATAATATCTAATAAATAAATAAATGCAGTCTCCCGGTGAGCAAGCCAACACTGCCCAGCTGTGGCGAGGAACCCAAACTCCAATGATTGATTAATTGGGAGAAACAAGGCTCAGCCTGGAGGGCCAGATCCCCTCTGACGTGTCAAAGCTGCGCTCAGTGACTCCGACCAAAAGCCACCTAGCAAATATCCACGAGAAAGAGGGAGAGCCCAACATCCCAGAAAGTCCCAATCGCCGAAAACCGTTCAGGTTCAACCCGGTCCCACACCATGATCGACACCTGAAAACAGAGGAACAACCAGGGAAATAGTAATGGCATGTTGTAACTTTATTCCTCTGTTGTCTGACATCGACCACAAAAAAAGACCAAACCGGACCCACACAGCCCCAGCAAATGAATCCCCCCACCACAACCAACGGGTCCCCCACTCCCCAAAAACACCCACCCAGGAACCTTCAATGAGGGCCACTGAATGCAGCTATAACTTTAAACTGCTGACATGTGATGTAAGTTTGCATTAAATACCAAATATTGTAACTTCAGCATTAATGTGACAAGTAGTCCGTCTTTGCTCTTGGTTGGGGATGGAGTGGTCTGAGCTGGGATGGTCAGATGGTCCGATGGTCCTATTTCTCTTGGGTGGTGGTGGAATTGCCTTAGATGGAGCTGGGATGGTCAGTCAGTCTGCAGCTGTAGCTGGCGTAATCTCTAGTTGGGAAGGGGCATTTGTCGATCATCTGGACCTGGCGGAATTTCTCCCTGCCTCGGGATGGGCATACCGCCTTTGGAGGATTTAGTTCTTCTAGGTGTTATCAAAAGTCCTGAGTTTCGAGATCTTAGAGAGCGTGATGGGTTGTAATGTGATAAAAGCTCAGTTAAGTAAGTAGGGGCTAAACCATTTAAGGCTTTGTAAGTAATTCTAATTACAATACTAGTGATCTAAAATATGGAATTGTACGCTACGAATGTAAAACTGAAAAAAGCGTATAGACAGTTTCAGAGGCAACATAAAAAAGCATTACTGAATGTGGCTAAAACCTAATTCTGGTAGACCTTTGCAAATAATAATTGAGAGTTTTAATTACATTTTTAAACAATTAATATACTGTGGCAAAGGGGGCGTGGTCTGGAGTCTGGAGAGAGAGACAGGAAATCGGCGGGGAATAAGTAGGTCAAAGCCCGATTGTAAACACCTGTCTGTAATTACAGCGATTGGCGAGAAGAGGATAAAGGCCAGCACAAGGAGAGATTCGTTTCTGAGAGTTCGGGTGAAGAAAGGACGGTATTGAGAGGACGTATACCGGAAACAGAAAAAAGAAACCTTATGCTCCAGGAGGCCATAATTAACTATAATTTGCTTTTGAGGAATAAAAGAATCTTACCAGCCATACAGACCCCGTCTCCTTTCTTCCGTAAAAAGAACCTTTCCTACATATACACTTAACTATCTGTAAAAATTGATATAAATTAAATATGAAATTACAATCAACTAGCAAAGACCAAAAGTTAACCTTGGGTGTGACTGATTAAACCCTCTATAAAAACAAGAAACTGAAAATATTCCAATAATATATGATTGAAGGCGTGGGTACTTTAGAGGTTGCTATGAAAATAATCACAAATCGGAGCCGAAAAATAAATATACGTATGCTTCATCCTCTCATTCACATAATTCGTGCTGCTCTATACATAGATAAAAGATGCACATAACAATATATTCTCAGACAGATGCATGATCCTACCTGAAGACCACTCATATTGTCAAGATTTTTACAGAATGAATGCAGACAAGCTCTTCGGACGCTTCTAAAAGTCTTTATTTATTTAATGAACTAGTAAAAGAAGATTCAAACATGAAAAGTAACATTCCCATTACAATTAGTAGTAAAAACAGCACAGACTTGGTCAATTACATTGCCAAACAAGTGAAAAGAAACTGGCCAGTAAAATTGTGCAATATTATATTATATTATAAAGGTATCAGGAGATAAAAACACCTATGAAACACTAAACATTCTGCGGGAATAATAATCAGTGTAAAATAATCTATGAAATAGAGGCTACACAAATAAGAACAGTTCTAATGCCTTAGAATGCAGATGCTGGGCGAGGTTTTTAATACGACACAGACGAACATTCTGTGCATCTCCAGCGCCATACACTCTATATATGTGATACCTCTCTTTCTCCTTTAGTGCAAAATCCAGCTCATTGGCAGACAGGTGGATAAAATGTCTCTCTCTCTTTATCGTTGTCTTGACCTCCACAAAGATCTCCCTTGTTGTGCCGGCTCTTGGCCCCTTATTTGCAAACGTAACCTTGAAGTCACAAGGCTGGCCGCTCTCTCCTTTTTCATTGAACCAGGTGATTTCAATGGGCCCATAATCACCTCCGTTCTCTTTCCAGTGAGAGAGGAAGGAGAAAACCAGTTGCTCTCCCCATTGTCCAATACAGGCTGCATCGTCAAATTCTTTGGAGATCACCAGAGTTTGGGGCATGGTGCAGTCCAGGTCCAAATCCTCCATGACGGCCTCTGGAGCAATCGGTTTGGTCCACACTGCATTATCTAGAGACACGAGTGGTCGCTGTAGGGTTTCACCTCCCTGAAACTGGCTTGAGACCATCTCTGGTACTTGAGCTGTATTATGGCCTCTGGAATTACAAGATTTTAAAAATGAAGTGTATATGAGTAGCAATCAACACCAGTGATCATTAAAGAATCAAATACATACAGTGGTGTGGGAGTCTCTGTGGTGCCTTGTTCGACTGCTGTAGGTGTTGGGTTGGTTTTGTGGTGGTGGGGAGTTTTTTCCGGTTCATCTGCGTTTGACTTCACAGGTTGAGGATGAACCTTAATGTCTTGCATAGTGAGCTCTTCCTTCATCTCTGTAGAACCAGGCCTATCTGTAAATGGGGTTAAAATAAAATACACGATCAGTAGATCTTTTTTTAGATAATGCAAAATATATCATGTGTGATTCAAGCCCAGGCAAAAGTCTCAAAATCTAATAATATAGATAATGAGCATCAAAGTTTGATTTTAAGCATCAATTTCCCAGTGATTTCTATCTTTGCCATGGGATTTAAATAGATTTTACACACTTTTGCTATAGAATTCCCCCATGTGGTTGATAGGTGCAATTCAGTAACCAATGTTGTTAATAATGTCGCTGCATAAGCTTCCCTGTGGGCAGGGCAATACATGTGAATTTATTTAGTAAGCTGATGGAACTGGCGAATGCAGAAACATCGTTTGAAAACCATTTCACACTCTTCCACATGCAGGGGATGGGCAGGGTTTGTGTACAGACCCGAAACACGAAACTTAAACAGTGTGGTTGTATCTGCTATTAGGCTGCTCAGGCAGCAGTGCAAGTAGAATTTGTCTGGTTAAGAGTTGTTAAAATACCGAAACAATTTTAGAGACATTATTTCAAGGTCGAAAAGTACATAGTGTTGTATTAAGCATTATTTACATTTACATTTAGCAGACGCTTTTATCCAATGCGATTTACAGGTTGGGTAAGCAATGGAAGCAATTGGGACAGCATAAATACAACAAAAGCATAAGATCATCAAAAAAGAAGACTGGTCTCATTTAACTTAACACAGTATACAGAGCTGAGTTTTTTTTTTTTTTGTATAGCATTATTTAGAAATATCACATTTTCTTTAATTTTTTGCGAACCTAACTTGTTTTAATGTGTTTTAGTTTTTACATAACACATTTTATTAAATAAATACAGTGGCTGCTTGGTCAAGATGACTCAATAAGTAATTTAGGATCAAATAAATCTAAATGCATCAAAACATCATCATTATATATTTTTTGCCGCTAATAGGACATGAGGAAGCGTTGGGTAATTGGATAGGGTAGCAGGACCAATAAAGAACCTTCGAGATCGGAATCGAAGTCGGGTCGCCATGAGTGCCGTTATATTTCAGCAAACTAACCACAAGGCTATATGTGCTGAACAAAATTTTTACTCTTCCGAAACTGTGCTGACCAGTTGTGCGTGAGGTGCTTTCACTTGTCCTGGGACCCTGTACGTGTTGAAGTCCTAGATCTACGTGCACTGGAGGTTCTCCAGTTCGTTGATGGACGTTCATGTTGGATGAGCTCCTATCCATTCCAGAACCTGAATGACCTGTCGCCATCACAGGAGCCGGTGAAGGAGCAGCAGGAGGAGGCCACATCTTCATCACATCCTCGACAGCCTGGCTGCCTAAATTCACAAAACGTACATGCTTTAGGAACTTGATCATTGTCAACACTACCAAAGTCGGTCTTAGAATATGGTCACATGTCAAAGGACTCAATATTCATATTATTAATCTGATCAGAATGGGCAACTTTTTATATTCAACAAAATTTCCAAAACATCATCTATCAACAGCATAATTTTGCATATATATTTATGATTCACCAGCTGTCATCTGTACCTGAACTGCCTCCACCTGTTTTATTGAGAGAGGCTTTGGGTGGCCAGCACACCAGCCTGTCATCTTTATTCTGATCGGTCTGCATTTCCTCCTCCTGTACAGCTCCTAATGGATGGACCATAGGCACTGCAAACAAAGACACGGCAAATAAACCGTTTGCAGTCGCAAACGCAGACTGTAACAAATAGGTATATCATACCAAAATGGTATTTCAAAATCAAAAATTTGATTGTGTGTGTTTATAAGGTTTTTACAGTGATTATTAATTTTCGTCCTGACTCACATACAGCCGAGCGAAGAGATTGTGTGTGTGTAGAGAGAGAGAGAGAGAGAACGAGAAAACTCTTCCTCTCGCCCTGGCAACAGCTGCGCTTTCATGTCAGCGAGCAGAGCGGCAAACAAACCCCAATTAGCATATGTACCCTCTGTATATGGTACGAGCATGTATGAGGGAAATTATGAAATGAGGGCAAGCGGCGCAGATTAAAGAGGAAAAGAGAAATCAAAAGGATAAAGACAGACGTTAATTTCGCAGCAGTGCTTTACATGAACCGCTGTGAGGAAGAGCAGGAGATTAGTGGGAACTCATTGTCCCTTTGGCTCATGTTAGAGACTTGCGCTGCAGCCTCACCGTTATGCTCTTTTTTTACTTCCACTTGCTTGGGTGCCGGGACCTCCCACAGTTCCTCGTCTGGAGGGAGTTCTAGAGCGTTCTCCCTGTCCAGGTACTTTCTCAAAGCAGCTTGGTCCTGGGTTATACACAAGAAAACACACATGAGAAGTCACGTAGACTCATGAGCAGGAATCATCTTCTTGTATTGTGCTTTAACAGCTTTAAATGGAAAAAAACACCAAAAAGTGCCATATATACAGCATGTTGCAATATGATTACACTTGGACCATTATTGTCTGTTTGTCTATTTAATTTAGTTTAGTTTTCCTTAGCTTGTGATTGTTAGTTTAATTTTCGGTTTTTAAATTTTTCAAAGCATTAACTGGCAGCAAACATTTTACTTGCTTAATTTTACACGGGAAATCAAATGGGGAAATTATTACATTTAACAAATACGATTTTAAAGGTTTCAAATTGTATAAATGTACTCTAATTCAAAATAAAAAAATAGAGGTAATAGTTTTATTTTAGTTAGTTTTAGAGAAATTAAAATTTATTTATAATTTATTATTTATAACAGTTATGTATTATTTATTATACTAGATGCACCGATATATCGGCATATCATCGGTATCCGCAGACTAAAACAATTTTTACAGTTTAAAAACAGCCGATGATCAGGGCCGATATATCCTGTGGTAGCGAACCCTCAGGGCCCTCTGATGACTAAAACTATCGTAAGAAAATAATATAAAAAAACGTATTAAAATAATAGAAAAATATTATTTTCAATAAAAATCGGCTGATTTGCACGTTTGTTTATGTTGCTTAACGATAGCATTATTTGAAACAAATGATTTTGAATGGTTTGTTTTAAATTGAACATATTTGGCAAATTTGCTGTTATTCTGCATAACAGTGACATTTTATCAGATAAATGGTATATTTACTATGGTCTGTTCCATATGTTTAGTTCACTGGAACGTTACCAGTTTAATATAAAGATTTATTATAATCATAGTTTATTAGCTGGTGAATCTCGGTTTACCGTCTGCTAGAGCAGCACCGTTTTTTTTGCTAATGGCGGTCTCATGAGGTGCCGCTTAACATTTTATTAACAACAGTACAATCCTAATATTCATGTGTGTGCAGCGCATTTCACAGATGATTGCTTCATGAACCTGGGAGAGATCAAGGTCGGCTGTGTACAAAAACTTCTGTGGGGCAATTCCAACCATTACACCTTTGCAAAGACAGTCTGGGGCTTCAGAATTAATTATGTAAATAATTAAATAATGCAGTCGGAGTTATAATACCACGTATCATTTTTCTTCCAAGGGGTAGAATGGGAGTGAATGGGGTGCAATTTTTAAAGCTCCAAAAGATGCATCCATTGATCAAAGAACGGCTCTGTGGTCTTAACAAAGATCTATTGAAGCGAATCGATGCGTTTGTTTAAGAGAAATATCCATATTGACAGCGTTATTAACGTTAATGTCTAACTTGCGTTATACCTCGGCTGCGCCTGAACCTAAGGCTAACTTCTGGCAAATGACGCAGGAAGTTCCGGTGAAGAATGCAAAAAAAATAGTTTTGTTCTAATAGGATACCTTTTCCTCTGTGCGGGAGCTTTCGTCACAATCCTTTGCCGGAAAAACAAGCAATTACAGGCTCCTCTTTGAAAGAGCACATCATTTGAATGACGTGTTTTTACAAGGATACTCTGATCTCTGTACTCACATTTATCCAGGGAACAAGGCCCAGCAGAAAGCTTTCCAGCACTTTCCCAAGAGTCTTTTCTGTGGTGAACAATTTCACCAGCTCTCTGCGAAAACACAAACAGTGATGAATAATACTAATTGTTTATTTCTGTTGCGAGGACATTCTATAGCAGACATCATGGGACATCTTTAAAAACCTGACACTACACAGTAACATAGGAGACGCTGTACCTGCAGATGTCCAGTTTGGCTGAGAGATGATCTTTGTGGATGTATAGCTCTTTTTTATCTTCTAGAAAACATATTATATCTTCACTCTCAAAGACTGGATCCTTCTCGGACAACTCAAGCCGATAATGAATATACAGCTTGCCCACCTGTAAAAATCCCAATTCATATTTTATAGCGCTTTTAATACAGTAAAGAAGGGAAAAAACTGGATTAAATATACAGTATAGAATACATAACAAAACAAAAATGCTATCATTTTACTCCTTTCTAAAAGAAAATGATGCAATAACCAGCAAGTATCTAGGAGCCACACAAACAGATCCGGATCTGGGTTTGCATTCACAAGAATGTTCCTCAAGCAGAGGTGTGCGATATTGGGCAAAAAAAAGATTTCCAGACGTCTGATTTCTGAATTCCATCCATTTAAAGGTGTCATATGGCACGAATACATGTTTTTCTGTGTCTTTGGTGTGTTATAAGTTGCCCATGCATGTATTAGACATGTAAAATTTCTAAAATGTAAGTGTCCGAACAACAGATGCATTCTATCTTTAAGCGACTGCTCACCCCGACCTGCCTGAAACACCTTGTGTCACCACACCCCCAAAAATCTACGTCCGTAGCCCAAATATATACGAGGTGGGCGTACCTGTCAGTACAATTGCTTTGGAACCTGATGTTCCAAATATGGTTAGAGGCGTTACATTTCCATCACAGTCTTGCAGTATTGCCCAATCACTATGCACTGGTTAACTGACCAATCATCACACACCTTGCTGTTCAGAGCATTATTGAGCTTTGTAAAAAATCTGTGCGTTTCAGCAAGAATGGGCACAGAGGAGATACAAACTTGCACGGTATGTGGAAAATTCTGCTTTTTTGAAACTTCAAGAGTAAGTAACATTGGATTTTTAAGGTCCTACTTTGGTTTATGGAATGTCCAACAACAAGTTTATTTACATAGAAGGTGTAAAAAGACTATTATGTCATAATAAAAAGCAGTTATTCTTACATTACTTCTTGACTGACTCTCAAATGATTTGTTCCACGATTCATCCGTCTAATCCCATCCTATCCGCTAGCCTGGTGTCATTTGATTGGTCAGATTGTGTAGTCTGTTGTGATTGGTCAAACGCGTTCGGCATGTGTCGCAAACAGAATGTCTATCATCATTACAGGAGTGTGCTGTGAATGGTCAAACGCGATCATCATGTCTCGCAAATGGAACGCCTACCGTCATTACTGGATTACGGTTTACAGGTGGTTGGATATTATATACAGTGTATAGATAGAGATGGCGGGATTTTACCTTACCAGTTTGAACCCCAGTCTGATGAAGAAACATCCGAAGACGATAGTAGATAATAGATAGACGATAATAGCTTAAACACTTAAACTAGTTCAGAGCTAGATAAACAAACTGTAATACCTTAGAAATAACGGTAAAAAAAAACCATAATTACATTAGCGTTAAATGCATTAGCTAGACACAGAGATAAGGTTCACAACTATTTCTTGAAGTTAAGACAAATATTAATTGTCACACTTACAAGTTGTGATTCGGTGGAGCTAACAGGTCCAAATAAAAGTTGGTATTTCCCCGTTTCAATGATAGTCATTTAACATATCCTGCAGTGAACGCGCCAAGAATATTGAGGCAATCTTCGGTGAAATGACGTGCGCACAGTAAAACCTGGGGGTTATACTCCTTTAGTGTCGTTTGAAAGATGAATTGTAACCATTGTTTCCTCAGAAGTTCTGCCTTTGGTAGTTTAAATAAGACGGACTTAGTTTAACAACGTAGAACACAGGTTCTAGGCATGAACAAAACAAACAAGATTTGCTATATTATCGCACACAATATATCTCGCACACTCCTAACCTCAAGCATCCATACCTGTCCAAAACTCAGCGAGTTAATCTGATTTGCAATGCCAGCAGCCTTCAGCTCACTGTAAATGTCTTTGAAATCCCCATGCTAAATTATATTTCATTCTGCTGTATATAACACATACCTTTAACTACAATAGTCTCTTCTTAATTTTTACTTGTACATATTTACATAAACACATAACTTTACTCTCTTAAGCTTTGCTCTTATGTTTATTGTATTGTATTTCTTAATTTTTTATACCCATAGGCCCCATCTGTGTAACTGTATTCAATTGTTTGATGGTCTCTGTGTGTTGTTGCTGATTCTGTGTACTGGATGCTCCTGTCACCAAAACAAATTCCTTATATGTGCAAACATACTTGGCAAAAAAGCTCTTTCGGATTCTGATGCACACGCATCAAAAACGAGCTACAGTGTGGGGGAGGAGAGTGAAGTTTTCTGTGCTGTCTCCTCAAAACGTAGGCTGCGACAATTTCTAGTGACGTAGATAAACGGCGGTTAAGAGTCTCGGACTCTCACGTCTTGTTTGCGGGATTCAGAGTTGACTCCCTATTTTACAAGCCAATAACTTTATTATTCATTCCCCTTCAGACTTACAACTTGGCAGACTGCTTACTTTCAAACATGGCAACATAACACATTGCATGAAATGTAATTTTCATAATCTAATGTTACTTACTCTTTAAATCATGTATACACATTGCATAACATCTAAAACAAACGATAATATTATTAGTTTTATTAGTTATGACCCCTTTAAGAGCACACATGAGCTGACAGAGACGTTGCTAACGCGCTGTGAATGTGCACGTGACAATTATTTGTGAACACTGAGTGCTGTTTTTCGTGAAGCTTAAAAAAATGCATGACATACTCGATAATATGATTTTGCACATGGCTAAAACAAGATTTTCTATATTATTGCACATAATATTTCACGCACACTCCTAACCTCAAGCATCCATACCTGTCCAAATCTCAGCGAGTTAATCTGTTTAGCAATCCCGGCAACCTTCAGCTCACTGTAAATGTCTTCAAAATCCCCATGCTGGTAAATGAACCTCTGGATATAGGGGACAATCTGTCGCACCAGGTTCTGCACAGAAGGGCAAGGCCTGTAGCTCTCAGTCTGTGGTTCGGTGGACACATACTGGGAGAGTCTTTTCACCCCGCAGATCTCCAGGAACAACTCTCTGTCTGCTTCGCTGAACGCCTCCTTCTCATTCAGTTTACCTGATGACAAGAAAAACCTAAAATTCAGCTTTGAATAATCCTGAACATTTATTACAATAACACAAACACTTTTGTTTGTTTTCCTTTGTCTTATTAATGTGTTACCTTGTTGTTTGGATTTGTTTGCTGCTTTCTTCATGCCAGACGGTAGGTTGAGCAGACAAATCTCATGATGCGATTTGAAGATCTTCTCCAAGTGCGGACTGTCGGCTATCATGGGCTTGTGTGCTAACGTCACCCAGCCGTTACTCTTGGTGGGGAACACTCTTTTGTGAGAAATCATTTCTGTGAAGATTATTAGAATGTTCTCTTTATAGTCCAGAAAGAGAAATTTGCCAATGAAACCAAGGTACAACTAGCTTTTTTTAGTTGATCTCACCTTTGAGAGAGCAGCAATAGTCGGGGTTCAGTTGAGGAACTTGATCTTGTTCTCCAAGAACATGCATTTTACATTTATCAGCTTTAGACAAATGAGGGTAAGTGTGTTAAATGGAAACAAATACCAGAGGTGTAAATAATTCAAAATGTGTAAGTTAACATAATGAATTAATTCTCTTACCTAGCTTGGCAAAGATGACAGACACGTCTTGGACAACATCCACTGTAGCAAGAGGTGATGACTCACAAACAGCTTCCAAAAGGGCAACATACTGCTTCATAGATGGATTGAGCTCCACATTGAGAGACTGCAATTATATCAAAGATTACTGAGAAGAAAGGTATTCTTGAATTACTATTAAAATGCTGCTTGTGGAAAGGAAAAAGGAAAAACCTGAAACGCACGTTAAACATGCTCTTCATGTCATGCAATCCAGTATAAAATGGTGCAAGTAGTTTAGGCTCCTGTATCCCGCTGTCAGGCTTTCGAATCAGCTCCTTGTACCTCTGAAACATGCCTGTCGGATCATTCCAGCAAACCTCTTTCAGATGGTAGAACCGTCCAGAGCACCATTCCTCCTTTCTTTAAGCAAGCACGAGAAAAAAAATGATATCGTCGCTGTCTTTCCGAAAACTTGGATGGAAGGTTCTAAGAATATTTTGTAGAGTGGTTTTAAAAAAAATTCATGAATATGGTCAATGAAAGGATGTCCTTCTTAAATATTTTTTTACACATTTTATTGCAATTTTTGCAACCTGTTATAAAAAATCTGATGATGTCTAAATACTGTTTAAAACCTTTGTGTGATTTTGTTTAGTAATAGTCATTTTATTTCTATTGCCATCTTGGTTACCATTACATATCGGTAAAGCAAGGAGACTGTTTTGAAAGCATTTTTTAAACAGATTTTTTACTTTAGACTTTCATCGGACGAGCTTGCCTGGACGAGTTAACTTCCGGTATGTGTCTCTAAATCTTTTCCATGGCTATAATGATAAATTCAATAATTTAACAGAATATGTCAAAATTATGACAATTTTACTCTGCAATAAAAAACATAATATGCGTCTCAAATGCTAACCAAATTTCCTCAAAGAACACAAATAGCTTTTCTCAGTATGTAACATGTGTACATCTGACCTGTTATACTCAATGAAGACAGCAGGTGAGCGTTGAAACAGGTCTTTAAACTTGACGTTAGAACACTGGTCATTCAGGTAAAGATACACTGCGTGCATGTGCTCGACGGTTGTGGTGAAGTCAGCTCCCTCAGGCTCCACTAAGAGATCCTCTGAAACCTTAGTGCACCAACACTTCAGATAGCCGATAATGTCGTCCACCTGCACAGTGTGTCTCATTCCTGCACAATCATTTCAGGTTAAAAAAGGGCATGCTGATATCAGCCAAAGACCGACATTATATTTTACTATGTAGCACTGATCTGATCAGCAATCAGTTTTGCTTTGAATTATGAAAATACTGAAGAAAAATCTCAACTGACTTTAAAATCCCAAACCAACTAGCTGTACCTATTTGTCTGGTGAATTCACTGGGTTCCATGTGGACATAGTCAACGTGGGATCCAAGTAGTCGATGTACATCAGTAGAGTAGATGTAGACAGATTTCGGCTGTAGATAGTTTACGTGCTGTTCGTCTCCCCATGGTGGCCTGCATGTTGGTACCCAGAGCAGCTGGGTGAGATTGTGGTAAAAAGAGGAATTTGCATTTCTGATAAAATGTCCCTGGCTGTCCGAGGCCTGCACTCTGAGGTACTGTGAGTATTTCTCTCTGTAACAGAACAAGACAGACTCTCATGTAAAAAGATGTAGGGTGTGCTGAGGCTTTAGATGAATAAATGATAGATTGTTTGAGTGCAAATTATCAGCATACAGTACAAACAAACACAACAGTGAAAGAATACATTTGCAGGCAGAGTTAAAACATGGTGCTGTGAGGTGGCTCAGGCGAGGTCTACTAACGGGCGAGACAGATTGAGGCTGAATGACTCACGCTGTAGCTAGAGACCAGGGAAGCCGGTGATATGTAATGTCAGGAAGCTAAATTAAAATACATGGAATTTCATAAGCGCATTTGAAGCCACCAAAGTCAACCTATAAAAAACTTTTGCAGCACAGTTTTGGTGTGACTTACGCTCTTGCATTTGTTCGAGAGCACTACTAAATAGAAGGATGCATGCGAGTCTGAAATAGAATATGACATTGTTTTAACCCTCCATTTACATCTTAAAAATAAATGGATTTTTATGATTTAACCTGAAATACATAATTAATTAAAATATTTAATTGAAATATACTACAATTTTTTTTTTTTAGTACATTTAAAAAGCTAGGCTAATAAGGTACTACACACCGTCCGAGACTAAGAATACCCCAAACAAAGCACTTTAAAGCTTATGAGATCGGAAAGGATTTAAAAACAGACGATGACCGTGCGTTGTTCCTTCAAAATCAGTGGGCTTCAACACTTTGGAGTAAAGCTCAATACAGGAGACTGAGGATAAGTAAACTGAATTTCGCTTAAGGGATAATTAACAGCCAGCCGGTTATCGCAGAACGGAGGGTCTTGTGTCACACTGAAGGGATTTATTTTGTGACAACAGCCACCTCCTTGTACATTATCTCGCTTATTACACGGCTACTTGCCACATAGAGAAAAAACTGGACATAACATGTGAATTTTAAATATTTTATTAGCAAATTTTAACGAATGCAGACCTTCCGCGAGAAAAAGCTGTTTAGTTTTGGTTCCAAGTAAGAAACGACGTTCAAATGTCACGAACAGGTGAATTGGTTTAACATTTTGTAAATATAATTTCATATTTTAAAAGACATATTTATTAATATTTTTTGTGTAATATTAAACTGCCCCACTCAAAATGATTTGCGGCATCTGGTTTACAGGGTGTTATTAGTTTTGAGGGGGTGTTATTTGAAAAGAACAACCTTTGGAATGTTGCAACTGGCCAATCAGAATCAAGCTTTCAAATGAGCCGTGTAATTAATAAGATTATGATATAGCTTGCTGATTGATGCTTTGGTAACTGGGTGACTAAATTCAGATTTCCGCTTGAATTGCCATAGCCCCATATTTATGAATGGAGTAAATCAGAAGAATCGTGTTGTCTTTACCCTGAATCCCAGTTTTCGTCCAACAGTTTCATTAGAGCTTGTCTTTGCTGTAGTTTCGCGTGAGGTGAGAGGTGGTTGGCAGTAAGCAACGTATGAAACTCTGCACAGTGCTGATCTTCAATGATATACACCCCATCTGCAGGCTTAGACCACACTTTACTCTCCAGTGCCCATGAACTAGACGCCTGAGAAACAGAGAGAGAGATTATATATGTCATCCAGCCTCGTGTGACTGATCATCGAAATAAATAGATAGAACCATGTTTTAATATCATGGTTATGTCAATATTGCTAAATTGTGACAGCCCTACCCCAAACAATAAACTAGTTTTACTATTTAAAATTACACCAAGATGTCTTATTGAAAAGATGAAATTAGTGTAAACTTCATTTTACTATATTTTTCTTAGATCTACTACATATTTATCAAAAAATATACAATTTAACAGTGGCTATTTGAAACTGTTTTGTATAAAAACTAAACTACATCATAGCAAACATTAATTAAGATGAAAATAGCATATTATTAAAAAACAGATTATATTTAAAAAAAATCCTTTGATTAGCCTTTTCCCTTACAAAATTTGAATAAAACCCCATTAATATAAATCAGTCCAATTTCTGAAAATAGAAAACAAATGAAACAGACCTATTTGTACAATAACAAATTGGTCTGGAAGGAAAAAAAGTGGGCTTCAGATTTTTCAGTGCCCTTCTTCAAGTGGATGCGTTATGCTAAGGGTTGGGTACCGGACTCGGTACTACAGAGTATTGATTCACATTAAATCAGTGCCAAATTTCCGTACCTGAGAATGCGTCTGCTGCGCGTGAGCAGGTACGAGAGAGAGAATTTTACTTCACGCAAAGCGAAACTAAAACCGTTAATAAAGCAGGCTGTCCTAATCAATGTACAAAATAAAAGTAAACACTCAACTCTACATATGTTTATCATATTTAAATTATTTATTTAACTCCTTCTTGTTAAGAAAATTAAGCATACAAGGATTAAGCGTTAAGGAAATCCGCGCTCAGACGCAGCAAGCAAGCACACACATAACACTTCGCTGAACATTTAAGTTTGTTAAGGCTTTTTGTGTTTTCCAATGAATAACATCATCTTATGAAGTCCCGAAACAAAGTTATTAGTGACAGATTAGAGCAGTCGATGGAAAGAGGTGAGTGAGGCCATCAAGGTGCACTTTGAAGCTGTGAACAGGAGACCGCAGGAGACTGATGCACATTTACATTATGTATTTTTATATGATCAACATTATATATATATATATATATGTTATTCTTTCAGTATCTCTGTTAAAAATGTTTGTTACAAATCAATCTGTTATTTTCATGATGCTGTTAAAAATATTTTTTTAGATTTTTCAAACTTTGTTTTTCAATATTTTCAATATTTTTGTTAATGGTGGAGGCCTCATGGTTCAGGTAAATTATCACACTTCATAAATAAATGATTATGTGTGTGATGAGGAAATTGAATAAGCTGATAGTAATAACAATGATGTAGTTATTTCTATAGTCTTTATTTCTTTTGTGAAAAATCAACAAAATGTTTGAATTGAGAAATGTTTCTTTTTTTCCACTGACATAAATGTTTTTTATTACACAGAGTGTAAAGTACCGAAAAAAGGTACTGGCACCGAATTCCATGTTCCTAGGTATGCTCAGTGTTTCCCCTAGCATTATATAAGGGGGGCGCCCCGCCCTCCTAACGGCTAGCCCCGCCACCCTTGAACGTCAAGTAAATTTGATTTGATGTTCTTTATAGCGCCAGATTACAATTTGTTATGTTATTAAACAAACTAAATCGCCAATCTAATATGTTATTTATCTTATTTCCAAGATGGCATGTCTTTTCTGTCTTTGTTTGCGCGTTTACAATTATCCCAATGAGTGCGCACGCGTGCACACTCACACACAAACAAACACTAGTGGACAGGGAGCGCGCGGCGGGAAATATGTCGCGTCAATCAGATGAAAACCAGATCAAAATATTTGCATTTTTTAAGCGCTCAGATGGAACTGAGTAGCAGCCGGAATAGTTCTTCTGCGCCAAGTCTAAGTGTTGCGCATCCTGCCCCTGACAAGCATCAAAAGTCCAGTCATCACCGGAAGACAAGTAAAATGTATGTTAATGAATCACATGCCGCTTACTATTTACATATGTGTGTTTAAAATGTTTTTAGTCAGGACATTGTAAATCTGTTGATTAAATAAGACAAGAGATATTTAATACGCTATGCAGGCCGCTCTGTGTTGTATGGGAATGTCCTGCGCACCTGATGACGTTAAAAACAGCGCGCGTGATGACGTTCAGAACAGCGCGCGTTCACAGCAGTGCTGCGATTGACTGGATTATTCTCCAATAAGTGTATCATAGAAAAAAAAACGTCTCACCAAAAAAAGCCCCTTTAAAATTTGTTTATCATATAAATGTTTTAACTAACATTAACAAACAATGAATGAGCAATATATTTGTTAGTATTTATAAATCTTTTTTTAGTTGTTAGTTATAAAATAAAACTATTTTAGCTCTGGTCCATTAATATTAACAAATACTTCTATAAATTTAACAAATGTTATTTGCAAAAGTCAATTTTAAAAAGATTTAAATACGTTTTTTTTTTAAATAGATATCTTATGTTAACATTTTTTTACTTTTACAAAGCATTACCCTCCCAGACAACCAATTTATGTGACATAGATAGATAGATTAGATAGATAGCACATAAAGAGTGAAAAGGGAATGATTTAAGATTTCTCGTCAATTTTCCCTAACCAACCAACCACCCCCCCCAAAGCTGTGAACCTAGGGAAAACACTGTATGCTGTTATGCTTTTATGTTATAGGTGTTATGCTGAATACTTTAGGGCAGGGCAGGGCAGGGCAGGGCAGGGCAACGGTCTGGCACATATCATTTATATAACATTAGATCAATGTTTTCTATGTTACACAATATCTTGCATCTGGAATGTTGTTCTCATTTTGAAGGAAACTGCCTCATGCTTATAGAATGTGTGAGCAAGACTCTATTTAAAAACTAAAATGATGAGAGATGATGCCATAAATGACACAGGTGGATGTTTGAATACAAGAAACTAAGAAAATTTGCAGCTAACTGGATGTTGTAAAAATGGAGATTTTAAATTGGTCATTAAATGAAGAGCTTATTGATTGGTCGCAAAAGAGGGTGCCTCTGATGTCTTCGGTGCATATTGTTCGATGACAGTATTCACCCCTCCCCTCTGACCCAATCCACACATAACAAAAGCAAACACTGACCTTTTTCATTAGTTTGGCTCCCGATGCAAACTCATTGGGGTGAAAAAGGGTGACAATGATGCGAGACCCCCCAATAATATATATTATATATAGTCTTAGTTTATGTATAGTTATATAATTATTACAATTTGATTTTCATATTATCCAGTGCACATAATGAGAATAGTCCATGGTCTGCTAAAAGTGTCTAGAATAGACAACCACATGAAGAGTTTATTTGCAAAACCTGAGAACTCTGTTTTTGTTCATTTTCATAAATCATGTTTATTGTGTTTTTACCCTGTTACTTATCTGTGTTTATTATTCCTTTATCAAAACAATCCAACTGTTTAAATGATATTACTTGGAATGCACAAAGAAATAGTAAATGAAAAGGAACAAAAAAAGCGTTCTGTTTTTGCAAATTAACTCTTAACATTTACTTCTAGGTGCTCTGTTCACACAACAGCTTACAGTTACAGCTCTAGTCTAAACATGAACTGTCAAACTCGTAACGTTACACTATTTGCACAGCATGCATGTAACCATAGTGACAGATTTAAATTAGATTTTTACACAAGAGGTTGCATTGTAACAACAATGTTGTGCGATACTATCAGCAATGTTGTACTAAAAACCATACGCAACACTCGAATGGGTTCAGTATGTTGTACACGAAGTCTGGAGTTGCATTGTGGCATCTATGAATGCTTGTAGATGATCAAATTATACTGTAGCGCAGCTGTAGATAGATCGGCTGTGTAAAACATTACGAAGCATCAGCTCCGTGCTTTTCTTAGCACATTTAACGTTCAGCGAAGTGACACGAGAGATAACTAGATGTCCAGTACGATTCCTTTTACACATCAGGGCTTCTCCGTAAATGCGGTGATAGCGGTTGTCGCAGTGTGTTAACGCACTTATCCCATATTATGTTTCTTGGGTTTGCTTCATTCCTTTCAAGGCAAACAAACCAGTGCGCCTTTACCTGTTGCTTAGTGACGGTTGTGTTGAAGTAAGTCAGAAATGCGCTTCATTCAGAAATGAGTTGAGTATGTGCGCAGCATTCAAAACATAACCCACAAACTGGGTAGTGATTTGGCATCGTAACCACAACACCTGGACATGATTCTAATAATTTCATTCACCGCGACTCCGTCACCCCCCATTTTCAAAAACTCGGCGGATCTGCACGAATCACAATACACACCCATTTTGGATTCAAAGTTGGCATACACACATAGAAATCCCCCTGCATGCATGGCAAGTCATGAGGCTTCTTGTGTAATCTGTAACTCAACCCATCTTACCAGTTCAGAACCCATGAAGGTCCGCTTCTCCTTCCTAAAGATAAGAAGGTCTCTCACTCCCAGATTCCTGAGGAGTTCTCTCCAACCGTCCAGATCTCCGTCTGCCCGCAGATAGCAGGGGTCCAGCAGGATCCAGTCCACACCTGGGTATGGAAAATAATTGGTTGAGACTAAAAGGGCAGCAAACTTCAGCTCTGTGAATCTCTATGTGATGCTGCGTCGGGGTTTCAATGCATGTTCACTCAATCATGTTGCATAAGTCCCAGTGTTCCCCATTTCATGCTTTCCTAAGTCTATACAAAAGCTCTCAAGTTCTCGGTTGCATAATGGGCACAATCAATTACTTGGGACAAGTATGAAGCAAAACTTTTTTCCTTTATCTATTGCAAACTTAAACGCATCATAAAAGCTTGAATAACAAACCATTCCTTATATGTTGATATTTTATTGTTTAAAAAGAAATATTTTTGCTAGAATACTTGGACTTATTCCAGTAGTAAAAGTAAGGATTTAAACTTGTAGATAGTGATGCCATACTTTTATTACGAGTGAGCGCAAATAAATTATCAGAGAATTTACCACATTGGTTGAACTATTCTTTTAGGTGTAAAACATAATTCGCTTTCATAGGTTAACATTGTAAATGTGTTTACCAGGGAGCTTGTTGGGAAGGTCGATGTTTCCATATTCTTTTGAAAACTGAATCTTGTTCTCGGAGGGGCAGAGGAAGCCCCTGCTGGTCAACACAGGGATGGCTGTGCCGAGGGTCCTGTAATTCTGATCCTGAGAGTGTAGTTTGATAAACACAAGGTAGCTGACGATAATGTCCTTGGGCTTTTTCTAGAGAGGATTAAATAAGTATGCCAGACAAATGAACGCACAGATGCATAACATCCTGAACATCACGCTTCCATCTAAAAAACTATTCGGTTTTAAGTCTGCATTTCAATAAAAGTAATATCATAATGAGGACAAAGCTACAAGAATGAAACTAAAATCTGTCATCGTTCATTTATCCTCATGCCTTTCAAAACCTGCATACGACTCTTTCTTATGTGGAACACAAAAGAAGATATTTTGAGAAATGTCTGGTTTTGTGTCTATTCAAGGAAGTCAATGGAGGGCATTGTTGTTTGGTTACAATCATCCTTAAAAATATCTTCTATTGTGGTCTGCAGAAGAAAGCAAGCCGTACAGTCCTGCAATGACATGAGGGTGAGTAAAAGATGAAGGATATTTTATTCTTGGGTGAATCATCCTTTAAACCCAGGTTATTCCAAAGGGGGTCTTCCTCGACTATGCTTTGGACAAAAGAAGATGTAATAAAGTGCAGAGAATCTAACCTCCCAGGACTTGCTCCTCAGCATAGGGTAGATATGCTTGTTTAGAACCTCTTGGGGCTCAAGTTCATGGATGTTGAGTCTTCGTAGCAGCTCCCGCACCTGTGAGTTCCCCAGTTCATCCAGACACACCAGAAGCAGCGGCTCCACGATATTTAAATCCTGGTACAGAGCCTTCAGATCTACAGGGCCAAATAAAACCAGAAAGCCTTAGTGTAAGTTTAAACAATAAAAATTGAAGTTTTTCCAATGTGTTCTTGAAAAGTTTAACTTACACACAACAGCATTATCAAAACAACCATTTACATGGATCTGGGAAAACGGTTAAAAACGCTGTATTATACATGCCATGCCAGTGGATTTTTGTATATAGAAACCCTACGTGCCTGCGCTCACAAGCCAACCTTTTTTTTAAAGGGGACATATTTTTGCGAAAACGTGTTTTTCTATGTCTTTGGTGTTATAAGTTGCCTATGCATGTATGAGACACGAAAAATTGCAAAAATGTAAGTGTCAAAACAAAAGATGCATTCGATCTACAAGCTAATGCTCACCCAGACCTGCCTGAAACGCCCCATTTAACCACACCCCCACAAATCTACGTCAGTTCATGGTGTGATTTGACTGAGACCGCTCAAATGTATATGCAAGTGAGGTGGGCGTACCTGTCAGTACAATTGCTTTGGAACCTGATGTTCCAAATATGGTAAGAGGCGTATAATTTCTGTCACACGCACTGGTTAACTGGTCAATCATAGCATACCTCGCTTAGAGTGATGAGCTATGTACAAAATCTGTGCTTTAGTACATACCAGGACAATAATCTAACAAGTTTTTCAAGACGTTTTTCGGCGTTCACAGCCAAACTTTTTTCACTGGCGATGAGCCGATTGAACGTGCAAAGTCACTCCCTTACATAGACGCCACTTAATGAAAAACAGAAATGCCACTTGATGAAAAACAGAAATACCCCGGTACACAAGGTGGAGCTGCGCAACTTTATGCTTCTGACATATAGATTTTATAAATAACTGGAAGAGTTTTGAGGGCAGACCTGACCTGTTGAAACGAGATGGTCTCCATCCCTCCTGGGATGGGGTTTCCCTCCTCTCTAGAAATTTGGCACACAGTCTTAATAATGCTAAAGTCTGACTACATAGGGCCCAGGTCAGGAAGGAGACTGAATGGCTTAACCAACTGTCTGCTCGCCGTCTCGCGTTACAGAATACACAAAATATGCAACATGTAATAATCCCTTCTTACAAACAACATAAAATAGAGACTGTGTCTGTCCCCCGGATTAGCAAACATAAGATATTGCGTAAACCTCTTGAAAGTAATTTAATAAACGTTAAACAAGTTAAACATGAACAAAATACAGATAATCAACTGTTACGACTCGGATTGCTTAATATTAGATCTCTCTCAAATAAAGCACTTTTTGTTAACGATATGATAACCGATCATAAAATAGACATGCTTTGTTTGACAGAAACATGGCTAAAGCCAGATGATTATATTACTCTAAATGAATCCGTTCCTCAAGACTATTACTATAAACACGAGCCTCGCCTAAAAGGTAGAGGGGGAGGTGTTGCTGCACTTTACAATAATTATTTTATCATCTCTCAGAAGTCTAAATTTAAATACAATTCTTTTGAAGTCATGGTACTTCACGTATCGACACCTAATACTAAGGACAAAACATTTTTAAATTTTATTCTAGCTATTGTATATAGGCCTCCAGGGCACCACACAGATTTTATTAAAGATTTTGGTGGGTTCTTATCAGAACTAGTACTGGCCGCAGATAGAGTCCTTGTCGTCGGTGACTTTAATATCCATGTAGACAATGATACAGATGCCTTGGGCATGGCTTTCAAAGACACTCTTAACTCCATGGGCGTTAGTCAACATGTGTCAGGACCCACTCACCTTCGTAATCATACTTTAGATTTAATACTTTCTTATGGTATAAATGTGGACGATGTTAAAATCGTTCAGCAGAGTGAAGACATTTCGGATCATTGTCTGATATTATGTTTGCTTCAATGGCCTACGGCTGCAAATCAAACTCCTTGCTACAAATATGGTAGAACGATTACTTCAACTACCAAAGATGCGTTTCTCAATAATCTGCCTGAATTGTCTAAAATATCTAGCATGTGTAAAAATGTTGACGATTTTGACACTTCTATTGAAAATTTTAACTCTACCTTCTCGGAAATATTAGACATAGTTGCTCCTCTGCGTTTAAAGAAAATTAAAAATAGCAGCCCAACACAGTGGTATAATGAACACACTCAGACTCAAAAGAAAGCGTCCCGGAAAATGGAGCGCAACTTTAAGAAAACTAATTTAGAGGTATTTCGTATAGCATGGAAGGATAGTACTCGAAAATACAGGAATGCCATAAAAACGTCTAGATCCGCCTACTTTTCATCACTAATAGAGGAAAACCATCACAACCCTAGGTTTTTATTTAACACCGTGGCTAAATTAACAAAAGATAAGTCGTCAGCGACGTCAGATTCTGATTATCAGCATAACAGTGATGAATTTATGAACTACTTTTCTATTTATAAACAGTGCTACATTTAAACTGTGGTCTACGTCAATTGTAATCGCTGTAAATTTGCTGACAAATCTAACATATGAAATTTGACAATTCTAACATATGATACAGTATGCATTAATAGATGTACCTATATATTTCTATTAAATATTTTTAAATCATGGCTTTTTTAAATCATGGTTGCACAGTGTCGCACATGCTATGAAAAAATCGGTCTGTGCTTATAATAAATTAAATAGAATAGCACACTTGCCATACAGCTACCTTCTCGGAAATATTAGACATAGTTGCTCCTCTGCGTTTAAAGAAAATTAAAAATAGCAGCCCAACACCGTGGTATGATGAACACACTCAGACTCTATTTCTTTAGAGTTCTTTTTTTCCGTCCCGGAAAATGGAGCGCAACTTTAAGAAAACTAATTTAGAGGTATTTCGTATAGCATGGAAGGATAGTACTCGAAAATACAGGAATGCCATAAAAACGTCTAGATCCGCCTACTTTTCATCACTAATAGAGGAAAACCATCACAACCCTAGGTTTTTATTTAACACCGTGGCTAAATTAACAAAAGATAAGTCGTCAGCGACGTCAGATTCTGATTATCAGCATAACAGTGATGAATTTATGAACTACTTCACTAGTAAAATCCAAGATATAAGAGAAAAAATTATAACAATGCAACCTGTAGTGAAACCCGCTGAACAAACTAACTACAGTACCCCTAAGGAGAAATTGCAATTATTTTCTACAGTAGATCACGATGAACTGTCTAAAATCATTAGATCATCTAAATCAACAACATGCATGCTAGACCCTATACCTACAAAACTACTGAAAGAAATGCTCCCAGAAATTATAGATCCTCTTCTTAGTATTATTAACTCATCTCTGACATTAGGACATGTGCCTAAAGCATTTAAGGTGGCTGTTATAAGGCCTCTTTTAAAAAAAAACAAACTCGACCCTAAAGAACTAGGGAATTACAGGCCTATATCGAATTTACCATTTATATCTAAAGTTCTGGAAAAAGTAGTTTCAACTCAATTATGCTCCTTCCTCCAAAGGAATGACATTAATGATGAATACCAGTCTGGATTTCGAGCATGTCACAGTACAGAGACTGCTTTGATCAGAGTTACAAATGATCTGCTTTTAGCGTCTGACCGTGGATGTATTTCGTTATTGGTGCTGCTAGACCTCAGTGCTGCATTTGACACCATTGACCACAGCATACTTCTACATAGACTCGAAAATTACGTCGGCATTAACGGAATAGCATTGAAATGGATTAAGTCTTATTTATCTGACCGTTTTCAATTTGTAGCAATAAACAATGAGGTGTCCCGCAAATCACAAGTCCAGTACGATGTACCACAGGGCTCAGTTTTGGGGCCTCTGCTCTTCGCATTATACATGCTACCTCTAAAAGATATAATAAAGCGACACGGAATTAGCTTTCACTGTTATGCTGATGATACTCAACTTTATATTTCCTCGAAGCCTCATGAAACCCAGCAGTTTCATCGAATAAAGGATTGCATAGTTGACTTAAAAATGTGGATGAGTAACAATTTTTTACTACTAAACTCGGACAAAACAGAAGTGTTACTTACTGGACCGAAAACCGCTATACGTAACAACCAAGAATACCGCTTAACGATTGATGGATGCTCCATAAAATCCTCGTCATCAGCTAAGAATCTTGGCGTTGTATTCGATAGTACTCTGTCATTTGAAAGCCATGTCGCCAACACCTGTAAAATTGCATTTTTCCATCTTAAGAATATATCTAAACTACGTCATATGCTGTCACTGTCAGATGCAGAGAAATTAATTCATGCATTCATGACATCAAGACTAGATTATTGTAATGCACTTCTAGGTGGATGCCCTGCAGGCCTATTACAAAAACTGCAACTTGTTCAAAACGCGGCAGCTCGAGTTCTTACACGTACAAAAAAGTATGAGCATATAACCCCGGTTCTGTCAACCTTGCACTGGTTACCTATAAAGCATCGCATTAACTTTAAGATCTTGCTTATTACCTATAAAGCCCTACATGGTCTAGCGCCGCAGTATTTGAATGAACTTCTATTGTATTACAGACCTCAACGTACATTACGCTCTCAGGCGTCCTGTCAGTTGGTAATACCTAGAATTTCAAAATCAAGTGCAGGTGGTAGATCCTTTTCGTATCTAGCGCCTAAACTTTGGAATATTTTTCCCTGCACGGTCCGGGAGGCAGACACACTCTGTCAGTTTAAATCTAGACTAAAGACTCATCTTTTTAATCTTGCATACAATACTCCTCCATAATATTAATCCTCAGAGGATTTAGGCTGCATTATTTAGATCAACCGGAACCAGAAACACATCCAATAACAAATGATGTACTTGTTGCATCAAAGAGTGCAGAACAGTACTCTACTCTCAGCCAGTCTTGTCTCTTTGTTCCAAGGTTACCGCAGGATGCAGTTCATGCCCAGACCCGATGGCAGAGCTGAGAATGGGAAGCGGTGACCTGACAAGAGCTAAGAGGATAGAGCTGGATAAAGGACGCCACAACTTTGATTTTCCTACAACATTTCAAATGTTATTAGATTGTGAATGATAATCTTAAATCTATCATTTACCTTATTAAGTTTATTTTTTATTTTTATTTAGCCTTGTTGTGCAAGCACTGTTGAGCTTGTGCAGAGGCAGCAGCTTTTGCCAGAGGGGAACTGGAATCCCCTGGTTGGGCCTGGGTTCTCCTGAGGTTTTTTTTTCTCGATGGGAGTTTTGGGTTCCTCACCACCGTTTGCATATTGTTTTGCACTATCTGCCTGGCCGGGGGGGCTGCTTTAGAATTCAGAAATTAGACATAATTAATATTGCATATAAGAATTTATAGTCCGTTTAATATTTGACCTGTGGTTCTTTCTCCTTTATCGCCAATGTGTGCTTTCACTGTGTGTGTGTGTGTGTGCGTCTATGTCAATGTGTGTGTGTGTATGTATGTTTGCATATTGTGTGTGTGGAGCATTTGTATGTCTGTCTTTGTTGTTTTCACCTTTGTCTTGTTTTTACAGGTATATGCCTTTAGTTTTTTTACTTGTATTCAATGTGTCTCATGTACAGCTGCTTTGTAACAATGAAAATTGTAAAAAGCGCTATATAAATAAAGTTGAGTTGAGTTGACACTCGCTTGTCACACGGAAGAAGAATTCATCCTGTTTCCTCTTCGTCAATGTGTCAAGGACGTCAAAGCCGAGGCATTTTTTTTTAAAGAACGCTTTTATGCCTCACATTGGTGCCCTTTGTTTAGTCACAAGGCGGTAAACGTTGGTGTGGACAAGCCTTTATGCGCAAACGTATAACGCCATCGTTTTTGGAAATTACTGCCGTAAGAGTTCACACTGAAACGATAATGCTGATCAAAAAGTTTGTGTTTTCGTTCATCGGAAACACCGTTGTCGTGTAAATGAACACCCAAACCGCATAAAAAGTTTTCCGTTTTTAGTTGAAAACAGTCTTGTGTATACGGCCTATTATTGCACCAGCCATTGTGTGACCTACTTCCTGTGACGCCCGCTGAGACTGTTCTGCCTCAAATCCTGATGTTTAATTCATCAACATTCATCTAACTGCTTAAAGCTATTTTATCTGAAACTGAGAGTAAGCCTGGCCTTTTACATTCAACTAGAATTCAGAGTGTCACCACTCTGGGAGAGAACAAATATGTTACGACTTTTCCGACAGCTGCACAAGAAAAACAAGTCTTTATATCTGATTAAAATAAAGCAGGGCGGTCTGAAGCATTGTTCCGAAACTGATATTTCTAATCTGTCATCTTGGTTCCATTCGTAAAACCTTTTCCTCTTTCTTCTGACTGCAGTGACGCAAGTACTGAGTCTTGTGTGAGTCACTACATTGTTGATTCAGGAACTAAGGAGTTGAAGATCATTCATTTTGCAGACAGGTCTACAGAAGTCTCCACGCAATGAGGTGTAACCCATGTGAGAAACTTCTGACTATTCATGAAGGCGAGTTGCATTGATGAATTACCTGTTTGGGCTTGCGTCACGTCACTGAGAGGGAAAAAAATGCTCTCCGAACTTAAAGAAACCACACTGCCATTGGCCAGAGGGATCATGGGAACATCTTTGAGAGACTGGAGAAGGGCCTCCATATCGCCATACTCCATATCCAGCGCACGGAGGTTACACACTAACAGTTTTGCGAGCTTCTTAAGGTCTTGTTCTGAAAAGACAATAGAGAATATAATGAAGAAATCATTAGATCATTTGATAATTTAGAAATACATTGGTGTTCTTTTGCCAATGACAGAACAGAATTCGGTAAACATACTGCAAGCAGTAAACAAAGCAATAAGCGCTTTCCTTAAAGGCTTCTTAAAGTGATGTTTTCTGTCATCGTTTACTACCCTTCATGTCATTTCAGACCTGTATGACCTTCTTTCTTTTAAAGAACACAAAAGAAGATATTTTGAAGCATATTGGTAACTGAAAAATGGAGGTACCCATTGACTTTGTCATTGGTCTTGTAACCTAAAAAACAAAAGTGACTAAGTACAGCCATTGTTCAGTTTCCAACATTCATCAAAATATCTTCTTTTGTGTTCAACACAGTGCAGAACACATGTGTTGTGTGTACCTGATTTAAGATGGCCATGTTGAACTAGATCTTTGGCTATTGCGCAGGTGACCGTTAGGATTTCAGAGGTTCTGAGGCGATGGACGCCCAGCGCAGTCAGGAGAGAGCCGGAAAGGCTTGACTGTAGCGCAGGATGCAGGTAAGAGAGACTCAGGGACCTACAAAGATCCTCTCCTCCAATGACATCCTGAATCAAGCGGTCGTGACACACAGCTAGTTGGGACGGCTGTTTGAATTCAATTCTGCCCTCTGTTAAGAGAATCATATCAGTGCTTATCTGCACACATTCATTACAGAGAAAAAACATACAAATACATATTTTGTAGAACTAGACTGGAGTGTAACACACATTATGCGGTGACATTATCTTATCTTAACTCACTTTTGTTTCATTTGATCACAAGATTATGAAAAACTGTTTTTACAAATGACAGATGTTTGATTCTTACAAAAAGAATAGAACACATTTTGATTAAGGGTTAGGGCGCGTGTTCACTAAAGCAATTGTGACTAAAGCCAAGGTGCTTGTTTGAAAATGCCGGCTGCGAGAGCTTTACTGTTTTTTCAGCTGAGATGCTTTGGTATGAAGTAATGTGTTGCTAGTAGTTTCTAACTCAGCATGACGTTTGTTAAATCAACAAATATCATTATTGTTGAGATCCGTGGATGTCATCTGGTACAGAAATAGACATACTATACATACTAGTAAGATGTGCTGATTGGTTGGTGTGGTTTTTGTCCCATAACTCCTGAACTGTAATTAAACGGCTGAGTAAAAAAATGACATTGACAAGCTCAGTTTTTTTCAGAGGACAAAATCGTTGCTGGGTGTGAATAAAAAGACACCAGTTGCTGTACTTAGGGAAAAAAAGCTTTTGTGAACACACCCTTTAACATAAGGATTAACTCTTACCGTTGTCCTCTTTTGCTGGGAGACACGCTTTGCCCTTTAGTAGCTGAATGATCTGATTGGCTACTGGATTAAAGAAGTCGAGGATCTCACTTGGCTGTGGGATAAACTGCAAGAAGTAACACAGTCCTCCCAGCCCACTGAACTCTGGGTGTTTCTGTGGGATTAACACAAGCACACGCACACAGACAGCCGTGAATGCTTACTCCGATAAAACACAAAGTGTTCACACCATGTAATGTAGTATAAATATTCTTAAGGACCCCATAAAATCAAAGTAATGAAATTTGTTGTAGATATTGGTCCGTGTCTGTTTGTTTCACACTTTTACACATATTTTCAAAATTGTGACCCTGGACCACAAAACCAGTCTTAAGTAGCACGGGAACATTTGCACTAATAGCCAAAACTATATTGTATGGGTCAAAATTATCTATTTATCATTGAGGCCAAAAATCATTAGGATGTTAATTACAAAACATATTCCATGAAGATATTTTGTAAATTTCCTAGCGTAAATCTATCAAACTTTATTTTTGTGAGTGGATGCAGCAAAATCACGAACAAAAAGGCACGGAAACACGCCAAGAAACACCACTCGCTGCCGCCAGCTCTTTGAGAATTACCCACTCAAGTTTGATATCTATGTAACCTTCGGGTTCATCTACTCTCCACAACATCATTACAGCTGTAAGCCAATAGAGAGCTTTAAAACAAACCTGCTTCTTCTTAGCAACGGCCTGCTACAGCGTCTCTGATTAACAACTTCAAAGGCAATTTTCTCAATATTTAGATTTTATGGTACCCTCAGATTCCAGACTTCTGCCAAATATAGTCCTATCCTAACAAACAGTACATTGATAGAGCCTATTTATTTAGTGTTCGGATGATGTAAAAATCGAATTATCAAAAAATGTACCCTTAAGACAGGTTTTATTGTCCAGGGTCAATTAATTTATAAAAATACATGTGGTGAGGAAGTCGTGACGAGAGCCGTGAGGGGGGGCCGGTGGCGTGATTGATAGTTGGAATCAGCTGTACGCACACCGGTCCCGCTTATCTCACGGAGGAAATCGGGAGCATAAGACGACAAGCGACGGGACTGCTTAAGAGAGAGGAACGGGCCAGGACATGTGTTTTAAGTTTGTATGTTTGCTCATTTTACGTCCGTGTTATGGTTTGTTTGTTTTGATTAAAACTTTATTTGAATGTTCGCCGGTTCCCCCCTCCTTCCTTCCGTTAGGTCAATTCCATTTTTCCTGTTTTAATACGAAATAGATCAATAAAGAAAATAAAACTTTGCCATGACCTCCATCTCAGGCTGGAGATAAAAAGCAAATCTAATGTACATTGTTTATTTATATGAATTGAATAATGCTGTCTTCCAATTCTCTCTTACATTGAAGACGTCCATGGCATGCACAAACAGCTGTGGGATCTCTGAGCGGAGCCACTGATTCCAGGAGCTGTCCCTGTCCACATCCTCTCTGGAGGACGGGATGTCAAAATCACCTTCAAGAAAAACGTGAAATTGAAACACGTGACATTCAACTACAGACAAAACTAGGAGTCACATATAAGATCCTGAACCTTGAATGATGAAACGGAAACCAAAGCTGCGAAGTGGAAGAAAGGCAAATACGGGTTGTTTTTGAGGTATTGCGTCACCCGAAGACGAGTCGCTGAGCTGGAACGCTAAGGCTAGTTCTGTTGACTCCACATCTTCTTTAATCTGTTTTAAGCACAGATCCAAAAAAACACTTAGCTCAGGTTAAAACTGTGACATCACGAACATTCTGCATTCTATAACATGCAATATCCCATAAGCAAGAGTGTAGTTTGTCTGAATATCATCACTTTTGCAAGTGTACTATTAACAATGGAGAGGCTCAGAGATTACGTATTTTTTGTATGCAAAACCCAGAAGCAAGTTAGAATTTTAGGACTTCCAGTTCCAGACTTTGGAGTCTCTGTTTTTTTTTTAATGGGTTTTAGGTAAATCGCCCGAAATAAGGTCTGTGGTTAACAAAACCTTTTATTCTATGACATAAACCCACCAATTATAACCCGGTTGTGAATTTCAAATCCTTATTGTGTCTTAAAAACGGTTGATGCTAACATGTTATTAAAAATTACTACTTCTTTTGGGCGGGGATGTTAGATATCATCACAAATATAAAGCTCACAAATCATGCAATAAGGGCACAAATCTCTTAAAAGGTAGATGCGGATTCATTCACAGAGTAATTACTTACCAGGGAACACATCTTTTATAAAGTTTGAAAGAGTTGTAGGAGGCTTGGTGGTGGTGACGTTGATATCGAGCGATATCAAAGTGTAGTCTGTGTATAGCATTGTATTAGCTATTTAATTCTAAAGTAACAAGTGTTGTGTTCATTTGTAAAGACTATCTTGATAGACAAAACCTGTAAACATCTTAAACCTTTGTTAATCACACAGCATATTTTTTGTGACCTTCCAAAAGACAATGGGTAAAATTCAAAGGCTTTGGTGCGGTAACCAGCGTGGCACGTACTTCCGGGTTAGCCTAAAAAAAAACGCCATCTACATTGAAAAAAACTAAACTTAAAATGAAACAAATAGTGATGGATATGTATATATTCCATACGCATTTCAACTACCATTTCAAACCCAAATCTATGTTCTTAGTTTATAATGTTCTTGCTGTTGAAGGGGTGGTGGGTTTTCACGCCCCTCGCTACAATCATAAAATCCTGGAAACACAGTGTCTTACCACTATGCCATATTGTGTGTCTCGAGTCAGTAGAGAAGCTATGACAGACAGGAAGACCTTCAATTGTCTTTGTGGATGGAGCGCACAGAAAGTGCAAATTGTGACGCACAAACCACAGACATAAGAATCACATTCCAATTTAGAGAAGGTCAATCTGGGACATGGTTGCAGGTAAACAACATGAAAGTTTCAACAGCATCATTTTACCTTTAATTCATTTGAGCAAAGTGTGTGTCAAGGATCCACAACTTGCCTTTTTAGGGTAGAGCATTTTCTTGACCACAAGCCAGCGCTCGATGCCACCCGTGTGTGCCACCTCCAGAACATTATGGCTCAAATCTCGGCGGGTCATCGTCATCAAACGCTTCTCCGTCTTGTAAAGACAAAACAAACTTGTGTTTTATCATCTGGATTGATGGGCATGGGGCGGTCATTGGAAGGCGCAATTATTACCTCATTGAAAATACTGATGGAACGAAGACGATGGAGGAAAAGAAGAAGAGATGGATGCACATCATGGAAAAGGTTTTTCGTCTGGTAGCTCTCTGATCGCAGAGGGAGGTGGATCTTTGTGGTCCATCTGAAATAAAATAATTTTAATAAAATATAATTTACAAATCACAAAGAGTGTCACTTTAACTTAACTTTTACATTTTCATATATCCATGCAAGACTCGCCATAATGCCGTGGTGTTATGAGTGGAGTTGCTATGATGTTCTGAGTGCTTTGAAATGTGTTGCTATGTGGTTGATAAGAAGTTCTGTGTGGTTTCTAGGATAATCCTGATTTCTAGATATTGCAATGCCATATTCAATAAATCTATCGAAAATTCTATAAGAAAAATGATCCAGTAGTTAAAAACCATAAATCAGTTTGCTTGTGTATCAGCACAACTTTTGACACGCTGCACAATTTTATGTATAACACAGTGTAACTTTTTTCTTTCCCGAGATTTTTACAGTTCTTGTCCAATTCTGTAATGGGAAATTATTGTAGTAATAGAGTTTTTATTTTCATGTAGCATCAATGTTTTAGCTTAAATTTAGCTGAAGTAAATTTTGTGCTTATATAATTAATTACGATATGTTACTTTATTACAAATAAACCGTAAACTGTACACATTTTTTAATTATTTTCCAAATGTCACTGTCAGAATATTCCTAGACATTTCTTTATCACAGGGAACATGCGATGAAACGATGAAGGGTAACTACATCTCGAACTTGGTTTGTGAGGACAGCATTTGTCATAAAAGACAAAAACTACCATATGTACACTGTTTTGGACGACTCATTTTTAGTAATGGTTAAACTGTTGTTTTGAGCTCACTATTATGATATCGGATATATTTTTTAGTTTTTTGTGAGAATCGTTTATGGTAGAAAAAGGTATGTGATTTTTGTATTTAGGTTGTTAAACTTCATATAAAGAAACAGTAAAAATCAAAGCAATTTTTTTATACATCGTGTTATCCATTTCAGAAAGGCTTTTAATATTTAATTCAATAACTCCTTTTGACAGTTTTCAAGCATGCCAGAGTGGAATATCAATGTTTTTCTTATCTAAACGTCTTGTGATATTTATTAACCTTTTCTCAGAAATCTCCTTGGCAACGGAGCCCACCGGTCTTTCACGGTCAACCCAGTGTGGCAGAATGTATCCCATGGGGCTGCTGGTCTTGTCGAATTGAATGTGGAAGCCATTGGAGTGGATCTCAGGACAGTTGGTTACTTTAAAAACCGATTTAAAGCCAATTCCCTTTTGCCCTGTATCATATAAAGTTTGGAGGTGTTAGTTAAAACAAAAACACACATTTTACAACGCATACTGCAGCTATACTCCAATACCAAGAATTTTTCAAGTACCAATGTAGCCATATTTATGTTTTCCCTTTGTGCTCCTTCCGACATCACAGATGGCACGAATGTTCTTCTCCTCGAACCCACACTCGTTGTTTAAGATGGTGATACAGTCTCTCTCCACCACAAAGGTGAGAGCTGGCTGCTCTCCACCATTAGGATAACTGTTATCATCCGCGTTCTGCACACAAAACCAATTTATTTCATTATAGAGTCTTTGCATGTGGTGTGTTCTTTTAAAAGATTTGAGCAGGGACCTGTATGAGCTCCAGGACAAAGTGTGTGTCCTTGCTGTAGAGCTCAGTGGAAAGACGTTCCAGGCTTCGGCCCAGTCTTGCCTGTTGCTTTCTCATTAAGTTCTGACCCTCCTCGTTGAGCTCGACACCGATACCAAACTCTGTTTTCCTATAACATCATGTGGTGACAGCATTAATACTGACCATAACTGTAAAAGTTGTAGCAATGTAAAGAAAACATTCAAGCTTCATTATAAAACAGTTCTTTCTGATTCTCGAATCTGATTGGCTGAGAGAAATGAGATATTCCACCATTCACCCCGGTATCTGAAACTTCTGCTGTCGAACTGTGGTATAAACGCAATATCGCTCTCCTAGTGGTATGATAATGCTCTTATAACAGCGGCTGTGATTGCCTGCCTGCTGATATAAGAGAACTATCATATTCCTACTCGAGCGATATTGCATTATAAAACATTATTGAGTCTCTACTGTAAATTTGTCAAAGTATCATTTTAAAAACCGTTGAAAAGTTCAATTTCTGATTTTGGGTTATATCAGTACACCTAGATTGTCTCGTCCAATTAGATTCAAGCTTCGAAAATGCATCTCTCATACATTGCATTGAATAGTTCACCCCAAATTGCATTGAATTTACTCACCCTCTTGACTTTTCAAACTGGTGTGGATTTCTTTCTTTTGCAGAACACAAAAGAAGATCTTTTGTAGAATGTTCGCATTGACTTGCATTATATTTTTTCTCCATACAACAGAAGTCAAAATGGACCTAGACTTTTCTTTTATCAACATTTTTCTAAATATCTTCTATTGTGTTTTGCAGAATAAAGATAGTCATACAGGTTCAAATGACAAAATAAGATGAGTAAATGACAACTGAATGAAATTTTGGGGTGAACTATCCCTTTAAGTAAAACCAAAAGCAGAGCGAACCTGATGTCTTCAATGATGGCACTGTGCTCATTGTCCTCTGGTTGAGCAGATGTCATCTGATCTTCATCCTGAAGGTCTTGGTTATCCTCTTCCTCCTGCACACTGCGGTCTTTGACTTCACCATGCTCAGAAACCAGCTGAAACATCTGCTCATCCTCATCATCCTCACCCTCATCGTCTGAATGAAGGAACATATGGAAATCCTTTAAAGGGCTCATATATAAAGGTAGAAGATTAAACATTAAGTTTAAAAAGTAGGTTGTGAATGTACGCTTTAGATGCATTTGTTTAAATACTCGTCGACCTGAGGAGGAGACTTTCCTCACATGAGTTTTGGTTCTTCCCAAGGTTTCTTTCCAATCTGTGTAATATTTAAGGAAGTCGCTTTGGCTCACTGGGGGATTTGTAAGGCGGTTTTGAACAATATGAATTGTGAAAACCACAACTCATATAATGAACTGAAAAAAAAAAATTAGATAAAGGTTCTGTCAGCAAAGCTTACCTTGCTGATGTGCTCCACCAGGGCTGCTAGAAGAAGTACTGAGCACAGTTTCTTCTTCATTGTCAATCTCATTCAGACTCAATACAGATGACATGTCACTCATGGAATCTTCAACCACAGACTGCAAGGAAAACATTCCCAATCAGAACCAAGGATTTCCTGTATTTATCAGCCCTGCTCTAAATGTGATGAATATGCATCACCACAACAGAAATATGCATTCTGGACATTTTGACGTATTATATCTAATACTTATTTTTTTTGTTTATTATCGCTTGTTCTTGCTGGGTGCACACAAATCTCAAGTAATTAAGTTCTCTCATGTGTGCAATTTAAGGATTCAATCAGCCATAACCATAGGTGAATCAATGTGAATCAATGACAAGAGTCATTTGTCCAAATCATGAAATGAATCATTCAGACAACCTGTTTTGTCAACAATTTAGCTTGGTAACTTGCTCAATGAACCTCAGATTATTATATTTGACTATAATACGATTCAACAATTGTTTCTACAATTTTATGTAAGTTAAACCTAAATCTGTGCGGTAACTAGTACTAGTGCATGCAGACAATAATCCGGCTAGTTTTATTGATATAATTATTTATAGAGAAATGTGTTGAAAAATGTAATTGTTACTGCCTAGCAATTGGATTTTTGACCCTTGCAATCTCGTAAGAAACATTAAAGTATATTACTGAACCAGAAGTAAAAATCAAACCTTCATGAGTAAGGGCACTTCAGGAGAAGCTGGCAGAACAAGTTTGTTGTTGAAGTCAGTTCTCCACTCGGTTATACCCAGAAGCAGCCCCATTTGATGAAGTTTGTTCAGGTAACGTGTGTCTGAATGAGCAGCGTCCAGGAGGAGCGTTTTAGATTTGGCTTGACCAAGCACTTTAGAGAGCGGCTCCAAGAACACCTGCAAAATGACATCAGAGTAAATTAAGTACAAGCTGTGTCTTGCTGTGCATTTCAGACAGAAGTTAAAAATATTAGATATGGATAAATATACAGTACATAACATGGGACACTTGCTTTTGACTTTTTTTAATACGTGACTTTTTTGTGCTTCACTGTTACTTTTCTACATAAAATTATTGTACAAAATGTAAAACATATTTTGAAATTAAAACCTTGATATTCTTAAAGGGACAGGTCACCCAATAATAAAAATTCTGTCATCATTTCTATGTTCTGAGATCACAGAGAAAGATATTTGGACGAAAGCTTGTAACCAAACAGTTCTTGGCCACCATTGACTACCATAGTAGGGAAAACGACAATGGTAGTCCAAAGCCAGAACTATTTGCTTTCTAACATTCTTCAAAAGATCTTCTTTTGTGTTCAACAGAACAAAGATTTTCATACAGCTTTGGAACAACCTGAGGGTGAGAAAATTATGACAGTATTTTAATTTTGGGGTGAACTGTTCCTTTAATATTGAGTGTTCAAATTCATACTTTCCTACTTCTTTTACATAAAGTGACATCAGAAGAATAGAGTGGCTGATGGCTAATATGCACATAACATAAACTGAACACACATTAAGAACCCATTTTACACATTATTTAATACAACTAGTTATCACTAAATCAATAAGCAACAAGTTGCCATGCATTTTAGTGTTTATCAATGGCAAAGGCTGTTCCTCAACATGACTGGAAACCGTTTGATTAAATGAATAACAAATAATCAAATTAATAACTTTATTTAAATACAAAATAACTTGAAGTTATAAATATAGATGGATTGATCAGTAAAAGCGCCTGGTCCAAAATTAACCTCCGGTCTGTGATTGGTTTTAGTATAACAATTTATTTTGCATTTAATTTATATGAACATTTTATTGTATATTGATCGTATTTAATTAAATTAAACTACTTGACAGTTATATAATCTTTGCTGGAGGTCTACCAGAAACTAAGTTTGGGCCACATAACATTTGTTTATGTTGTTGCTGCTGAAACCATCTATAATCCAATGCATAAACACCCTAACATGTTACAACTTTAAACGCACTACGTCCGAACTACAACTACAGAAACTATAAATAAAAGATTTTATTCACAAGGTTGTGTCAGTAGATTTTGCAACAACTTTAAACCAGCCAAACATCGTCCGATTAATCGGCTTGGATGATGTACCAGCCTATCAAATATGCTCCAGGGAAAGTTAGATCTAACCTCTCTTTGAACTTGGTGAAAATGGTTGAGTTAAAATGGGCATGAAGGAACAGCAGTACAGGCGTCAGAGACTAATGATATGACAAAAGAGAGATCTTCTAACCCCTCGAAGAATGTACCCCGCTAAATGACACTTGGCAATGGTTGTCATGACAACAACCTAGATATGGCACTTCTTCCCCCTTATGAGAGCCTTGCAGCCCACCCACCAGCTGCCAAGAGATCATCTTGTGTCAGTTTCCTGTCACCAGCAACAAAAGTCTTCAACTGTACAACCTCAGAGTCATGACTGCAAATTATAACTCCCTATTAATGTTTGACTAATACTACTTATGTCTCCCGACTAGAGCTTTTATACTGATACAAGTTGGTGGCTTTAAGAATTTCATGAGAGGAATGCGATGACAGATTAATTTATTTTGCAACTGAAAAGGGCAGCATTGCTCAGTACCTGCTGCAGAAGTTCCTTGCAAATTCTTGAAGGCATACAAGCGATGCATTCCAGCACAAATTTGGCCACAGTGAGGTAGGAGTGGCCATTTTCACATGGTGTAATTTCTGTTTCCAATCAAAAAAACAAACAATATATTACACTAACTCCAAAATATGTTTCTGGGAGAGAAAAAAAGAAGTCATAAAACAAATCTTTTGAGACAGATAAACACACCAGTTTAGTTCAAAATGTGAAGGACGTTGACTAAAACATGACGAAGTGTTGTGAGAAGAGCACCTCCTACCTTCCTGTGCAACTGCTACATTCAATGCACTCTCCATGTGATTGGCTAGGAGCGCTGTTGGGGTGTTAAGTATCCCATCAGCCACCACAATGGAGACCAAGTGGCCAGCTGTGCCAACTGGATTTAGAGCCTGAGCAGCCTTTGAGAAGTGCGCAGCATTCGTATCAGCAGTGACCCTCAGTAACACACCAGGAGACACCTCAAGAGCAAGCAGTTCTGTCTTGCCTGGATAAAAAAAAAGGCGTTGGGAGCCAAAACACTTTGAACCCAACGGAGTTCCATTGTACGGACACAAAACCACTGAAGCATTTTTCAAAATATCTTCTTTTGTGTTCAGCAGAAGAAAGAGTCATTTGGTGGTTTTAAATGCATTTTTAATTAAAGTTTCAAATGGTGACCTACCACAGTACTTGTCGATGAACTCTTTGAGAGAGCCATGGTTGGGTTGAAACACCAGATCCCACTGGCTCCATTCCTCCAGATCCTGCAGTAGAGGGGCTGATAGGAGACTCGCCAGCGCTTTATCACGGCTCACCTCTCCTAGCAGACCAACCATATCTGGCCCACACTCGCTAAAAACACACATAAACATTTAGTGAACATTAAGTGTTTTGGGATTTTGATTACTTTTGTTATGATGTACTATGTGCCTTTTGGATATTTTGCATCATAGAATATAATGTGTTTGTGAATGTGATTTTAAAGGGATATAATTTTGTCATCATTTACTCGCCATCGTGTTTTTCCAAATCTGTATACATTTCTTTGTTCTGATGAACACAGAGAAAGATATTTGGAAGAATGCTTATAACCAAATAGATCTTGCCCCCCATTGACTCCCATAGTAGGAAAACAAATGTGTTCCGTAGAAAACAAAAGAACACAGTTTGAAGGATGTGTAACTTTTGACTTCATTGTTTTTTTTCTACTATGGTAGTTAGTGGGGGGCCAAATCTGTCTTGTTACAAGCATTCTTCCAAATATCTTTCTCTGTCAAGTAAACTCTGAGAACATTTTCATTGGGTAAACTATTAATTTAATTTTAAAAGTGTATCTGTATAAACTGATATCAACCAAAGCAACAATCAAGTACTAGGTATTCCCTTCTGGGTAATTTGTGTGTTATGGATGTGACGTTTTCAGTCAAAAATAAACGTAAATTCTGTTTATATTTTACTTAACCCCTGATGGTTGAGTTCAGACATCAGGATCATGCCAGTCTATGCAAAAGTGCATAGACTGGTGCCCATGAAATCTCAGTTGCTAACATTCTTACAAATATCTTTCTTTGTGTTCAACCAAACAAAGACATTCATACACCACTTGTAAGTCGCTTTGGATAAAAGCGTCTGCTAAATGACTAAATGTAAATACAGGTCAGGAGCAATTTTCATTTTTGGATGAACAATCCCTTTAAGGTTGACATTTGCATTGAATTGCCCCATTCTAGGCATATAGAGTATACCAAGTGTTTTCCTTATTTGTGGTATTTTTTGGAATACCAAATAGTGTTGTTTGTGGTATTTTATCATTCTAAAACCTAGAAAACAGTAAAAAATATGATTTGTCACTGTTAATACATAAGTGTTCCGTTATGTTTTCCTTGTGCTTTGAATTGGCTTATTCCAAACAGAATAAAATATGTAAACCCAATTTCTGGTCACAGATTTGAAGTGATGAGTACTGCACAACTGTAAACACTCGTCTTCGCCTCACCCAGAATTGATGGGGAGCAGAGGACCCTCGTAGCGCACAACACTGGTTATTGCATCTCCGATGAGTTCTTTTTGCCGCTGGGTGCAATCCACAAGAAAACCTAGGGGTCCGTGACCAAGCTCCCGACTGTCCTTTATCGTATAATGGTTCCTCAGAGCAGCCTCCACGAATGCCAACTAATCCCAAACAAGAAAGAATAAAAGATGTCAATACCCACATCCATTCCAAGCATACATTTGTTGGAAATTCTGTTTAAAGACAAGCACACTTGTTTGATATTCTTTGCATGCAACATATTTCTGTAAACAGGATGCCTTTCAACACGCAAAACGCATTGAAAACTCACATCTCCCTCGCCGCACTGCTTTATGAATTCAAACACATCCTGTCTGGATGGTCTGAAGCCATACGTTCCAGGGTCCTGGTTGTCAATGGAAAGAGCGCCTCCTGCTGTCTCCTGCAAAACCTGCACAAAAAAATAAAGGAGAGTTGTAATAGGCAAATTGAAAGAATCCTGATCCCCTATGAATATGAGAGGAGAACAGGAAGCACACACCTTTTTGTTTTTGACAATGAAATCCAAAAAGGTTCCTTGCTGTAGCTGACTGAAATCTTTGAACTTGAAGTGATCGACGATCTTCTTCTCCAGTGAACGAATGAAGGCCAGAGTAGGTGTATTCTTGAAGTTGGACACACACTCCTGAAAGTAACTCTTCACTTCAGCTGTGTGAACAAGAACAATAAATACAATTTCAACAGAGACATATGAAAATAATGTTATTGTTGAAAAAGATTATTTTTGCCTAAAACTGAACAGGTAGAATTAGATAACTGCCAAAGTTGACACCTTCAGTGGGGAGGGACATGGCTCTTTCTTCTGTAGCTTTATTCTCTTCGTTTTTTTTCTGAGGTTTCTCTTTAGCTACCAGGTCCTGTGGGGCTTCCAAGGAGCCACAGCATATGGCAAGCTGAAATAAGGCTCTTGCTAGCCTGTCTCTTTGTACACACGTCAGGAATGTCTGAACACTCTGAGGACAAAAAAAGACAACCAGTTACTATCTACACATGTGAGGTGTTAGATCAGGGTGGGATTAGTATGGGCTTTTCTGTAGCTCAGTGGTAAGAGCATTGCGTTGACAATGCAAGGTTGTGGGTTCCATCCCAAGGGGTAGCAAGTACCTATGTATATGACATTGCAATGCAAGTCACTTTGGATAAAAGCGTCTGCCAAACGCATACATGTAAATGTGATTGCATGTAAGTGATAAAATGAAACATCTGCTATCGTTTACTCAAAATCTTGTCATTTCAAACCTATATGACACTCTCTTCGGCAGAACACAGAATAACACATTTTGAAAAAAGTTGGTAACCAATCAGCGCCGGTAACCATTAACTTATATTGTATGGATACAAAACCATTGCAAGTCAATGTTTGCTGGTTAACAACATTCTTCAAAATATCTTCTTTTGTGTTCTGTACAAGAAAGAAAGTTATACAAGACAGAAATACTACAACATTAATCCATAAAACCATATCAAAACAACATGGGTCTTTAAATTTGGCTTGTTGTGAATAGGCTTGGCCACCATTAGTCCTATTTCAAAACCACGTTGCTCACCTTAGTCATACTCTTACTAAAGACACCTTCGGAGTTGATGAAAACTTCAAAGACAGCATCAGAGGCGGTCATATTAACATATTTTCTCCTGAGCTCAAGGCAGCCTGTCTGTGAGAACAGCACTGGTCCTTGAGCTAGTTCAAGCAGACTCTTCTTGATCTTAAACAGTCTGGTTTCCACCTCTTCTTGAATCTCCTTCTGAATAGATTCTTTGGCTCTATCCATGACGCTGTGCTCAGTAGCAGATGCTCTGTTTAAGGTCTACAAACACAGCATGGAAATGTTCAGAGAGAAAGTTATTTTCCAAACATACATTATATCTGAGTCAAACAAATAGCATATCCAAAAATGAGACACCCGACAAGACAGACATCACAAAATCATTATCTTAAAAATCATTTTTGTGACTATAGTCTATCAGTCACGGTGCAGTAAAATCAAGTCTTGAGGCACTTTCTGTCTGGGAATGTTCCTTTATAGTATTTTTTCAAATTTTTTATGAGCATATTTGTTTATATTAGGTTATTTACTTAGGATAACTGGTATTAAACTCATTTTGTGTATTTTGCGTATGTCCCCTTAATTCTGTTGTATATAATATATAATACATGGTGAATGTATTTACTGTATGTGCTCACAAATATTTGAAAGGCATGAAGAACCTTACCGAAATGGGCAGTCCAAGACTCTGAATCCTGATGCCGAGTTCATATGGCGATTCACAGCTGTATTGGTCAGCAAGGTGCTTGAGAAATTCAGCAAGGTCAACTCTTTGTGCCCTGCATTTTCTCCGGAAAATGCGCAGACTCTACATGAAGAGAAACGAGGTTGTTACATTAGTCAAGGCAAAAACTATGTCTGTAGAGATGTATAGTTCCAAGTTGACTCACCCTAAGAATGTCCACAGTTTCAATCTGATGAATATCGTCATCTTTAGTATTTCCATCTATTTTGAACATGCGGTGAATAATAGGGATCTTGCAGAGAGGGCCTAGGTGAAGCTCTTCAAATCGCTTTTTGTTCTTCAGGTTGGCCACGGCCTGACCCAGTTCATACAGTGTGCACATTGAGGACACCGCCTCCACTGACTAACAAAGAAAAGCATCATTACAACAAATAGACATTCTTTTACAAATTACATTCTTTTACAATGTTTACATTTAAGGAGGACTTCCAACTAAAAATTAATTAAAGAAAGTCATTAATTACCCAAACATATTTTTTTTGATAAATCAATCATCTTTTAAATGGGCAAAATAAAAGACATATTTAGTTTAGTTAAAAAGAGCAACGAGTAAATACATTTTGACTGATAAATTGTTAAAGAAAAGCATTTAGCAAACATCAAAGAAATTGGCAAATGCTTTTTAAAGTGTGATTTACACCATTCATTAGAAAGGATTTATTATTGAACTCTTTATTGTTTTTTTTAAATCAACTAAACAGATTTTAATTTAACTAAATATATCATTTGTTTTACCGTTCCATTTAACTACATCTAAAAACACAAATTAAATAAACTGTTTTATATTTCTATATTAATTTTTACTCAGTTTTATATTTTGTTGTTTAAATTCTTAGAGCTGTCAAACGTTTAATTGCATCCAGAATAAAAGTTGGTGTTTATGTCATATATGTTTGTGTACAGTGCATATTCATTTTGTACTTACATATATACATTTTAAGTCATTTAAATTATACATAAATATAAATATATTTAAGAAACATATAAAATATACATTTATGGGAATGTGTTGTAAATAAAAAAAATGATATGCACTGTGCAGAGACATATATCATGTGTAAACAAACTTTTAATCTGGATTCAATTAATCGCAATTAATTATTTAACACCCCGATAAATTCCGTAGTCTTTGACGTCACCAGAAAAAACACTCCACCCTTCACTGTTTATAAGAAACAACCGCATAACAAAACCTGCCAACATCTTTGATATAACAGTGTATTCACTACACAGCTCCTGGACATTTGTATAACCCGTCTTACCGCAAGGAACACGTTGATCTCCTTGAGGGTGCGCTGAAGTTCCTGCAAAACGGGGAGTTGACGACGAGGGTCGATCTTTAAAGCGAACAAGGAGGACACTTGCAAAAGTGAACACACCCTGCTAGTCACCTGAGAAAATAAATAATAAGCAATTGTAAATACTGACAGCAAGCCAATGTGGACTATTTAACAGTAAAGACAGAGACACACACCCTGTCGATAGAGACATGTTCTCCGTCGGCTGCGAGGGCTCTAATGACATTCTCGGCCAAACTGTTCACATCATCTGCGCTCATGTCCTGTCTCCGTCTTCCAGCACTAAATTCCTGCAGGGCGTCTGCCGCCCTTATATTAGCACTATGTACCTCCCTCAGCTGGCTGTAAAAGGACTCATAGAAAACTGGTCCCTTACCCTCTTTCAACTTCTCCTCTGCTTTGGACCCAAGAGCTGTGAATTCCAGGGTGGAAAGACTATCAGAGGTTGTTATGAGGGGGGTGGTCCAGGTGTTCAGTAATGGAGATCCTGTTTTGGATCGGACCACTTGTTCATTTACACCAGCGCAGATGGCTGTTGGTTGCACCTTATTTTCACCTTCATTGATATTGTTTGGTACCAGAGTACCTTCGTGGCCAGAGTCCAGTTTTGTCAATGTGACAGTTCTCGCAGGTTTCGGGTCTTTGTTCACAGGTGTATAGACAGAAGCTGCACTCTGATCCTTATGGTAAACTCGCTCTTTGTCTACCAAGAGCTCATCTCTCAAAGAATCAATAAATGCTGGGATTGAACTGAAACCAAGTTCTGATACTGAAAGGTTCCGTCGATACTTTTGGCTAAAGAAATTAGATAGCTTTCTAAGAGGGATGCCCTTTGGATTCTCCTGAACAAGCTCCACCACATCCTTAAAAACCCCACTGATACTCATGGCTGCTGTAAAAAGGAAAAGCATAAGAATATAAAAGTCATGACGAAATATACGTTTGGATAAAATTACCTGTCATTACCTGTGGGTGTTGAAGGTTCAGGCTTGACGCACCCGTAGTATATCTGACCACTGCGTACATACAGCTGTTTGCTGAGAGAGTCAATGAAAGCTGCAACTGATGAAAACCCTAATTCTTTCTTTTTTAAAGGTCTATCATATGCCTGTTTGAAAACAACTGCTATTTTAGAAACAGGAATGCCTTCAGAGTGTCTTTTTACCAACTCCACAACATCATCGCATGTTTTTTCATAGTCCACACCTGAAAAATATGACAGTTCTGTAAAAAAAATCTGAATAATCTCTGATACATCATAGATCCTATAAATGTTACATGATTAAAAAGTCGGTAGAGACTTCAATGCATGGATTTTTGCCCGAAAGTATGACACATGTTTGTGTTTTCGGACCGGTTAAAATGCGCAACTGTGTCGCTTTATCAAGCGTGAATTACCTGTCAGCACTATGTTCTTCTTGTGGAAGATCGTGCCATCTTGCACCACCAGTTCCTCAAGAGATGCTACAAAAGCCTCCAATGATGGGAACCCAAGTTCAGCTGGCAAAAGCTCCTGTTTGAACCTCTCAGCAAAGACCTTCGCTAACTTATCAAGGGCAATTCCTCTAGGGTGCCTTTTCAGAGTCTTGACAACTTTATTACAGATTGCCCTTTTAGGACTATCATCCACGTTGATATCTGAAAATATATACAGTATGAACATTGATTAAAATCTGAAACATGTAATAACCACCCTGAAGAATTGGTATTGGCCTTTAAAGCACTTTTACAGCCATCAACAACAAAATCAGCACTGAATGAAGACACTTTTCAGTTAGGTTGTATTAACATTTACATTTATCCAAAGCGACTTACAATGTCATATAGGAGCAATAATACAATAGGTGCTAATAAAAAGTTACTAGTTTCAACATTGAAACTAATTTGTTTACAATTAGTTATTGCCTTAGCTTACATGTACGAACAAAGAAATACCATTTTTCTGCATTTATTAATCTTAGTTCATGTTAATTTCTGCATTTACACAAATTTCATTTTTAATAAAATCGAACGTAATTTTAAACTTTAGTTTAAAGTTTATGCACCATAAACTAACATGAACAGTTGTATTGCCATGAAAAACTTAACTTATAGTTCATTGATAGCTATTGTTAACGAATACAACTATATTGTAAAGTGTTACCTGAATAATTATGATCTCATTTAATTTGCTGTCTTTTGTTCTCAATGGGTAAATTATGAATAACATCAACTAAACGTAAACAGTCCGTTGTCAATCAGTTTCATTGTTAAAACACAAATTCTTACAAAACACTGCATTGCATTTTTACTGTTAAAAATAACAATCAGTTTACAACCCATTTTGTTTAACATGTATACATAAACATACAAATCTAGAGATTTATGAAGCTGTTTCCTTATAAACTAAGCAATTTACTGTAACGTGGACATAATAATGTACATGGTGACAAATTCAATTGTACTCTTACAAACAATTTTTTATAAATAGTCATAAGTAAAACATCTCACCCTGTGTCTAATGTGTCTCACCCTCTGTCCAAACTGAATGACAAATGAAACTTTGCTCTTTTATAGCAGCCTCCTCCCTCCTCACTTCCCCATGAACCACTTAACATTCATTGCATTAAAAATGGAAACTGAAACAAAACACTCAGCTATGCAGTCAACTCTTTCTAGGAAACAGAAAACTAACAACAAAGCTGAAATCATACCCTACTGGTTTGTGCCGACAAAATTAGAAAAGGTTTATAAATACCAGAGTCCATTGCAGCCATATGAGCATCGCATGTGGGTTGTCGTGTGTTGTGTTTTGGTGAAAAAATGACAGAAGAGGATATGAGCTACGCTTAGGTTTCATTTTCCTGCTCAGTCTCTCAGCTGATCTAATGCTTTCTGTTAAGGGAAGTCACGTGATTGAGTCCGTTCAGCCTCAAGCTGGAGCCTATGACACACTTGCATTTCCTGAAACATGATCCTTAATAACAGCTAGTTGCTCTGACTCACTACGCAATTGTTGATAAAAGGCTAGGGACAGTTTTTAATCTACTAAATCACAATTATGTACTTTACATAAAAATGTAAAATTACCAAATTGTCAATTGGCTGAATCCATTTATCATCTAAATCAACATTTTTTATAATCAGTGGTCAATCCATATGGGTTTACATAAAGATATGGGGATGCATATACCCCACATTTGTTTCAACAAAATTATACTAATATACAGCTGGGTAAGAGCATTGCGTTAACACCGCAAGGTTGTGGGTTCGATCCCAGGGGATTGCACATACCAATGTAAAAATGTATAGAATAATGAAATATAAGTCGCTTTGGATAAAAGCATCTGCCAAATGCATAAATGTAAATAGTAATATTGGATTAGATGGCCAGGTAGTTTCCAAATGAACCACAAGGGGACACTACTTACACTTCCAATACATGGCAGGTAAAAAAAGAGATGGCAATAAAAGGCTCTTTGCATGTGTGACTTCTGCGTTTCATGGTGAAAAGAACCCTATGCAGTTTCCGGTTGGGGAGACTTAAAGCAGAGAAAAATGGAAAAATGAAACTTATGAAAGTATCGTTTCAAATATGCTAGAACGCCACTTCTAAATAGCCCTTCTGTGTGCCGCAATGTACAGCATCTGCTAAATTTAGCAATTTTCTCATATTTCCATTTATCTCTGCCTTAATGGAACCATATGACACGGCTAAAACTAATATTATCAGTTTGTATTATCAAATCTCCTCTTTGCCCCGCCACTCTGAAATGTGCAGAACTTTAACAAAGCTCATCGCTCTGAAAAGCGAGGTGTGCTATGATTCCGTGTGACGGAAATTTAACTCCTCTTACCATATTTCGACCATCAGGTTCCAAAGCAAATGTACAGACAGTACTGACTGTCATGTACATTTGGGCGGTCTTAGTAAAGTCATGCCATGAACTGACGTGGATTTGTGGGGGTGTGGTTAAACAAGGCATGTCTGGGTGAGCATTCGCTTTTAGATGGAATGGATCTTTTGTTCCGACACTTGAATTTAAGCAAGTCTAAATAGCGAGCCTAATACAAAGATGGGCAATTTATAAGCCACCAAAGACACAGAAAAACACATGTTCGAGCCATATGACCCCTTTAAGTCTCCCCGACTGGAGCCTGGGAATCCTGGAAGACACGCATGCATATAGCCCATTCTAAAATACATAAAATATGTTTCAAATACATTGAACCAGGGTTGCCAGGTTCATGGTTTTACCATATAACTGGGCTAAAATTTTAAACTGGTCCAGCGGACTGTGTTTTGTTCAACAGATTGAAAGTGGCTACATTTTGTTAATCAGCTGTCACCTACTACTGTATAAGGTAAGGTGACATTGTTTATAAAAAAAAAGTGTGTTTATGATTATATTATCACGCAGTGATTTTCATGACGAAATCGTGTGTAATGCTGATCTGTGACTGGAACAAATTGGGAGCGACTTATTTTAGATTTGGTAGAAGGGCACTTTGCTAGATTAGATTTTGGTACGAAGATCTGGCAACCCTGTAGTGTGGTCTGGCATTACAACATAATAGGGAATGTTTACCCGATGACAAATTCTCAGTCCAAAGTGGCTGTTAGGCAGTATGCACACATGCAATTATTGAGTAAATAAATAATAATAAATGAAAAGAAAGTATAATAAATATTACACTTGCTTTGCTCGCTTAACCAGCAGGCCATTGTATCCACATCTTACTGTTACTTAAAGGCCCAGTTTCAAAGACAAGGCCTAAAGTGATACTTTAATGAAAATTCTGTCATCGTTTACTCACCTTCGAGTTTTTCCAAAGCTGTATATATTTCTTTGTTCTAATGAAAACAGAGAAAGATATGTGGAAGAATGCTTATAACAGACAGATCTTGCCCCTCGTTGATTGCCATTTACATTTACATTTAGCAGACGCTTTTATCCAAAGCGACTTACAGGTGGGGTAGGCAATGGAAGCAATTTTTTCCTACTACCGTAGTAGGAAAAAATACAATAGTAGTCTAAAGTGCCCCAGAACTGTTTGCTATCCTACATTCTTCGAAATGTCTTCTTTTTGTGTTCAACAGAACAAAAACAATGATTAAGTAATTTTTCCTATAATGGGAGTCAAAATCTGTCTGGTTAGGAAGCATTCTTATAAAAACCTTTCTCCGTGTTCATCAGAACAAAGAAATTTATGCAGATTTGCAACAACTCGAAGGCGAGTAAATGATGACAGAAGCTGTGTCTGAATTCTCCCCATATCTCCTATCAAGTGCACTATATCGGGGGTCCGCCATTTTGTAGTGTTGTCCGAATTCTGAGTAAACAACTCATTCCCTACATTTGTTCACTACTATTTATCCACAATGCATTCTGATTTTGAGTGTACATCCGATGTACGCTCACTCAATATTTCCAATGATACAACCTGAGACGATCAAGAGCCTGATCACAATCAGCTGGAGGAGAGTGCCCGTTATGCCACGAATGTACATTTATGCATTTGTGTTTGTTCTTGTCGATACTTATTTTCTACTTTTTGAGAATAAATAGATTAAATGAATGCAATATATAGCAGTGTTTTGCTTTAAATATATAAATTAATTTTAATAAACGTAATAAATGTAAAAGTAAATAAACGTGGCAAACATTTGTTTTGTTCTCTTTATTAAACACTTATAGCCTACAAATAACGTGACAAAAATGTTTAAATGGACTTTAAGATTTACGAAACAATACATAAAGCCACACAGGTGTAATATTACTGTTATGACGAATCTCCACGACAGAACTGTCAAAGGGAAGATATGTTACGTCACCGTTCGAAATAGCTCACTGATTTTCATTCACTCCTTCCCCATATAGTGGACAATTTAGCATTCATTATAGGGAATAGTGAATGAGTGAACAAGTAAGAGAATTCAGATGGAGCTAGTATTTTCATTTTGGGTGAAACTTTAAGAATAGTCCCAGACTAAAATTAATGCGTGACCTATCTTTTCTGAATATAACTTGCCCTGAAATATCTTAAAATATATCAGTGTCATTGTTTTGTCTCAAGATGCACAACAGTAATGTATTCTTCTAAGGCATTTTTATAAAAGCGACATAAATATCTTAATTCAAATAAGGCATAGTCCTGACTTAAGATAAATTCTGTCTGTGAAACTGGGCCAAATCATGCTTATAGTAGGATCATTAAACTAAACAAAATGCTTAAAGGGACAGTTCACCAAAAAATGAAAATTCATCAAATGGTAGGTAATGATGTACTGGAACTGAAAATTATTAACATTCTTCCAAATATCTTTCTCTGTGTTCATCTGAACAAATTTATTTATACATATATTAAATAACATGAGGGTGAGTAAAGGATGACAGAATTTTCATTTTTTGGGAAATGCAAAAACAGAAACACAGCACACTTTCCCCAAAAATAATAAATCATTTTATACTAAATCAATTAATGCAAGCGTATATATTTTTAGTTCATACCTTGCAGGCTTCTGTGAACTGACACTAAGGATCTGATCATATTTTTATTGTAAATCCTTTCCACAAGGATTCGGTCACCGAGCTGTTCAAAGAGGTCCTGGAGGCCTGCCAAACCATAACTTGCCAAAGGTCCAAATCTCTTGCCATAGACCCTCCTGTACATATATGTCAATCTAGACACCTCAACTCCATCTGGAAAGCTCTGGATCAAGTTAACAACTTCACTTTTCAGTTCTTCCAGCGAGTTGCCTAAAAAAAAAAATATTGTACACCTACTGTACATTTTGACTGAAACAAAAAGCATTTTTTAGGCTTATTAAATTTATAAATTAGATATTTCTTTAGGCTCAACCTTCAAAACAAATACCAGTTTGTTTTAAGGAGGTCATAACTATGGTAACAAACTAGAGAAAGAAGCAAACGCACACATTTGGAGGTGGCGGTCAAGGAAGATAAACATCTACGCACAAGAAAAACTAGAGCCAAACATTTTATGCTGTCTTACTATAGTTATCCTCCAAATATGTAAATTGGTAAAATGTTCATAACTGAATGCAAAAATATTTTTTATTGTCAAACATCACAAGACAGTCTATCCTGCTAAAAGTTTTCTATTCAATTTTTCAAAGAAGTGATATAATATACATTGGCCTATACAGTAAACTGGATCAAAGTCTAACAAGAGGGAAAGGAAATGTAAAATACTTTGATTTGTTCCTGATGTGGAGGGCATTTCTTCATCAAACAGGTGGGAAAAAGACTTCATCGAGATCCCGTTACCCCTTTAATGTACACTTCTTCTCGTTCCAGGTTTGTCTACAATTGTCTTCTGAACGTTTTTCTCTCATCTAGGGCAAGGCATTCTCCTGGTTCGTACCTCCTTACAACTGCAATTTAAAACAACACTGTTTAGTTTATTTGTTACCATTTCCCATGATATGTTTAACATCTAAATCACTACATGACTAAACTATCCTACAAAGTATATATAGTTCTGCGTGAAGCAAATCAGACATTAAATGTCTCTACAATCAGACTGATGTGAATGTCGACTAACGTTTAATCACTTGTGTTGTGCGTTATGTAAAATCACGATATGTCTCTTTATAGCAAACGGTGTTCTTTTAAATGCTGGGCTACAAAATGTAAATGCAAGCGAAAATATTGCAAGCAAGTTGCTTTGATTCTTTTGTAGGTACAACAAATACCTCAATGAACATCGCGTTGAACATATATTAACCATTTTCCCTTGTTGAGCGCGAGATGATTCCAAGCATGTTCTTTCATCAACGTTTTCTGAATGTATTTTACGTCGGAGAAGAATCGCCGCCCTCTAGCGTTTTGGAGCTGTTCAAACTTGCGAAAGGTTAATTTTGGACAATTTTCTGGTATCTCCGTTTTTTAAAGATAAATATACATAAATTACCTTATCATATTATTAAGCTTATACATATATAAATAAAAATGTCATTTGAGTATTAAAATGTTAATGTATGCTAACCTAGTATCTAAATAATTTATTGTATTATCATTTTATGGGTATTGAAATGGTTTTCTGTAATTGTTTTACATTATAATAGTTAAAAAATTTTATAGTTCACATTAATATGTATTCATAATTGAGTTTAAGATAAAAAATTGGGACATGATGCTTGGTCCTGTCATAAATGAAAACACGTCAGAAATATAAAGGTCAAAGACACAACTGGTGGTGTAAGTGTCATATTTATTAGATTTAGCTATTTTAGTCCCACACAAATTTAAATTTCACATCTTTCGTTTTGTCTTTGTACACAGAGTTAAATCGCTGCTCTTGGGCTTCAGTGAAATGATTCTTCCAGTCACCAGCAATTCCTAAAAGAAACAAAGACACGAGAAAACAATAACTTTAAAGGGGTGATATGGAGCGAATATGGTGTGTTATAAGTTGCCCATGCATGTATTAGACACATAAAATTGCAAAAATTAAAGTATCTGGACAAATGATGCATTCTATCTAAAAGCGAATGTTCACCCAGACCTGCCTGAAACGCCTCGTGCAATCACACCACCACAAATCTACGTCAATATGTGGTATGAGTTGACTAAGACCGCCCAAATGCATAAGTAAGGTGGGCGTACCTCTCAGTACAATTGCTTTGGAAACTGACATTACATTGTCGTCACACGCTTGCAGTATTCAACCAATAACTACGCACTGATTAACCGGACAATCATAGAACACCTTGCTTTTCAGAGCGAAGAGCTTTGTAAAAAATCTGCGTGTTTCAGAAAGGCGGGTAAAGAGGAGACCCAAACATGCACAGTATTTGGAAAATACAGCATTTTTGAACCGTAAAATACGTAAACACATTGCATTGCATCTAAAACATACGATAATATTAGTTTTGGCCGTGTCACTTCAACCTTTTAATACTGGACACAAAGCAAAAGATTTTCCACTAAAACAATCCTGCCAATTTCACTTTAATAATATTACAGGATGTGTTAAGACATTGCATATTTTACCTTTCCTCATAAATTCGGATTTTGTTTGGTTCATGAATTCTTCTGGAACCAGAGAATAGTTGGACATCTTGTTTTGCTTCATGTTCTTGAAAACACAGTGTTCAGCTATTTTCTCGATCAGGTCTGGACTCAGAGATTTTCCGAGATACTGGGCGATCTTCTCCACAGATCCCTTCAAATCCTGTTCAAGGTTGTTATTTACAAAATATGAAAACAGACTTTGTATATTACAGTAACATCTATTATAATTAAAATAACCTAGTAGTCATGTAGTTTGACTTTTGCTGTGTAAAAACCTACTTACTGCGATCATCTCTTCATAAAACACATACAGTATGTGTTCCTCAGCGTTTAGCCATCCTTTCACATGATCGAACCAGGAACCAAACATGACCTCTGGAAAAAGGAAATCATGTCCCAAAATAACCTATTAAGTGTTTGCTCTGATAACATTCTTCAAGGCAACTTCGTTACAGGACAGATGGCACTGTTTTTGTCTCCTGTATGTGAGGATTTCTAGCATGTAGACGTAGTCTAAAAGTGATAATCACCGAAATTGAAAATTCTGCATCATTTACTCATCCTCCTGTCATTTCAAAACTGTGACTTTTTTCCGCAAAACACAAAAGAAGATATTTTGAAGAACTTTGTTAACTGACCCCATCCACTTGATTTGGTTTTGTGTCCAGTGCTGTTCGCTTACCAACTTTCTTCAAAATATCTTGTCATACTGGATTGAGATAACAAGAGGGTGAGTAATTGATGAGGGCCTATTCGTTTTTTTGGCTGAACTCCTGAAAGACGAATTGACTAGATTAAAAATGCACATCTTTATTGTGTGTTATGATACACTGCACATCTGCATACTGTCACAAATATTTAAGAACCAAAAAAACTATGGAAATAATTTTTACTGTTGGAAAGATATGTGGCAGGTAAAATAAAATCAGATCAGTTGTAAGGATTATCACAACATTTGCTGCCGATCGTCTCACAGCTGCATCTACTCATCACTTCCGGATATAAGCCGGAAGAACCAACATGGAAGATAGCTTTCCTTCCAGTTTTCCGGCAACTAATACTGACTTGTTTTGTTCACTACAAAGAGCGAATGACGGTCGGCAGCAAACTTCACGGAAGCAGCACAAGACGTCTTATCCACCCCGGAGCTTGAGGAAGCCAAGGATTCACGCTTACCAAGAGTATCGAGCTAATTCCCCTACAAACCTCGCACGTCTCCAATAACGTGACTAAAAGCTCCCTTCTGGGTATTGTTAAATCATCTTTTGTGCTGCCTCTGCCCGCCCCAATATGTTGATGAAATGTAGATGTCACATGTAAGACCAACATTAAGTATTTGATCTAATTAGTTGCATTAATATCTTAACAGTACACATTAAATTCAAGTCATTGTGATTTAACATAGAATTTATTCCACATAAACTCTTGGACTATGAAGTTGAGTAAATGATCACTTAATTAATACAGTGGATACCTTTTCCATCAAGGAATTTCTCCATGAACTCATCTTGGGTTCCTGGGTTCACCAGGAATGAGGCCATTTCATAGTACGGAAATGAAGATGTGAAGACGTCTTTTGGATTCCTCATAACATAGAGAACCTGGGGACAATATCCATTTATGCTTCTTAAGGCTCTTTATTAAAATTTTAATTATCTATGTTTTACCTTATAAATATAAACAGTATAGTGTATGTTGCCCTATATATGACATTTATGAAATTTTACCCTTGGCTTGACTTTGAAGTAAGACTCATTCATCATCTGGCGATGATAGTGAGTTGCAAAGATGCGTGGAGAGGGTCTTTGCTCCAGATTGAGCGATATCGCCCTGTGTTCCTCCAGCCAGGGTGCTCTGTCCCAGTTTGGAACAGTCATAACAGGAGTGAAATCCCCCTCACTCACTATCAGAGGCACTATCTCCTGCATCCATGTCGTACCTGTTAGAAATAAAACCATAAATCACAAGTGGATTGACTTCCTCTTTTTTCTAAAAGATCACAACAATCTTAGCTGGTGGTGATTTGTTTGAAAACTTGCATCTTCATGATAGTATTATATATATATTGTTTTTCAATACAACATCTTATCGTATTTTCAAGGAAAATGTGTTCAGCATGATAAATTGTTGCATAAGAACAACAAAAAAGAACAATACAATAAAAAACAGAATTATGCTATAGAATTCAATAGAATACAATAGAATTATAAAAGTTTCTTAAAATCATTCTTAGTCTGCAAAACGTACCTGATTTAGGGTAAGTGACAATCAGGATGTCATCGGGGCGGAAAGTGAAGTCCTCATAGTATTTCAGACTCTCAGCAGGGTGCAAGTGTGATGGAAGGAACACTCCTTTATGTACAGTGTACAATTCGGCTTCTGTCATTTTTCTAAACCGCGAAAAAATTTTTTGTGAAATGTCTAACACTAATTCATGAAATTCTCGGTCATAGATTTTGGGCTGAATAGCTTGCGTCTCTTCACACCGTACACCGGATAGCAAAAACCCCCTCCTCTATTGTCCTTGCACATTGACATAACTTGCAGTCAGAGCCAAAGTTCATTTAATGCTCTTCAAAGAAACAGCTAATGTATACATTAGTTATCTACCTATGGATAGATAAGACCAGATAAGAAGTATTGTTATGAAAACTGCATCTGATTTTCTTCAATGCATCTTTAGCTCCTCATTCCTAAAGAGACCTGGTGGACAGGAATTGAGAGGGATGAGACTGGAAAATGTAACACTAGAGTCTGCATTTTTTAAGGAAAGTTGTTATGCAAGTAAAGTTTTTAAAGTTTGAAAAGGGGGTCAAGTGAATTTCTTCCTTAATTTTTTAACTCATCTACCCCAAGAAAAGTTGTTTGAAACACAAATATCTGAACCACTTCATAGAAGTAAATCATTTACTCACCCCCTTGTCTTTCCAAACCTAAACATGTATGTCTTTCTTCTGCAGAACACAAAAGAAGATATTTTGAAAAATGTTGGTATCCAAACAACAATGGCCCCTATTGATTTTCATTGCATGAATACAAACCTTCAAATGTTTCTCAAAATATCTCCTTTTGTCATCCACATAGAATGAGTCATATCGCTTCTGAAAATCACTGGGTTTGCAAATTATTAAAAAGTGCTTGTCAACTTGTCCATTCTGATAGCATAGATATTTGTTCAATTTCCTGAAAATCAGCAAATTTGGATGTCCAAGGTTTTGTGAGGAAAAAAGTGGAATAAAAATTGTTTCTCACAAAAATCTATTTTCAGAAATGTCTTATAACTTCTAAACATGACTGAATACTTCACAGAATTACTAGAAAATTTGTATTTTTTACGTCTCTCTACTGGATCCTACTACTAACAAAGATATATAGTACATGTAGTTAATATAAATGTAATGTTAGCTATGAATAACAATCCTCTTACCTTCACATCCGCAATCAGTTCTAAAGTCCCTTTAAGGCCCTTGGAGAAACACAGGTTTAGATCAAAGGTTAACAGACAGAAGGGCCTTAGATAAAATTTTATAAGACAAAACAGCTTCAGACCAAAATTAATCAGATGAAACAACCACATACAATCCGTCCTCAGAAATATGAAATGTCAGAAATGAAAAGAAAAAATATACGTGCAATTTTTTGATGACGGTTTTTCGTTATCAAGATAAAACTTGATTGAATTTATTGGAGCCCGGAAAATTTTATAGCTCATAGGTTTCTCTTTCAAAGCTTAGGAGAACTGATGGAGTTATTGGTTGTGAATCATCAACTTCAGGTCTTAATGTTTCTTTTAAAATGGTTTTGGAGTAATAAATATGGGACCATTGTTAAAACACGGAAAATCAAAGATAGCACTCCAAAATTATTTTAGTTTTGTCACTGTAAACTAGTGACACATTTTTTTCACAAATGCCTTTAGATTGTTTTTATTTGCCTTTTTTCCCCTTGCAGAAAATTGAAACGAAACAAACTGGACAAAATAACAAAACATAAATTATATTTGCATATCTTCAATGCTTCAAAGAAAATAAGTTCATGTTCTTGTTTCAACAACACAACATTAATGTTTTTACATGTAAATGATCAGTTTAAAAATGAAAATATGATGGGATAATTTATTACAATCTTCATACATATTCACATTGTCTCACTCTCTCAGAATGCTGTTGAGAGACTTCATGTAATTCCTGAGGTTTGTTTCTGTTGAAATTCAACAGACACAGGACTAGAGTTGCCACAATACATACTAGGCAAAAATAAAAATAAAATCCAGTTGTACATTAAATGTACTCTATGAAGCTGTAAAATTAAAAATAGGTTATAGGCTAAAAAAGTAGTAAAGCCTTAATGCCTAATTGAGATATTAAACAGTTCTCATCTGGGATTTTTCTTTAAATAAAAGATTTTGCTACACAGTCTATACATTTAAGGATCTCTGTTATCATCTGCCTTATCTCAGTACTGATAAGAACAGTTTGAATAGAGCTGTCCTTTGTACCTTATACATTTTATCTTTGGACTTGATCACATGTCCAGAGAGAATCTAGAACTAACTGAGTAGAAAAAAAGTAAAATCCACTATGATATCACACTTTTTTTTAAATTAAATACAGAAACATCCGAGGTAAATAAATACTTTTATAAACAGTGTCAGAAAATATAAACATATTCTGTATGTCAATTGTTCAAATCATACCTTACACAGATTAATACATAATAAAATGTATCTGCACATTAAAATAATCATTCACATTTAAAACATGTTTATATGTCCACTGCAATTAAAAAAGGTTGAGAATGGGGTAATGCCAAACAATTTCTGTCAGACATTTATGTTGTATAAACATACAGTTACTGTCACGATATTTGATTATGTATTTTCACTGCACGATTACTGTGGCCAGAACAGAATTCACAAGGATGATATTATCAAATACTGGGGGTGAGTAAATTAACAGCAATTTTATTCAAAGTATTAGGGAATATAAAATAGCGTCATGTCTAGAGGAAACGGGCATCGCTCATCACGTGGCCACTACCATCCCTACAGTGAAGCTTGGTGGTGGCAGCATCATGCTGTTGAGATGTTTTTCAGCGGCAGGAACTCGGAGACTAGTCAGGATCGAGGGAAAGATGAATACAGCAATGTACAGAGACATCCCCAATGAAAACCTTCCCCAGAGCGATCTGGACTGGGGCGAAGGTTCATCTTCCAACAGGAGAATGACCTTAAGCACACAGCAAAGATAACAAAGGTGTGGCTACGAGTCTGAATCCAGCTTCTTATTCACAGTTTCTTATTGACGCTATCCGTTCCACATTAAAACAGCGAAGCATCCGCTTTTCCAGTTTCTTATTCACACTTAGCTTAGAGACCATCTCGCGTTTCTCTTCTTTTACGTTTTAAAAAAAAACTTTTTGTGTGTGTGTGTCTGTATGTGTGGGGGTGTGTGTGTGTGTGTCTGTTTGTGCGTGCGTGCACGCGCGTGTGTGTGAGAGAGAGTGCACAGAGGATGGGCTACTGCTTGCTGTCTAAGTCATGACATGCTGAATGCCTCTTGAGATGACCCACTCCTCTTACCATCCTCAATATTACTTTGATAGAACAGTTTTTAGGCAGCCTATCTCCACCATGAATATTAATCACATCCAAAAGTACCTCCATGTTTGAAAGTGAAATATTCTAGTGCAGAGCATGCAATAGGGTTTATGAATAATTAAGTAAATTACGTGTATATTTGTAAAAAAAAATAGTATACATAGTTGTGTTATACTTTGCATATATATAATTAACTGTCCCTCTTACCTCTTATGTAAATAAATTATTTTCTTCATCGATGTATTTTATTTTTATTCTATATATTTATGTTTTTCCATTTCCTGTGTTTGTCTATACTGTATTTTTTCATTCTGAGCTCCTGAAACCACAACACGTTGCTTGTCTTTGTGTGCACAATTGGAAAATAAAGCTTATTTGAATTTTTTTCTGATCAATTGCTTTTATACAATTTATTATACTCTTTTTGGTCTTAGCCAGTGCGTTTTACACACATTATATTATTATATCTATTACATGTATATATATTTATGTAAACTTTGTCACTTGTTTTATGTACAGAAAATGTCTAATGTCAGAACAGTGTTTTTTTACAAGTATGTCTTTGATGGTGCGTTAAAAGTTCCACAGCTAGGTTATACCTTGTCTTGATGTCTACCGTCATGCTAGAAAACAGACAGTTTTAATGTAGCATTTTGGGAATTGGCATATGTCAAAAAACAGTACGATGGCCAATACACTTTTGGGACATTTTGGGGTGCCATATCTCGATCTTCTTTGGAGTTATTCCCAGTATGCTTGACTACCATCTAGCCAAAAGGCAGACATTTTTACTGTAGCATTTTTAAGTTATGGACCCCTGAAGTTGGCATATCTCACAATACTGTTCAATGGCCCAATGGGACAATTTGAGGTTCAACATCTGAAAAACCTTTAAGGGCTGCGTTAAAATGTACACTTCAGGGTTATTCCCAGTATGCTTGACTACCATCTAGGCAAAAGGCAGACCTTTTTACTGTAGCATTTTTAAGTTATTGACACCTGAAGTTGGCATATCTCACAATACTCTTCAATGGACCGTTGCACTTATGGGACATTTTGAGGTGCTACATCTCGAAAACTTTTAAGGGTGCGTTGAAAGTTCCACATAGGGGTTATACCCAGTATGCTTGACTACCACCTAGCCAAAAAGAAGACATTTTTACTGTAGCATTTTTAAGTTATGGACCCCTGAAGTTGGCATATCTCAAAATAGTCTTCAATGGACAGTTGCACTTATGGGACATTTTGAGGTGCTACATCTCGAAAACTTTTAAGGGTGTGTTCAATTTGAGACATAGGGGTTATTTCCAGTATGCTTGACTACCATCTAGCCAAAAGGCAGACATTTTTACTGTAGCATTTTTAAGTTATGGATCCCTGAAGTTGCCATATCTCATACATTTACATTTAGGCATTTGGCAGACGCTTTTATCCAAAGCGACTTACATTGCTTTATCCTATACATTTTTACATAGGTATTTGCAATCCCCTGGGATCGAAACCACAACCTTGCGTTGTTAACGCAATGCTCTTACCAGTGAGCTACAGGAAAGCACATAGTACTGTTCGATGGGCAAATGGGACATTTTGAGGAGCAACATCTCAAAAACCTTTAAGGGTGCATTAAAATTTACACATACGGGTTATTCCCAGTATGCTTGTCTACCATCTAGCCAAAAGGCAGACATTTTTACTGTGGCATTTTAAAGTTATGGACCCCTGAAGTTGGCATATCTCACAGTACTGTTCAATGGGCCAATGGGACATTTTGAGTTGCTACATCTCAAGAACTTTTAAGGGTGCGTTCAAATTTACACACAGGGGTTATACCCAGTATGCTTTGACTACCACCTAGCCAAAAAGCACACATTTTTACTGTAGCATTTTTAAGTAAGTGACCCCTGAAGTTGGGATATCTCACAATACTGTTCAATGGACCAATGGTACATTTTGAGGTGCTACATCTCAAAAACCTTTAAGGGTGCGTTGAAATTTACACAAAGGGGTTATTCCCAGTATGCTTGACTACCACCTAGCCACAAAGAAGACATTTTCACTGTAGCATTTTTAAGTTATGGATCCCTGAAGTTGGCATATCTCACAATACTCTTCAATGGACCGTTGTAGTTATGGGACATTTTGAGCAACATCTCAAAAACCTTTAAGGGTGCCATGAAATTTACACATAGGGGTTATTTTCAGTATGCTTGCCTACCCTCTAGTCAAAAAAACAGAATTTTTATCTGTAGCATTTTTAAGTTATTGACCCCTGAAGTTGCCATATCTCACAAAACGGTACAATAGCGGTTGCACTTTTGCCACATTTTGGAGTGCCATATCTCAACTGTCTTTGAGGATGTGTTAAATGTTCCACAGCTGGGTTATACCATGTCTCTTTGTCTACCAACTTGCAAGAAAGCAGACTTTTTTTTGTTGATTGTGCAGGAGATAAGGTGATTTCGGTCAATGCCCAAGGTGCTGAAATGGCTATTAAGAATTAGAATGCCTAAAAAAAAATGCAATATCAATAAAATTTATTCTTGTATTATCATTATTCACAAATAAAGTTTCTCTGCCAGATATTGTCCTATCCTAACAAACATACATTAATTCAAGGCGTAATTTGTAAAATAAAAATGTAAAAATAAAACAATTACCCATTAGACTGATTTTGTTGTCCAGGGTCACAATTAAGTTCTTAAACACTTAAACACACTTTAATATTAACATTAGTGACTTAACAGTAGGTTTAACAACGCGGCCCCTTTAAGAACTGCCGCCCTAAGCAGGTCTAATGCGATTCCTACTTTCATAACTCTTTATATTCATTTAATGCTTCAGAATACAAAATGTGCTTTCTGGCATAATCTTGCCTGCTTTTGCATTAACCATTGACATTAGCCCATTGAAGAGTATTGTAAGATATGCCAACATCATGGGTCAATAACTCCAAAATGCTACACTAAAAATGTCCGCTTTGTGGCGAGATGGTAGTCAAGGATACTGGGTATAACCCCTATGTGGAACTTTCAACGCACCCTTAAGAGTTTTCTAGATGAAGCACCTCAAAATGTACCATTGGTCCATTGAACAGTATTGTGAGATATGCCAACTTCAGGGGTCAATAACTTAAAAATGCTAAAGTAAAAATGTCTGCCTTTTGGCTAGATGGTAGTCAAGCATACTGGGAATAACCTCTATGAGTAAATTTGAACGCACCCTTAAAAGTTTTCGAGATGTAGCACCTCAAAATGTCCCATAAGTGCAACGGTCCATTGAAAAGTATTGTGAGATATGCCAACTTCAGGGGTCCATAACTTAAAATGCTACAATAAAAATGTCTTCTTTTTGGCTAGGTGGTAGTCAAGCATACTGGGTATAACCCCTATGTGGAACTTTCAACGCATCCTTAAAAGTTTTAGAGATGTAGCACCTCAAAATGTCCCATAAGTGCAACGGTCCGTTGAACAGTATTGTGAGATATGCCAACTTCAGGGGTCAATAACTTAAAAATGCTACAGTAAAAATGTCTGCCTTTTGGCTAGATGGTAGTGAAGCATACTGGGAGTAACCCCTATGTGTAAATTTGAACGCACCCTTAAAGGTTTTTTCCGATGTTGCACCTCGTTGTCCCATTGGCCCATTGAACAGTACTGTGAGATAAGCCAACTTCAGGGGTCCATAGCTTAAAAATGCTACGGTAAAAATGTCTGCTTTTTGGCAAGATGGTAGTCAGGAATACTGGTTATAATTCCTAAGAAAGTCGAGATATGGCACCCCAAAATGTCCCATAAGTGCAACGGCCCATTGAACAGTACTATGAGATATGCCAACTTCAGGGGTCCATAACTTAAAAATGCTACGGTAAAAATGTCTGCTTTTTGGCAAGATGGTAGTCAGGAATACTGGGTATAATTCCAAAGAAAGTCGAGATATGGCACCCCAAAATGTCCCAAAAGTTTATTGCCATCGTACTGCTTTGTGACATATGCCGATATGTCACAAAGCAGTGTTAACTGAATGCTAGTGTTTAACTGAAATAAGATTAAATATTTTGAAGTCAGGTTTTAAGTTTAAAAATAACTTGACTGTCTTAAAGTGTGATGCATGCAGTCAGATGTTCAAATTGAAGTTCCAGCTAAGTTTGAGGATTCTATGTCCCCCTACCTGCCTACCCACACACACACACACACACACACACACAGACCTCCCACCCCCAGAACAAGACAATGCTTTCAGACATTTCTCCCATCCCCAGTGTGTAGTCCATCCGATGTGTGGGATTAGTATATTAAAGAGCTAAATTAAATGTTCATGACGCGTGAGGATTCTTCTAAGATCATGTAAAAAAGTTTATAAAAGTCTTGCTCTGGTTCCTGTGTAATGTCTCGCCTAGCTGACACCCCCCACCACCTGGCAAGAAATGTTGGTCCCATCATACGGGACTTTCAGCGCATAAAACTAGGGGTCTATCTTTCTTATCAAGATGTCCCAAACGAAGTTTATAATTGTGTTTTTATGACTTTGTAATCAAAGGCTGAGTTTTTTCTGGTTCCTGGCTTTATCTTCAATATTTCTAACCCTCACAGTATGGCAAACTTACCTGTCTCAAAACACAGCATGAAACTAACGGTCTGTCTTTCTTATCAACATGTCCCAAACAAAGTTTATATTGGTGTGTTTTTATGACTTTGTAATCAAAGGTTTAGTTGAGTATGAAAAATAACTTGCCTGTGTTGAAAGCTGTTGCATGCAGTCAGTTGCATCCAGTGTGCATTTATGACACCCTTTTGTTGTTCAAGTTTTTTTGTGTGTGTAATATCCAGACCTTGTTGTTTCCCACCCCCCTTCTTTGTAGAAGAGATGAGGATGTGGTTTCAGAATGCTTGGTCTTTGTCCCTAATTTCTGTGAATGAAGCAATACAAGATGAGTTAAAGAAACAAGAAGCACTAATGTGAAATAAAATTGATAAAAAATGAAATATGATTAAATAATATTTTAATGTCAGGTTTTAAGTTTAAAAGAACTTGCCTGTGTTGAAGTGCGATGCATGCATGCAGTAAAAAGGTGAAATGAAAATGAAGTTCTAGCTATGTTGGAGGAATCCTCTGCCCCCCTCCTTCCTCCCCACACAAACATCTCCACCCCAAACCAAGACCTAGCTGTGACCCTGTCTGTCTTTTAACCTGGTAACATGATGTGCTGTGGGTGATTTGTAAATTTGAAAGAGATCAATTTAATGTGGAAGTGGGTTTTTTCTGAGAGCGAGTTGGTTTTGACTTTTATGTGACAAATGATGAAAAGTGATCGAGACTTTGAGGTTTTTTCTTCTTATCAACGGGTTCCAAACAAAGGTAATGTTTGTGTGTTTCAATGACCTGGTAGTTAATGTTTAGGTTTGTGTTTTTTATGACCTGTTGTTGTGTCCCCCCTGTCGCTGCTAAGTTTCTACCCCCATTCCAGTTGGTAAAAGGTGGTTCCAGCCTGACAGCCGGGATGTCTGTCTCCAAAGACAGAGTGAAACTTGTCTGTTGGGGTTGTGTTTATAATTTAGGGATATAGATGAAATGTTTATGTTTGTGACGTTTTCATTTAAAAATGAGTTGTTTCCATGTTTAAGACTTTTTACCTGCCAAATGATGAAAGTGTTTGAGACTTTGGGGGTCTGTCTTCTTATCAATGTGCCATGATATACCTTTTAATTAAAGGAAATGACCCGACAGGTTCTTCCTGGTCATGGAGTGTGGGTCCGAATGTGAGTTTTTGTTAGACTAAACAAGGCAATATGTGCTCTGACAAAGGTTTAGTGTGCAAGGGTTAAGTCAAAGATTCAATTAAAAAAGATGTGTTTTTCATCCTGCCTGATGTTCTTCTGCCTGAGGAAGATGTCGGAGGGTGTCTGCTAGGCATGTAGTGCAAGTATATTACTGGTCTGCATTCATGACAACGCTCGTCAATTAGCTTTTGATTAATGCACGTGCCCGACATGTTCTCTCTGCCCGTGCAAAGAAGGCAATCCACATGCCTTAGCACCTCTAAACTTTCAGTTTAACACAACTATAGACTTTAGGAGTTAAGTCAAGGACTTAACAATGTTGTGAGGTTCTGTCCTTGGCTGACTTTCTTCTGCCTGAAGATGCCACTGGCCTACCAACCATGGAGGGCGAAGGATGAATTTCTAGCAACTTAGGCAGATAAAGGATCTCTTTTGATCCTCACATTAAAAACCAAACATGTCAAAATCTGGTTTAGGGATAAACTTTTAAACCTGAACTTATAGGAAAAACATATATTTACATGTCCATTTTGTTTAGTTCTACACTGTTTTATTTAATGAATGTTTAGTTTAAGATGATATTTCAAGATCTAAAATAAGGATAGTCCCCTAGTTTAGTTCTAACCCTAGGTTAAAATATAACTGTTTAGCATTCTTTTCAAAATTCAAGAATGATATCTATTTTTATTTTTTAAAGAATAAGGTTAGTCTAATAACTTATTTGTATCCTGTTGAGTACAGACAGTGTCACAATGTTTTTTTTTTAATGTATATAGCTTCTGTTAAATAAGTTGTAGTTAAGGATGTGTTTATGTTAATAGGTAAAGAGTTTTTATTTTGAGGGGGCAACCCCTCAACACTCCCACATCCACTTTTTCACAGCTTAACTCCTGAGACTGCGATAGACTGCCGTGAGACTAGAGTAACTAGAGTTTCTTTTTAGTACCAAACCTCTACATTGACAAATTTTGTGTTGTATATCTGATCTAGCAAGGAAATCAGAGCAATCCACACAGTAAGGGTTTCTGTTTAACATTATTTTAAGGGCATTTAAAATGTAAGCGTTAAACGAAGGGTTAAATGTTTTTCATGGTTTGCTACAGATCTAAAACTTCTGAACCGGGCAGGTTTTATTTAATTGTCAGCATTTTCTTAAATTGCATCCTTCTCACTCAAAACATGTCTTGAATATACTTTACTTACTAAATAAACACATGCCGACTGGACATATCAAAATAGCAAGAGAAATACATTACGCAAGTTTTTAAGGACCCCTATATTTTTCTCTATGTGTAAAGTGCTTTCTATGTTTTTTTTTTCCTGACAGATCTGACAGATTGTGTTCTGGATTGGGAATTACACGTAAGGGGTAAAACTGAGTTACATTTAAAATTATTTTTTACTTGTAAAATCTAGACTTAAAATTGAAATAAATGTACAAATAAACAAAAAATGGCTTTAACAAGCAGGGAATTGTGCAACTTCTGTAGACAATGTGTCGTATGAAACGCTGTAAAAGGTGTTTTAAATGTTTCAAAAAAACATAGAGCCTCCAAGATAGATGTGCTCTAGTTTCGGCTCTTAGAAAGTTCTTCATTTAAAAGATTGTACATTACCTCTAGTTTAAGCCTTTGGTCTTCTCATCTTCTATTCTTGATTGCTCTATAAGTACCTGCAAACATGCATATCAGTAGAATTTAAATGGATCTTCGACTTCTGTCTCTCAGCGGTGTAGACCTGCATCAACAAATGGTACATTCATGTGCATCACCCAATCCAAAACTTGCCTGTTACTTTAGGTATGGATTAATGTCATATATACACTACAATGCATGTACTCTACAAAGATGTGAATTTTGTTAATGCATCTGTCGATAAAGAGTGAAATACTCGAACGATGAATAAGTGTCTTGTGTTACCATGTTGTCTCAATAAATAGAAATGCTTTAAAAGAAGAGCAAATGATTTAATCCTACTAGGCCTATAACCTAAAATACACAACATGAAAGCAAAATGGATCTCTCACTAACAACAATTTTTGACACACAAACAGGTTTGTTTACTTGATTATGGTTCTATGTAAGTAGTCTGTTTAAGTTGTTTTTAAAATGGCAATTAAAACAGCAAGTAAAATGAAATATATTTATTTTGTACTGTTTTATTTATCAGTGCTTCTTCATTCTTTAACTCATGTTGTGTCATTTCATTCTTAGACATTATGGTCAAGGACCATTCATTCTGAAAAAAAGTTCATAATGTTTTAAAAAAGTTATTTTTAAGCTAAAAAACTCAACTTGACTATTTTATCTTATTTAATTTTGTATCTATTTTATTAAACATCAGTGCTTCTTGTTTCTTTAACTTTTTATTACCTTCATTCACAGGAGGTCATTGACCAAACATTGACCAAACCAATTCCTTATCTCTTTCGCTGTGAAGGGGGGTGTGAGACAGCGAGGTCTTGACATTACAAACATCTTTTATGATCAACAACAAAGGGTCATAAATGTACACACAGTGCACGATCAAAGGGGGTCATAATCATAAAACACAGCAGGGGCCATAAAATAGGGTAATAAATCACTTTTTTTGACACACGGTGTATCATATCTTCTTCTAAGGTATAACCTAGCTGTGGAACTTTTAACACACCATCAAAGACATACTTGTACAAAAACACAGTTCTGACATTAGACATTTTCTGTACATAAAACAAGTGACAAAGTTTACATAAATATATATACATGTAACAGATATAATAATATAATGTGTGTATAACGCACTGGCTAAGACCAAAAAGAGTATAATAAATTGTATAAAAGCAAATGATCAGAAAAAAATTCAAATAAGCTTTATTTTCCAATTGTGCACACAAAGACAAGCAACGTGTTGTGGTTTCAGGAGCTCAGAATACAGTATAGACAAACACAGGAAATGGAAAACATAAATATATAGAATAAAAATAAAATACATCGATGAAGAAAATAATTAATTTACATAAGAGGTAAGAGGGACAGTTAATTATATATATGCAAAGTATAACAAAACTATGTATACTATAATTTTTACAAATATACACGTAATTTACTTAATTATTCATAAACCCTATTGCATGCTCTGCACTAGAATATTTCACTTTCAAACATGGAGGTACTTTTGGATGTGATTAATATTCATGGTGGAGATAGGCTGCCTAAAAACTGTTCTATCAAAGTAATATTGAGGATGGTAAGGTGATGGAGGTTCCACGTGAAGTTCACGGTCATCTCAAGAGGCATTCAGCATGTCATGACTTAGACAGCAAGCAGTAGCCCATCCTCTGTGCACTCTGTCTCACACACACACACGCGCGTGCACGCACGCACGCACAAACAGACACACACACACACGCCCACACACACACAAAAAGTTTTTTTTTAAAACGTAAAAGAAGAGAAACGCGAGATGGTCCCTAAGCTAAGCGTGAATAAGAAACTGGAAAAGCGGATGCTTCGCTGTTTTAAGGTGGAACGGATAGCGTCAATAAGAAACTGTGAATAAGAAGCTGGATTCAGCCTCGTGGTGTGGCTACAGGACAACTCTGTTAATGTCCTTGAGTGGCCCAGCCAGAGCCCAGACTTGAACCCAATTGAATATCTCTGGAGAGATCTGAAAATGGCTGTGAACCGAATATATCAAAAATACTTGATGCTGTAATTGGTGCCAAAGGCGCTTCAACAAAGTATTGAGCAAAGGCTGTGAATACTTATGAAAATTTACTTTTTTCGTTTTTTTACTTTTAATAAATTTGCAAACAAACTTCTTTCACGTTGTCATTATGGGTTATTGTTTAGATAATTTTAAGGTAACTACCCTGATAGCACACATACATCTGGCTTACGTCTATTTGACGTCTGCATTTACATCTTAAAGACATATACAATACATAGTGTGCTCATCTGCAATACGTCTCTGAGATGTCTGCTGTCAGACATTATATAGACATCTTGAAGACGTCTGTAAGATGTTTATGATTTAGAATGGTTGTAAATCCGCTCTTTCTAAGATGTTTAGCAGATGTTTTACACAGTAAATCTCAAGATCTTTAGCAGACGTATTACAGACATTCAGACGTCTCCGAGACATATTGCAGATGAGCAAACTACGTATTGCAGATGTCTTTAAGATGTAAATGCAGACGTCACATAGACGTAAGCCAGATGGATTGTGCTATCTGGGTAATGTAAATAATCAATTTTGTAATAAGGGTGTAACAACAAAATGTAGAAAACGTGAAGCGTCGTGAACACTTTCCGGATGCGCTGTTTGAGTTTACATAACAATAGATTTGTTTTCGTAGTAATACAAAGTCAGCTTGCTTTCGCACCGTTCCAATATGGCAGACGTGTGTACTGACATTACAACGTAAACATGGTTTATGGGGTACAATTCTTGTGTCCTCGTAATCCAAATCGCTTAAAAAGCATACTTAATGATGATTTTTTAATGGAAAAAGTCTTACTTTAGGGTAAGGAAATAGAATATACAGTTTGTAGGGTATAAAATCATTGAATCCCTGTAAACCCTATATACAACTTCGTGCGTGCCTTAGTGCGTGTGTTTGTGTACAGGTTTTTATTGCATTGTGTGTGTCAGTCAGTGCTTTCGACAGTGTGAATTTATTATCAAAAGTTACAAAATTATGTTTACATGAAAATGCAGAAAGGTTTGTGTGATGGCCTGCTTCAGTCTTAAATGAGAGAATACACAATGCACTATGGAAAGACTCCCAGACTAGAGTGTATAAAAACGAACCCATGTGTGACAGTATACTGGATGTGTGTGTGGTATACATAGATTTACCCACATTGTAATGAGTATTTGTAATTATTTATGTTTTATTAATGTGTGTTCTGAGCCTGTTTAAATTATTACTGTAGCACACTGAGTTTTAAAACAGTGCAATGCCTCTGCCAAAAGGGGGCGCCTAGGGGTTGTCATGGTGACATGCGTGTGTTAACCTCAGAGGTTCCAGCCCCATCTGAGGAAATCCACAAACCGTTTCTTGTGTATATTTCTACAGAAATTTCAGGTATGTTATTACAATAGTTAATAATTTTTGCAAACATTGATGTAATACCGAGTAAGTTAATGTTTTTTTTATATGTTAGGGACCAAATAACTTAACTTACTTACTGTGGAGAAAAATTGAAATTTGTTGATTGTGAATCTCATATGGTGACCGTTAATAGGTACATCTGTAAGTTAACATGTGTATCAGTATAATCGTTTCAGATGAAAGTGATCAAACTATATGTACTGTATTAACGTTAATAAGGAACATATTTATTTGATACAATGGTTATTTTTGTCACATGAGTTGGGGTTGTATTTCAGGTCATATTGATCTAGAAATTTCTGATGAACAGGTTAAAAGTTAATTTTTTATAATTTATGCTCATACAGAAAACAGATTTGCTGACTAAAGAAACTTTGTAATGTGTTGCTGCACATGAAAGAGATTCATAAACAATGTAATGTGCTCTGTTGAAGAAGAGACAAACCATATTTTTAATTGAAACATGTATACATGTACAAAGAAACACTATTCTTGTTATTTTAAGAATATTTGGAAACGGATGAACTAGAATAGAACTGATTATATGACTGAACTGTTCAAATATGTTAATAAACAGACATTGCCAGCCGCATCTGAGGAAAAACACAAACCGTTTCATGTGTATATTTCTCCTGAAATTCCAGGTTTTTAATCTGCCTACGAGTTCTATAGACGGGAATGGTATCAGATTTTTTGGAGGTCCCACCGAGATTGAATCTAGAGTGTATGGCCAGTACTGGTAGATAAAGACTTCACGGTGACAAAGAGGGTTGCTTGCGACTTGTGACAGCTGCTGAAATCCTGAGAGCCGAAAAGTGGCCGAGCTGAAGAGTAGTGCGAGGGTCTGAAGCTGGACAAGATGGCGGATGATTGAAAAAAACTTTCTGGAACTTAAGGAAGAGCCTTAACATGTTGAGTGTGCACGAACTGGAGCAAACCGCTGACAGCATCATTCCAGTTGCACACTGTAAAAACTGACAACTGTAAATAGTTACACAATACAAAAAACACAGCAACAAGAAAATGAGCGCTAAATTCATATATTAGAAGAAACCAATAAACAAACTGAATAAACAAACAAGAGAAATTAAAGACAAAAAATATTTTTAAAGGTGCAAATATATATTTGTCAAATAATTTACAAACAACACTGTAGAAGATGAAAACAACTAGATGAAACCCAGGTTTAGGAACTGTTTTTGACCTCCAGCTCAGTCATCTGTGCACATGAAAGACTTCTTACTGCCTCTAGAATAAAAGCATACAAATACAGAGTTAAAAATGTGATTAAATAAAATGCATATCAATGAGAGACATTTCACACTATAATACACCATCAGGCATAAGAGTTTTCCTTTTTTGTTTATTTTTTTGTAGATTTAAGAGGTCTAGGCTCTATTGTAAGCGCTTACCAATCACAACAAAATTGGGAATCCTATTTTCTCATATACAGCTCTCCAGTTCACAGTTCTGTCCAGGGTTTTTTATTGCCAGCTTCATGCCAAATTACTACAACATACTTTTGGAACTAATACTGATATTAGGCAAATTACAGTATAACAGTTTTACAATTACAGTCAATTTTAAATGTTTAAATGGTTACAGATTCAGTTGAAATTGTACAAAAGTAAAATCACCTGTTAGAAAAATGTTAAAGAATGAAATAATATACAGCCTTACTTTGTTTTTCCTTTTTGGTGGCCTCAGGGAGTCTGTCTTTGACTGGAGATGAGTCTGCTGTTCAAACAAGATGCGCAACTGTCGTGTTCTTTTTTTTCTCATTTTACTCTGTCAATAACATAATGTCAAAAATCAAAACACACACATAGCTTTTAAATAAATGCATTAAACAAACATCTCTCTTTACCCAGACTGCAAGCACAACATTCACTTATTAAGTGCCAACAAAGCTGGCAATGTTTTCTACAAACAAAACTCAATCATGGATAAACTTTGATAAAATTATTGCATATGAACAAAAAAGCCAATCGAGTAGGTAGCAAAACCTGTTAGTTTAGGTATAAATAAAAGTTTCAACTTACCGAACTGTATTGCAGATCAACATAAAGGATGCTTCCGCTGTAGAATTTGAAGTATGGACTTTTCTGGTTCTTCTGGTGAGAGGAAGCATTCTGTGAAATGAAGTCCTTTTCTTAGACCGCATTTAACGCTGTATTTGCAATTCGTCTACAACTCCCAAGATGCATGGTATTTTATCAAATATCTTAAAATTTGCTGTTGTATTCCTCATTTGATATGAATTGGTTTTGATGTGCCTGCTAAGGGTTTTCATGATAGCATCATATTATTAGATGTTATTATTGGTGTTTTTTTGCTTTAAACTTTGTGGCTAACCAAAACCGACTAAAATCTTTACTGAGCTACGTCCTTTTTATGCAAGCCTAATATAAACCAGGATGTGGCTTCTGGCTGACCAGACAAAAACAAACCTAATTCTGTTTCAGACAAAGACTGATTTTTTTTTTTTTAAATGCCAGAATTAAGCCAGAATTTGTTGCTATTTGGGAAGACACGAGCTGTGACATGATCTTGATTACCACACTGTTTTGAAAAAGTGGGATGTGTTAAAAATCCCCATTCCCACATGCTGCTTTTCACAGCGTTTTTTTCAGGCGCCAACGGATGTATTGTTAAATGCTGCACATTTACAGAAAGGGATTATTCTATGGGCCTTGGTCTGTTAACCCACAGGATTAAACTGTCTTTTGTAATAACAGTATTTTACTGTTGGAAATTGTGTTTTTTTAACAGTCCAGGTTTGATACCAAGCAATTTCGCCAAGGATGAGGAAAGCTGTTTGAATTTCATTATTTCTTTTATGCAGAGTGACAGTTTACTTAAACTGGAAGATGAAGGATTTGGACAATTACTTTTTAAAAGACATGATTAGTGAATGGATTGAGGGTCGTGTAAACAATACTGTGTGTGATTCTTCTGTTTCTGACAGATTCTACAGCTTCATTGACACACAGACACAGTTAAATGAGTGTCAGAAACTGATTGCTAGTTATGAAGAGTTGGGGAAAAACCTGTCAGAGTACAAGATTACACCTTGCCAGGCCGTTAGATCTTCCATCTGAGACATTAGGGGACACTTGTTCTGAGAGTTAGGGCAAGAGACTAATGCAATACCATAACACGAGATTTAAAAATAAAGCTAGGTGTATATTTTGGGTTGTAGTGGCCCCATCCTCCCTGAGGGCTCGCGGCTGACCCGGGGATCCACGTGGAGCTCACTAGACGTGGAGTATGTCGTCCGCTCCTGTCTGAGGGGCTCAGGGAGCTATTACTTTCCTGGACGGTGAGGGCAGCTAACGGCTATGTTGACCACCCAGGTGGACTAACGACCGTGGTGCACCACGGATGCTGCCACTTGGAGGAGTCGACCAAGTCTCCCTTCCAGGGCACGTAGCTCTTCAACACTCGTGTCGGGGAGTTGCAATGCCGTGGGTTAAGCTGCTTTCGCTCTCCACGCTATGGCGGTCAATTGGGTCCAAAGCGTTAGGGCGACCCATTGGATCTTATGCCAGAGCGTTTGGATCTGGTTGATGGGAAGGTCGGCCGGTTGCGCAGCGCCACGCGCCTCGCGCCTCGAGCAACCTAGGTCAGGTCGAATGCCCTGGGTCGGACGATGTCCATGATAGTGGTCCAAGGATCTGTGGCTCAACCTTGCGTGATGAAGCTCAGGAGGTCCGCCTTCTAGGGCACCGCGCAAGCAGGGCTGTATGGTGACACTTGTGAAGATGTTCTATGGTGAAGAAGCAGACTGTTCCTTGACCCAACCATCTATGGATTGCTGAGGTCGTGAGCACAGCCTGCCCTCCATCAGCCCCGCCTCCCCGCGGTGGCCCCTCTGATTCTGGGCCCTCCAAGGATGGCCCGTCATAGATTCGGAGCCTCGCAGAAGGAGGCCTCTACTCTGTTGGGTAACCGCCTCAGAGCGGCCCTGACAGGAGAGCCGTGGGGAGGGAGAGTACTCTCTCTCTCTCTCTGGGATTCCCCCCAGTGATATCGCTGCCTTCCGCAATCTCCATGTGACGTTGCGTTGGCCGGCAGTAACACTAAGCAGGTAAGTAGGCAGCTTCTCCGGGGTCCCACCCTGTGTAAGGTGACCGCTCTGTCAGCCACTAACCAGACTCCCACAGCACGGTGAAGCAGATCTCCTCCGGTTTCGCAACCACGGTTCTTGGGCGCTAGTTGCACCAGCCCGTTACGTGAGCTAGAGGACGATCCATCTCGGTCATGCGATCCATTTTTCGCCAGGCACCCGCCAAGTTCGGGGCATTCTCCTAAGGGGGAAGCTCCCATGCTCAGGCGAGGTTGCTGCTTCTGGCGGAAAGCGTGGTCGATCCTGTCCCTCTTACCCAGATGTCTTCCGGGCCGGACTTGATAGTGCATTTAAGGGGGGCGAAGCTGCGCCCCTCTCTGTATCGAGCTGATACAGAAGTGGATCTTGGCGACAAAATTGGTTGTGGCAATCGACCCGTAGGACGCTTACTCTTATGTCTCCTTCCTTCCGCGACAGGTCGTGTTGAAGGATGAACGTATCAGTACTAGGTCTGTCCCTGTCTCCACTTCGGTCAGGGGGACCTTGTGCTTCGGCACGTCGACCTTCTGACCTATGGGTTAACTGGGAAAGTCCCAGCTCTCTCCAAAAGAGCGGGAGCTCCTCTTATCTCGGTGTGGAACTAGACTCTGACCTTATGCAGTATGCTCACCAACAAGTTTCTGCAGGTGTTTCTGAGATTCTGCAGGTGTCGAACTAGACTCTGCCCTTATGCAGCATGCTCACCAATGAGTTTCTGCAGTCGGTGCTGAACTGGATGAATCTGGTCAGCCGGACTCCGGGTCCCGCTGAGGCTCCTGGGCACATGGCGTCCTCGACAGGTAACCCGTGTGAGTTGATGCACGTACAGCCACTTCAGCACTGGCCTCAGAGTCAGGTTCCTGGGATGGCGGCACACCGACACCAGGCGGATCAGACGCCTCAGTGTCTACGCACCACAGACCCTGGTCAGATCTGACCCTTCTCCGAGCTAGGCCCGCTCGGGCAGGTCCGAGGCGCGTCATGACAGCGCCTCACTGCAGGGTGGGGTGTAGTGTGCAACGGGCACGCAGTATAGGGCAATGACGGGTTCCCAACTTCCTAGAGTTTTTGCCAGTCTCCTTGACACTAGGAGGCTAGGCCTCTAGTGCAGGACAAAGACGTGCTAGTCCGGTCAGGCAGCACGACTGCCATGGCGGCATACCCTCACAGCAGATGCCACAACTCGCCCGATGCCTCCTCTTATGGAGTTAACAAGATGCAATCCCTGCGGGACACATTATCCCTGGCAACTGAACTAGACAGCCGTTGCGCTCTCTCGTCACCGAACACCTCGGAGAGTGGCGACTCCATCCTTGCGCAGTCCAGCTCTTTGCGGACCGGTGTGGCCAGGACCAGATCCTGTTGCCCCCCAGAATCCTCTTTTGCTGCTTTGGTACCCCCTGACGGGTACTTTAGCGCACAGCTGGCCGCGAGACAAGCGGAAGTACTACTTCCCCCAGGAGCCTCCTCGCTCCATCAGGGAACGAAGGTTACAGACGTAACCGAGATGTTCCCCTTCAGTCAGTCTCTCAACGTTGTGTTGAGAGACAGACTGGGGATATATCTTAACAAGCCACTGTTCTGTGCCGCATCACGACCTCAAGCTGAGCGACACTGACTAGTCTGGTGAGTCTTGAGTGAGCGGTGCAGTGAGATGTAACCTTCCATTGGATAGTAGTGGACCTACTGAGATGCCTGTACTGACACTTATCACGGACAGGGCGTTCGTTTTGAAAGTGAGGCGCCGTCCGGAGCCGTCGCACTGGGAAAAACACTGCTTTCTTCTTTGAGAGTGTGTTACGGAGACCACATCCTGCCATACGGGAGGTTACATGTGGAAAATACTGACATGGAGGGGAGGTCACAGATTCGCCAACAGGGGAATCAGGAGTGAGGAAATCAACATTCACTTAATAAAATGTTTTGTCATCTCAATAGCTGCATTTTGAGCAGAACTCTATCTGAATAAGTTTTTAGAATTGATGTTATGTTAACTTCAATGATTTATTTATTTACAGGAAGTTTAATAACTTGATTCAAAGGGGCACTCAACCCAAACATTTAGTTTCAAGTAGTTCCAAGCCTGTATAACCAAACAAAGAAATGTATACAGGTTTAAAACAATATAAGGATGAGCAATTCATGACTGAATTTGAATTTTTGAGTTGGCTATCCCTTCAACTTAAAACGTTGATTTTAAAGTGAAAATTGATGGATGGGTGAAGAGCATCAGAGGGAGTCTCAGGGATGATTTCTTTTTGTGCTGAGTTCCCTCCCCCTGCGTGTGTGTGCGTGAGATTGTGTCTGTTTGGTGTGGTGAGTCTCAGAGTCGGGTAAAAGATGCCTCACTTCCTCTGCAGGCGTGGAGGAGAGAGCAGGATGGAGAGAGTGTGCCTGTGCTGAGGATGGAGAAGAAAGTGTGTGTGATCCAAACTGACTTCCATCAGTACCGTCCCATCATCGCCATCCACAGCAAACCACTGGTACATGTAAGTCATTTCCTTTTCATCTTTTTGTGTTTATTTCCTTGTGTTGTGTCTCAGGCACAAACACATGTCTGTAACTGAGACACCCTCAAGTCCACCTTGTGTTTCCACACTGCTGGTTGGGGTTTTCTTTCAGAAAAACTCTTGCAACTGTAGTTATGAAAGTGTGAAAGAGCAGTGTTTAAAGAGAAAGAGCTGTAGAGATTGAAAGGTACTAATATGCAGAGTAAAAGCAAACTCATTCATGCTTCTCAGGAATGCAAACATTTCTGAACAAAGCAACAGTCCCAGAACACTTCAGATTCTTCTACCGTAGCCCTCCTAGGAGGTGCAAAAAGAGATTTAATGATTGAGAACAGTGATTTTTAAAACTCTTTAAATCTAGAGAATCATGTTTCCAAGTGTAAATCTTGCATACAAGACACTTAAATTTTTGTAGCATCTCTCTCTTTCTCAATTTTTTTTCTATTTCAAGGTACTATCTCTCTCTTTCTCTGTGAATGTGTGTGTGTAACGGCTGTAGAGTTAGAATGCAGTGCAGGGGAAAAAAATTATTTGGAGAAGTGCTGCTTTTGATCTGGGCCTTGAACAATTGACTATGATGGCATGAATGTGCAAACCCATTTTGCCAGAGGGAATGTGTTTCATTTGTCCATGCGTTTTAAGTTACAATTCCTGTAGCTCACATATGCAGTTTGGAAATTTTTGTGTTGTGCAGTGAGGACTAAAATCATGTATATCCTCCCCTTTCAAGTTGAAACATGAAAACTTTGTTATAAACAAACAGTCTCATCCATGAGTCTTTAGAGGTGTTCACATTGTAACCATTTGAAGTGCAGTCCCGCAAAAGATTTGCTGACTCTAAATAGATTATTGTAGGTCACAAGTTGAAGTTAGTTTGGTCTCAGAGTGCACTGTTCAGTATTTAAAGACAAATTATATAATGCAATTTTGGCAAAAATATAGATTTTCCTTAGTCATAAATTGAAACTATTCAAGTGCACACTACAATACAAAATATGATATAATATAATACAATATAATACACATAATTGCATTCAACAATTGTTTTCTCTGGATGAGAGCGTTATTCTTTATGACAACATTTTTCCATAGACAGAGAGTTTGGCTTCAAGCTTCAACACGATTTTACTTTCAGCTATTTTAACATCTTGTGTGTGTTTTGGAAAATTGGTTCACATCTGATTTTCCGTACTAGGAAACAGTTCTTTGAATTTGTGGTAAAAACAGTTAAAGTTTGTTAAATATAGATTAATATGAAAGATTATAGGGATAATCTCTCTTAAAGATACATTATTGACATTCATCAGACACTAAAGACAAGTAAACATTGGCCTATACCGAACATTCAAGCAGACAGACTAATGTTAAAATAAATTGTAATTTAAAAAATCTGCATGTACACAAAAAAATGTACATATTGTTTTAACATATTGTATTTTTGGCTGTGAAAAGAGAAGCAAAGCAAAACAAAACACAAAGGCAAGAAAATGGGGACGGATGATAGCTGGCAATAAAAATGTCATTGACTGACAGAGACAAGAGCGATGTATATTTTTCTCAATTAAATATACCAACTTTATGACACTTCATAGACGTAACTTTGTTTCATGGTTGTCCTATAACTAAACTCTCCTGGCTGTTTAATAATTAAAGTCCCTTTGATATGTCAGAACTGTGTGTGTCCTTCAAAAAAGCAGGCAGCAAAGTCAGCAATGTCTTTTTGCAGTCAAATTCACATACTGTCTATCACAATGATTACTTTAACATATGCACTCTCATTCCACAAATAACTTCTTAATGCAGTTCTATAAGTGCTTTTTCCTCCTGAAAGCCAGTACATTTAAGCATAAACGGGCTGTATGGGTATTTGATCCAGGAGAGTTATTGTAGTGGAACAATATCAGTGGAAGAAATTCGGGATTGTTTTGAACTGTGCCAAAGGAAGCAGAAGGCCGGAGGGGGGGGAGCTTTACATCAGACTTAAGGAAACTGAATTTCTCCGCTGCTCAGGTTAATCCACTGCAACCCGGTGTAGAGGCAGGGATGAGGGAGAGAGAAGAACTGAAGAAAGCCATCGAGCAGACGGACCGGCTGCTGTCACGGGTCCGACAGCTGGAGGGAGAGAACTCAGAACTGTGCCGAGAAAAAAATGATGTTTTCATTAGGATGCTTGCGGTATGTTCACGGGTGTCTTCTACTTGGTGATAGTGATGCTATTGACCTAATATACAGCATACGATTTGCATGCTTGATTTCTGGAAAAGATTCATTTTGGGTTTTCTTTTTTTTTAAAGACAATTCTGGATACTATAGGGTCAAGGAAGTCAGACCTTTTGAAAACATGGTTAACATTGTCAATATTTTAGATTTGCTTTTCTGAGTAGTGGCATTGAAATTGTGCACAAGCATAAATACTGTAGTTTTAAGCATTTTACAGTTTGTATATGATTTTGAATCACATATTTTAAATGTGGTCTATTGTGTTTCTCCTGCTGTTTTATATGACGGTATGTATTAATCTGTGGGAAGACTGCTTGCAGTTTATAATAATATGTGTTCATAAAAAGAGTTATTCAGCAAACGTGCACGATCGCCCTACATTTGTGGATTCATACTCTATGACTGTTTTTATTACCAAGTTGACTGAGCTCTGGCCAAATATTTTACAGTGTCATCAGACCCTATTGTGATGGAAACACAGAATGGAAAAGTCTGGCCTCAGGCGTTGTGTTAAACGAAGTGTGTGTCTTCACAGGCCTGTAGTGACTCCATTGGAAACCCACAGCCACAGCCACCATAACCCAACCCACGTGGTGCTGTGGCCAGTAAGCACCAACTCAATATTTGCTGAGCTACAGATCTTGCATTACCCACTGGAGTGAAATATTGAGAAAGAGGTCTGTGTATGCAAGTGAGACAGGGCTTATGCTGTTATTACTGGACACTATAGAATAACTAGGCCACAAGAGACGATTCTTTCTGTGGGTGATTTCTTTAGCAGATGCTCCAGTCCCAAGGTTTAGCTCCCTCATACTGTACTTGCACCACCAATGTGTGGTGCTCTTTGTTTCAATAAATTATTTAAAAATGCTTACACGATATATATCTTATGTCAGGTGTTTATGAATCATGCAAAGAATTTGACCCACTGTAAGGTTATTCTGGCAAGTCTTGCATATTTCCAGCGTGCTTGGAAAATAAATCCCTTTCTGCTGTCCTCCTTGATATCATTCTCTGTCAAGTTCTTAAGGAAATCTCTCTCTCTCTCTGTTCTGTAATTACCAGATCAAGATTTTATGCAGCCGTAATTCATCTGTCCTCAGCTTACAGGCTAGAACTATTGATTATTGGTTACAAAGAAAATAATCAGGTCTTATAATATTATTACATTTTTAAAGCTAAACTTTTCACAATATTTTTAACATCCAACTTAGGGAGCACAGAAACATACTGGTTGTCTGTTTTTATTATCAGAGAATGGGAAGCTTTACGCCGTCCTTAACTTCCAATTGAGCAAACTGAGTGTAGATCATGGAATTGTGATATTTCTCCACAGTTAATCTCGCACTTTCTTCCTTCTCGTTTTATGAACCTTTAGTTTTAGTCCCATTTATAAACTCACAGCAGATTCAATCTGAAGAAAATGTTGAAGAAATGTGTTACGGATACTGTGTGTGCTCTCAGACAATTTATAATGTGTAACACAGAAGCATTAAGTTGCCCTACTTAAGCATGTGGAAAAACGTTATCGTCTAAATTTAAGTTCCTGAGGTTCAAGTCTGGATTTGTGAATGTGGTATGTCTTATTCAATGTCGAGGGTGGGTCAGAGATAGAGGAAAGTGTAATTGACCCTCCAATGATGACACTTTTATATGGCTGTTAAATGTCCATTATCAGTCATTAACTGATTGCATACAGACCAATAATCATTGTTCTCTACTACAGTAATTGAAAGCAGATTAAGCTATAGGAACAATTTAATAGGCATCCTTTAAAACAAGACATAAATATCTATTTTGTGATGTTTCAAATCAAATTGAAACTAGCTTGTGTCTGAAGTTAGCTTCACTGAAACAGTGGAACACTCGTAAAATAAACTCAGAACAGCTCTGTGGACGAAGTTCACGTGTTCGTGTCTTTATCTAGATATCCAAGAGTGCCACGCTTGTAACATGTTAAAGTTTGCAAATCATTCTCTCATAGACACTCAGAAACATATGTTTAAATAGTAGAATTCAGCTTTTGTGATTACTTAAATGTTTTCCAAGATCGTGCAGATCATACTGCTCTAGATTAATACTCCATGCAGCCAGAAATCAAGTTTTAATTCCAAAAACGTAATAAATACGAAAATAAATAGTGGTGCGCCACTAGTTAAGCTCACGCACGTACAAATACAACAACAAACGCACTTCATACAAACAAGCGGCTCTGTCTAATGCACCTCAACTCAACTCAACTTTATTTATATAGCGCTTTTTACAATTTTCATTGTTACAAAGCAGCTGTACATGAGACACATTGAATACAAGTAAAAAAACTAAAGGCATATACCTGTAAAAACAAGACAAAGGTGAAAACAACAAAGACAGACATACAAATGCTCCACACACACAATATGCAAACATACATACACACACACACATTGACATAGACGCACACACACACAGTGAAAGCACACATTGGCGATAAAGGAGAAAGAACCACAGGTCAAATATTAAACGGACTATAAATTCTTATATGCAATATTAATTATGTCTAATTTCTGAATTCTAAAGCAGCCCCCCCGGCCAGGCAGATAGTGCAAAACAATATGCAAACGGTGGTGAGGAACCCAAAACTCCCATCGAGAAAAAAAACCTCAGGAGAACCGAGGCCCAACCAGGGGATTCCAGTTCCCCTCTGGCAAAAGCTGCTGCCTCTGCACAAGCTCAACAGTGCTTGCACAACAAGGCTAAATAAAAATAAAAAATAAACTTAATAAGGTAAATGATAGATTTAAGATTATCATTCACAATCTAATAACATTTGAAATGTTGTAGGAAAATCAAAGTTGTGGCGTCCTTTATCCAGCTCTATCCTCTTAGCTCTTGTCAGGTCACCGCTTCCCATTCTCAGCTCTGCCATCAGGTCTGGGCATGAACTGCATCCTGCGGTAACCTTGGAACAAAGAGACAAGACTGGCTGAGAGTAGAGTACTGTTCTGCACTCTTTGATGCAACAAGTACATCATTTGTTGTTGGATGTGTTTCTGGTTCCGGTTGATCTAAATAATGCAGCCTAAATCCTCTGAGGATTAATATTATGGAGGAGTATTGTATGCAAGATTAAAAAGATGAGTCTTTAGTCTAGATTTAAACTGACAGAGTGTGTCTGCCTCCCGGACCGTGCAGGGAAGAATATTCCAAAGTTTAGGCGCTAGATACGAAAAGGATCTACCACCTGCACTTGATTTTGAAATTCTAGGTATTACCAACTGACAGGACGCCTGAGAGCGTAATGTACGTTGAGGTCTGTAATACAATAGAAGTTCATTCAAATACTGCGGCGCTAGACCATGTAGGGCTTTATAGGTAATAAGCAAGATCTTAAAGTTAATGCGATGCTTTATAGGTAACCAGTGCAAGGTTGACAGAACCGGGGTTATATGCTCATACTTTTTTGTACGTGTAAGAACTCGAGCTGCCGCGTTTTGAACAAGTTGCAGTTTTTGTAATAGGCCTGCAGGGCATCCACCTAGAAGTGCATTACAATAATCTAGTCTTGATGTCATGAATACATGAATTAATTTCTCTGCATCTGACAGTGACAGCATATGACGTAGTTTAGATATATTCTTAAGATGGAAAAATGCAATTTTACAGGTGTTGGCGACATGGCTTTCAAATGACAGAGTACTATCGAATACAACGCCAAGATTCTTAGCTGATGACGAGGATTTTATGGAGCATCCATCAATCGTTAAGCGGTATTCTTGGTTGTTACGTATAGCGGTTTTCGGTCCAGTAAGTAACACTTCTGTTTTGTCCGAGTTTAGTAGTAAAAAATTGTTACTCATCCACATTTTTAAGTCAACTATGCAATTCTTTATTCGATGAAACTGCTGGGTTTCATGAGGCTTCGAGGAAATATCAAGTTGAGTATCATCAGCATAACAGTGAAAGCTAATTCCGTGTCGCTTTATTATATCTCCTAGAGGTAGCATGTATAATGCGAAGAGCAGAGGCCCCAAAACTGAGCCCTGTGGTACACCGTACTGGACTTGTGATTTGCGGGACACCTCATTGTTTATTGCTACAAATTGAAAACGGTCAGATAAATAAGACTTAATCCCTTTCAATGCTATTCCGTTAATGCCGACGTAATTTTCGAGTCTATGTAGAAGTATGCTGTGGTCAATGGTGTCAAATGCAGCACTGAGGTCTAGCAGCACCAATAACGAAATACAGCCACGGTCAGACGCTAAAAGCAGATCATTTGTAACTCTGATCAAAGCAGTCTCTGTACTGTGACATGCTCGAAATCCAGACTGGAATTCATCATTAATGTCATTCCTTTGGAGGAAGGAGCATAATTGAGTTGAAACTACTTTTTCCAGAACTTTAGATATAAATGGTAAATTCGATATAGGCCTGTAATTCCCTAGTTCTTTAGGGTCGAGTTTTTTTTTTTTTAAAAGAGGCCTTATAACAGCCACCTTAAATGCTTTAGGCACATGTCCTAATGTCAGAGATGAGTTAATAATACTAAGAAGAGGATCTATAATTTCTGGGAGCATTTCTTTCAGTAGTTTTGTAGGTATAGGGTCTAGCATGCATGTTGTTGATTTAGATGATCTAATGATTTTAGACAGTTCATCGTGATCTACTGTAGAAAATAATTGCAATTTCTCCTTAGGGGTGCTGTAGTTAGTTTGTTCAGCGGGTTTCACTACAGGTTGCATTGTTATAATTTTTTCTCTTATATCTTGGATTTTACTAGTGAAGTAGTTCATAAATTCATCACTGTTATGCTGATAATCAGAATCTGACGTCGCTGACGACTTATCTTTTGTTAATTTAGCCACGGTGTTAAATAAAAACCTAGGGTTGTGATGGTTTTCCTCTATTAGTGATGAAAAGTAGGCGGATCTATACGTTTTTATGGCATTCCTGTATTTTCGAGTACTATCCTTCCATGCTATACGAAATACCTCTAAATTAGTTTTCTTAAAGTTGCGCTCCATTTTCCGGGACGGAAAAAAAGAACTCTAAAGAAATAGAGTCTGAGTGTGTTCATTATACCACGGTGTTGGGCTGCTATTTTTAATTTTCTTTAAACGCAGAGGAGCAACTATGTCTAATATTTCCGAGAAGGTAGCTGTATGGCAAGTGTGCTATTCTATTTAATTTATCATAAGCACAGACCGATTTTTTCGTAGCATGTGCGACACTGTGCAACCATGATTTAAAAAAGCCATGATTTAAAAATATTTAATAGAAATATATAGGTACATCTATTAATGCATACTGTATCATATGTTAGAATTGTCAAATTTCATATGTTAGATTTGTCAGCAAATTTACAGCGATTACAATTGACGTAGACCACAGTTTAAATGTAGCACTGTTTATAAATAGAGGCATACAAAAAATACAGGAAAATACTGTTTAAAAAGAAGTGTATGTTTTAACTTTTACTCTTTAAAGTCCCATTGAAAAAAAATACAATGCCCATTTTTTCATGAATGGGATATAAAATGTATTGTTTATTTGCAAACAAATAAACCAAAGCCTAAACTCTGCCGTACGAAGGGAGTAGGGCATAAGAATGATGACTATATTTAGATTGTTATGCGTGACGGTTCGGTGCAAATACACGTATTGTTACACCCCTAGCAGAAGAAAGGAGCATAAAAACCTCATCAGCTATAAAATATGGTCTTTGTATTCAAAAGTTATAAAGGTTGAGTTAAAGTTTGTTTTTTAAACTACAGTAAGGACAAAATACTAAACTGATTTGCCGTTCGTGTTTACTTATTGTAACACTGAATAATTTTCCCGTGAATGACTGTGTCTAAAAGGGGTGTGACAAGATCTCATTCCAAAAGATCTATAGAGATAAAAACGTGACTTGGAGATGTTTTTGATAGGGTTTGAGGGTGAAATTAGTATTTAAGATGCCCTACCACTTCAAGTCATATTATAATTGATCAAAAAAGACATTAATTTAAAATGATTTTCAAAACGCACATTTTGTATTTCTGTCAAGACCACTGTCATCAAATGTTTAACAATAGCTATAACGACTGGACCTCTCAGCTCAGCGAATTGGCTGGTTCCTTTTCCCTGCCGCCATCCGGCAAAGCTCTATAAGGCAAATTTCCTGGACAAATTTCCTGCGGCGTCGTTGCAAATGCCGTGCCGTGCCAGTCACTCGTGTGGGGTCCGTCTGCATGCCGCTGACGGTCACGATGAATATGTCTCATGCTTGGGAGCTTCCCACGCTCAAGAAGCACTCTGAGAGACGGAATGAACTCACTGCAAGAGTCTCTCTTCTCTGTGCTCGTGGACAGCTTTGTTTTCAGAGAGCGAATCCGCTCCTCGATCCCTCCCGCTTCACCCTGACGAAGCAGCGGGGTAGAGGAACTAAGCGCTCAGGAAAGTGCAGGCCCACGTCCCCTCGGCGTCCCTCACCTTCTTTCACCGGTTCGTTTCTCCCAGACGGACCAGCATCCACCGGAGATTTGGTCTCGTTTGGTGTAAGCGAATTTGAGGAAGATGACAGCATATCGTTAACGGCTTCAGACGGGGAGGAGTTATCGGCTCTGTTTTTGACCCTGCCATCTTGCCGTCTTTAGAGCAAAGCAAACCCGCGCCTAGTGCGGAAGAGCTGGGCCTCTCTTCTACAGCAGCTACTTCCTCATGCCCAAAACGGATGGTGGTCTCTGCCCCATCCTCGATCTCAGAATGATTACACTGAAACAGATCCTCTCGCAAATATGCCCAGGTGACTGCTTCTTCTCCCTGGATATGAAAGACACGTACTTCCACATCCAGATAGCTCCCCATCACAGATGATTCTTGAGATTTGCATACGAAAAGGTTGCATTTCAATACATGGTCCTTCCCTTCAGAATGTCTCTAGCTCCTCGCACTTTGTTTTCTATCCCCTCTCAGGCAGACGGGAATCTGCATTCTGAACCACCTCAACAACTGGCTTGTTCTAGCACAGTCAGAAGAAGAGCTAAGGTCCCACAGGTCCCTCCTTCTCAGCCATCTAGAATGCCTGGGGCTCAGGATCAACCTTGCCAAGAGCGCTCTGTCCCCCAGCCACCGAAAATCGTTCCTGGGGGCGGTCTTCGATTCGAATCGCATGGCGGCCAGAATCGTGCCAGACCGTGCCATTTTACACCGGGAGCATCACGCCCCCTCAAGGCGTTTCAGAAATGCAGGCGGTATGGCTGGCCCTTCTCCACTTCCTGCCTGTCTCACGGGACCGCCACGTCTTAGTCCGATCGAACAGCATGACAGTGGTGTCCTACATAAATCACCAGGGAGGCCCAAGACGCCTTTTTTCCCTGGTACTTTGCCTCTTGGAATGGGCCCAGTGCAAGCAGCGCTCACTGAGGGCATCAGGGAGCAGATATGCTATCTTGGAGCAACGTCCCTTCAAAGGAATGGAAGCTCAACCCCAGGTCGGTTCAGAAAATCTGGGAAGTCTTCAGCAAGGCAGAAGTCGACATTTTTGCCTCAGAAGTCAACACTCGTTGGGCAACTTATTTTTCAAAGGACAGTGACGCCTTGGTCCATAGCTGGCCCAACCGGCTCCTCTATGCCTTCCACCCATTTGCTCTTATGCCACAGATGAACAGGAAAATCATAGAGCAGGCTCACACGGTGCTGTTCGTAGCCCCACTCTGGATGAACCAGCCTTGGGTACAAGACGACTCTATACCCTTAAATGGTCTGTCTTCTCCACCTGGTGTGCAACTGGCGGCACAGACCCAGAATCCTGTGACATATCCTTAATTATTTCCTTCCTACAAGAGCTGTTGGATAAGGGCCGCTCCCCTTCCACACTTCCACACAGGTTTATGTGACAGCAATTGCAGCTTCTCATGCCCAATAGAGTGCCAAGGAGTGGGAAAGCACAACTTGATCATTCGCTTCTTGAAGGGTTCTAGGCGGCTACGCGCTCCTCCCCCCCTCACCGTTCCAATATGGGATATACCCACTGTGTTGAGAGCTCTGAAGGGTTCTTCCTTCAAGCCTCTGCATTCCATGGACCTCCGTCCCCTAACGCTTAAAACCGCTATGCTTTTAGCATTAGGATCGGTAAAACGTGTGGGCGATCTGCAGGTGCTCTCTGTGAGTCCCTCCAGTCTTGGGTAGTCCTCAAACCAAGACATGGTTACGTACTCTACTCCATTTATAGCACAGGTAGTGACACTTTCTGCGCTCCAATCCTCCGAGCCTTAAAATTTACATTGAGCGTTCCACACCCTTCAGGCGGTCGATGCAGCTTTTTGTCTGCTTCGGTAACCGCACCAGAGGGTCCCCGTTCACGGAGCATAGACTATCGCGCTGGCATATTCTTCCTTGGGCCTTCCTTGTTGCCACAACGCGTCGGGACCCCCGCTGAAGTACTTTAACCAAATCCTCCACAGCCATTGTTTCTAGCAATTCTGTTATTTTTCTCAAAATATTACGAGTTTGTTCTCATAACATTTCGACTTCATCCTCGTAACATTTCGACTTTATTCTCATAACAATTCGACTTTATTCTCGTAACATTTCGACTTTATTCTCGTTACATTTCGACTTTATTCTCGTAACATTTCGACTTTCTTCTCGTTACATTTCGACTTTATTCTCGAAACCTTTTTTTTTTAACGTGGCATCTCAACTTTATTCTCATAACATTTCGACTTTATTCTCGAAATCTTTTTTTTTTACGTGGCAATAAAACGCCGTCGTATTTGAGGATTTCTTTAAAATAGAAAAAGAAACCTTGTCTTGTTCTTATGATCCCAATCTTGTGTATAATCTTATTTTAGCTCAAGAGCTAAATTTCTTGTCACCCCCCTGGTGTCTATACATCGCTCGATCGAATGCTAAGTGCTTCTCCATTTTGCATCTCTGTGTCCAATTCCAAACCCCTTGCCTCCCTGCTGGAAAAAGCTTAAAGAATCACAAACATATATAATTAGTAGGTATGTTTATTATAAAAATAGAAAAAAAAATAAAGAACTATGCTGTAAACCAGTGGTTCTTAACTCTGGCCCGCGAGATCCACTTTCCCGTCGAGTTTAGCCCCAACTCTGATAAAACACCTGAAGAGGCTAATCAGTGACTTTTGGAACATACGCGTTTAATTTAATGTTGGGCTGTGACGATTGTTTACCATATCCCGTTAAAGTACCGTGAGAACGATTCAAATGCTTACCAAGAAATCTGCACTTGAATTGCTATCGCTGTACTTAAATCTCATATGCTGATAGATTTGCGTAGCGTCGCATTAAATTGAACGCTATTCCTAAATTGGCTGATTAGTTTGTTCAGGTGTTTTATATCAGAGTTTGGGCTAAATTCGGCAGGAAAATGGATCTGTGAGAACCACTGCTGTAAAGAACTTCTGTGAAGAATATGTAATCATGTAATCAATAAAAAAGTAAGTGTGGTCTGAATACAATCTTCGTAACATTACGTCCCCCAAACCCCACAGACGAGGAGGAAAGATAATCACACGGATGTATTTATTATAATGATAAAAATGCACAATGGCAAGATATACACATATTTGTTACATTTAAAACAATACACCATACAAAGGAACAGGGAGAATATATATGGAGTCCCTGAGATGAGGGTATTGGCGCAAGGTGTGATTATAACAGACAAGGGACCGGTGAGGGAGCCTGGAGGATGATGGATGATGTAGCAGGGAAACACCAGAGGAGCAGACAGTGTAAAAATATCTGAATAAATTCTAGGAAAAGGCAGATTTTTTTATAAATAAACATATTTTATTCATATGTTTTGCGAATAAACAATTGGAATCCCCAATATTAAGACAGTAAGTCACCTAATATTAACTTATTCATAAAATCAGTGTCACATTTGCAATCATGCTCATATTCATTAAACATGTTGCATGCTTACATTGTGAAAATGTATAATTATACCCGATTATTCTTTAAAAAAACTCATACAGGGACATTTTTGGAGGCAATTTTAAAAACTTTTTTCCAAATTCCCATTAATATCCATCCCTGATAGCTATGGCAGTGGGTGGTGCTCTTTTTCTGAGCACAAGCAAAGGCCTGTGCTCTTTCAAGTGATGGTCTTAAAGGTCGCTTCTGTTATGTGGTTATTATCATGGTATATGTACCCTGTTAAAGAGATTTCAGTGGATATAATGCATCATTTTATTCCAAAGAAGCGATCTATGGCCTAACACCCACTCTATGCATTGGCTGAGATTCAACTTGTAGATTATGGAAAAATAATGTTGCTCATTTTACTCTTGTCATCACAACAGCGGAGTAGACTTTTCATGAAACTGGAGCGTAATGATGCCACACAGACAATGTTGTGGGATAGACACTAACCCTATACATGGCTGATTAAGCCATACCATTTCAGCTATAATCTGTGTCTGCCAGTAAATCTTGGTTCACCTATTGCAGATGTAAATGGTTAATGTCTTACCAGTGTTTTGTCTCGTGCCTTATGTTCAAAATGAGTAGCAAACTAATTTTTATATCGATAACAATAATAGCTTTGTTCTTTTGACACACATTGACATTTTCCAGACTGTGGGCAGGAATTCTTTGTTTTATAAATAAATGCATGAGGCTATGTCATTTCTTGTACAGTACAGATTTTTTTTCTTTGATGAATACCAAGAGCATTTTGTTACTGACAGCAAAAGTAAAACAAAAGGAATCTGTTACTCTACACTTTGGACATCAGGCAGTCATTTCTGCACACAGTCCATACAAGAGCACCTTCTGTCAGCAAGTACAAGAGTTAAACAACGGAGTCTAAATACAGGAGGTGGCCGGCTGTTTGCTGAATAGAGTAAAAGTAGAGAGAAAGAGCGCTTGAGAGCAAGGGAGGAGACTAGAAATTGGCCATCACGGGTCTTTCGCTGCGCTTGTAAAACATTGTTTCACAGCTGGTGCTCAGAGATGGATAGTTTTTGTCAGGTTGAATCTCTCAGGCTCTCACCTTCTGATGACACAGTGGGAGTCTATGAACGACAGTCTGAACCTGAACATGAGGACTTAGATTGGGATAGCTTTACAACATCCCTCCCACTCCATCAGGTAGATTGCTGTCACGTTTGTTCCTTGCCTGTGTTCACTTGTTTCATTGTTTTCACCTGTCCCTCATCTTTGTTAATTAGTCCCTCACCTGATTCTGTTTTCCCTGAGTGTCTTCCTTTTGTATTTAAGCCCTGTGTCTCCCTCTGTTCTTTGTCTAGTATTATTTAATGTCAGTGTTGTGTAAACCTTTGTTGTGTCTCCAGTTCCTGTTTATACCATTAAAACCCCTTGGACGTTACCTGTTGCTCCTCCGTTCGTCTTCGTCAGTTCCTGGTTGTGACAGAATACTAGACCGCCAAAATGGATTGCTGTACCTTTTCTCCAGAGGCTGTCCTCAGGGACTTGAGGCAGGACGGAAGGCCTCTGGAGAACTACGTGGAGGAGTTTGTTGGCGTGTGCTATCGGGTGAGTTGGAGCGATCAAGCTCTAAACCTGGCCTTTGTGGCCGGTCTGGACGACATTCTGCTCGTCCTCGTCATGCTTCCCGATGCAGATGAGTACCGGCTGGAGGACTTCGTAAATCGAGTCCTCCAAGCAACCGGCTCCGAGTTCTGCGTCGGGGTGACTGATGAGGACTTGGGCGGGGGTCGCCCAGTATCGGTCACAGGCCAGGGGTTCGTTCCGGCTCATCCCGGATCCACGCCTCACTCCTCCACCACCCAGCAACGGGAGCAGGTTAAAGGGGACCTGTTCTCGGAGCCGGTTTCGTCCGGCTTTCCGAAGCCTCTCCAGCCGGTTCCGTCCGGCTTTCCGAAGCCTCTCCAGCCGGTCCCGTCCGGCGTTCCCGAGCCTCTCCAGCCGGTCCCGTCCGGCGTTCCCGTGCCTCTACAGCCGGTCCCGTCCGGCCTTCCCGGGCCTCTCCAGCCGGTCCCGTCCGGCCTTCCAGGGCCTCTCCAGCCGGTCCCGTCCGGCCTTCCAGAGCCTCTCCAGCCGGTCCCGTCCGGCCTTCCAGGGCCTCTCCAGCCGGTCCCGTCCGGCCTTCCAGGGCCTCTCCAGCCGGTCCCGTCCGGTCTTCCAGGGCCTCTCCAGCCGGTCCCGTCCGGCCTTCCAGGGCCTCTCCAGCCGGTCCCGTCCGGCCTTCCAGGGCCTCTCCAGCCGGTCCCGTCCGGCCTTCCAGGGCCTCTCCAGCCGGTCCCGTCCGGCCTTCCAGGGCCTCTCCAGCCGGTCCCGTCCGGCCTTCCAGGGCCTCTCCAGCCGGTCCCGTCCGGCCTTCCAGGGCCTCTCCAGCCGGTCCCGTCCGGCCTTCCAGGGCCTCTCCAGCCGGTCCCGCACGGCCTTCCAGGGCCTCTCCAGCCGGTCCCGCACGGCCTTCCAGAGCCTCTCCAGCCGTTCCCGCACGGCCTTCCAGAGCCTCTCCAGCCGTTCCCGCACGGCCTTCCAGAGCCTCTCCAGCCGTTCCCGCACGGCCTTTCAGAGCCTCTCCAGCCGGTCCCGTCCGGCCTTCCAGGGCCTCTCCAGCCGGTCCCGTCCGGCCTCCCAGAGCCTCTCCAGCCGTTCCCGCACGGCCTCCCAGAACCTCTCCAGCCGTTCCCGCACGGCCTCCCAGAGCCTCTCCAGCCGTTTCCGCACGGCCTTCCAGAGCCTCTCCAGCCGTTCCCGCACGGCCTTCCAGAGCCTCTCCAGCCGTTCCCGCACGGCCTTCCAGAGCCTCTCCAGCCGTTCCCGCACGGCCTTCCAGAGCCTCTCCAGCCGTTCCCGCACGGCCTTCCAGAGCCTCTCCAGCCGGTCCCGTCCGGCCTCCTAGAACCCGCTGCCCAGCCGCCAGAGCCTGCTGCCCAGCCGCCAGAGCCCGCTGCCCAGCCGGTCCAGGCCAACCTCCATATGAGCTCCCGGACTAAGCCCAAATATTTTTTGGGGGGGAGCTATATGGCAGGGATAGCCCTCAACCGGTCGTCTGCCATCCAGAACGGCTGACGCCTTCCAGGTCTCCCGAACGGCCGGCGCCCTCCAGGCCTCCAGAACGGCCGACGCCTTCCAGGTCTCCCGAACGGCCGACGCCCTCCAGGCCTCCAGAATGGCCGCCGCCCTCAAGGCCTCCAGAATGGCCGCCGCCCTCAAGGCCTCCGGAATGGCCGCCGCCCTCAAGGCCTCCAGAATGGCCGCCGCCCTCAAGGCCTCCAGAATGGCCGCCGCCCTCCAGAATCCCAGAGCTGGACGTATCGTCCTGGAGGTCTCCCATCCCACCAGGTCTGGTCTTCCCTGCACCGGCCTCCAGGACGCCCACCCCCCCTTCCCCCTTTGGTACTGTTTTGGCGCGATGACGCGCCTTGTGGAGGGGGGGGTAATGTCACGTTTGTTCCTTGCCTGTGTTCACTTGTTTCATTGTTTTCACCTGTCCCTCATCTTTGTTAATTAGTCCCTCACCTGATTCTGTTTTCCCTGAGTGTCTTCCTTTTGTATTTAAGCCCTGTGTCTCCCTCTGTTCTTTGTCTAGTATTATTTAATGTCAGTGTTGTGTAAACCTCTGTTGTGTCTCCAGTTCCTGTTTATACCATTAAAACCCCTTGGACGTTACCTGTTGCTCCTCCGTTCGTCTTCGTCAGTTCCTGGTTGTGACAATTGCATCTAGACATCTTTTCAAAATATATGTTTTGTTGTTTTGTTCAGATGTGTCAAGTGTCATCAAAAGGCAATATGATTAGATATCAATATGTGAGCCTACCTGTGACAACTCGGCTAAAGTCATTTTTTTGTGATTGACTGTTTTCTTATTATCCTGCATAAGGTTATGAACATTCTAAAACATTTTACCTTTGATATCCTTAGATGGATAGTTCACCCAGAAATGAAAAGTCTATCATGAATTACTCACAATCTAGTTGTTTCAAACTTGTATATATTTTAGTTGAACACAAAGAAAGATATTTGGAAGAATGTTAGCAACTGACATTGCTGGAGCATCATTGACTACAACAGTAAAAAAGTAGCAAAGGTTCCCCAGAACTATTAGTGTAAACACTTTTTGTCTAGTCATAGCAATAAAACATAATGTTTACTTTACCAGACTTTACCTTGACTATGTTTTCAAACAAGTTTCAATACGTGCCTCATCTTATATTTGAACATTTGGCTGACACTTTTTTCCAAAGCGACACATTTTTCTCATCAGTATCCAAGGACCCTGTAATAAGGTTCAATAAAAGGAAGGAAGGAGGCGGGAACCGGCGAACATTCAAATAAAGTTTTAATAAAATAAACAAACAAAAACACGGAAGTGAAATGCCGACAGCCACCTCACGGTTGACTGCTGGCCAAAAGAACATACATACAAACTTAAAACATATGTCCGGGCCCGGTCCTCTCTCTTGTCAGCAGTCCCGTTGCTCGTCCTCTTATGCTCCTGATTTCCTCGGTGAGATATGCGGGACCAGTGTGCGCACAGCTGATTCCAACTATCAATCACGCCACCGGCCCCGCCTCACGGCTCTTGTCACGCCTTCCTCACCACAGACCCCCATATGTTTGTTCCCTGGAAGTCAAACCAATGAACCAACAACACTCTTCCATTTTTGGGGCAAGTAGTCCTGACCTGCCGTTGTTATATCTTGGGCTTTAACATTGTATACGCCTACCATTGATGTCTTTATAAGTCATTGTTTTTAATAGTGAGTGTTTAAAAAGGTTACTTTACTAATAAGTCTAAAAATGAATGAGTGAAGCCATTTGTTAGGATGATAGAACGCAGAACCATTTAAGCACATATATGGAAATGGATCTCGTGCCAAATTCGCAAGGACCCCCATATTTGGGTGATTTTATCCTGGTGCAGATACTTTGGTGATGATGGCAAACATCTAAGTTAAGGCTGAAAAGTTGCTGAGGAGAGATCATAAGGCAGTGACTAACAAAAAGAGCTCAGTCATGTTTCTCCTGTTTAGACTAGTTTGGTAAATGATCTGCTTCATAACAGAACTGTCTCATCAAGGGCAGTTTACTGTATCCTTCTCAGATTTTTAAAAGAACGGCACAGTTGTGACGATCTGTGCTGCTGGATACTTTGTTCTCTTTTCTCTACCCTTTGAAGATCTTCCCCTGGGTTTTCCATGCATTCGAATCACCTTTCTCTCTCTGCCTTTTCTCCTGGTCCTCCCTCCTCTGAGCAGGAGCAGGAAAGCCTGCAGCAGGCTGAGAAGCGCTGTGTACAGATGGTCCAATCGAGGAGGGAGCTGGAGGCCCAGGTGGCAGGGCTGGAGGAACGTCTGGAGGAGGAGGAGGGGGCCGCCGCTCAGCTCTCCTCCCAACGCCAGAGACTAGAAGCTGAGTGCTGCAGTCTGCGCCGAGACCTGGAGGAGCTGGAGAACACACTGACTTCAGTGGAGAAGGTCAAGCAGGTAGGAGGTTCACACACACATAGACATACATCTGGATTAGTGTTGCATTTGTGTTGATTAATGTTGTGGGATGAAATCATTTGTAATCTACTGAATGTCATTTGCTTGTATATTGGAATCATTCATTCTTCATAATTTGGTAATTTATCTTTTTTTGGCCAAATGCTTCAAAATATTGTATGTTGATAGAAAATAGTTTTTGTATGTAATTGTCATTTATTTAGAAGCTTAGTGTATTTTAAGTATTTAAATGATTCTTTCATCATTTATTCACCCTCATGTCATTCTAAACCTGTATGACTTTCTTTGTCCCGCGAAATACAAAAATAATAATTTGATATTTTTTTAGATGTTGGTTACCAGACAAAATGGACCCCTTTGACTTCGATTGTAGGGACACAAAACTCTGACATTTCTCAAAATATCTTCTTTTGAGTTCTGCAGAAGAAAGTCATCCATGTTTTTAATGACATAAGGATGAAAAATTGAGGACGGAATTTTTTTGGGGTGAACTATCCCTTTAGTCATTTTTACATGACTTGAAATATGGGAAGGGGATGTTCTGACAGCATCTGGAAGTGTTTTTGATATTGTTTGTAAGATATTGTATCTATGCTAAATTAGTTTCCTGACAGCAGGTTTCCTACAAGACCAGACCTGTACAGCTTGTTTGGACATTCACACTTGAGAAGTGAAAATGATTTGTAGTCTGTTTGTTGCCATAGTAATACTGCCGGTGACTATAATTTGCGACTTCAAATACGAAATGCAGGTGTTGAGTGTAAAATACGTTTCTATTTTTTTTAATTATGTCTAGATTTAAAACACAATTATTTAAAAAATGTGCAAATAACAAATTCCCAGACTTTGTGGAATGGTGATAATAATGATCACCTTAACTGCACTTCATAAAACACACTTAAAAGTGACTTTTAATTGAAACTGTGCTGCCTTTCAATTAAAGCTTGTGATACGATTTTGTCTCACCTCTAAGCAAATTACAAAAAATACAAGATACACAGAAGAAACTGTCTGCTCAGACAGCGCTGTGTTGTAATCTGTCTAAATGCAATATATTAGATTGGATTTGGGTTCAAAGGGGAATGAAATGACAGCTGTTGTTTTACAATACAAGTATCTGAGAAACTTCTCCAGCCCTAAGCACTTCTGGCTTACATCTGCTTCCCAAAGCAGGTCCGAACACAAGCTCAACACACATGTTCACCATTAGTCATTCATGTCATATTTGAACCAAGTCACATCCGCCATATACAGTATAATCAGTATAACCTGTTTACAAACAACCTTGCATTTTTGTAAATTCTTATGTAAATGTGCTAACATTTCGCTACAGTCATTGGACTCCGCCGTGAAGAAGCTGTATGAGGAACTCGCCCAGAAAAACGAGCTGGTTCAGAAACTTCAGAAGGAAAAAGGACACCTGGTGGAGTTGAGCCAGGTGAGTTTACAGGACGTGAGATGGACTTGCATACCTTGCATGCATGTGTTTATGTACCAGAATTAAACACACTGAACAGTAGCTGTGTTGTCCCGTTGGTGATGCATAGACAGATGTTGGACGGTTTTGACATGTGGTTTTTAAGGATGCTTTAAAGGTTCAGTCGTGAGTCAAGGTAGATAATGCAATCGGCACGGGTCGTGATTTTGCATTTGGAAGATGCGTTAGGGTTAAAAACAGATTGCATCCGTTTGGCCTGCTTTAATCTGGAAAGTAATTTAGAGGGCTCAGGTCATCGCTGCGATTATAATTTTAATGCGAAATGGAAAAAAAATATTTATTCAAAAAAATTCATAATGAATTACAGCTGTTGTGAAATCTTAATAACTGATTAAAGTGATGCGTAACTGAACACAGTGTATGGCTCTAATACTGGATCTCTCACCTCTCCAGGAATTTAAATGATTTTTGCCTGTTTCTGCAAAGCTTGTCAACAAATGATGAATTATTCATTTATTTTTGACCTGGTTGACAGGACAGCTGTTTATGTTCAATTGATAGAAATATTCAAAAGTAGTTTGTTAGGAAACTGTTAATCTGGAAAATGTCAAAGAAAAAGTATTGGTGACTTCATACTTGTCAGGATTCCATCACCATCTCCCTCCACTCATTCCCTCATTCCACCCACTCAGTCATTCACACGCTCTTTGTCACCCGATTACTAATCACTATCACCTGGACCTCATCAGCAGTGCACCCATTTATACCAGAGACCAACATTCACTCATTGTCTGATCTCGTCTACACATGACACAGACTCTATACCATACTTACCTGCATTCCTACCTACGATCCCGATCTTCTCAGCATATCTTCATCCCGTCTCCCAAGGAATTCATCATCAGCATTATCTGCAAGATAAAGAGAGAGACTTGGTTACACTACGGATAAGTTGCCATCTGTTATGTCATCTTACTGGTCATTCAACTATTTCGCTGTACCGATCCATTCTGCAAATTAAACGTATAAACTTACCATTCTGTCTGCTTCGTCTCTGCCAGACCCGACAGAAGATCAGACCACCATGCAGAATCCTTCGGAATCTGTGGCGAATTCACCGGTTAATCCTACCACCTCTCATCAACCCACCTCTTCAGTTTCACTTCCTCAAACGCCTGCTGCTTCGTTCACTGCCTCAGCGTGTCCCATGGCCCGACCAGCTACATTCTCCGGTGAGGCGGAGGACTGCAGTGGGTTTCTTCTTCAGGTATCTTTGTATTTCTCCATGCAAGAACAGTTATTCGCGATTCAGCTCGTGTGGCTTTTATCATCTCACTATTGTCTGGGCAAGCACTTCAGTGGGCACAGTCGCTGTGGAACTCAAATTCAGAAGTCGTTCAATCCCTTTCCACCTTCATACAACATTTCAAAGAAGTTTTTGGTCAAGCTGCTGCCGATCTGTCAGTTCATGATCAACTATACAATCTTCGTCAAGGCAAATCTTCCGTGAGTACATTCTCCTTACGATTCCGTACCTTGGCGGCATCCAGTGGATGGAATGAGACAGCATTGATCACAGCCTATCATCATGGTTTGAATTTTAACATTCGTCAATTGATGGTGGTTTTTGACGACAGTCTGGGGATCGAGAAGTTGATTCAAAAATCCATTTGTTTCGCAAAGATTATCAGCCTGTGACTCTCCGATTCCCACTGTGTGTCCTCCGCCCTCGCTTCCATCAGTCTCTCCTCCAGCACCAGAACCTATGGATCTTGGCTCCGCCCAGCTTCAGAGCGTCAACGACGAATTCTTCATAAACTATGTCTCTATTGTGCATCTGATAATCATCTTCTCAGCACTTGCCCTATGCGACCTCCATGCCCAGCGGTAAGCACTATTCAAGTCTCTCCTAAAGTGGAAGCCTTAAATCGTACCACTGTGCATATATTAACATCTCGCAGTTGTGTCTCAGCGCAAGCCCTTATTGACTCCGGTTCGGCGGGGAATTTCATCTCCACCCAGCTACTCCAAAAATTGAACATCCGCAAACATCGCAACTCCCAAGACCTCCTTATACAAACCATCCAGGGAAAACCGCTGGGTCGAGGTCGAATTCGTCACTGCTCACCTACTCTGACGCTGCGCGTAGATTGTCTGCATTCTGAAGAAATCTCCTTTATGGTGCTGGAGGAGTCCACCGCTGAACTCATCCTGGGACGCCCCTGGTTAGTACAACATCAGCCGACGCTCCATTGGAAGTCTGGTGAAGTCTTGCGTTGGGGCGAGTCCTGTCATTTGTCCTGTCTATCTACCATTAAGAAAATATCATCATCATCATCATCATCACCACCTCAGAAGAGGTCCAAAGTTCCTGTTTGTTCCACCTCTGTTGAGAGCCCTGAAGTAGATCATCAAGTAGTAATTCCAGTGGAGTACCAGGCGTACCAGGATGTGTTTAGCAAGAAACTGGCTACTAAACTACCACCTCATCGGCCATGGGACTGCGCAATCGACTTACTACCTGGAGCCACTCTACCTAAGGGTCGTATCTATCCATTGTCCATCCCGGAGCAGAAGGCCATGGAGAAGTATGTGGAGGAGGCTTTACAACAACAGTTCATCCGCACTTCGACCTCCCCTGCCGCTTCTAGCTTCTTTGTGGGGAAAAAGGACGGAGGCTTGAGGCCCTGCATCGATTATCGTCATCTCAACCCTCAAACCGTCAAATACAGCTATCCCCTTCCTCTGGTCCCAGCTGCCTTGGAGCAGGTGCGTGGGGCTCGTGTATTTTCGAAACTAGACCTTCGGAGTGCATACAACTTCATTAGGATATGGCATGGAGATGAGTGGAAGACGGCGTTCGTCACCCCATCCGGCCATTATGAATATCTGGTTATGCCCTTCGGGCTGTCAAACGCTCCAGCGGTCTTCCAGGGGTACATGAACGAAGTGTTCCGTGAGTACCTCAACCGCTTTGTGATTGTCTATATTGATGATATTCTTATCTATTCCTCTTCAATTGCTGAACACCATTACCATGTCGTTCAAGTACTAGAGAAACTGAGAGAACACAAGCTCTATTTGAAACTGGAGAAGTGTGAGTTCCATATCACCTCTGTTCAGTTCCTGGGCTACATCATTGATCAGCATGGTATGCAGATGGACCAGAGGAAGGTGGAAACAATCCAAGACTGGCCATTACCCACTTCGGTTAAAGAACTTCAAAGATTCCTCGGTTTTGCAAACTTCTACAGAAGATTCATCAAGAATTACAGTCTCATCAGTGCTCCTCTCACTTCTTCCTTGAAAAACCGACCCAAATCTTTGTCCTTGAATCCCACGGCCATCCAATACTTTCAGCGCCTCAAAGAAGTCTTCACGACAGCACCAATCCTCATCCATCCCAATCCTGAACTTTCCTTAATCTTTGAAGTCGATGCGTCTTCTACAGGAGTTGGAGCGGTGATGTCACAGCAACAGGATGAGCCTCCCAGACTCCATCCATGTGCCTTCTTTTCTAAAAAGCTGTCCCCGGTGGAGCAGAACTACGACATCGGTAACCGGGAACTGCTAGCCAGAAAACTGGCTTTAGAAGAATGGAGACATTGGCTGGAGGGAGCTAATCACCAGTTTGAAGTAATTACAGATCATCGCAACTTGGAATATCTTCATGAGGCAAGAAGATTGAATCCTCTCCAGGCCCGCTGGGCACTCTTCTTCACTCGTTTTAATTTTGTTGGTACTTACCGTCCAGGAAGTAAGAATTGCTAGGCAGACGCTCTTTCCCGACTCTATGATTCATCTTCGGAGGACATCAGTACTGAAACCATCCTCCCCCCAGTCTTAATCCTCAGTCCCATTCTCTGGGACATCGATCAGCAAATCTCTCAAGAAAATTCTCGCCATCCTGCTCCACCCGGAGGTCCAGAGGGGCGTACTTTCGTACCTCAACATCTCCGTACTCCCCTTCTGGACTCTGCTCACACAGCTCCGGGCTCTGGACATCCAGGTAGCAAGCGTACCCTCTCGCTCCTCAATCAGCGGTGCTAGTGGCCGTCTATTTCCGAGGATGTCACCAGATTTGTCCGCGGCTGCTCAGTCTGCGCCATATCCAACACGCCCAGAAAACTACCTGAGAGTAAACTTGTGCCTCTACCTATCCCCAGACGCCCTTGGTCACACATCGGAGTGGACTTCATGACTGACCAGCCTAGATCCGGTGGATTTACCTGTGTGCTCGTTGCGGTGGATAGATTTTCCAAAGGCTGCAAGCTGATACCTTTACCTGGTTTACCCACAGCTTTAGAAACTGCTGAAGCATTGTTTCATCACGTATTCAGAAACTTCGGCATTCCAGAAGACATCTCTTCGGACAGGGGACCCCAATTCCTCTCCCGGGTGTGGCACGCCTTCAAGCTCCTCGGGGTCACTGTCAGCCTCTCATCAGGATATCATCCGCAGACTAAGCGGAAGATTCAGGAGATTGGATGTTATCTGCGGACTAATTGCCACCAGTACCAAGTAAGCTGGAACCGATACCTTCCCTGGGCTGAATACGCCCAAAATTCCCTCACTCAACGTACCACCGGGCTCACCCCCTTTCAGTGTTTCCTTGGATACCAGCTACCTCTCTTCCCTTGGTCGGGTGAGCCCTCGGAGGTTCCAGCTGTCGACTTTTGGTTCCATCAGAGCGAGGGGGTATGGGACTCAGCTCATGTGCATCTGCAACAGGCAGTGCGGAGACACAAGGATCAAGCGGATCGTCGACGCTCCGATACACCTCAATACCAACCTGGCCAGAAGGTATGGTTATCGACGAAGAACATTCGTCTCCGCCTGCCCTGCCGTAAGCGGAGTCCTCGATTCATTGGACCTTTCACCATCCAAAGGCAGTTGAACGAAGTCACACAACTCTTCTGTTCCCTCAGATTTACCCTTGGATGACGCGCCTCCTCCTCCCGTTCCTGTAGAAGAAGAGTCCATCTACACAGTCCGATCCATCATGGACTCCCGGCGGCGAGGTCCCCGTCTGGAGTATCTGGTGGACTGGGAGAACTACGGTCCAGAGGAACGTTCTTGGGTACTCCGTGATGATATCCTAGATCCTGCTATACTCACCCAGTTCCATGCTGACCATCCTGACCGCCCAGCTCCCAGGGGTCGTGGTCGACCTCGTCGCCGGCAAAATCTCTCTTCTTCCCAGCCGTCAAGAGCCGCCTCGGGAGGGGGGTAATGTAAGGATTCCATCACCATCTCCCTCCACTCATTCCCTCATTCCGCCCACTCAGTCATTCACACGCTCTGTCACCCGATTACTAATCACTATCACCTGGACCTCATCAGCAGTGCACCCATTTATACCGGAGACCAACATTCACTCATTGTCTGATCTCGTCTACACATGACACAGACTCTATACTTTACTTACCTGCATTCCTACCTACGATCCCGATCTTCTCAGCATATCTTCATCCCGTCTGCCAAGGAATTCATCATCAGCATTATCTGCAAGATAAAGAGAGAGACTTGGTTACACTACGGATAAGTTACCATCTGTTATGTCATCTTACTGGTCATTCACCTATTTCGCTGTACCGATCCATTCTGCAAATTAAACTTATAAACTTACCATTCTGTCTGCTTCGTCTCTGCCAGACCTGACAATACTGTATATTTGCACATTAATATATTTACATCAGTGGCGGCTGCTGGTCTTTCAAAGAGGGGAAGCTCATTTCACAATGAATGAATGAACAAACTATCTAAAAAAATATATATAAACACAACGGAGGAAATGCGGGTATACATTAAACTGAAACAAGGAATGTGGTGTATAAGTGTGTGAAATGTATGATGAAAATTGGCAAGCAATTTCGGCATGCAAATACCAAGAAATAGGTTGCAGCAGTTTGTCTTTCAACTACACTTGAAAAATCCGCAATGGGACTGAGATTGAATAGCTTTAGCGTCAGCGACTTTTTATAGAACAAAATCGCGGTAAATCAAAACGAGATGCAGTCTTTCGACAGACCCTCCAATCATCATGCAGACGCTCGGAGTCCGGGCCAGCCCACTCCTCCATTCATCCCAGAGACGCTGAGCATCCGTGGGCGGGACATAATCGCAGCATTATCCAATGACCGTCTTGTTTCTAAGCACTGAAAAAAACTGTTTAAAGCAGCCCCATTGAAGTCAATAGACGCTGGGCTTCAACAACAGAGTAATGCACTGTACACTACGGGAATGAATGAGAAGGAAATCGAGTCAGCCGACCTATGTAGCTGATTCTGAACGAAATTGTTTTCGTTCTAGATGAACGTGTTTAACGCATTTTTAGTCAATAAAATGTTAACATAATAGTACATATATTTGACCATTCATTTTTTTGACAATTATAGGGGAAGCTGAGCTTCCCTTGCAGTCTTAAAGAAATCGCGACTGATTTACATATATATTTATATTTACATATTTAAATGTGAGTTCACTCAACTCGTATGTTTATGTAGTTTGACGTAAAAAAATTTGATACACACTCAAAAAGTGTTGGGTTCTTTGTAACCCACGATTGAGTAAAATATGGACATATTAGGTAAATGTAGCCCAACGTTTAGGTTTGTCCCTTTTTGACCCAACTAAAACATAATAATAGCTAATAATATTTGTATTTATTTGTAGAAATGTATTAAGGGCTTATGGTTCCTCCTCATTGAGATTTGAACTATTCATTGCAATTTAATTTAGGGTATAGATTTTGTAGTTTAAGACTTATCTTATTTAACAAAAACACACAATTTTAGTCATGATTACTTGAATTTTAAGTAAAAAAAAAAAAAAAAAAAAATGTTGTCATGAATTACTCGACCTCAAGTATTCCAAACCTGTATAAATGTCTTTGTTCCGTTGAACACAAAGGAAGGTGTTAAGAAAGAAAGATGAATGCAAATTATATTTCAAAAAATGGTAGTCAAAGGTACCCCAGAACTGTTAGTTTTCCTCCATTCTTCAAAATATCTTCTTTTGTGTTTAACAGAACCAAAACAACAAGAAATAATTATACTATTGAAGACAGTGGTGACCCAAAAGTCCCAGTTGCTAACGTTTTGTGTACAACCAAACACAGAAATTGATGTAGGTTTGGAACAACTTGAGGATGAGTAATTCTTGACAGATTTTTCATTTTTTGGGTGGACTATCCATTTAATTTGTAAAGTTAATATGTACAAAAATATCTAGTGATAGCAATATCAAGATTTCGATTATGAGCTTGTTTCCAAAGAAATGCATTTTAGAATGTTTACTGTGAATCCACTGTAAATTGCTTCTGATAAAATTATCAGCCAAATGCAGAAATGTACATCTGTCATTATAAAGTTGCAGGGACTTTAGTAGCTGCTCTGTGATTAACCTCCTGTGTCCATTCAAGATAACAGAAAAGACATCACTACATGGTCAGATAATCAAGAAATAAAACTATTGTAGAGAGTCAGCTTAGTGTGTACTTTTTCGTAGACGAGCATAAATGTGCATTTCATGGTCAAATATGATTAAGTCATCATGCTGCAGACTTCCTCTGACATCTTCTATGATCAAGTGAATGAAAGTATCCAAGCTCGGGATCAAAAATGGCAGCCGGTCAGATGCAAGCGAATATTGGATGAAGATTTAATTCCACATCTGCTCGACAGCCTCAGAAGTCTCTGTTTATTTTTTGCAGCAAGCCATCGAGGACTTGCAGTGTGAGGAAGAGAAGGTGAACCTCCTGACCAAAGAGAAGGCCAAGCTGAAGCTGCAGGCAGAAGATGTGAGTACGGCAGATCGTCACAGCCCAAAAGTTAATGCATGCAGCATTAGGAATTGAAAAGGTATAATAATAAAACAAGACCTTGTGTTGTCCTAGTTGGAGTATCTACTGGAGCAGGCGAGGAAGCAGACGACGGATTTGGAGAAGAGCAGAAGGAAGTTGGAAGGTGACAGTAGGAATACGATGGACAATCTGACTGAAATGGGCCGTATGAGAGCCAGCCTGGAGGAGATCATTAAGAAGTGAATTCCCATACTAATATTATATACTGTGCAACTAAATCGTTGAATATTACTGCCAATATCAATACTATGGAATACATTATTAAAGGGAAATACTAATTTAAACTATTTTATCATTTACTAACCCTCATGTCATTCGAAACCTGTATGATTTTCATTCTTCTGCAGAACACAAAGGAAGATATTTTGAAGAACGTTTGTAACAAGCATTGGCCCCCATTGACCTCCGTTGTATTGTCACAACACCACTGAGTCTTCTTATGTGTTTCTCCTAAAAAAATGTCAAACAGGTTTTGAACGACATGAGGGTAAAACATGTTGACAGATTTTTTTATTTTCGGGTGACTTTCCATCTTAACTAATAGCAGAAGGGCAGGTCTGTGAAACTTAATCGCAACCAGTATAGATGTTTGTGTTTACATAATATATGTCTGTGTACTCTGCATATATATTTTGTATTCATGAACACATGTATACATATTCAGGAAATATTTACATTTATTTATATTTAACAATAATTAAATTTACATATAATGTTTTTTAAATATATGCATAAACAGTATGTGTATGTTTTTATAAAAAAATAATATGCACAGTACACAGGAATATATTATGTAGACAAACGTGTATTCTGGATGCGATTAATACTGTAGATTAACTTGTATTTATAATATAAGTTATATAAATAAAATCAGAAAATATTTACATTTATTTAAATTGGCCAATGATTTATAATATATATTTTATACTTTGTTGTAAAATATATGCATATATGTTTATGTTTTTCTAAATACAAAATGAATATGCACTGTGCACAGAAATATATTATGTACACAAAAATGTATTCCGGATGCGATTAATACTGTAGATTAACTAATTATAAAATAAGTCTTATATTTGCATGCAATACTTTGATATGTGAACATCATTCAAGTAAGCTCATACAAAGAAAAGATTTGTAGAAACCCATTCAAACGAATGATCTTCTCAATACATGACAATCTGAGTCTGGGAATTCAAGCATTTAATGCCTCAAAGGCAATTTGCAGTCAAGCATTGGATGTTTCCAGGCACCGTTTAGTATATACTTATATACAAAGAGATACGAAGGTGATGTCGCAGTCCAGCAGCAAAACAGATGTTTAGATGCCTTTTGAAGGCTACAAAATGATATCTGCTTAGAGCGTCGTTATCTTAGCTTTGATGAATTAAAACCCTCCGGGGTCCTAAAAACGGTTCAGGCTTGTTAGTATGCAGAGCATTGTGGTTCTTTCTCAGTAAAAAGCAAAAAGCAAAACCAGCTGTTCCTTGGAGGCCCCTATTAGAAGGAAAAAACAGGAAATTGTCATAAATATCCTCTCTTCCCTCCTTCATATTTTAACATGTGAGTAATGACAGAGAGCTTACACAAAAACATAAAATCCAACAATGTAATCATCGAGTTCTTATAACGACGTTGACTGGCACTTTTAATAAGCCGAGACGCTGGGTGAAGCTTATCAGACGAACCATGCCTGCGAAATTAGCCCTGTCGCTCTTTTTCCTCACACTCTGCGTCTCTGTCTGTCTTCTCCCAGGAAAGATGTGGAGATAAGCACCACCAGCAGCAAGCTGGAAGCTGAGGAAATGCTAAACGCAGAGCTGGAGAGGAAAAATAAAGAACTCCAGGTGAGGCATCTTGGTAGAGCAGGGGAGCGCCAGCATTCCTGTCTTTTAGCGCTGTGGGGGTCCACGGCTCTGATTTGTGAGCCATGAGTTCACCCAGCTCAGAGATGACAAAAACATACCTCAGGAGTACAGGAACCGATAAGCATCTCTCTAGTGAGTAAAAGAAGGTTATGGTTGTAACCCCAGACTGATTTCTTTTATGACCCTTGTTCTGTCATGTTTTGCAATGGATTCTCTGCTGGAGCAGATAGTGACAGCTGAATGATGTATTTGGGAAGAAAGAAAGAAGAGAGATTATGTTGGAGGTATGTTAAAGGTGTTTAAAAGCATTATTAGTTTAACCTCTGCCTCTTCAGATACATGACAGGTAGGTGTGATAGTCTCTCCAGAGAGCTGCCCCGGAGGGCCGTGACCAGCTGCGTGTTTTCTCTTTTATTACAGTTTCATGACATGAAAAGAACATGATCGTCTGTTTCCCTTTTAATAAAGTTCTACATCGGCAAAGGAACACTAGCATAATAATCGCTGTCACAACATCAGCCACGTTGTCAGATGATATTATTTATTGCATTTTAGTCCATGTCATAAACAATATGAGAGATGGTCCGCCAATGTTGCAAAGAACAGGGGTATCACACACAGTTTCTGCCAATCTCATATCAATCTTGAGTACCTAGAGGTAGTATTGCATACTTCATACCATCGAAGAGTATTTAGTTTGATCAAATTTATAAAAGACTTATTAAGCTGTGTGATTATTTCCAAAAACAGGCGAGCCCATGAACGCATCTGGGGGGGATGGAACTAAAGCATGAGCACACTATAAATTATCGCATTATCCCTGTATAACATGTCAAACCGACATATGGGTTTTGACTTGAGATCCTATCATCTTCTGACTAGTTTTGAAAAGGCCAATGAAATTGGAGAATTAAATTTGCATGCCGGATTTCGCCCCGGGTATAAAAGGGAGACGGTGTACTTCATTCATTGACCTTTTGTGCTGAGGAGCCTGAGAGCATCTCTTGTGGCATGAAGGACCGTTGTGTCGAACTGACAGATTGGGTTCCTGTTGAAAACCCCATGACGCTGTGCCACGTCACAATCTATAGCGAAGAAACGCTGACTGGCCTGGTGGTGTCAATTTCCGAATACGTGGCTGAGGAACAAGACGGGCTAGGACTGCCTATTGGGGAACATTTATACTAGTAAGACGGGGCGCAAACTGTCCGCGAGCCTGTGGCTGACAGATTACACTCATGGTGATCCCCATATCACCCCTCCTTATCGGCGTAGCGGACGGCATGCGGGCAGGATGTATCCACGAAGGCTGCCTCAGCATGCCGGAAACCCAAACACTTGAGGCAGACATCGTGTACGTCCCCCTCCTCAATGAGAGTTTTGCATCCACGAGAACAGCGGTACATGCCACGCTGGAGAAATTTGAAATCACTGACTAGGAACAATCCGCTGCACCACGTCGTAAGAATCCAGCAATTTGAGTAAGTCTTGTCATCAGATGCGAAGGCTCCGAAGATTAAACGGTGAAAGAATGCAGCACACTGTTTCCGTTTTATACCCGGATATCTGGGGCGGAGTCATGCATGCAAATTTAATATGCCAATTTCATTGGCCTTTTCAAAACTAGTCAGAAGATGATAGGTTCACAAGTCAAACCCCATCTGTCGGTTCGACACCTTGTCGAGAAACCGACAGAAAGGGAACTGCTGATTCAGTACAAGTTTGTGTTGTTTTGTCATGCTTCCACCTCACCTTGTCAGGTATTTCTTGATCTAGAGGTGGAATCATACAGGATCCTCTGTTTCATGTGGGAGAGAGACGATTTCATCTCTCTCTGGTCTGCGTCATCGTTCCTACCCTCCTGTTTCCTAGTTTGTGTTAATAAGCTTTCCTTGAGTGTTTATCCACTGCACCTGTTCCCTCTTAAGTTTTTTCCCTTTAAAACATCCTCGTTTTCATTGTCCTGTGCTGGTTCATTGTACGTTGTACCTTGCTGTAGCTGTACATGTACGTTGTGCCTTGTAGCTCATGTTAATGTTTAGCTGTATACTTAAACCTTGTTCCTGTTTCCTGTCTTCCTCTGTCAAGTAAGTCTAGTTTAGTTAGTGTGTTTATAATCAAGTGTTCGTTTGGTAGTTTAGTCAGTCAGTGTTCTTGTTTTTGTTAATAGTTATTCCAGTCCTGTTTTCCCCCTCGTGGGTTTTTGTTTTGTCATTTTGTAGTGTTCTTTATGCTTAATAAACCCCTGTTAACCCCTTATCAACCGTGCTTGCCTGCAACTGAGTTCTCTCCTAGAAATTCATAACAGTTGTTTACGTAATTCATGTATGCGGCAACTGCTAGCAAAACACAGACATTTGACTCAGTTTCACTTACCGCGTGCAGTTCATGTCCGTATCTTTAAGCTCCATCAGTTTCAAACGATTAAAAAATCTTTTCAAACCTATTCGAACCCTAGAGGGGTGTTTCGAGCACAGAGATACTATGTGATACGTCAAACTCCTTTTAGACACAATGTTAAGCTTGAGAAGCCAGCACGATTAATAACGTAAAAAAGTCAGAATGCATGAAACACTGTTGCAACACCCTTTAAAAACAAGATTCAGAAAAGAAACATCACTGTTTCCTGCTCAGAGACAAATAGTTTTGCTTAGTTTTTATAATTGAGTTAACAGAAGGGACCAAAAACAGACAATATTGTGTCTTAAATAACACATTAATAACTTATTTGTAGGAATATTGTATAAAATTAACATTACAATTGAACTTGTTATATTTGCGACAAAATGGGCGGACAACTTTGAATTAATTAATAATTTTATACATTTTAATGTGTTATTTTTTTACCGTACTTAAAGGTCCAGTTGGTGAAATTTAACGGCATCTTAGGGTAAGGTTGTGCATTGCAACCAACAGCTGACTCAACCTCTGTCCTCTCCCGCTCAAAGCAGTACGGTGACTGACACAGAACTAAGATCACGTTTTCGTTTACTGCCGAAGGAGATAACGTATTTACGAAACACGCTCTGTAGAGCAGTTTGTCCGTTTAAGGCCATACTGTAGAAACAACATGGCGAATTCCATGCAAGGGAACCCACGGTACATCTATAAAAGTTCAGTCTAAGGTTATAAAACATAACGCTTTATTATGTGAAGTCTTTATGCACCTCTAAAGACATATGTATATTATGTTGCATTTCTGTGTAAAGATCCTCTTTAATAATCACACATTCACACATTGCACCTTTAATTAATCTAATTAACATGGTAAATAAGCAACCCTAGTATATTCATTAACACACTCCTATTAATGCATTGCCATTTAAGACAGTAATAAAAACAAATTGAATTCTTCTCAGGTTCACAATAATTGACTCCATGACCATTTCCTGAGCCTTTCACGCAAATAAAACACAACACGAGATGGACAAGAGATAGAGAGGGAGAGTTTTTTGTGCTGACCGTTTGTAACGCCCCACTGACACAGGGGGTTCTCAGATGATCTTCAAGCTTGTTTAGAGAACAAAGACGTCCTTTGTCTCTTGGGCTTGCCTGCTATAATGAAGTTGAAAGATGATCTCTGTGTTTCTGAGGGTGGACATGTTTTCACTTTCAGCCAGGGCATTCACTTCATCACAAATCTTGCTTTATGGGACTATCTGTCCATTAAGTACAATCCAGGTGGAGAGGAAGACAAATTTGACATGCTTGCTGAAGAGCCACACCCCAGGATTATGTTAATAGTTCAACTCAGGTGAAATTTCTGTGTGTAGTGGTTAATGGTACTTTAATATATTGTAAAGGATCCAAATCTAGCATTGTTGAATATGCCACTTTCACATGCTTTGCAGAAAAAGTCAATCTAATGTGACAACAGAATGATACATTGATTTATATGTGTACAATCTATCGTAGGCTATAAAGGAAACAATAAACCTTTGTCATACTGTAGGCACATATCTCTATAAAAAGGCACATATCTCTTTTAAAAAAAATTCAAGTGCATTGAAAACATTTTTTTTTTAAATTTACAAAAAGAAGTAGTACGTTTTATAAATTGGACTTACATTACATACAAGTCATTAGAAGTCAAAGGATAGGTTACCCCAGAAAAAACTTTGATTCTTTAACTGTAGAACACAAATGAAGACTGGACCCTATTGACTTCCATAATACGGACAAAAAAAGACATTTCTCAAAACATCTTCTTTTGTGTTTCACTGAAGAAAGAATCATATAAAGGTTTGAACGACATGAGTGATGACAGAATATTTTATTTTTGCATGAACTATCCCTTTAATGGATCCTCCAGTATTATGGTGGTAGACAGGTTATGAAAGTTCATTCTCTGTGCACCATATGCCAGAATCTAAAATTCAAAGGCAGCAAGGATCGAGTGTTTAGAGGGCATTATAGTGAGGTCAGTGTGAAATAAGATTGATGGGGTTGTGTGAATGAGCAATGTTTGATGCTGGCTCAGGTCTGAATTGTCCCTCTGCCAGATGTATTTGTAATTTGATGGTTCGAATGTTGCTCCATGAGCATGGAGAGGTTTGCTGCCTGCTGCTGAATATATTTTGGACACACCGGGCAGTCTTACACATGCTTTCAATTATTATTGCTTCTTGATGGATAGTGATGGATGTAGGTGAACAAATGAAGGTCTAAGTATGTGTAATTATGCAAATCAAGATATGGAAAAAACTTAACTGCTAGTAACTGTAGTAGAATAATGCATTTTTATACATGATTATATCTAAGATTAATTTTGAAAAACGGTCTGCAATCAATCTTATGAACTATGTTGTTGTCTTCATTTGTGATCTGCCAGGTTTGGAGTGACCTACAGTAATTGTTTAAATGATACAATAATTTTCATTTTTGGATGAACTATCCCTTTAATAATGAAGACAAGAGTTTTGGATCCAAGTCGCCATTCAGTTTGATATAGTAGAAAAAACAACCCAAAAAATATTTATGAACAATATGAAGATAAATGAAAAAAATCATTGGTTAGTCCTCAGTTTTAATGTCATTAAAATTGGCAGTTCAAATTTTGCCTCATCTTATATCGTCAAAAGTTTCCGATTTCTGTCAGAGTGGATTTTAGCAGTGGATAGTATTTCATAAGAATTTATGAGAGCTCCTTGCTTTTAATTCTTAGGTTTGTGTTTGAAAAGTTTTGCTCAGTGAGTGTAAAGGGGGTGTGGATTTCTGTGCAGCCCGCTGAGGTGAGATTGTGTGTGTCAGTCTGATTTGGTCTGAGTGCTGCTTGGTCATGGCTGTGCTCTCTGCTGAAGTCTTGCATTGGCATGTGAGTTCCTGCATTGTTCTTTACTGTTTGACATAGTTTGTGGTCTTGCATGTTCTTGTCGGATGTTGTGCATCTGCGCTCAAATTTCAACTTGTCCCTGCTTGTGTAAAATATTGAATGTTAATGTGAAGAGACTGTTTTGTTTTGTTTATTGTTATTATGTTTGACTGTTCTGTTTTGTTTATTGCTAAGTGCAAGTTTGTTTATATAGTACTGAATTAGTTTTGCCATAGATCAGTATGTGAGTTATGGCATGTCCTCCAGCTACCGCCCAGACAAACTTTCTACAGCAGACTACAATAAATGCGAAGATACTGTATAGTATGGCACAATAAATGTATCACCACTTGCAGTCATATATGGCTGTCATCAGACACTAAATGATCTAAATTGTTTTCCTCAGTGTCAGCAAAATATTTTGTGGTATTATATAATTTTCTTGAAATGTCTTAAAATTGGACGGTAAAAAGAGTCGGTTGTTTTATTTGTGTACACAGAGAAGTAGAGTTTAAGGATTTGACCCAAAATTTTTGCTTTGTGATATTTTCACAACTCCAGCATGTCCCATCTAGTTGGCTGTTTCGTCTTCCTCTGTGGTTACATGCTGTATGATTAAGCCGTCACCCTGATTAGAAACCGTCTTTTAGATTTGGACACATTTACTGTGGATAAAAAACATTTTTTCTTTTCCTCATAAAGATTAAAGTAATACAGCAAAGGAAAGAACCCGTAATTCAAATATTTCAAACATGGTCAAATAAATACGTTTATATTATATTGAGAAATTATGGTATCATTACGGTCTTGGTGTTAAATGGGCCATTCTCTTCTGTCCCACTATTTTTTTTTCAAGCATTCAAGTACTGGATTTTTATGTCACTACTGAAACTTTTTGTCCATTGGCTTAGACTGATTTTAGCAACACCCCTACATTTTTGATCAAAAATCATTACTGTGTAACTTTCTCTAATAGCTATATGGTGAGTAGATTGGTCTTGAAGTGAGTTGAAAAGTCTTAAAATGTGTGTAACTTTAAGGAACGTCACCACCAAACTTTTTCGGTGTGATTCCATAAAATTTTGTTTTTAAGTACATCAGTACAGAACTGTGCTTGCAAACCATGTGCTGATTAGTATCTTTAAGCAAGGCTCAAAAGTATTATGTTTTGTCACCACCAAAACAGTCAAAACCGAATCGTACCGCATTGTTTCGGAAAAAGGGACATTTAATCCTTTTTTGGGGAAATAAACAAAACTCTGTACAGTTATGCAAATCATTAGTATTTTAGTATATTTGAGTTATGATAGAGTATGTGAACTGTAGGTTTTCTATTAGATATTTACTGTCAAATGTGTCTTTGCTGTATGAACTGGCTGTGTCTGTGCAACATGGTTAGTTATTTGTATCAACATAAAATGTTGAAAGTCTGATTCAGCTGTAGAAATTAAATATTGTGATCACTATCAAAACATAGAAACATCTGAAAATTTCTGTGTCACGATCGATCCTAATGAATCCTTAACTTTGAAATCGGTATGATGAACTTTTACAAAGAAAGATTGGATTGAAAATACAACAAATCTTATAAATTACACTTGAATTGTTAAAATTGTAACTGTTATTGATTTACATGTGGAATTTTTTTTTTAATATCAAAAGTTGATACACAAAATCTTAATATGTAAATATAATCCTTTTTATTAAATGATGTATTATTGTGTTTTGGTAGTGACACAAGTTTGGGAGAAGAAAAACTTTCTGAAATTATAATTAGAAAATGAACTGCACAATTACTAGAAATGTGAAACTTTGATATTACACAATTTACCTACATAAGAAAATTCTGAAAAAAAGTTCCAAATCTGTGTAAATGTCTTTGTTCTGATGACACAGAGAAAAATATTGCTTGGAACTTAACCATTGACTACCATAGTAGGAAAAATTGCTTTATACATTTCATTGTTTTGTTGAAGAAAAAATAAGATAGAAATAAGATATTTTGATGAATGTAGGACAGCAAACAGTTCTGGGGCACTTTTGACAGCCATTGTAATTTTTTTCTTCAATTGTAGTAAGTGCTGGCCAAGAACTGTTTGGTTACAAGCATTCTACCACATATCTTTCTCTGTGTTCATCACAACAAAAACATTTATACAGATTTAGAACAACTCAACTCACTGACCTACAGATAATGATTATCACCATATGCATTCTTTTCTTAAAAGTATTTAAAAATAGTTTTCATTGTAATTAATTGTAGAGGACACTGACCTACAGATTCTCAACTCAACTTTATTTATATAGCGCTTTTTACAATTTTCATTGTTACAAAGCAGCTGTACATGAGACACATTGAATACAAGTAAAAAACTAAAGGCATATACCTGTAAAAACAAGAAAAAGGTGAAGACAACAAAGACAGACATACAAATGCTCCACACACACAATATGCAAACATACATACACACACACATTGACATAGACGCACACACACACAGTGAAAGCACACATTGGCGATAAAGGAGAAAGAACCACAGGTCAAATATTAAACGGACTATAAATTCTTATGTGCAATATTAATTATGTCTAATTTCTGAATTCTAAAGCAGCCCCCCCGGCCAGGCAGATAGTGCAAAACAATATGCAAACGGTGGTGAGGAACCCAAAACTCCCATCGAGAAAAAAAACCTCAGGAGAACCCAGGCCCAACCAGGGGATTCCAGTTCCCCTCTGGCAAAAGCTGCTGCCTCTGCACAAGCTCAACAGTGCTTGCACAACAAGGCTAAATAAAAATAAAAAATGATAGATTTAAGATTATCATTAACAATCTAATAACATTTGAAATGTTGTAGGAAAATCAAAGTTGTGGCGTCCTTTATCCAGCTCTGTCCTCTTAGCTCTTGTCAGGTCACCGCTTCCCATTCTCAGCTCTGCCATCAGGTCTGGGCATGAACTGCATCCTGCGGTAACCTTGGAACAAAGAGACAAGACTGGCTGAGAGTAGAGTACTGTTCTGCACTCTTTGATGCAACAAGTACATCATTTGTTGTTGGATGTGTTCCTGGTTCCGGTTGATCTAAATAATGCAGCCTAAATCCTCTGAGGATTAATATCATGGAGGTGTAGTGTATGCAAGATTAAAAAGATGAGTCTTTAGTCTAGATTTAAACTGACAGAGTGTGTCTGCCTCCCGGACCGTGCAGGGAAGAATATTCCAAAGTTTAGGCGCTAGATAAGAAAAGGATCTACCACCTGCACTTGATTTAGAAATTCTAGGTATTACCAACTATGATTGTCATCATAAGCAGTCTTTTCTTAAAAGTATTTAAAAAATGTTTTGATTGTAATTGATTGTAGAGGGCACTGACCTACAGATAATGATTAAATAATGTAATTAAATCATAATTATAAAAAAATATAATTAATAATTTTTTGATTGCACATAATGTGCTTAGAATCTGGAAAATATAGTAATATTACATAAATAATTCCTGTTGAGTTCATTAGATTAATTCTGACCTATATCTCATCCCACAGGTCCGGATTGAGGAGCTGGAAGACGAACTGGAGACAGAAAGAGTCTTACGAGCCAAGGTACAACACAGAAATCCAGTACACTTTAAAGAACAATCTTAACACAAATGCTTAAATCTTTTTCCATTGTCAGATAAGCGAGACTCGGCACATAAACTGTCACACGTTATCTTATCTGGAAGTTTTTGACTCATGAGGTATTTGTGACATTGTTGAAGGTATCTGGAAGCAATTAGAGACATCAACCTTTAAATTCACTACCTACTATTAAGAGACTTTTTGAGGATACTGTTTGTCCATATATCAGTTTTAAAATAGCAATTCTTCAGACTTAAAATATATATATATATCCATAGTGGTCAAAACAATTAAAGAAATAGTTCACTCAGAAATGAAAAATCTCACATAATTTACCCATTTTGCTTTATTTCTTCACAAAATACCCTTTTTTATAAAAAATGATGTTGGTCCTATACATGGACATGAAGTGATGGGCCATTTTATAAATTATACTTTGTTTGTGTTCAGTTGAAGAAAGTAGTTACTTGCAACATTGCTACAAAATGCTTTAGTCAGAGCTTTCATCGTTCTGTATTCTGTACATAAATCATCTGTTTATACATACTGTCTTATTATACATGGTCATTGATATGATATGAAATAGCTCTTTACCCAAATAAATCAATTGTATTACCTATAGCAGTGTGATATGATAATCTGGTTTTGTAGCAAACTCTTCTAATCCAGGGCAGATCTGAGGGATATTAGGTATCAGGTGGACGGCAGGTCATGTCAGGGGCTATGTAGAATGAGTCTGGGATTAGTTTGGGTTGTGTTAGCTCTTAGGGGCAGAACACATAGAAACAGTCACCCCATGGGGAGAGAAAGGAAGACTATACCTCCGGTTCAGCCCAAATTATCTGCACCTGGAATAATACATGGTGTTTCAAATCAGCAGAGGGGCAACTCTTATAGTGTCAGTCAAACTATCCAAGTCATCATTCAACACTGTAGTTAAAGCAATACTTCAGCTTCAAAATAAAAATTCTGTATAAGCTACATGCCCTGTCATTTCAAACCTGTGTGATTTGCTTTCTCCTGCAAAACACAAAAGAAGATATCCTGAAAACTGTTGGTAACTGAAAACTGTTGGCATTGTTTTTTTGTCCATACAATTGAACTCAATAAGGACCGAGGGTTTTTGGGTACCAACATTTTCTCCAAATATCTTATTTTGTCTTTTACAGAAGACAGAAAGTCATACAGCTTTGAAATGACAACAGAGTGAGTAAATGATGACAGAATTTTCATTTTGAAGGCGAACTGTTCCTTTAAGCAGGGCTTTACATGTTATATTGACTTTACACATAATTTTGTCCTTTATAAACAAGCTTAAAGGGATAATTTACCCCCAAATATTTTTTCCTAATTTACCCTCATGTCATTCCAAACCTCACTTTCTTTCATCTGCAGAACAAAAAATACGATATTTTAAAAAACGTTGATAAACAATCAACATTGGCCCCATTGACCTCCATAATACAAACACAACTAAGAGATCTTTTAGAAAATCTACTTTGGTGTTGAACAGAAAGAAAGTCATATGACTGTGAAGTATCCATTTCGTTACACTGTACTTGTTATATGTGTAATGACAATAAATTGAATCCAATCCAAAAGTATCTCTTTAAAATCTTTGGTAGGCAGGTTTATTGTTGTACAGTGGTGTCTTTACTCCAACACTTACAGAACTTTTGTAGCAAGCTCCCGGAGATCCTTAATAAAAAGTCGGATCTTTCTATGGCTGTAGGCTACGAAATACCCTAAAAAAACCTGTACAGAGTGACATGCCCCTCAGTCTTATGTGAGGATATCTTCATGTTGGGTGGCATTCCTAAGCATACTTACTCCTAATCCATTGCAGAGTACAAGAGTCAAGCACCAACATGCATAATTTTATCTCAATCTCCCTGTACATGTCTCCATGGACCCCTCAACACCCCTTAACACGCATACCTTCAGAGGATCTAACGCATCCCAGCTGCAGACAGACTTTGCGTTGTTCTTTCTCCTCTCCTTCACAGATAGCATCAGACTTCAAGAGAAACTGACAGCATTATACTCCAGAGGTCTTCCGCAAAGGAATTTATTGCCCATTCGCGCACACAAAAGCCGAGAGTACACGTGCTGTGTGACATGTAATATAGGGTGAATTATGTAAAAGTGGCGCAGTTCTAGACTGATTCTCAATATATAGTCAGCCTTAGAGGTTCTCTGAAGTCATAACCTTCTTTAACATTATTAATTTTAAGACATCCTGAATAAAAATTTTATGCTATTACAATGGACGTATAAACACTTTTGGTAAAAATGTATAATTTATAAAAAAATCTGTAAAATTGGGACATTGATCTTATAGGCCTAAATCATTTTATCAAACAGACATGGACAGCACACATAATATTCCAAAAAAATGATATTCTTTTATCATTTGCTCAACCTCTTGTCATTTTAAACCTCTATGACTTTTTTCCGCAGAACACAAAAGTAGATATTTAAAAGAATATTGATAACTGAACAATGGCTGTACCCATACACTTCTATTGTATGGACACAAAAACCAATGCATGTTAATGGGTCCCGCTTTTGTTTGTTTTCCAACATTCTTTAAAATATCTTCTTTTATGTTCTGCACAAAAAAACAAAGACATACAGGTTTGAAATGACAACAGGGTGAGTAAATGATGACAGAATCGATTCGCTTCAGAGGACCTCTGTTAATCCACGGAGCCGTGTCAAGCAGTTCTCTGATCGATGGATGAACTTTTTGGAGCATCAAAAAATTGGCCCCAATTCACTCCAATTCTACCACTTGAAAGAAAAGCGATATGTGGTATTAGAACTCCGACTGCATTATTCTTCAAGAAGAAAGTCATGTTCAGTCAGGATACCTTGAGGGTGAGTAAAACATGGGGAAATTGTGTTTCTTGGCTGAAGTATCCCTTTAAGCTTTTCGTCAGTATTTGAAATTAAAGATAATAGTCACTTTCTATTTGTGTTTGTTTTAAAGTATAAAGAAGGAGGTTGGAGGAGGTTATAGGAGGTTAAAGAAGTGCTGATCAGTTCCAAATGCTTTCTGGCTAAATCCTGCATTTTCTCTTCGCCTATTTCATTGACATTACAGCAGTCTTACATCCAAAGTGAATCCGGGTCAATGCAACATCTACTCTTTTTATGCTTCTCATTATTTTTCCTTGACAAATAGTGTCCATTGAATCTGATAAATCTCATTTGTGTCATTTATTGATTCTAATTCTGGTCAATTGACATGTCACAGCAGGCATTAATATCACAACCAGCTGTAAGTTAATGAAAAGGCCTGTTTTTGCATTCAAGATATTCTTTCAAGTGTCGCAGTACAAACAGATTTCTGGTTTGTTCGTTTTAAAAGCCATCTGTTGCACAGCAGTGAAATCTGTTAAATTATTGATTGCTCTTTTCAACAATAGGATCAGTTCTAGACTTTTAAATAAACATTGTCTTCACGTGTTTTAAGTCAAAATGTTATTGTTGGTTTCCGTTGAGTGTAGTGAATTGTCATTGTTGTGGGGTTCTAATTATGTGGATTTTAAAGGTCCAGTATGAAATTTAGCAGTGTCTAGTGGTGAGGTTGCAAATGGCACCCAACGGCTCATTACACCCCTCCATTTTAAAGCACTTCTGTGGCTCTCACAGGACAAAGATCCCATCACGTTTTCGCCGAAGGAGATAAAGTATTTATAAAACGTGCTCAGAGGAGCAGTTTGTCCGTTTAGAGCTACTGTAGAAACAACATGGTGAATTCCATGCAAGGGGACCCCCAGTGTACGTAGATAGAAGAAGCTCATTCTAAGATATAAAACAAAACGCTTCATTATGTAAGGTCTGAATACACCTAGTTATATATTGTATTGCATTTCTTTTAATAGATCCTCCAAAAAAATACATTTCCGAACTTTAAGTAAACATGTGTGAATAGAATAAGTTGTAAATAATTTTGAGTCATGCACAAGTACGGCAAATGTAAAAATGTCTTATTTTTCAATATCGGAAATTGAATATTTGAATGCACTGTTGGGATTTGGAGGTGCTATTTAGTTCACTTTTTTTTTAATTGTATGATAAGCCATCCAGTCATTGCAGATTTCTCTGTACTTAAGACAGAAAGCAGTACGTCTTTGAATTAAATCCACCAGACTAGACTATGTTATGGTTGGTTGTTATCACATCCTTACATCTGTCACCATTCCACTTTAACTCTACACACATGCTCGTGCCCTGACTTGAAAATGTTTTTTCTCTTTCGCATTTCCTCTTAAAACTTTTGTATTTAGCATATATCTAAAGTCCATTTAATTTTTAAAGGTGGAAAAGCAGCGAGCTGACTTGAATCGTGAACTGGACGACCTGACTGACAGACTGGAGGAATCAGGTGGGGCCACGGCCTCTCAGGTAAAACACTATGGTACTTTGATATACAGTATAAACCGTGGTAGGGAAATAAATATAATATTTGTATCTGTGGCCAGGCTGAAGTTTGAGGGTGGTTTAAACTTGTTTGTCTCTCCGCTTGAAATTGGTGCTTCTTTGTTTTCACATTGGTACTGTCTTCTTCTGTGCAGATGGAAATGAATAAGAAACGTGAGGCGGAGCTACAGAGGCTCAGAAGGGAACTTGAAGACTCCTCGGTGCAGGCAGAGGCGGTAGCAGCCACTCTGAGGAAGCGTCACAGCGATGCCCTTGCCGAACTGGGAGAGCAGTGCGAGGGGCTGCAGAGAACACGAGCCAAACTGGAAAAGGAAAAACAGAGCCTCAGACTTGAAGTGGACGACTTGGTGGCTTCACTCGACACCCTACAGATGGCCAAGGTCAACTACGCTGAACAAATGCAATCCCACAGTTTTTATTGTGTAACATTTTGAGACTTTTTGGGGAGTAAAGTTCTTCCAAGAAAGACTGAACATGTGTAAGATGGTCTGCTAGTCTTCTTGACTGGTTACACCGGCCTGTTTTAGTGGGTTTTAGGGACATTCAGCTCAGGTTAGGATGGGAAAACAGATACTGCAGGCTTGCTGGGTTAAAGTTACTTCAAAACATTTTAACTCCCCTTATCTTTGTTTTAAAATAACCATATAAAAAAATATATATATATGCTATATGCTGTACTTTTTTGATGGAAGTCTCCTCTTGAATTTTTTTATTTTTTAGTAAGAGCTTATATAGGACTATTTTTAATAATATGCTTTATACCAAATAAATCATTTAGGACTCATAAGATCGTAAATCGAGGTTGAGAGATGTTCGGCTCTTTTTGTTTGATCTCATCCCAGGCCTTTCATTAGGTTTGTGTGACAAGGGCAGATTTACCTGCACAGATGAACTGCACAGCCACTGATCAAAGCTAATGTCATACTATATGATCATGTGTAACATCAGGCATCCACTGACGCACAGCTTGAAGAAACTAGAAGACCTTATGTCTGAGTCAGGCTTTAGAAATGAGGACCTGCAGAAAGCTCTGAATGAGGTTACTGCTGCTAAGAACAGACTCACAGGTGAGAAAACTTCTTACGCTGATACTTATTAGTGTTTCAGTTATAACTAGAGATACAACATACTACATCTCTCCACCAATATCTGCCAATATTGATTCTGAAGATTGAATTAATGTTTCTCAACTTTCTGAATATTCATTCATATAATGATCATGACATCAAACTGATGATGTTTCTTAACATTTTCTAAATTCATAGCATTTCCCTGTCCTCTTTTGATTGACAGGATATATCGGCCCTGATCATTGGCTGTTTTTAAACTATGGGCCGATAGCCAATAGTGAAAAAAAATGGTTTTATCAAACGAAACCGATTATTGGCCAATATCTATATTACAACTACAAAAGAAGTTAGAATCTAAAAAATATTTACAAAAATGTCTCTGCAGCTGAAAATAATGAGCTAACAAGGCAGATGGAGGAAGCCGAGAACAAGGGAAGTCATCTAAGTCGAACAAAAAGTCTCTTGATGAACCAGCATGAGGAACTCAAGAAGCAGTATGATGAAGACGTCAAGGTGTGTATCTGATAAATCTTACTATAGAGACGATTTCAAAGCAACAACATAAAGAAACTTACTGTGCATACCGTATGTGCTTTTCTGGCCCAAACGTAACTTCCGGTACACGTCCGCAAAAAATGGTTTCCTAGCGGAGTATTTCTTTTAATGTTTGTTTACCTGTGTGTAAACATAAACTGAGACATACTATAACATTTCGCATTATATACAAGAGTCATATTTCAATCTTTGTTGATAATTTTACCACACTCTGTAGCAAGGATCATTCAATGACTGTTGAGGATCTAGTGCACCACTACAATGCAAATTTTCAAATGACTCTCGATACCTTTACATTTACATTTAGTCATTTAGTAGACGCTTTTATCCAAAGCGACTTACATAGAGTTAGGGAGCCATAATACATTAGGTGCCAATACAAAGTTACTAGTTTCAACAAAAGCTAGACCACTACCTGTTGAGGGAAAGGGTTATTGAGATTTTTTTTTTTTATTAATTTATTTGTCTGTCAGATATTCACAGAAGAGTTGGGTTTTGAGTAGTTTTTTGAATGTTGTGGGAGATGTGGTTGACCGGACAGAGTTAGGAAGAATGTTCCAACAGGAAGGAGTTGTGAAGCGGAATGAGCAGGAAAGCGATTTAGTGTCCTTATGAGAAGGCAATACAAGACGCCGCTGGTTTGCTGAACGCAGGGATGTTGATGGGGTGTAGGGTTGCAGGTGGGTGTGAAAGTAACCCAGTGCAGATCAAGTGATAGTCCTGAAGGCAAGCATAAGTGACTTGAATCTGATGCGGGCTTCAACGGGCAGCCGGTGGAGAGAGATGAAATGGGGTGTCACATGAGCCCTTTTGGGCTGTTGGAAGACGAGGCGTGCTGCTGCGTTCTGGACCAGCTGGAGTGGTTTGATAGCCTTTGCAGGAAGACCAGCAAGGAGAGCATTGAGATTACCAGGGCCTGGACAAGGAGTTGTGCCGCATGCTCCGTGAGATAAGGTCTAACCTTTCTAATGTTGAATAAGGCGTATCGGCATGACCTTTGCTCTGTTGAAAACCAGGACTGCTATGTTCATCAACTCTGCACATTGGTTTATATCTGATCTTCACCAAATGTCAAGTCAAGGGTCATTTGGAGGGATTATAATACTAAATCTGGTTTTACAGTGCTCAAAGAGTTAAATGTGTTACGGTTTGTCTTCGAAGACATGGCAGGAGAACCCAATTGCAGGCAGATACAGACGTGATGGTAGGGGTAAACAAGGATTTATTATATATAACAAAGAACACAAAACAAATGACAATACAAAACCCACAATGGGAAAAAAGACAGGATAAATAATAAGCTTTAACAAGGACACTGAGTGACTAAACCACAAAACACTTGATACAAACACTAAACTAACACTTACTAGACTTTGGGAAGACAGGAACAAGGCAAGGCAAGGCTAGGCAAGGTACAAGAACAGGCATGACACAAACAAGGTACAGCGAACAGCATAGCTACAGCAACATCAACAATGAATGAGCACAGGACAATGAACACAAGGATGTTTTAAAGGCAAACAAATCAAGAGGGAACAGGTGCAAGGGATAAACTAATTAACACAAACTAGGAAACAGGAGGGTAGGAACTATGACACAGACCGGAGAGAGAGAGTAGGGCGGCAAATAGGTGCCAAAATACCTGTATGATTCCACCTATAGACCAAGAAATACCTGACAAGGAGAGGTGGAATCATGACAGAACCCCCCGTCTTAAGGAGCAGCAACCTGATGCTCATCAAAGGCACAAACAAGACAAGACAGACTGGGACACTGGCAAAACCAAACAAAACATGGAAAAAATGAATAGGGGCAGACAGGCAAGAACAATAAATGGGTTGGGGTGAGACAATAAGAATAACAAACAAGGAAGGGGGGGTGGGGGCAACCCAGAGTACATAAGGGGAAGTCCAGAAGGGGTGGGGCTGGCTGGGGAAGTCCTAGCCCGTAGGGCCACACCAGAGCGCGGAGCCCCAGGGGGCTTGACAGGGGAAGTCCTGGGGAGAACTGTCCTAGTCCCCTGCAGGACTGCTGGGCTGGACGCCGGCTGGAATGCCGGGCTGGGCGCCGGCTGGAATGCCGGGCTGGGCGCCGGCTGCTTGACCGGGCTGGGCGCCGCCTGCTTGACCGGGCTGGGCGCCGCCTGCTTGACCGGGCTGGGCGCCGGCTGCTGGACCATCACCTCCCCACGGCGCCCCCCCAAAAAATATTTGGGGCTTGACACCACCAGAACTGGGACCACTGGTCGCAGGGCAGGACTGGACTGCACTCCCCTGCTCAGCTTCTTCTTCCGAGAGCGGCCCACGGGGAGTGCGGTCGACGGAAGAGAGGCGGTGGGAGACACGGCTTGCTCCGTGCCGGAGGAGTCGGACGGGGAGTCCCACGACTCCCTCTGTTGACGAAGTCTACAGAGACTGGTGGACGGTGGAGAGGATGCAGATGGTGGGGAGAGGCGCATGACCCCGATTTGCAGGAAACAACCCTCGGGGATGACGGCCAGCGGAGAAAGAGAATAGGACTCAACTAAGACCCTGGGCTACGGCCGATTCATGACGTACCTGATCAGTTCGGTGAAGCCCAGCGGTCTCAGCATCTGCATCTCCCCCGCGTCAGAGGTTGGTTGAGGCCGCCATTGAAAAGGACCAACTGTTCCTGCTCATCATGGACCATCTCCCCTGCAGTCTCGATAAACGGTCCGCATAATCGAGCTCGTCGCCGTGTCCCTGGCGAACATTGCACAGGCGATGGGCTTGATTTGCGCGTCTCACCTTCCAAGCCTGCTGGGTTCATTTGTGGCTCGTTCATTCTGTTACGGTTTGTCTTGGAAGACATGGCAGGAGAACCCAATTGCAGGCAGATACAGGCGTGATGGTAGGGGTAAACAAGGATTTATTATATATAACAAAGAACACTATAAAATGACAAAACAAAACCCACAATGGGCAAAACAAGACAGGATGAATAATAAGCTTTAACAAGGACACTGAGTGACTAAACTACAAAACATACACTTGATACAAACACTAAACTAACACTTACTAGACTTTGGGAAAACAGGAACAAGGCAAGGCAAGGCTAGGCTAGGCTAGGCTAGGCTAGGCTAGGCCAGGCTAGACTAGGTACAAGAACAGGCATGACACAAACAAGGTACAGCGAACAGCATAGCTACAGCAACATCAACAATGAATGAGCACAGGACAATGAACACGAGGATGATTTAAAGGCAAACAAATCAAGAGGGAACAGGTGCAAGGGATAAACTAATTAAGACAAACTAGGAAACAGGAGGGTAGGAACGATGACGCAGACCGGAGAGAGAAAGTATGGCGGCAAATAGGTGCCAAAATCGTCTCTCTCCCATATGAAACAAAGGATCCTGCATGATTCCACCTCTAGACCAAGAAATACCTTACAAGGAGAGGTGGAATCATGACAATATGCTGACCATATGCAAAGTCTCTCTACAGCAAAAAAATATATATGCTAGTTTAATTGGATCTGTTGTGGGGGAAAAAATGTATTCCTAATTTATACTCTATAGCCCTGGTGAGGCATTTACTGTATGTTTTTCTTTAAGCAGTATAAACCAGATCCTTCACCTATTATAACTGGCTATGTCCTGGGACCTCTCCTTGTGGTTTGTAATCTAGATTTAAAATTATTTAGGCAGGCTTTTGAGTAATGTTTAGATATAGGTGGCCTATTGTTTGATGACTGGTTGTTTAACAGATGTACATACAGTGTCCTAACAAACACAGACCAGAATTGAATTTCGAGCCAGGCATGTGCGTCCGATGAAACCATCTATAATAAATTCTAACTATATTAAAATTATTCAAAATTAAATGAAAATAAAAATCAGGAAATAAATAGTTATAAATGATTTATTTTAATATTTTTTAAATGCTTAAATTCTATTTATGTTGGTGGAAAACAGGATTCAGCATGTCTATAAGTAAACTACAACATGTAAAATTTAATTTTGGTTTTGTCAGGCTAAAGCGGCCCTGATCAGCAGTATGACAGCAGTGCGTCAAGAGTGTGAAATGCTCAAGGAGCAACTGGAAGAGGAGCAGGAGAGTAAACAAGAACTACAGCGTCTTGTCTCCAAACTCAACAGCGACGTCACACAATGGAGAAGTCGGCACGAAGCAGATGTCATCCAACACAGCGACGAACTGGAGGACACCAAGTATGCGTCGTCATCAGAAACATACCGACACACACAGACTTACACAAGCAGCACATATCCTGGATCAACTTCCTTCATTTTTACTGCAAAAATGACCAATTACAGTTCTGTAACACTTAATCTATGATTGTTTTTCCAGGAATCCTGAAACCTTTTCCAGAGACTAGACCTACATTTACTTCCCTCAGACATCATGTAATATGTGTTGCAGGAAGAAGCTGACGGTTCGACTGCAGGAGGCAGAGGAGGCAGTAGAGGTCACGCAGGCCAAATGCTCCAGTCTAGAGAAAACCAAACAGAGACTGCAGGGAGAGGTGGAGGAGCTTTGTGTGGATCTAGAGAAGGTATGAGCACATCAATTCTTGCAAACTGTATACATTTAGGAGTGTCGCAATATACCAGTATTGACAATAGCTGTGTTATTATTTACTGTAACTATTGATATTTTGTTAATGCTATATAATATTGTAAAAAACTTTGTTTGCGGTCGACACTTTGACATAGGTGCTGGTATTGCATTCATTTAACATTGTGCCTTAAAGCAACAGTTCACCCCAAAATGATATAATTTATGATGAACACAAAGATATTTTGAAGAATGCTTGTAACCAAACCAGGCCACCATTGATTACTATAGTAGGGAAAAAATGCTTTATAAGTGTCTTTGTTCTGTTATATAAAAAATAATATATTTTTAAGAATGTAGGAAAGCAAACAATTCTGGGGCACTTTTGACTATCATTGTCATTTTTCTTACTATGGTAGACAATGGCGGCCAAGAACTGTTTGGTTGCAAGCATTCGTCCAAATTTCTTTCTGTGTTCATGAGAACAAAGCAATTTAATCCGGGTTTGGAAGAACTCAAGGTAAATAACTTTTGCCTTAATACAGATAATCAGATAATCACATCTGATGGGTGTTGACAACAAGACAGTTTTTGCAGAGAAACACTTTCTCCACGCAGTTGGACTAATAACAATCTTCTCCAGGCGAATAACGTGGCAGCAGTGCTCGATAAAAAGCAAAGGATGCTGGACAAACAGTTAAGTGACTGGAGACAGAAGTGCGAGGAGCTGGTGGCTGAAGTGGAGAACTGTCAGAAAGAGAGCCGACAGCACGCCGCGGAGCTCTTCAAGCTGAAAACGGCTCATGAGGAGTCCGTGGAACAGGGCGAGGCTCTGCGAAGAGAAAACAAGAGCTTACAGGGTAACACTGGCACTCAGAGTGTCATTTACACATCATAAATACAACCACTTGCCCCTTACAATTGAATGGTGCTGTTATTGTGTCGTAATTATAGAAGATTTGTTTATTTGAAACTTTTTGTAAAGTGTGAATTCACGACAAAACTCATTTTAATATAAATCACAGTTGAGCTGAGCAAGCATAATGTGGGACTCGAACCACAAAATGTCAGTCTTAATCCTTTCTTATGGGCTCTGTTTGCGTGGCTGTGGTTTTAAGACTGAACCATAATTAGTCGAGGTGAGGCGTCCAATAGAAACAAACTGACTCAATAATGGGCTGCAGAGAATGAAAGGTAGCTTAGAGGTTTGGCACTCGCAATGTTTCACTACAAATTTAATAACAATCTCTTATGGAAGTGCAACAAGATTACATTTAGTTTTGCCCGTTATGTCGTGAATCAGGTGGAAGTTTAATCTGCCGTATGAAACATATATAGGATAAAATGCTCATATTGATATACTCCTATATTTATGTAGTTATATTGTACATAGTTACTCTATGCAACATCTTTTGTTCGGCGCTGTTGTGTCTCAGAGGAGATTAATGATCTTACTGACCAGCTCTCAGATGGAGGAAAGAGCGTTCATGAGCTTCAGAAGATGAAGAAGAAAATCGAGATGGAGAAGGAGGAACTACAGGCGTCACTGGAGGAGTCTGAGGCGGCGTTAGAGGTAAAGAAAGAACAACCCTCTCTGCCCCACATAGTTACCCTAGATTTGATTCATAAAGAAAAATGTAATCATATTTTATGCAGTTAAGAATTAGAAATCACCTGTAATTATTTGAATTGTAAGTATTGCTAAGGTACAACTTTTTTCTAGATTTTTTCAAGTTTTATGTTTCTGTTTTTTCTTTTTCCTTATGTATGTACAATTTTATGTCTCTACCCTCTGTTTAATGTATTGTTTGCAAAGCTACTACTTGATAACTTAAAAAAAAGTATAAAAAATATGACACAATGCTCAACAATTATAAATGGGGGAACTCTCCCTATGAGGTTCAATAGAAAGTCTCTTAGAATAAAACATAACTTAATGCTCCTATCAGGCTTGTCATGTTTTCTGTGAACAAATGTCCCCCTCATTTGTCAACTTTGGACATAAGCTGATAAAACTGAAACAGGTGTGAAGCTGTCAGTTTAAAAAATTGGTGAGGGAAACATCCTTATGATGTATCAGCTGACCCCTTTGACCTTCTTACTGAGGGCTGATGGATGGAGATGGATGACTGTTAAATGACTGAAAGGAGTAGGTAATGGTAATGCTGATGAGGGATGTTGAATTTTTTAGATTAGATTAGATTCAACTTTATTGTCATTACACATATACAAGTACAGTGTAACGAAATGGAGTTTAGGTCTAACCAGAAGTGCAATTAGCAAGTGCAGATATACAGTGTGAATAAATACAGAATACAATTTTAGGGAAATACTATACAAATGTTGTACGAAAAATATGACAGTCGGTATGTACTATGAACAATATATACAGAAGGCTATATACTGTGAACATTAATGTACAGGTGGTTATGAACAGATAACAATATAGACAATACAATAGTGCAAGTGACTTGAGTGTGCATTAATTACAGACATTAGCTATTAAAGTTACAGTGCAGTAGATTAGTTAATGCGGTTCTTAAAGATACAGTGCAGTACATGAGTTAATGCAGTTGTTGAAGTTATAGTGCAATACATGAGTAGATGCAGATAATACAGTTACAGTGTATTAGATGAGTTAGTGCAGTTATTGAAGTTACAGTGCAGTATATGCGTTAATGCGGTTATTAAGGTTACAGTGCAGTAGATGAGTTAATGCAGTTATTGAAGTTACAGTGCAATAGATGAGTGGATGCAGTTAGTTATGCAATAAATGCAATAGATGAGTTACAGTGCAGTAGATGAGTTAATTCAGTTATGGAAGTAGTTTATTAGTGCAAATGAGCATTCAGTGTAATATTCCTGGTGTGCAAGTGAGCAGTATAGAGTGGAAATGATGCTATGTGTGTGTAAACAGTCCGGTAGAGCAGATAACATGAAGTACTGGTTTGTACAGTTCAGTCATGGATGCAGCCCTGTTATGCAATGTAAACAATGTAGTAGCAGCGTTAAAGTTATGAGGGTTAGTGGAATCAGTGGGGAGCAGAGTTCAATAATGAAACAGCTCTGGGAAAAAAGCTGTTTCCTAGTCTGCTGGTTCTTGTCCGGAGGCACCTGTAGCGCCTACCGGAAGGCAGGAGAGTAAACAGTCTATGAGCGGGGTGAGAGGAGTCCTTGAGAATGCTGCGAGCTCGACGCAGACAGCGTTTCCCCTGGATGTCCTCAATGGAAGGGAGTGTAGTCCCTGTGATGCGCTGGGCTGTTTTCACCACCCGCTGCAGTGCCTTGCGCTCAGCAACAGAACAGTTCCCGTACCAGACTGTGACACAGTTGGTCAGGATGCTCTCTATCGTGCAGCGATAGAAGTTCACCAGGATAGTTGAAGACAGTTGGTTCTTCTTCAGTGTCCTCAGAAAGAAGAGACGCTGGTGAGCCTTCTTGACCAGGCATGAGGTGTTGGTGGTCCAGGACAGGTCCTCCGAAATATGGGTCCCCAGGAACTTAAAACTGGAAACACGTTCAACAGCCATCCCGTTAATGTGGATGGGGTCGTGTGTGCCTCCTTTCGCCTTCCTGAAGTCCACGATGATCTCCTTTGTCTTGGAGGTGTTAAGGAGCAGGTTGTTGTCTGAGCACCATATGGCCAGGTGCCGTACCTCCTCCCTGTAAGCAGTCTCATCGTTGTTGCTGATGAGACCAATCACTGTTGTATCGTCTGCGAACTTGATGAAGGAGTTAGATCCATTCACAGGCCTGCAGTCGAGTGTGAAAAGGGAGTAGAGAAAGGGGCTCAGTACGCAGCCCTGTGGTACACCAGTGTTGAGGGTGATGGTGGTTGAGCAGATGTGGCCTAACCTAACAAGCTGAGGCCTGTTCGTCAGGAAATCCATAATCCAGTTGCAGGTTGAGTTGTTAATGCCTAGGTTTCCAAGTTTGCTGATTAGCTTGGAAGGGATGACGGTATTGAATGCAGAGCTAAAGTCTACAAACAGCATGCGTGCATAAGTGTCCTTATTATCCAGATGTGTGAGCACGGAGTGCAGCGCCATTGACACTGCATCATCTACGCTCCTATTGCTGCGGTAGGCAAATTGGTATGGGTCCAGTGTGGATGGTAGAGAGTCTTTTAGGTGTGACAAGACCAGCCGCTCGAAGCACTTCATAACAATGGGTGTGAGTGCTACAGGGCGGTAGTCATTCAGACATGTCGGGCTGGAATGTTTTGGAATTGGAACAATGGAGGTGGATTTGAAACATGCTGGAACAACTGCTTGGGCGAGGGACAGGTTGAAGATATCCGTGAAGACCCCAGCGAGCTGCTCCGCACATGCCCGGAGTACGCGACCAGGGATGCCATCAGGGCCAGCAGCCTTACGTGCGTTTATCCGGCTTAGTGCAGTGTAAACATCTGTGGAGTTTAGTGTGATGATTGGGTGGTCAGTAGAAGGTGTGAGCCTGGTGGCGGGTTCCTTATTGTCTCTCTCAAAGCGTGCATAAAAGTCATTAAGCTCGTTCAGAAAGGCAGCATCTGTGGCTATGGGGATGGAGTGGTTGGGTTTGTAGTCACTAATGGCCTGGATGCCCTGCCACATGCGTCGAGGGTCAGAGTTGATAAAATGCTCCTCTAGCTTCAACTTGTAGCAGTGCTTGGCCTTTCTGATGCCCCTCTTCAGATTTGCCCTGGAAGTACTATAGGCCTGTGCATCACCTGATCTGAAGGCGGTGTTGCGTGCTTTCAACAGGAGGCGCACTTCCTTGTTCATCCATGGCTTCTGATTAGGGTATATGGTGATCTGCTTCTGAGTTGTGACACTATCAATGGTGGTATTGATGTAGTCCAATACAGAAGAGGTGTAACTGTCTATGTCCATGTGAGAGCCACTGGTGGCCTGAGAAGCAAACATACTCCAGTCTGTGTGTAGAAACCTTTCCTGGAGTGTGAAGTCTGCCCCCGCAGGCCACACCTTGATGGTCTTCACTGATGGCTTCACACGATTAATGAGAGGTGAGTACTTGGGGGTGAGGAACAAAGAAAGGTGATCAGATTGACCCAGGTGGGGGAGGGGTGTCGCGGCGTAAGCTTCAGCCATGTTTGTGTAGACATGATCCAAAGTTTTGTTTCCTCTTGTGTGGCAGGAAACATGCTGGTGAATGGAGGAGTGTTGGTGTACTTGTGCTCTTAGAAAGCAGTTGGTTGAGGAATTTTGAACAGAATCTTTTACAGTTATGAATACTTGCTCAGATTTGCTCTGTGTTTTATTTTACAGGCTGAGGAGACAAAGGTTTTGCGTCTTCAGCTGGAACTGTCTCAAGTTAAAGTAGATATGGACCGCAGACTGCAGGAGAAGGAAGAGGAGTTTGAAGCCACGAGGTACCTACTGGTCCATGTTCCCATCCCTACATTCCAACAAGTATCATATAATTCTTGAGCCAAGTGGTTTGAAGTAAACAATTTTTGTATTTAAGCAATGTTTGTGAAAAATCAGCTCAATTTGGTCAGAATTTTGGTTAAATAAAACTAGACCAACACTTTTGTGAAGAACAACTTATATAAAATTTAAAAAGCTTGATAATAAAATATTTTAGTTATATAATAACTAATAAACAAATCCTAATTTAAATACAAATTGGAGCTTTAAGTTCCGTGTCAGCTATCGCACCAGTAAATCCTGGCTCATCCTTGGTGACCAATCTTGGGATTATGCATTTCAAAAATATTGAAATATATTTAAAAAATATTTTAATGCGATTATCCTTATATCCATTTCAGTTCTTTAACTGGGTTTTTCCAACTTGTCCTTTATATTCTATATTTTCACTTACTTGGGACTACGTTGCATCTTATCATGTCTGCGGTATACCTCGCCTTTCCAAATGAAACTTTGTATCTATTTGCTTCTGTATGCCAACCATAAACTTAGCAAGTAGACTGTTAAGTGTCACCGTTGATGACATGAGCTACCGCCATTTTAGTTCCAACATGAATTTTCTTGTGTAGGCTCAAAAAGGGCTCTGACAGATACTGTACTACAATTTAATTGTTTTGATACTTTTAGAAAGAGCCACCAGAGGGCACTGGACTCCCTGCAGGCCAGTCTAGATGTGGATGTGAAGGGCCGCACAGAGGCAGCCCGTGTCAAGAAGAAGATGGAGAGTGACCTTAATGAGCTGGAGGTTCAGGTGGACCAGCTGAACAAGAACAACGGCGATCTAACGAAGAACATCAAAAAGATGCAACAACAAATTAAGGTCCACATATTGCCTCTTATTATAATTGTTGAGACCATAATGCACGACAGAATCCATTTAGCCCCATAAACATATATATGAGCATATATTAAGGTCTGCCATTAGGAGGCAGGTTTGAGAAACCAAGAACATCATCTGGGACCAACAAAGGTCATCAATGGTTTAATCGTGCATTACAAACTACATCATCAAAAAAAGATGCCCACAATCCTAAATAAACCTTCATTCGGTGACTCCCACAGGACCTCCAGGTACAGCTGGAGGAGGAGGCACGCGTACAGGAGGAACTAAGAGAGGAGCGGACTCTATTGGAGCGCCGCTGCACCCTGCTGGTTACTGAAGGAGAAGAGAGTCGTGCCTCACTGGAGGCAGTGGAGAGGAGCCGTAAGGCCCTAGAAACAGAACTCCAGGAGACTTCAGAGAAATACAATGAGCTTGACAACCAGGTACACACCTTGTGGAGACGATGAGGATCATAATTGATATGGGGCTAAGGGAAGAAATGTTAAAGAAAGTCACAAACACACACCAGGTAATCTGTGGTAATCTGCTAGCCATCACATTTTATATTTATAATAGAATAAATAGAATATAAATAGAATAGAATATGTCCCCTAATTTAAGAATTGTAGATATGTTATATTTGTACATGGACAGCATTAACAAGACTAAAATATCAAGGAAATTTTGCAGTGAGATACAATATCTGTATTTCAAGGAAAGTGATCATACTGTATTCATAAAATACCCCTAAAAAGCTTCTGTGGAAGTCTCAATACCATCAAAAATTGGTCCGTATGCATTGATAAGGTGTACCTCTGTCAACCTTTCTTTGTTTAGAAACCATAATAGAAATTCTAATAGTGTCCATTAGAATACCATCACAACCCAAAATGTTTTCCATTAAACCATTACAAAATTCCTTTTTGGGCATTATAACAGTAGGATTTAACATCCCAACAACAGAATCCATCACATACCAGTAGACACCATACAGTTTCCATTAAAACCAATGCAAAACCCTTTACAACATTACAACTTCTTTAATGGTTTCTATTGTTTTTCAGAAGGGTGAAAAAATAGAAGCCATCAAATAAGTTGTAAGGGTTACAAAGGAATCGGTTTTAATGGAAACTATAATTCTCTGTGGGTCTGAATTGGTAATTTGCCTACAAAAAGGATTTTTGTAATGGTTCTAATTTTAAAAGAGCTAATTGTTCATAATTGTATTAAAATGGAAATCATTAGAATATCGGTGATGGTTTCAATTGGGTTTCTATGGTTTTATTCAGTAGGGAAAGCACTTATAAGTTAAGTTTAAGCTTTTTAAACCTTTAGTATTATTGTAATGTTATGTGCTTTGTACTGTACTGTTATGTTGTCTCACTGGAGAATAAGACAAAACTGCAAAACTGCTAGGAAATAAAAAAAGAAATTAAGTTAATTTCTGAGACTGATGCAGAATGTCACTGTAACAAGTTTCAAGTAGGGAAGGAAGGAGTTGGGAACCGGAAGACATTTTAAAACATTTAATAAAGTAATATAACAGCCGGCGGCCCTTCACGGACGACCGCCGGCTAACAAACAAACCAAAACATAACAGCCGACGGCCCCTCAGGGACGACCGCCGGCTAACAACAACACAGTAAAACATAAATACATATACAAACATGTTCGGGCCCGGTCCTCTCTTTTCGACGGTCCGGTCGCCATTGTTTCTTTATATGCTCCCAATCTCCTACGTGATGCGAGGCCGGTGCGCACACCACTGGCGCTAATTAACAATTACTTACCGGCCTCGAACCACGGTCTCGCCCCGCCTACTCTACTACAGTCACCAAACTATATCAGTATTGGCAAATATCACTCTAAATAATCGGCTATCGGTATTGGTGGAGGACTGTAGTATCGGTGCGTCTCAAATTTGATCCCTTTCTCTTCTGTGCAGTTACAGTCTGTATCCAGTGGAAAGAGGAAGCTGGAGGTAGATCTACAGCAGCTCACACAAGAACATGAGGAACTGCTGGGTGAACTGAGAACAGCCAATGACAAGGCCAAGAAAGCGGTCTGTGAGGTATTAGTCATCTATGACATCACTCACGAAGAACCCTTTTAAGCATCTCAGTCAGGACTACTTTTTAATTGCTCTTAAGATATGAAGAGTCCCCTTTTTCCACAGACTGCACGTGTGGTGGAGGAGCTGCGTGTGGAGCAGGAGCACACCATGCACTTGGAGCGGGTGAAGAAGGGCATGGAGGTCCAGATAAAGGACATGACCACTAGACTGGATGAAGCTGAGCAGCTGGCCATGAAAGGAGGCAAGAAGATCATTCAGAAGCTGGAAGGCAGGGTACGCAACGTTATCTAGTGTCCATCTTAATGGCAAATTCATCTCATTGAATAATTTAAATTTCTGATTTGTCTGGAATTGTGGCATACACAGGTGAAAGAACTAGAGTTGGACTTGGACAACGAGCAGAAGCGGCACGCCGAGACAGTCAAGAACTTGCGGAAGAATGAGCGGCGTCTGAAGGAGCTGCTGTTCCAGTCGGAGGAGGACCAGAAGAACCAGCAGAGGATGCAGGAACTGGTGGAGAGACTCCAGATTAAAATGAAAGCTTATAAGAGACAAGTGGAGGAAGCGGTAAGACACTGGCTGAAGAGGTTGCAGTGTCTATTGTGCCTATATTCATGGTAAAGGATAGTCTCATTGTATTGGGTCACCTTTACTTATTTACACAGGAGGAGCAGGCCAATATGAACCTGACCAAGTACAGAAAGACTGTTCACGAGTTGGATGATGCAGAGGAGCGGGCCGACATAGCAGAGACAGCTCTCACTAAAATCAGGACGAAGCACAGAGGCAGCTTTGGCAAGGGCTACTCATCTGTGAGTTTGTCTATACGTATAACCTCATATAATTTTTATTCTCGTGATCTAGAGTTCAGTACCTCCAAATTGTGGAGGTTTGCTGTACAATAAGCATGAATATCATTGCATTCGATTTCAAAGCATGGCAGGAAATCAAATGGCATGTGCAAGCGAATGGTACTAGAATAGTAGTTTTTTTACTCCAATGCACCCAATTGTATTCAACAACAATCAAAGGCCCCTTCCCACTCACAAACTCCCCCATTTTCAGTACTGTAACAAAACTTAATTTTATATAACTTTACTGTTATTTTTCTTCAGAATCTTCATTTATTTTATTTAATGACATGCAATTACGACAAAACTGTTATTTTACAGTATTTTACTGTACAATTTGAACCATTAAAAAGAAACGTCAAATGACAGAAAAAGATTACAAATTTACAAGAAAACATGGAAAGCGTAATTTTATCACCAATAATGGGTATTTTATGTTTTTACTGATTTTTTTACGCTGTGTACCATAAAATATTTTAGGCTTGAAGTTAACTGGAAAAAGTTTTTTTATTGTAAAAATGGAAAATATGAAGAAAGATCTTCTTTTAAGTTTTTATAAAATCTCTTTCAATGCTTGTTTTGTCTCATTTTAAATTATTAGTCATTGTGAGGCCCCCTTAGAATTCAGCTTGGGCACCCTTGTGGCCCACACCCCCCCCCTGTTGAGAATCACTGTTCTACCTTCAACTTTCTCTGCCATTATAGTTAGTTTCAGACATTAACTACTCACAAAAAGGGATTTTCGAATTTCGGTTGAAATATATGGAAAATGTTAAAAGTTCATGCTACAGTCATATTGTATCATGTAAGTAGGGCATTTAAGTTGAGAGGCATACAATGGTAATTTCTTCATCTCAAACAATTTATTGAAACATAAGCTAACAACAGTGGTGGGTAGGCCTCAACAAACAATTTCAATGCTGTGTGCATCAAATCCTTGAGCATCAATTACAGCTTGACAATGACTTCTCATGTCCCCTCAGGTTAATGAGGTTTTTGGGTACAGGGTTACGACCCAGTACATGACGACTGAGCTGATCCAATAAGTTTTCAATGGGAATCAGTCTGGAGAAAAGAGAAATCAGGCCTGCACATGCGGAGGCACACTGACTGGATTAATGATGTTATTTAGGTAGTATTGGCTTGTCACAGTACAAAGGCAGTCGTGGCCTAATGGTTAAAGAGTCGGACTCGTGACCAGAAGGTTGTCGGTTCGATTCACAGGGCCGGGGGGTAACGACTGAGGTGCCCTTGGCCTTGAGCGTTGCAGTGATAGCTGCCGACTGCTCCGGGTGTACGTGTGTTCACTACTCTCTGGATGGGTTTAATGCAAAGGACTTATAATAAAATACGTTTTCTTGATGGAACCACACAGCCAAAAATGCTTTACACCCTTCCTTAATTTTGTTGGTTTCTTGTTGTTACTTGGAGCTGACATGCAGTGTTTGTGTTTGAATTGCAGGGGTACAGCACTCCCTTTCCAGGGCTCATAAGATCACCCAGTTCTGTGGGGTCAGAAGGGCGAGGGGAGAAGATCCCGGATGATGAGGAGTCTGTCAGCTCTCTTATTCCCACATATCTGAATTCAATCAAGAAACTGATGATTGATTAGAATCAGAAGAGATCTGTCGTCTGGCATCCTAAACGGAGACACTATTTAGGACATCCAGATTTACTGTTATAATCATAAAAACAAAAATCTTTCTATCACTTTATGTATGTTTTATTACATTTGGCAAGTTTGTATACTATTTTAATTATTCATCAAGAAATGAGTACCCTTGTATGTAATATTGACAAAATGCGGCATTCGATTATACTCGCACTCGGATCAGTTTCATTGATTTTGTAAGAAACCCCTCGAGATCTATTTATAGACATCACAATGTCTCAGGCCTTCAAAAGCACACATACGCTCTAAAAATCAAATATAAATTGAGTTTTTCTTTGAATATCTTCAGAAAACACAGAAAAAATCGTTTAAATGATTGGAAATGTTTTGAATAGATTTATATTCGTGTCACTCATTTGCTCAGTGATGTTATGGTTGCGTTAGTTTTGTATTTATTGTGACACAAACTGGTGACCTTAATAGTGCAAACAATAAATCTTATTTAGCCGAACATTAAAATGAATGTCATTTGTACAGAGAGCATAAGACATTCTTCACCAATTATTCTTCATTTACATCCATTTATAATACAGAGTGATTATTTTTTGCACATTGAAGGTTTACAATTGAAAACATACATCAGTAATGGGGAATACGTTTAAATACATTGAATGGCGGACTGGCAAATGAGCGTTATAAAAAGTCTATAATAAAAAATGAAATCCAGTTAAAATTCCTTAAAGACAGTGTTATTTTGGTACAAAAATAGGCACTGTGCAAAATAATGCAATATATTATCTGTGTACTATAAAGTATCTCAGGACTGACAACTTTATTCGGCTGCTGTGTGAACATACAATAGACTATGAGCCGCAGTTAAATTTGAAACAAAAGCCAATACTCGGTAATAATAAATTATGGTTCGGACTGTGTATCTTGTATCATTTTGCATACAAAGGATGAGAATGGACATAAGGCATATGTGTGTAGTCTATACGCCATCTTTAGTTCATAGCATTTTAAAACGGTTGTACTTGTTCAATGCATTTGACAACAGGAGAGTTTATATATATTAGTACAATTTCAAATAGCACAAACTTACTATGCTTGACAATCAAGATATTAGCAAGAAATAATCCTAATGTTACGATTGCAATTGTAGATAACGACTTCATGGATATTCATTTTGGGGCATTTGTTCTCCTGAGCGAAAGTTCTGTAGATATTTACACATTCTCCTTTTCCTCCTTTCAAGTCTTACTTGATCAAATTTGTGGGAAAATCACGGTGTCACCTCTGCAAAGTCTCATCTCAGCGGGTCGCACCGGGACAATCAAAAGCTGTTTTTCAGCTTGTTGCTTTATAGTTTCTCTCACTCTCTTCCAGTAAGGGAATATTCTTTCAGACCAAATGCCCGCCAGATGATTTGAAACCATGGAGTAGCACCAGTCTCTGGTTTTAGATCTCCATGTCTACCGGCCTCATCTCCCCTGTCTTGTGTTCCATCACCCACAGCTCTCGATCTCTGGCAGGGTCCACAATCTGAAGCAGTTTGTCAATGGGCTCTAAAGTCTGTACATGTAAAAGCAGGGTGTTATTGCTCACAATCTGCATAAATTTGGTTTACATAAACACAGATGAATAGGGTTGGCACAACTCACGCCTTGGTTGAACATGTCTGTCTCATGCCGTAGCGTTGTGTACTGACACAAGTGTTGCCTGATCATCTCCACACGCTCCACCTCCAATCTCTCAAGTTCCTGTGGGTTTCATGAGAAAAGACAAGTCGAGAATGAGATTCATATTTGATTATTTAATGAGGAAACATTTCTTAAACCTGCATGTCCCAGGCTTATACTTCATTTGTCTAAAAAAAGTAATTACCATAACACATTGTTTACAAAAGGCTGCGCACATGGCATGCCTTTAAATTGTTTTTTATTATATTGTTTCAACTATTTATCTAACACTATTATATTATGACCATGAACCACTTAACTAAAACTACGGAACTATGGCTCACATAATTCAAAAAAGCATATTAAAATAAGATTGTTTATAATTATAATATAACATAATTATAAGGTTACAATTAAAGAGACACTAATCAAATGAATAAATACATAGACAAATATTGTTATGTTTTGTGCTCAGGCTTACCAGACTTGTTGTGACCATTTCTTCAAACCATTTGGACTGCGACTGATTATAGAGGTCAACACATCGCATCAGGTCGTCCCCTGAGGTTACAGAATATGCGTTACACGTGGTATAGAATATAACCAATGGCATATTTGGAACTAAGACCTAAAAGTTGTCAGCAGATATAAAACATATAAATTGATTAACTGTTAACAAATTACCACAATGTACCACTAGATGATGCCAAACGCAAAGACTTCAGATAGTTGCAAAAGATCTGTTTTGATAGGTTGAGGAACAGTAGTGAAAACCAAACTACATATGAAATATTAAAATATAACTAACATTCTATTTGTGTTTAAAATGGCAAAATGAGTAGGCTTTCGTCTTTGATTCTTTTTGAGGGATATTTCCAAAAAAAAACAAAAAATTTTGATCAAAAATTATAAATATATATATATATATATATATATATATATATATATACAGACGTGCTCAAATTTGTTGGTACCCTTACAGCTCATTGAAATATTGCTTCATTCCTCCTGAAAAGTGATGAAAATAAAAGCTATTGTATTATGTATACTTGCATGTCTTTGGTATGTCATAGAATAAAGCAAAAAACTGTGGAAAGAGATCAAATATTTCTTATTCTACAAAGATATTCTTAAATGTTCCGGACACATTTACCCCTTAGAAATGATAATACATAATTGGATTGTAGTGAAATTTCAAACCAATTAGTTTATTCAATTAGTATCACACATGTATCCAATCTTGTAATCAGTCATTCAGCCTATTTAAACAGAGAAAAGTAGTCACTGTGCTGTTAGGTATCAATGTGTGCACCACACTGAACATGGACCATAGGATAGAGTTGTCAGAGGAGCTCAGAAAGACAATAATAGACAAGCATGGTAGAGGCTACAAGACCATCTCCAAGCAGCTCGATGTTCCTGTGACAACACTTGCAAATATTATTAAGAAGTTTAAGGTCTATAGAATTGTAGCCAACCTCCCTGGGCCCGGCCGCAAGAGGAAAATCGACCCCAGATTGAACCGAAGGATAGTGCGAATGGTAGGAAAAGAACCAAGGATAACTGCCAAAGAGATACAAGCTGAACTCCAAGGTGAAGGTACATCGCTTTTTTAACAAAGAAGAAGAGCCAGGAGGACTCCACTTTTGAAAGAAAAACATAAAAAAGCCAGACTGGTATTTGCTAAAATTCATATCGACGAGCAACAATCCTTCTGGGCGAATGTCCTTTGAACATAGAGGTGATGATACTTGCCAAAAAGCCCCAGTTTTGATTTATCTATCCAGAGACGAAAAAAATCAAGCTTTCAAAGTAGTGAACACCATACCTACAGTGAAACATGGAGGAGGTTCGGTTATCATGTGGAGATGCTTTCTGCATCTGGCACAGGGTGCCTTGAATCTGTGCAGGGCACAATTAAATCTCAAGACAATTAAGGCATTCTGGAGCGAAACGTACTGCCCAGTATCAGAAAGCTCGGAATCAGTCGCAGGTCCTCCAACAGGATAATGACCCAAAACACACAGCTAAAAATCATCCAAGAATGGATAAAAACAAAATATTAGACTAAGTGGCCTTCTATGAATCCTGATCTGAATACTATCGAAAATCTATGAAAAGAGCTGAAACTTGCAGTCTGGAGAAGGCACCAATCAAACCTGAGACAGCTGGAGCAGTTTGCTCAGGAAGAGTGGACCAAACTACCTGTTAATAAGTGCAGAAGACTCATTGAGAGCTACAGAAAAGATGTCAAGTGAGGTTTCGATCTTTGGCATCTAAATGAGTATGAGTACACAAGCTTGGTATCGGGCCCGACACCGATACTTGTGTCGGGTCATCCAGTAAACCATTTTGGTTGTACTGTATTAGGTCACAAATGCAATGTCCAATGTGAAATGTGAGTCCCCGTTCCAAGACTATTCAAGTCAGAGACATTTTTCTGAATAGTTAAGTAAAGACAGAGGTCCTGTAACCTCTCTTTCAGAAAGACATGCATTTCGCATGAGATACCAGATGTCCTTACTCACAGCTTGCATTTAACCTCATCAGATGTGATGTCAACTCTCTGGACTGTAATCCTACTGTATGTATTATTCAACCACATCTCATGTTCTCACACAAGTACTATCACCAGCCCAGCAGTTTTCTTTAATCAAATATACATTTTATTTCATGATTGCTTATTAGAAGTAGCTATTAGAACAGTTAATCCGCTATTCGGGTTGGTTTCATGAACTATGAACTTTCTTTCTTCTGCAGAACCAAACATTGATGGCACCCATTTACTTGCATTGGTTTCGTGTTCGTACAAAAGTAGTGAACGAGCGCCGCTGCTGTTTGGCGACTTATTTTCTTCAAAATATCTTCTTTTGTATTACAGAATACAAAATTAAACTCATACAGGTTTGAAATGACAAGAGGATGAGCAAATGATGACAGAATTTTCCTTTTGGGGTGAACTATCATTTTGAGACACAAGACTGCCAGAGAAAATAACAGATGATGATGCCACTGACCTGCCTGTGTGGATTTCCTGCGTGCTTTCTTTATGTCCTCCTCGATTTTGGAGCTCAGTTTGATCTCAAGCTGTTGGGTTTTCAACTCTAGATCCTTCTGGCGATCTGAGAGCGCCTTACGTGCCTTTGAGCGTAAGAATAAGAGGTGAGATTGACATGATGTTTTCGATGTGTTCTCTTCAATCTAAAATTCTGCTGGAAATTCGGCAAGGAACATCTGTAGCTATCCAGATGCTTCGGAATAAGTTACACCTGTTTTTTCTACTATGGTGTGGATGATGTATATATCATTCTTATTTCTAATAAATGAGCACAACCATGTACTGTATATGAAATAATAATGATAGAATTTTTCATTTTTGGCCAAGTTCTCCTTTAAAAAGATGAAGAGCAACATAAAATTTCTGTTTGTTCAGTGGCTTCCCAGTTGAGTAAATGCTCAACGAGAAGGTCAATAGTTTGAAGGGCAAGGGCATGAGATTATTTATAGAACCCCAACAAGCTAAGAGACAGGAAATAGTCCATAGCTTCAAAAAACAAAGTGGGCTTTTAATAATGCATGAGAAAAATCCCTGTAACTTTAGAAGAGCAAAAGCAGGCCACACTGACTGGATCGGCTGGACTACGGAAGACAAAATACGGCCACATATTCATGGTACAGCAATGTAAACACTGCAAACCACTTTGATATTACATAAAAGCACAATTCATCTTGATAAATCTATAGAATACGCTTACACCTCACCTTCTCAACAGCAGAATATCGACTGGCCAGCTGCTTCCTGAGATCAGCCATGTGGTGGTCAAACTTCTTCATGTCTTTCTTAAAGTTTTCCCGAAATGTCAAGAGAGGCTTTTCCACCTCACTCTGAAGCTATACAAACAGAAAGAGTTTAAAATTAGGTATTTCATTCATTAAATTATATGAAATACAGTAAATATCAGCAGTATGTCGACAGTGGCGTAGTCTGTTTATATCCTCATTATTAGCTTTCAACATACAGCCGCGGGAAACTTAAGAGACAATTCCAAATTTTCATTTAATAAGCATTTCTAGATGAATTGTGGCCATTTTAGTCCAGTGTCTGTTGAATTTCAACAAACCCAAACCTTGGGAGTGAAAAAGTCATCCAACAGCAACGTGAAAGACTGACAGCATGACAAGACACGTAGAAGCTGTGATAAAAATCCAGGTTATCACATTAAAAAAATATTTTACAATTTTTGAAATACATGTAGAAATATAACTGTTGTATTGCTTTAAAGTGAATATGAACTTGTTTTCTTTTATCATATTTGAGCTTTGAAAAATACAGAGCATCTTTTCTGTTATTTAGATTTTCATCTTCTGCAAATAAATGAAAATAGAAAGGAAATTATTTTTATTTGAAAATTGGGAGAAATACATGCTAGTATGTAGTTTAAAGAACGAAACAAAAATTATAATTTGACCTAAACTCAGAATAACTCTCGTTTTTTAATTTTTCATAAATGTTGTGTTCATGTGTCAAGATTATCCCAATATACAAAATGTTGGGCATTATAAACATTTATTGACCACAGAATTAATTTTTTGAGGTTAGTCAACATCCTATGGAAAGCTTTAGGACTTCTTCTTGTGGGATCCAATCCGCAGCTAACTTCTGGGTTCGCTTACAAAAATACGTCATCCCTTAGGCACTCTATTCTTCAGAGGGCAAAATCTCACAGTAAATCACATTCCTTTAAACAAGCTGTGGGTCCAGTCACTGGCCAGCACATGTTAGAATAAAAATGACAACACTTACGTGTCAACATGCAATCCGGTATGTTAGTGTAACATCCAGCAAAGCTAAGAAATGTGAATTCTGATAAACATTTCAACATAAACCTCATAGAGTCTACACAAAAGACCACTGAGTTTGGTATCAATCTGTTATGTACGGTCTGTTCTTTGCTGATGCAACCTTGTACCTTAGAAGAGAACTTGAGATGAACTTCAGCCTCATCTGCCAGGCTTTTCTTCAGCTGAGCCCAAGCTTCTCCAAGCGTGCTGTGGAGATGACAGAAGAGTAAGCGTTAAGAGCATGTAATGGTTTTCAAAAGGCTTGACCGTTAGCGAAAAGCTGACCTATGCTTCAGTTCTTTAGACAGTTCAGGTTATATTTGTATATTTTTCATTTTCTACCACTTGAAAGCAGTAGAAATCTGAATCCTTTCATCATCTGTTTGTAAAAGCTGGCACCTGAAAGAGTGAGAGCATCTGAGAGGATCGACCTTGACTACCTCATTCCAGAGATTTTTGGGATGTTTTCTCCAAGGAATGAAATAGCGCCTCCGCGGAGAAAGGCCGTTCCCGGGGTTCAACATGCTGAATTAAGGGAGAACTATGCTCTAATCACAACTTAAATAAAGATTTAGCTCATCACGGTCTCTTCCTGCATTACACTTCAGCTTTGATGGCAGCTTAGCTTTTAGCATGTAAGAGAGTTTCGGGAGAGACAACCAACATTGATCCAATATTGTTAGCTAGTAACCAATCCATTTAATGTAGGATAAAACATAACTTGGATAATTTGTTCTTGAAAGAATTAGATGAATTCAGTTGATATTAAAATGAAGGGCATTTCAGACGTCAGTGTTGTTAAAATAGTTAAAATATGAGATTAAAACATTTTAAGAAATCAAGAGTCGCAAGTGACATTGCCGGTGTATTTTAAATAAGCTTTATCTGAAAAAAACTATTACCTCAGTGTAATCTTCTAGTTCTATTTATTAGTAGTAATTTGCGAAGTGATTTAAGAAAAGTTTTAATGTATTAAAATAGTTGTTTATATGATATTAACAATTTATCTTTTTTTCTGTTAAATGATTGCTTGTAGCGTAAGAAAATAAACGGCTTTGTGTACATGCATATATCTACGTCTATGTAATGCAGGTGCGGTTCGGGTCGCGGTGTGTATGTCAAACGGGTAGGGTTGGGTACGGAATGAAATAGTGCTTCTGTCGGGTGACGGGTCAGATGTTCTTTTAATTACTGCGGGTGCAGGTTTACCAAATAGGACCCATGCAGGACTCTGATACACATTGCATTACATCTATAACAAACAATAATATTAGTTTTAGCAGTGTCATATGACCCCCTTAAAATACATAGCAAAACTTTAAAGTTTGTCCGTGCCAAGTACTGGACAGGTACTGCGGTTTGACAAAATGAGCATTATAAAAATAAACGCTATTGTAAAATGAAAATACTGCATTGATAGCATACGATGTGCTACCAGAAGTCAGTCATGGGATGCCAAAAATGCCGTGCCAAAAGGTCACAGCCTGCAACAATGGTGTCTACATGGCAACCAGACAAATGTCAAATTCAGGAATAAACAAGAGGTTCTGAACCAAGACGTAGGAGCTCGCCAGAAAAACAATGGTCATTACAAGCAACAACACAACGGTCTGAGAGTCAGAATAATGGCAGGACTGTGTATTTCGGAGAGGGTGGGCGGCTCTCTATGACATGCTTTACATTGTACATGAAACAATTAGCCTTCTCTAACAGACTCGCTCAGCAGCTGAAAGTCACTTGCGGTTGTGCTGACTGGTATCGTAATATTACAGTAAGGATCAAGGGTAGTTCTTCAAACCCTAAAAGAGAGTGTAGCAACTGCATGTGATGTCCTTGAATAAATGTATAAATACACTCGTGTTTAAAAGTTGAATACTCATTCTCTACATTCTCAAAGAGTTCATATTACAGGACCATGTAAATTACATTTACCTTTTTTTCATTACAATTCATGCAGTGTGTAATGTTCCCTTCTGTAAATGTAAGCAGTCTGCAAAGTTGTAAAGCCGAAGGTGAATAATAACAAACTAATAAAAACTTTTAAAGCACCTTTATTTTTACGAGTGTATATTTATAACAGTATAGAATACTCAACTCATCAATACTTTGGAATAAAGCAAATGTAACTATGGTAGTAATGTTGTGACAAAAATATTTTTGCTGTCCTTTCGAAAACTTGGGTGTCCAAAAAACAAACAGGTGATTTGCTTATGTTTGTGGTATTTTACACTACTAGACCACTGTACAGAACAATCAGCATTGAGAACAAGACCTATCGATTTTGATTGGAACTACTTTACCCTCAAGTCCTATCATGACACTTGTAAACTTGACAAAAACATTGTCTAAAGGAACTTACCCCTCCTCCTGCGCTGCGAGTGGAAACTGAGAGAGCTTCGACAGATTTTTGGCATACTCCTCTTCAATCTTGATTCTATAGACATAAGATAAAAGCATCAAAGTTGTGTTAAAGTGAAAGTTCACCCAAAAATAAAAATTCTGTCATCATTCACTCAACCTTTTGTCATTTCAAACCTTTAGGATTTTCTTTCTTCTGCAGAACACAGAAAGAAGATATTTTGAAGAAAACTTTCCACAGAACAGCACTGGACCCCATTCACTTCTATTGTATAGAGCAGGGGTTGGCAGCCTAGTGCCACTATTGGAATGTGAAAGGAAATCAATGGCACACCTCACATGCAGTTACATGTTATATTTATTCCAAAATTTACATTATTTGTTTATTTTAAAATGTTTAAGCCCAGTTCGAGTTCCTCCGACAAACTACATATTAATCCATATAATCAAGTTTAGTTATAATTGTCACGTCAGGCGTTAGCGCTCATGCAGTTGGCGCATCGCCAGGTGCTGATCGAGGACATGGTGCCGCACGAAAAGGTTGGATTTTGTGCATTCAATGTTGTATGCCATATACCATTTAACACAAGATCACTCAGATATAGTAAAAGGTGCAATGCGGCACCACTACATTTATTGGAAAAACTTAAACTAAATTAAAAAAAAATCTAAAATAAGTTTAAAGCACTAACATTATAATAATAAACAAAAACTAAAATATAAATTAATTAATCTTAAATAGCAACATAAAAAATATACAAATAAATCCTAAATAAAATAACAAAAGAATATACCAAAATTGCTAAAATTTTAAAAATAAAAGCTAATTGAAAATATCAATAAAACTCAAATCAAAACTATAATAACTGCTCACAAGTATCGCACACCTGCCACACACATTCTGTATGCGCGAGTTCAAGTTCAAAGTCTACGCCTGAAGCAAGTTGGAGCAATTTTCACTTATTTTTAATTAAACAATGTGTGGTATACGAATATTATTCAGTGAATAAGCTCCATTTCACTTAACTTGTATAGTTAGGTTCTGTTTGTAAACTAACGGTACTGTTTAGCGTGCTGACAAAATGTTTGACAAAACCAATGCAAGTGAATGGGGGAGGTTAACAACATCATTCAAAATATATTATTTCGTGTGCTTCGGAAGAAAGAAAGTCATACAGGTTTGAAATGACAAGAGAGTGATTGAATGATGACAGAACTTTCTTTTTTGAACTTTGAACTTTAAGCGAACTCAAATGTGCAAGGCTGTTCTTGATATTGTGTCCAGATATATGAGACATTACGAGAAGTCATTTAAAGATGCTTCAGTGATGAGGCCAAAGCACAGATGTCCTGACTTTTACACACTAGGGTCATTTTCTTCCCAGACTGCGAGTGAAATAGTTTTCCTCAAGGATAATGGCACTTGGCGTGACCTCATACTAATAGTATTGTAGTTTATTGAGGGTAAATCTGTGCAAACAAACCTAAGAAGTATTATGAAGATTAAAATGAAAAGCGAGCATCTTAAAATTACAATAAACAGATTACAATATCTTTCATAAAACACCTAGTCAGACAGGGTAATTTTCTTATTTCTGTAAACTACTACAGATATGAATGAAATGCAGGATGTGAGCTTCAGGAAGTTGAATGTGTAATAAATTGTTGTTTGTAGTCAAGGCAACAAGAATAACATTATCATATTAAGACATTGAGTAACTTTTCTCTAGATCTTGCAAAAGCAACCAGAGTTGACCTTTGTGTTTTTTAAGTTGTCAAAGTTTACAAGCACTTTTTAATACCCTTTACAGGTAAAATATTTTCAAACCCCACAAACAAACATGGAGGGTTATCAAAAGTAATGATGTATGAAAAAAATCAAACTCATGAAGATACAAGGATTCAATCCGACAGTGATCCACATCTTTCCTGGTGACACATCCCACAATCCCACTGAAAACAGCAGGCTGCGTATGTATTTTTAGGGAGAGTTGTTATGAGATGACAGTCTGAAGTTTACCTCTCCCGCACAAACTCAGCCATCTCTCTCTGCATCTGTTTTCCCTTCAGTTGTTTCTGCAGTAAGACCTCAAATCCTGAGATGGAGGCGTTTCCCTGTGGGTCCTTTTTGTCTGCCTGGATCAACAGACAAAACACAAGGGACCATTCATGTGAACAGGACCGTGCTAAGGTGCCAGATTTGTTCTGGAGAAGGATTGCTATGAACATCAGACAAGAATTATATGGTTGATTAAAACTAATCTTTTATAGAAACTTCCGCTTTAAACCTGAGGAGGTGTTTGTTTTTAAATGCTGCAACATCACATCTTTGTGGTTTCTCAGCAAGTTTTTCCTTACCCAAAAATAATCACAGTAGCTCCACTCCTCTGGTTTGAGCAGCTGCTGTTCAGACATGTGCAGGGAAAGAGGGAACGTCACAGTGTTGATCTAAACCGAGAGAGAGAGAGAGAGAGAGAGAGAGAGAGAGAGAGAGAGAGAGAGAGAGAGAGAGAGAGAGAGAGAGAGAGAGCTAGAGAGACAGAGAGAGAGAGAGAGAGAGAGAGAGAGAGAGAGAGAGAGAGAGAGAGAGAGAGAGAGAGAGAGAGAGAGAGAGAGAGAGAGAGAGAGAGAGAGAGAGAGAGAGAGAGAGAGAGAGAGAGAGAGAGAGAGAGAGAGAGAGAGAGAGAGAGAGAGAGAGAGAGAGAGAGAGAGAGAGAGAGAGAGAGCGCACAAATCAGCTCACAGCAGGATGTGGAAGAATAGTACAATGTACACAGAAGCTGCCAGAGAATGTCAACCCTCAAAAAGGAACATGAAGAATTTACCCAACTTAATTGTAAATTAGGTAGAAGACAGAAAAGGTGTTGAGAAAATTTCTTATAATATTTAAACATTAATTCATTTATAAATTATTTACCATTTGCATCACTTTCATGCAAGTGCAGATGCATGTCCTATTGCAGGAGTAAGAGGGAGTGATTATCTTACACGGAAAAGATGATGTGACCAAACAGGCCACAATCACTCTCACATAAGTCTCCTCCCATACCAGTAAATTATGACCAATAGCTTAATTCCAGTAAAAAAATGGAAAACGGTCAACAAGTCTAAAAGCACATAGCTATCTAGAAGACAAAATATTATTTTAATGGAACATTTCATCCAAAAATTTAAATTCTGTCAACATTTACTTCCAAATCTGTATAAAACAGTTCTTGGCCACCACTGTGAATTGGCCACCAAAGTAGAATTGAATTTGTATTAATTTCTTTGTTCTGTTGAACTCAAAAGAAGATATTTTAAAGAATGTACAAAAGCAAACCTATCTGGAGCACTCTTGACTACTATCAATTTTTTCCAACTATGGTAGTCAATTGGGGCCAAGAACTGTTTGGTTACAAGCATTCTTCCAAATATATTTCTCTGTGTTCATCAGAAACAAATACATTTATACAGATTTAGATTTAGGTGAGTTAATGATGACAGAATAACATTTTTGGGGTGAACTGTCCCTTTAACAATTTTTAGCCTCTGTGTTGTGACACATTTCTTAGTAAAACATAGTTATATTCAGGAAAAATCAAAAAGCATGAACGGGACTTGACAGGATTGTAATGGATGAGAGAACATTATTTATTTAGACAGTATATGCTTTGGAATAATGTGCGTTAATGGATCATTGAACATTTACTTCAATTAAAATATTTTGGGTCCATTTCATATGAAAGTGAGCTGCAAGATTACTTAAATATCAAGAATTATTTATCATTTTAAACACTTCTGTCAAATATACTATGACTTAAAAAATGTATGTGAAAAAAACTATAACCTTTCACAGCTAGGCCAATACACTTCATATTACTTTAACAGAGGTTCGATGTGTGCAATCTGTCTCTGTGCTGTAAACAGACTAAATAAGCAGTGACTGTTCAGGCAACAGTCTTTCAGAAAAACATCTGTTTAGCAATTAGAACACAGCATGGAGCCCAGCCAGCTGCTTCTGGACTTTATACAAAGAAAAAATGAAGCATATATTCAGTCACTGTGACTAACTATGTGCTACTTTAACATTTTAGGCTTCTTACAGTTTACACCATCTTATAAGCATTGTATAAGTGTATTTTTCCTTTTGGACTTTTTTTAAATAGCCTGCAACACTGTGTGTGTTCCACATGTTCAAGGGTCAACATCATTATTGGTCCTGGAACAACATTCCTGACAGCCAATCGGATTTTAGTGTTAATGTTAATGTCAGGTTACAGGGATACTATGCCCAAAAATGAATATTCTGTCATGAATTATTTAACCTCAAGTCGTTCAAACCTGCATACATTTCTTTTTTCTGTTGAACACAAAGAAAGATATTTGTAGCAACTGAGATTTCTGGGGTATTCAAAGGTGCCCCAGAACTGCTTGTTCTCCTAAATTCTTCCAAATATATTATTTTGTGTTTAACAGAACAAAAAATATACAATATTGTTTTCTACTATGGTTGTCAGTGGTGCCCCAGATATCATACTTGATAAAAATGAATCCAAAAATCATTCTTTATGTTCAACTAAATTTATACAGGTTTGGACCAACTTCATGAAAGTCTTTAAAGGGATAGTCCACCAAAATAAGTTCTGTGTTACCCCATTTAATTTATATTTTCCTCTTCTTTGAGGGGTAGGTTAAAATTATGGAACACTATTTGAAATGCAAAACTGTATGAGGTGATTATGATTTTTTTGCAGAAAGTATATCTTGAAATAACTATTTTTGTTAAATATTTTTTGTTGTTTTAGTACTGAATATTGTAATACTTTTATAATGAAACATAATATGGATAACTCAATTTCAAATATATTCTCTGAAACAATTAATTCTGTTACACAACTTTTGCTGCCCCGGTAAATTTACTAAATAAAGAAAACAACTGATTATGAACATACATTTCTTGCAATAAACTAAAAAATATTTTTGTATCATTTTCCATTTGTGTTTCCTAAAGCACAAAGAACAGTCACACTTAAGTTACCTAGTAAAAATGTGCCATGAAGGCTAACATTTCCACCTGCTAGACTAGAGGAAAGGAATATATCATGCTGACTTGTGGACTGGTGGCAAAGAAAAAATTTCCTTTTACATTGAACGTGCCGGAAGCAATGCTCAAAAAGATGTTGCCTAATAATTTGCCCAGCATTTAGACTCCGTCAAATGAGGAAATGCCACAAGAATTGGCCACATAATGCAACTACTGTCTCACTTCTGGTTTGTGATGTTCCTCAACTTCTACAACTGGACTTTTCTGAATACATAACACAACGTGCATTCATTTGTTTCACAATGATTAGAAATTCCTCAGGATTAACACACTAATCGTTCCGTGAAACAGACCTATTTTACACTGCTACGTTGTGCTTGGACAGATGTTGGTCAGGCTGCAGATGGATAGTATGAAAAGTTTGAGACAACGAGAAGTGGTTCTGATGACACATAGATGAGAGGGGAGAGCTGATGAAGCAAACACAGGCTCACTGTGACTAGAAGTCTATGTCATTGTCGGTACGATGGGAACTATCAGATATCCATGTCAGCACATCTCAAAGCAATGTGAAAGGAAGTTGTCTCTGGTGAAAATGTGTGATTAATGATTTAGGCTTTGAGAATCCCTTCAGATTGAACTAGCCTGCGAATTTAGATTTGCTATAGCTATCCCATTCACTTGCTTTCACATTAACCATAGTTTGGCATGGAAAAATGCCAATAGGGTGATTTGCGGGATCTAAAAATCCCCATCCAGCACTTATGTCAAGCTGTAGGCCACACAAAGAATAATAAAAAAAATTATCAGAAATTCAGCTGAGTTTGTTCACTTTAGCTAGCAATCCTGCCAGTGTTGAATTGTGTTGTGTCCCCTTACTAACTCTTGTTGAAAGTATCCTTTGTGTGTTTTGTGTGTTGGAAGAACTTCACATCTTAAGCATACATGAAAGTATCTGACAGTTGGCACGGGGCAGTTAATACTCTCTTTTGTCTGTTAGTCTGTCAGTCTTGAGTGGAATGTGTTGTTGAAAGGCAGAAGAACAGAAAGCTAACGATAATCCAGGAGGGAGCTGGGGAGGGGGCGATGGTGATGATTTTTGACTCACAAAGCTTTGCTGCTCTGAGACTGATTCTTGTTGAAAAGACCTCCACATACAGGTGTGCTGGTGTTAACTTGCTTTGCTAACAAGGCTTCCTTGGGTAACCAACTTTATAAGAGAGCCCATGCTGACTAACTCGAGGAACCCTCATGTCTACTTCTAATATAATGACTGCAGGACATTTTCCCAAAAAGAAAAAACACTTTTACATGAAGATGAACATAATCTGGTATTTCTGTTTTTAGCATAATGAAGAGACCCAAAATACATTATTTAAAAAAATTGGTACATTGCGTTGCCATAAGACCCATTTTTGGCTCCTCAAAGAAGTACCACTGACTCAAAGGTCCAAATAAAAACCAGGACATGTCACCGGACATGACCGACGCGAAACGACACACAGCTTGTTTAATGGGTTTGTCGCATTGCAGTGTGCCGCATCCAGTGTGGGATTTTATTTTTAATAATGGGTTAGAATGAGTTTCTTTTGTCGTGTCATACATCGCATGTCGCGTCCGGTGTGAACACGGTATGAAGTACATTTTTCAACTGTTAAACCAAAACATTTTAATAGAACCATTCAGCCAAAAAGGGTTCTAAAGCTTAAATTATTTTTTTAAGCATATTTATGGATGATCATTAAAGGGATAGTTCACCCAAAAATGAAGACTCTATCATGATTTACTCACTCTCTAGTTCTTCCAAATCTGTATACATTTCTTCGTTTGGTTGAACACTGAGAAAGATATTTGGACGAATGTTTGTAACCAAACAGTTCTTCGAACCCATTGACTACCACAGTGGTCAAATGTGCCCCAGAACTGTTTGCTGTCCTACATTCTTCAAAATATCTTCTTTTGTGTTCATCAGAACAAAGAAATTCATACAGATTTAGAACAACTCGAAGATTTATATTTTTGGGTGAACTATCTCTTTAAAACAACACGGTTCTGTATGTTGGTGGTGCAGTAAGTGAAATTAATATCTTTGACTATGTATTTTACTGTAACGGTTAATTATTTTTATTGCTATCTATTGTGTATACTACCTGATAACTGTGAATGAATAGCCCTTTTTGACTGTGTTAACCCCGGTACAATGACTCATGGTCTTAATCTATGTCTGGATATTAACATTCTTTTCAGGTTTTGCAATAATATAACAATGTTTGATCCTCTATAAATCTGATGAGCTCATAAAATACACAGTTAATGTTGACGACCTAACAGATATTCTACAAGAATTCATTGCCATAACACTGCATCTTACAGACAAACCTGAAAAACTGATCAACTACGGTACAACCCCTCACATACACAACAACTTTCTGCTTATTAAAGCTGTTCTGAAAGGTTAATATTCCCCCACGTAATGTAAATACATTTGCATGGCTTTCTCATCAATAAAACACCCTTAAATGTCTCTTAACAGTCTAATTATACTCATTACACCGAACCCTATTGACTTTAACATTGGCGAGCAGTCAAGCGGTATATTTGCTCAGAGAGCACTAAACGTCTCACTTGCAATGTGCCTTTCCTGTTGCAAAATTCATTAATCGATGGCACTGCCCCTGTTACCATGGCAACTGAGCATGTGGCGACTGTTTTCCTCTCCACGCCATGGCTCTGTTGTACACAGCTCTGAAGAGACGGCACAAAATAAAAGAAACTACTCGTGGTGCGCTATTAAGTCATTGCTTAGAACCTATCTAAACTCAAAGCCTCCCTTTCATCCCACAGGATGTTATTTCATCATTAATCTATAATGCCTTCACCAAGTGCATGATGCACATGTATCAGTTTCTGCTACAACAAAGGTCTCTGTTTGTCTTTCGCAACATAGACTGCATCCACGATAATGTCCTTAGATTGGAGTGAAACGTGGAATTGTGTGTTGTTGCTGCTGTGTTTTTCTTGTACTCACAGTTAGTGTAGATTCCCGCTCCAGCTTTCTGGTGGGTGTTGGAGATACAGGACTCTGAGGAAAAAAAAAAAAACCAGTGTCAAATCTTCGCTCCAAGTCAGACATGATGTCTGAGTTGTCGGTGTTACGATGCGGCTCCCGCTGTTGTACTGGTTGTTGCTTGAGTTTGGGAGGGGTGATGCACAAGTTTGTTTGTGTGATGCGAGTTGCTACACTGTATAAATTGTCATCTCCGCCCTGAGGTATTCAGGGATGAAGGAAGGAAAAGAGAGTGGGTGGGTAAAAAGCCGATAGACAAGCAATGTTTGCGGTTTTTAAATGTTTGTGCATGGTAGCATAAAACTAGATATCATTCTATGAGAATAATTGTATCGACAGCGCTGTAGAACATGGTCATTATAGGCAGTGTGAAGTGTGTGAAGATTTTGTGTTATCTTATTGGATTATTCAAATGCTTTGTAAATCATTCCACAATTGACTGATTCGCTTCAGAAGCCAAATACCAAACCTAACATTAAGTTATTTTATGAGGTAAATTGACAAGATGTGAGTAGTATGTGAGCCCCGCCCTATTGAATCGTCAGTCAAAACTGATTGACGATTGGCTCGTTTTACTTGAAGGCGGGACTTTCTTTGATAGAGCAGCCATATTAACATGTTGCATTCCTCCCCATTCATTGTAAATATTAATATCTTTGACTTAACATCAAAAGTGAAAGTTCTGATAAAATGTTTAGTTTTTTATTCTAATTGATCAATAGCTTTCACTGTGCTTTATTCACGATACGACACAGCTATGAAGACCACTTCCCCTTATGTTTCTATGTATCACTACACACCCTTAGCAACGTAAACAAAACATTCTGTTGATCTTGACACCTTGTCTACACCAGATGTGACCAACGCGACACGAAAAAAGACATTAGAAACGCTTTAGAACCCATTATGATTTTAAATTTGTCCACACTCGGTCGTGCTGGTCGCGCCGGTCGCATTCACTGTAGACAATTTGTCAGGGACTATTTTTACTAGCAGAAGCAAGACTTCTAAGTATTTTTTTTCATGGAAGGTGCTTTGATGCACATTTTTCGGCTTTAATATTTGTATTGTGTAATAACTGTTTTCTATAAGCAATAAGGTACTTGAAGCTAGTGCTTTATCATGAATAAGTCACAACTGAAGGGGTTGCAGGCACTTCGCTTCATGCCATATTCACGTGACATATTCACAATAAAGCACAGCCTGTTGTACTTTATCGACTACATAGGAATGGGCTAGTTGCACAAGATGGTGGCGGTGAGCTTTTGCGACGCCAGGGTCAGCAGACTAATTTCCGATCGTATAAAACTATTGAGTTGTTTTGGCTGAATGAAGTGCTCAGAAATGTAAAGATGGTCTTTCATATCGGTGATACATTACTTTCTTCTTTTTTTATCTAAAAAACAACCATATTTGCTGGCCAAAATTCCTCCTTTTTCCATAGAGTTATAGGACCAGAAATGTGTCTGTTGTTGTTGTTGTTGCCTTGTATTGTGCCAATGCCAAAAAAATGTAATTTAAATAAAATATAAAATGTGTTAAAATGACATAGTGCACTATAAAATGCGTAATGAACAAAATAGTAATTAAATAACAGAATTTGACAAAATAACTGAATCTTCACTCAATAATGTCCTAGGACCTCAAATGAAATTCAAGAGCTGGGGGTACTTATAGAAAGAGACTAAAGGTAAGAGCCACACATACAATGGTTTCAAGCTCAACAAAGCATCTGGCTTGGCATTTTGATGTGACCAGCGGAATAGACCACATCTGAGAGATCATCCATACCTGTTGTTCTGTGCTTGACTTTCGCATGAGGACATGTGACTGCTCAGTCTGATGCAATGGGCTACCATTTCCATGAAATCCATTCACTGTAAGAAAAAAACAGGAATGATTATAATCGTATCCTCTTGATCTGATCTCAAAGTAATTTTCCAAAGAAAACACATGATAATATGAAAACAATACTCTGTTTTTGTAATGTCAACCCTTAAACAACTAAAAAATGAATTACTTTAGTTCACAGCTGTCTTTTGTTAGCTTCACAGGCTAAGCATCTATTTCCTTTTAAGTTGCAATCCCTTACCTTTTTTGGTTAAAAATAAATACAAATCTGGTATTGAGCAAGTATATAGTATGATGGTCATGATTTCGCAAGAAATGCCAGTTTGACTTTTTTTACTTCAACCCACAAAAGGTATGTGACCTGACCTGCAATATTATGTTTTAAACAGAGATGGCGCTATAGAGGCAAAGGTAAGAGAGTGCCGATTCAGTCCTAAAAGTTTTGAAATGCATGAAGTTAAAAGCAGGATATACATTTTTAAATGAAAAGTTCACCTGCAAAATGAAAACTCTTTTCTTTCTTCTGCGTAATACAAAAGAATATATTTTGAAAACTGTTGGTAAGGAAAAAACATTGATCCCTTTTGACTTGCATTGGTTTTGTGTCCATAAAATAGACGTCAATGGGGACCAATGGTTTTGGATTATCAACATTTTTCAAAATATCTTCTTTTGTGTTTGCAGAAGAAAGAAAATCACAAAGGTTTCAATATGACAACAGGGTGAGTAAATGATGACAGAATATTTATTTTGGTGAACTATTCCAGTAACTATCCTTTTGAAACCCCAAGTCAGCAAACAAAGTGCGTCAATGTCAATAAAAAAAAAGCAAAAATACAGAAAAAACATCATTACTACAATAATTTAGACAAAAAATATCATATTTCTCAGCACTCCAGACACTTTCACGGCCCCTCCCAGCTCTCAGTCTAATTTTAAACATTCTGATTCTCTGAAAGTGATAACACACAGCACTACTCTGCTCCATCTAGAATGGGTAATTTGAAATGTCATGACAAAATGCCCTTTCCTCAAACTTCTGACTCCATTCTTATGCTCCCGAGAAACATTGTTAGTCATCGAACACTCAAACCCTTATTTAAACTGATTTAAGAGGCATTTTAAGCTTAAAAGGGTAATTTATTTTTACCTATCCATCAGGTCCTTCTTTTATATTATTTGTAAACAAGATCATTCCAAATAACAAAGTTTTTAATCATACATGGCATAATAAGCAGAAACGTATTATGTTTCCTTCCTTAGTCTGTGAAATGACACTCAATCTTTCTTGAGCCGGGGCTTAATCTAATTTACTGTAGACTGGGTCCTCTTTGTTCTCGTAGACATTAAAAAATGGTGATCGCCAGTGCAAATCAAATCAAGAAGAGCACTAAACACAGAATTATGAGGCTCAGAACAGAGGAGACGACAGTAAATGCTCTATTAGGGAGTATTTGTTGATCTAATGTCGAATCTGAGGTGATCTGTGCCTTTGCATCTGACCATCAAAATCCCTAGTAGAAAAAGGTACATGAGACTGAGGAAAAACATTGCTTTATCATTTAGACCCAATTTCTGATCACCTAGTTATTTTAAGCAGTGGTATACCACAAAACTGTGGGGGCCCCATAATGAGCACGCACTTACGTTCAGTATTTATTTAAAAAGACTTGCATTTCATTCATGGTATACACTTCAATGTATACACCAATCAGTTGCAGTATGCTGTATAAAAGGCCAGACTAGAGTTTGGATGAATCAGTAAACAACAATTGACAGTGAAATAAATGACAAGGAGCAACTTTGCTGCAAGGATCCAAGAATGATGCTCTGTTCTAAATTACTTTGAAAAACAGGAGGTGGTTGGTCAAGAAAAGACAAACTTCTTGATAGTCCCATCTTACCAGAAGTGTCCTTTGTAAAGCGTGAATCATTACCTTGATTCAATCCAACAACTCCTCTGATATAACCGTGTTTATATATGTTAGCATTATTAAGATATATTTAAAAGGATTGTTCGCCCAAAAATTTACTTTTTTACCAAATGTAAAATACTCACCCTTAAGTTGTTCCAAACCAGTACGACTTTAATTGTTCTGCTGAACACAAAGAAAGATATTTGGAAGAATACTCGTAACCAAACAGTTGTGGGGCAATATTGACTATCATAGTAGCAAAAACACTACTGTGGTAGTCAGTGGTGCCCCAAAACGGCATAGTTTTCCATTTTTTACTAAATATGTTTTGTGTTTAACAGAAACGATGCGCTTTAATAGCTTTGGAACAACTTAATAGTGAGTAAATAATGACAGATTTATTTTAAGGAGGAAGATTCATCAATACAGAATAAAGAATTGTAGACAGTATATTTCAGGATTTATGATTTAAGCTTTTATCGGTCTATCCTGAAAATGAATAATTACAGTATGTGAGTAGTTTCTTTGCGACATTAAATGTGCTGCTGCCCCTCGGAAACCTTGTATCTCCATATTTCTAGTTTTTTTAATCATTCTTATAAGTCCTCCTTTATGTTTTTCACTGGGTTTTGCAAACATCTAAGCAATAAAAAGCATTAAAAAGTGCTTATCAACGTTTACAACACTAGTGATCTGCAGAAGAATGAACGTCACAGGGTGGGTAAATTTTGAAATATACATTTTGTTGTGACTATTGTGGATATTCGCTGCTGGATACTAACACAAGACCATGTGGCTCCAATGTTTCAAGCCACAGATAAAATAGAAAGACAGGAAATCTGTTTTCAAGACGCCTCTGTGGAATTCAATGCTCCCTGTAGCAGAGATAAGGCACCTCTGGCCTAAAACACTGCAAGAGTATGCATAACAGTCTGTTTATAGGTATCATCCATATCTTTTAATTTCCCCATTCATGCTACCTCTGAGAGCTGCGATGAAGTGAAGACATATCCATGCAATTTGAACATTAAATAATAAAAACACTCTATACATACAGTTTTTCAGAGCATTTTTACCTGTAGGTCCAGAGTTCTTATGTTTTATTGGAGTTTTGGGGGTTCCAGGAACGCTGGGTGGCCTCTCCCATGTTGTTTCTGAAAAACATAAGCACGAAAGCCGTTTTCCGTTAATAACATCATTTTTTCCTGTAGGGGAGAGCAGGGATAATTGTACACTCAATAAATGTTATATCAGTAATAATTTAATGCACACTCTGCGATCATATGGGGTATGTGGTGGCACAATCCAATTCTTTTTCTATTCCCAAAATAACAGTTTCAGTAAGAATTGACATTGATGTTTAAAAAACAAGTTTTAAGTGAGTTGAGTGGGTTTGGGTTGTGATTTGTTATTTTGGATTTGAAACTTGTAATTTTATTTACAATAAATCAAATCATGTACAGTAGCATGTTAAACCGCTATCTCGGACAAAACCTGCATGTCTCTGTGTGTTTTTTTTTAGCCCGGTTGTTAGCAATATTGAAACCACATGAAACAATGACAGCTGTTTCTGGGTCTGAAGATTTGTCCAGTGATGAGAAATGAATATTAAAATATACAGAATAGATTTGAAATGACTCTTGTAATTACTAATACGTTTCGAAAGCGTTTGTGTACTTTGTAGTACATTCTACATTTATCGTCCAGCAATAAAATACAAATGCAGATAATCTGTGTTGCATATGTTGCAAAATCCACATCCAACAAAAACTCATCAATTTGAAGTGTGCTGTAGATCAACAAGCTGGACGATTAAACCAGAGCTCAATAAGGAAATTTTCCAAAGCGTGGTTCTACTTTAAGACCAGCCTTTTCTTGTTATGTTCAGTATTATGTTATACACTGAAAATCGCTAAAGAGATCAGTCCATCTCAAATGACATGGATGAGGGAAAGTTCTGGCAGAGAGGCATTCAGTTTGGATTTGGATGGAGAAAATATTCAGATATTACGAAAAGGAATACAATTTAATTAAAAATAAATTTTCATTGTTTAAGGATTTTAATATACTGTTTAATATACTATAATGTTTTCTTCTCATGAACATCAGTTCTGTTATAGTATCTTGAATGTATTTAATACCCCCGAATATAATTATTCTCTTTAATAATAACTATGCTTTAATCACTCATATAGAGAATATTGAAGTAAGTCAGAAAACAGCTCGAAGGGCATCTGAGAGCTGGTTACCAAGCAACAGGCCTCTATGAACCTGATTAGTCAAATTATTTACTTCAAACAAACTCCGAGTGGCTGGAAAGAAAGCACTGGGCTTGACATCTATTGTACTTTATACTCATGAGCCACTGATGTTCGAGCCAAAATGGGACAATCTCATGCGTTTCCAATCTGGCATGAACACTGTGGTTTGGACATTGTAACAGTGAATATTGGCCTACTTATTTATTCCGGGTTCATGTTTAATTTACCACTATCTGTATAGTCTCATTGTGTGATTCTTCAAGCTACCGAAGTTGCGAGTGTTGAGTTAAAAAATAAGAACGCGTATTTTATCTTATCATAATGTACTGTAGTAGAATTTGCAAAAACCAACAAATCTTGTTTTATGCAAATTTGTGCCATCATTTATGATTCTCTTCGACTTACTGTATAAAACTTACTGAATTTTTACTCGCAAATGTTTTTAATAACAAAACACTTGTGGTATATCCAACTTCCATAATAACCAGCACAATCTACTAAGAGCAACGGAAATTAGCTTTAGGCTATAAAACATGCTTTTTAGGGGCATTAAATAATGTGGCAAATAAGAGTAAACTGACACGTTTATAAATCATGTTGCGTTTTGTATTGAAATACTCTCTTCCCATACATTTTGCGTCTAAAAGGGAAACTCCAACAAATGCATATGCAATGAGATCAGATGCAAATACAACTTTGTCCACACCTTTTCAGAGCAAATTTTTTTACTATGGGCCAGATTTATGAATCACACAACGCGATGTACTGTCTTAAAACCTGCACCAATTTGCGCTGCTCTTGTTAGATTACGTTGGTCATTATGGGAATGATATATTGTGCCTGTGTTTTTTAATATGGGCTTGGTAGTTAATCACCCACAGAAATTTCCACTCCCATCGACACTTTTTTGAAATTGGGCTTTCTCTCGCTATTTTGCCCTCTATATTAAATCTGGCCCTATGTATCTTTAGTAAATCCTGACAGTAGTTTTTTACCAACCAAGAGCAAAGTTGGACCCTTGTTATTTCAATACCCATAGTTACTTTTGTTTGTTTTTGTCTTTCTTCATGACCTGCTTTAAAACAATGAAACATTGTGAAAAGCACTATATAAATAAAACTCAATTTAATTTAAATAATGCCAAAAGAGGTGTTTGGCCTGTTGCAAGCTGTTAGTAAATGGTAAACAGTTTGTTTTTTTGCAATTCCATTTGGTGACACTAGAAGCAGGGCTACCACTTTATCTTGCCCATGCTGCAATTTGTGGACTTTTAATCATGTTATTATTCTAACTTTTCATTTTTTATTTTAATTCATTCATTATGTGTATGGCCTGCTAAAGAACACCTCCACAAACCGCATGACAACTGTGAAGAGGAAGGAAATCACGCAACACAAGGCAACCCAGTGACAGTGTTTCTCCCACACGCTACTATGGTGATCACCCAACATAACAACCAACTGTTTAAACGCCATGAACTTCAACCCAAAATAAACCATCCTCTCACAACATGACAAGCTACATAATCCAACAAAAAACAAATAGGTTTAAAGATGTTCAACCCTCCGTGTATTTCTTTCAAGATTATTGTGATAGAGTAAGACATGAAGGTGAGTAGATAAGTCATTAATGTCTCAATAATCATTAAACGGGCTCAAATGGATTTGGATGGCTAGACTTAAAAGTAGAAAGGTTTCGGTCAGTGCATTCCAGTGAGTGTTACTCATGCTAACGTAAATGGTTGTCTAGAAGATAGATTTGTTTTCTTGCTTCACTAGCTTTAACAGCCTAGCTGGAATGAGGAGCAAGTATTGCATTTAGCACAGTTTGGAGGTGGAGTTGTTTTTAGATGCCAATGGAAACCATGGAAATGCTTGTAATGAAAACCATAAGTCTAAAAAATCATTATCTGGATGCTTCTGAAGTTGAAGGTGTTCATTATTAAATGTCAAAAGAAGTACATCTTCCAGTCCCACAATCTTAATGGTGTATAATTATAGAAGTCCAGATCAGTCCTCCATGGGCATGTTTGGAATTCCGTGACTTTATGTCTGATATTAATTATGAAAGTTTATGAACTTTTTAAAATACAGGTTTCTAGGGAAAATGGAAGTGCTGCTACCTGTCCTTTGGTTGTCATGACAGGGAATGTCCACTGAAGTAATGTGTTACCAGTATCGGATAGTTTGTTTAATCAAATAGTATTTATTTTGTGGTAGCCCATAGACATCATTTGGTAAATACACAAATGCTTCTGCATGATTTTTTTGTCACGTACAAGCAGAATGTGCCGGTCGGTTTGTGTTGTGTTTGTCCTGCCCCTCCTGCACTGTAATTGGATGGAAGAGGGGGAAACAATGGCATTGATGAAGTCAGCATTGAAGTTGAACATCCAACTCTGAAATAAACACTGGCTTGCCAGCATCCATTGCAAACGTAAAAACATCCTGCCCCTATCGCAAATAATAGAAAAATATGCTGGCATTAGGATAAAAATGCTTTAGTTAACGCACAGAGTCTTCAAATGTCTTTTGCAGATAAAATGCAACACATTGACATTTTCTGTAATCTTATTTAGAATGTTTTACACTCCAACCGTTTCAATAGTACATGACAAGCTGCAATGAATTCTGTACGGTGTAGACACCAGCACGTCTGGTGTAGACACCTAGGATCCTAGGATGTTGCCAGGGCATTGCTAAAAAAAACTTGTTTATGTTGCTTAAAGGTTGCAGTGATGTTTCAGGTGGTTGCTATAGTTGACACGTTGTCAAAGACATCAACTCTAAGAGTACATTTACACAAAAATTTCATTTGCGTTTTAAAAGGTTTCACGAACATACGACAATGCTGTCAAACTATTTGCAACATTAGTTTGTTGTGTATGATCAAACACACACTCCTGTAGGTCACCATTGTTGTTGCAGGTTCCTGACATCACCATTTTCACAGTTATGTTTTCCCACAGTTTACACAAAGATGTGTTGTTTTGAAACTTGCACTTTGAAATGTGTTGAAACATGTTTGTGTTTTCCTTCCCCCCAAAAAGGTGTTGTTGTGTTGTATCTACTTTGGTATAGTCTTGCATAGTAACGTTGGTTTAGTAATTGATCAAATCATGTCAAAATCATTGTGTATGCGCATTGCACATTAGAATTGTACTGCTTGACAAGAATTAAAGGTGTCATGAACTGCGCTTTTTAATTGTTTTATACTGTTGTATGAGGTCTACTTATTAGTTTTGATGTTTTTAATTTAAAAAGCGTCCCAAACGACCTAAGTAATAGGCTTTTTTCTACCCGGGTTTTGAGGCCGGCTTGACAAACGCTCGGTTTTTGCTATGATTGGATAGCAGTTTGCCTAGTAAACTTAGTTGGAGCCTTCTGTGAATTTGGTTATGCAACGTTAGGTTACACATCATCGGCATATCAAGCGATCTCTAACAAATCAATAGTGACGCATACTACAAATATGTTTTACTCACATAAGATTGCATGCGCCATTCCTTTCGGATCCAATATTTATAGCAAAACACTGATTTTAAATATTACTCTCCCCGCAAATCCAGCGTCGACCTGTTCCTTGTTCACAAAGGATTCCACGGTGAAATGAAGCGCACAAACGCTCAATGTTTTACCCACGTGAGCAGGAACATCTTTAAAAATAAACTTCAACCACAAATAATGTCGGAATCCAAAAGAAGGTTATGTACCAACTGTTTTCTTCCACAACCAGGCACTGCACAGTATTTTGCGATCTTTAATGGCACGTTAATTGCTTGCTCGCTCTTGCTGGTTCCGCGCAACTTGTATTACTTCGGAAATGTCATGCGTGAACCAGTGGGCGGGGCTAGAGAAGTTCTTTCTTTGTAGGAGGTGTTCAACCAATAGATAGGTGCATTTCAGGACTGGTCATTTGGTGGGCCTCTTGTCAATAACAGTTGTAATTTCAGTAACAAGGGTGTTCTCAGTTCTTACACTTACAGGATGTTCGCTTGAATATGATTCCCTCTTATGTGACAAAAGCTCGGGTTAAAATTTATGTGTTAATTCATTAATAATAGTAAGGGTTGTTTTAGCATCACACCAGTATTAACAGTGTTCTGCATACTGTGAGCAAGTAAATCTCAGAGACACATCTAAAATGTGACTAAAGGGCCCACAGACTTGATAGCTGTTAGCTAAGGAAGAGAAAGGTAAGAAGAACAGCTTTGCAAAGCATTGGATAAATAGATATTTAAAGAAAGTCAAATGTATTTTGGATGGTGTAAGAGTGCATGGGATTGTGGGATGGCTGATAGCTCCGGATAGGTACAATGCTGATTGTTTAAACACAATGAAAGAGAAGTGGGGATATCTGTACCAAGCTTCTGATCCATTCAGACCAGGCTGTACCAGGCCAACATGGCAGCCAAGCTCTAGAGACATTTCACTGATAAAGACCATTTGTTCACTATCAGACTCAGACTGCCTTTGCAATGACACACATTATCATCTACTGCAATCAAATAGATTGAACTCGGAAAATATTGCACAATGGTTTTACTTTGAAATTGCTGTAATTTCTTTTGATGTTTTGAAACATACCATAATTCTGTAAATATTACAACATTTAACATGTTCTTACCATTGCTGACGGTGTTGACATAGTATCTTTGCCCCTCTGGAGACATGTAGCATTTCCAGTCTTTGGGCAGCAGCTCATCAAGAGGAAACATGGCCACTATTTTCTATGACATAATGGGAAAAATTATGTTAAAATCAAATATAAGAGAATTACATCTTTACGGGATTTGCAGTGGGAAAATGTGTTCAGTTAAAATTTAACACAGTCACCCCTTTCTAATGACACACTTTCTCAAAATGTGACTTGCACAAACACAGCGGCCCCAAACGTGCTTGGATGTTTATGTCCGATGTATAATGAAGTAAAAATGTATTCCATTGCATTAAAGCTCCCATGTGTCATTTTTTGGAGGATTTGTTGACTGAAATGCAATATAACATATATAACTATATGTTCAGAGGTGTATTAAGACTATACATTATGAAGCATTTTTATTACCTTAGAAATAAGCTATTTCTATCTATGAACACCGCGAGTCCCCTTACATGGAATTCAGTACAGTAGCCCTAAACGGACAAACTGTTCTATAGAGTGCGTTTCGTAAATACATTATCTCATTCAGCAAAGAAGTGGAAACGTGACGACATGTTTGTCATGTGTCAGTCACCGTATTTCTTCAAAATAGAGGGGTGGAGCGAGCCATTGGTTGCTATTTGCAACCTCAACGCTAGATGGCGCTAAAATTTTAACACCATGTATGTATAAAGTTCACAAAGGTTTCCTATCAGTTCAACTCATCAAATATCTTTAAAATAAATGATCCATATATCAATTGATTTAAACCTGAATACTGATTAGCTCAATCATTATTGTTAAAAACTAAAATGTTATCTATAATGATGTGCTTAAATTACTTGAGCTTGATATTTTGCTTGATATTTTATGCAATTATATTCAGTCAGTAGTTGGGATTAGTGTAGGCTATGTCAAATACTTTTTGATTTGCTATACATGTACCCTTTTGATGCTATCACACATGTATTTTGACTTTGCCACTACGTATACACACAGAGAAAATAGAGTCATATGTAATTTAGGTATCTGCACATCCTCCTGCATTCTCTGTTCTACTTGAAAAGTTGTCAGTAGTTCTTCAGCTTAGGTCATAGACATTTTCCCACTCGTAAATTCAGCCAGTTAAGAATGCTGAAAATGTGTGGGTAGGATTCAATGCCAGAAGTCAACGTGGTCTTCACTTCAATATGCTGAATCAAATGTGCTAAGCAGAAGTGCACTTTCTCAACTACATTCTGAGAGTTTGACTTAACAACCGAAGATTATTACATAACAAGCTTTCATCAATTTATTTCATGCTTTGAGCCACATGGAACACATCACGGCATGAATGACTGGATTGTTTATAATAATACAGAACATTGCTCTATTGGATTTTCGTTTGATACAAAAATAACCTATAAATATACAATCAAGCCATTTCCAAATGTAGTTTAGGGAATGTGCATGTTTTAACAATGTGAACGTAGAAATTTGGTCCTGGGAGATAAAATAAGAAGTATAAACGTAACAAAACATGGATTGTGAATACCCTTTTAACTACATATTCTTAAAATACTTGATATGACAATTTATGACAATGCAAACTTTTTGACACTCTCAGCGCACATGGAAGCCTTGAAGAACATCTTATTTACGCAAATTGTTCCCTTTATTGAGACTCCAAGGGGGAGTCGAAATAGGAAATGGAATACTGAAGTTACTGAGGTCAACGTGGTAAAAATCTCACTTTCCTCTGGAGTTATTTCCTGGTGATAAAAAGATCTGTTGGTGAGACATAAACATTCCAAACAAAAATAAGTAAATCAGATAAAATCTTCACAGTACAAATACAGGAGAAAAACCTGTGTATTGTTCACTCCTAGCTGTTGCTAAATGTTGTCATTTAGTGTTGGAATCTACAGAATGGATCTAAATGTGGTAAGTGGAGCTGACATTAATACTGGAAGTTGAAAGCTTCATTGAACAAAATGATTGAACAAAAAACAAATGTGTGGGCTTGTTTATGGAATGTGTCTGCATTAGATTAGATTATGTGTTTGCTTCCTGTAAAACAAAGGGAAGATGTAAATGCTTTTATTCATTTCCTTAGGCTATATTGAGCTAATCTGCTTGCCGCACTGCCATTAGCTATACATAAGTCAATATGGCATGTCATAATAACCCTAATAGCCAATATCAAAATAAACTGCTCTTAAAGGAGCAATGTGGAGATTTTAGGGGCATCTAGTGGTACGGTAGCCAACACAGAACAAATATGACGTCACATTTTGCATCTTAGCCAAAAGATATAACGCATTTACAAAATGCGCTCTGTAGAGCAGTTTGTCTTTTCAAGACTACTGTAACACCCTCTGTGTGTGTAGATAGAAATAGCTCATTCCAAAGTATTAAAAACATAATGCTTCATTATGTAAGGCCTTTATACACCTCTGGACAAATAGTTATGTATATTATATTGCATTTTTTGTCAATAGATCCTCCAAAAAACTACACACTGGACGTTCAAAAAACAAATGAGCTAAATGAAACTGAGATAACCGTAAAGGCCTACTGTACATACAAACAAGTGCACAGCTTGATCAAATTTCTCCAAATCGTACCCCTTAACTAAACGTATCCGGCAGACTTGAAGGGGTCCGTTGTGCCAGTTTGTCCAGCCATATGAGGATTAAATAATGCATAGATCCAGATGGTTCACCTTATAAATCCGACTGCCTTTGAGTGCCTATTGGCAAATGTCCAAATTTGCTTCTGGCTGCCAGCATATGTTTACAACAGACTGTCTGTGCCTCCAAGACCCATATATTATGATCATTATGCCAGCATAATATTCATAATATACAAATATAGTGCCATCAGTGGGGAACTTTGTTGTGCTTCCAATATTTTGACCTAAATAAATGCTTTTAATCTCTGGGGAATGTTATAAATAGTTGTATTTAATTTAATTGGAAAATTTTATATCAGAGGAATAGCAATTTAGACAGAAACTGAATATCAGATCTCAAACTTCCAGTTAAGTTTATCCAGAGGTCAACATGGTTGTTCTTCTATCTATTTCTGAATATACACAAATCCCACACCCAAAATAAATATTTTTGTTGAAACTTCTTGGCTCATTCACAGACTCTGACATCCTGGTTGGAAATCAGGATTGACCTGTCAAACCCTAAAGGAAGGAATGCTTTGAATATTTCATCTTGCGGATCGCCCCCATCATGCACTTAAATATCCACTACACCTTGACCACATGACCTTCCATCCCTCAATTCTATGATTGTTGGATAAATGTTTTATTCTTCCAATTTTCACCCAGGTATCTTTATAGCAATTACCAGTTCTGTGTTTTGTTTGTTGTGGTATGTAATTCTATATAATTAATATAGCTACATTCTGTGTAACACACTAATTTAAAAGAGGCCATATGTGTATTTTTAGCATCTTTAAAGGTCACATTTACAACAGCAAGGCTGAATACTTACATCCTTCATTTAAAATGCTCTTAAGAACCGAAATGACATGCATATTAAAAATGACAACATTGTCGAAAAAAGCACTGACTAACAGCATTTCAAAAGATGATTGCAGAGAAGTCCTTAAGTAAAGAGAAACTCTTTCACATGCCTGTGTGACTCAATCTTTCCTCATGCTGGCAACAGTGAACCATTCATGTGTAAAATCAAACTGTTCATCTTTTAACTCAACTGTGGATATGGATGTGTGACTGGCCAGAGTTTTGGAGGAGACATTAAACATGACAAAGTGAAAAAAGAAACCTAAACATCAGATATATTTGCATATATTTAGTATCACTTTTATGTCCAATGTCCATCTTTTAGATATTTGGTTGGGAAGTCCTAAAGCTTAATATGGTGGCTTCAGGAAAGGAAATCAAAATACGCAAATGTTTTTTTATTGTTTGTATGCACATAGCCAGATCAGCTCGAAACATGCAGCTTTATAATTTCATTTTTTATTTACTTTGAGAATTCACTAGATACATTCTTAGCTCGGATCATTCCAGCCATTTCATTCTAAAAATGTATGTGTAAATACTAAATTAACATTACCTAAGATGAATAAATGCAGTAGGAATATAGATCAGATGTTTGTGTTAACTTATGTACTGTATGAACTAATGTTAACAAATACAACCTTATTTTACAGTTTTAACAGAATAATTTCAAAGATAAAATTAGTTTTTTGGGCAAATGTTTTATCGTTCATCATCTTAAAATATTCCTGATAATGTTCTCTTTATCATTATAGTTGTGGGGCAGATTCTGCTTTTCTCTTAAATTTAAAATAATTTTAAATCTTTCTTTACTGTATTGCTATGTGTATCATTCTTAATGTGAACAGGTCTTTATTCTGAAGCTAGGGCGAAAGCACACCATACGGTGTTTTAAGCTAAAGTTTATTTTTCCTTTTATTCACCTTAGTTTCAGCCCATCAGGGGCATTCAAAGGAAAGTGTCGGTTTCCTATTATTCACTTATCTATTAAATCACTTTCACGCTTATTAACAAACTCTTCTGACAGGGTGTTTCCATGTCAAACCCTTAAAATCTTTGGCCTTGACAATGTCCCTTATCTACCTGCGACATGTATTGTTTGAGTGTCATGTTAAACTTATCTAGAGCAAAAATATGCTTGGTAAGAAATCACAAAGGAATGAACTAAAAAACTAAAAACGGAATTTCAGTCTGTCACAGCAGAGTGAAATAGTGGATTCTTGCGATCCGCAGTAAGGCTGTGTGAAAAACGACACATTGTGCCGAGTGAAACTTCTCACGCTTGCCTGCGAACTAATTTCCACATGACCCATGACTCAAGTTTAAAGCAATCAGGGAAAGATAAAATTGTCCAGGCCCAAGCAGAAGAATTGGGTCTGAAAAGTCTAGTGCATGACTGAAGGCTTCATTTGCTGGGCTTTGTTTTGCTTTCTCCAGATGTAAAACTTGGAGCCTCATTGCTAGAAGCAAAGTGTCTAACTCCCACTGATTGTGATGCAAACAATAGTTATCACTGTGGGCTGTGCTGAGACGTGCACTGATAACAAGGCCTGTTTTGTACAGCTACCCTCTGCATTTCACCTTCAGCTGAACTGCTTTGAGTCTAGCTTTGATTTCTGTTAACAATCCATTTCAGAATCAGAATGAACTTTAGTGCCAGTTGCGCTCAGATGCAGATGCTTTTATCTAAAGCGACTTACATTGCATTATACTTTACATTTGTTTCTGATTATGTGCAATCCCTGGAATCAATCCCACGACCTTGGCGTTGCTAGCGCCATACACTAACCACTACTACTGGCAAGCAAAATTTGCTTTATGTTAAACAAACCGCTTGCATCAGACTTGCTCACTGGCCTGGGAGGCTGCTGACATTACTTCTTGGGTTTTATATCTCATTATTACACGGCTCACTCGAATGCTTGATTCTGATTGGCAAGTCGCGACATTCAAAGGGTTATTATTTTCAAATAACAACCACTCAAAACTAATAACACCCTGTAAACCAGACGCTGCAAATCATTTTGAGAGGGGCAGTTTAATATTACACAAAAATGTATTATGAATATGTATAGAAACAACATGTATGACATTAGATGTAATGTAATGTGTATACAACTTTTAAGGTAAAAAAACCGCTGTATTTTCCACATACCGTGCGTGTTTGGATCTCCTCTTTACTCCGCCAATAAATCACATCAGTGTTTCCCCTACCATTATATAAGGGGGGCGCCCCGCCCTCCTAACGGCTCGCCCCGCCACCCTTGAACGTCAAGTAAATTTGATTTGATTTGATTTATAGCGCCTGATTACAATTTTTTTATGTAATTAAACAAACTAAATAGCCAATCTAATATGTTAATTATCTTATTTCCACGATGGCATGTCTTTTCTGTTTGTGTTTGCGCGTTTACAATTATCCCAATGAGTGCGCACGCGTGCACACTCGCACACAAACAAACACTAGCGGGCAGAGAGCGCGCAGCGGGAAAATATGTCGCGTCAATCAGATGAAAACCAGATGAAAATATTTGCGTTTTTTAAGCCCTCACATGGAACTGAAGATGGCAACACTCACTCTACTGCGAGTAGCAGCCGGTGTAGCTCTCCTGCTCCAAGTCTAAGTGTTGCGCATCCTGCCCCTGACAAGCATCAAATGTCCAGTCATCACCGGATGACAGGTAAAATGTATATTAATGAATCACATGCCGCTTACTATTTACATATGTGTGTTTCAAATGTTTTTAGTCAGGACATTGTAAATCTGCTGATTAAATAAGACAAGAGATATTTAATAGGCTATGCAGGCCGCTCCTGTGTTGTATGGGAATGTCCTGCGAACGTGATGACGTTCAGAACAGCGCATGTGATGACGTCCAGAACAGCCCGCGTTCACAGCAGTGCTGCGTCTGACAGGATTATTCTCTTATAAATGCATCATATAAAAAAAACGTCTCACAATTAAAGCCCATTTAAAATTTGATTATCATATAAATGTATTAACTGACATTAACGAACAATGAATCAGCAATATGTTTGTTAGTATTTATAAATCTTTTTTTAGTTGTTAGCTCTGGTCCATTAATATTAACAAATACTTCTATAAATTTAACAAAGTTTATTTGCAAAAGTCAATTTTAAAAAGATTTAAATACGTTTATTTTTTTTTTTAAATAGATATCTTATGTTAACATTTTTTTACTTTTACAAAGCATTACCCTCCTAAACAACCAATTTATGTGACATAGATAGATAGATAGATAGATAGATAGATAGATAGATAGATAGATAGATAGATACACATAAAGAATGAAATGGAAATGATTTAAGATTTCTCGTCAATCCCCCCCCCCCCCCAAAGCTGCAAACCTAGGGGAAACACTGCACATTATAAACACGACATTTGTTGCCTCTAGTTGGAACATTATTACTGATTATTAGGACTTATGTTGTCTTTTTTCCACATTGCGCACATGTCTGCATTTGCAGATCACAAACACACGACAAACTCAACCCGCGTTAGTCCGTAGCAAAGTCTTTTACAATAACAATATACTTAAAGTTGTAACGGTTGGAATTGCCACACTTTTTAAACAAAGGTTTCGTGCATTGCCGGTCTTGATGTCTCTCATGTTTGTTAAGCAATTTTCAGTGAAATGTGCTGCACAAACTTGAATATTGGGATTTTACTTTTCTGGAACTGTGTTGTAAATGAAATGTAAGCATTCAATTTTAGTTGTCTCCTCTTTTGGAAGGGAAAACAAAGAGGCTTTCTTTTTCGCTACGAAACACACAGTGTCTACACGACATGGCTGCGGCAGCGACGATACAATCAGATTTACAAGTATGCCCACCTAACTTGCGTTTATATGTGGGCGGTCCTAGACAAGTCATACCATGAAATGACTTACATTCGTGGGGTTGTGGTTACACAAGGCGTTTCAGGCAAGTCTGGTTGAGCAATCACTTTTAGATAGAATGCATCTTTTGTTTCAACACTTTAATGTGTCTAATACATATATGGGCAACTTATAGATGGGCAAAGACATAGAAAAAGACATATTCGTGCCATATGACCCCCTTGACGTTAGGCTGCGCAGATTGTTTGGCATATCGCATTACTTAATTATCATATGCTTATAGATTTGCGCAGCTCTGCATTAAGTTGAACGCATCTACGAACCCCACTTGTAAGTCGCTTTGGATAAAAGCGTCTGCTAAATGACTAAATGTAATGTAAATCTACAGATCACACACTCCATTTACTGCCATAGTAGGAAAAATAAATACTATGGGAGTCAATGGGGGATGAGATTTGTTTGGTTACTGACATTCTTCAAAATATTTTCCTTCATGTTTAGCAGAACAAATAAATGTATACAGGTTTGGGACAATCTGGGGGTGAGCTAATTTAATTGCATATATTGTGTCTTTTATTTATCTATTTATTTTATCTATAGCTCTGTATTACAGTAACCAGTATCTAACTTTATGTAAAGCTGCTTTGAAACAATGCAAGATTGTAAAAATAGCTAGGCTTAGTAGGCTATATAAAATGATTGTATTGAACATGTAAAAATACACAAAACAGACAAAAACGTTTTTTTTGCAAATCGCAGGCAACCCATTATAATGTCAACTACAATCAAACACTTTCCTGATTCTAAAAATAATTTTGTTTTGTAGAGTTTAGCTCATTTGAACTTACAATCTTAAAACTCATCAAAACAACTCAAACAAAACTAACTTAAAAACCGTAAACGTCTTGTGTGTATTGGACAACCCCATGCCTCTATGATTTCAGTCATTGATTCATTCTATAGTTCCAACCGTCATTTTCAAACAGATGTCATTACTCACTAAGCATTGTGAATCAAAGAGTGAAGTGGAGATGGTGGTCTAGTGGTTTAAACCACTGAACTGGTAAATCAAAAGGTTGCTAGTTCAATCCCAGCAGCCACCACCAGTGTGGCCTTGAGCAAGACACTTTACTCCATGTTGCTCCAGGGGGATTGTCCCTGTAATAAGTGCACTGTAAGTCGCTTTGGATAAAAGCGTCTGCCAATGACTAAATGTAAATGTAAAGAGCCATTTCTGATATATTTAATTTTCTTAGCAAACAGGCTATTACCTATGCATCTGTCAGAATAAATATGGAAGGGCGATTCGGCTGTAAAAGCTGGCACACTGTCACTGATTTATTCAGTGATGTAACCTTCAGTCACAATATTCAATTACTGTTTTACCGTGGTTTAATGGGTAAAAAATAGTGCAAGATCCATTACCCCTCACCTGGATAAAGATAAGGTCTGATTGCCTCAAAAAAAATTGGGGTGACATGATCAGATATTTATTTCTTTAGATTCTTTTATTTCAGATGTTTTGTTCGCTATTTAATTCATGTCATATGTTTCACTTTCTTTGAGAGGGGGGGGGGGGGGGTTGTCTGTTGCTAATGTGTTGATCCTCTGTGAAACTTGCTACTTTCATATGTGAAAGTTAAAAGGCTTGCTGTAATAGCTACATGCTTACCTGTATGATGTGGGATTCAAGAAATTTATTTTGAACAAACTCTGGAATATTATAATATTTGATATGTACATGAATATGTACATTAATGTAATAAGATGTTTATTTTAGGATGAATCCACTTAGCTAACTACATAGGAGAGGGGGTTTTAACACTAGGTGGCATGGCATCTCACGCACAGGAGCCATTGGCACATGCCATTAAGTTTAGTGTCACGTCCGGTGTCACATCCGGTTTCTAGTGGCATATGCCTATTCAAGGGCCCTGAGCATGTGCCACTATTCATTGACACATCCGGTTTCTAGTGGTTTTGGTGAACTATGGATAATTGCGAAAAGGGCACATGTTGTGGCACCTCCGGGAGTTACTTCAGCATAATTGTGACATTAATGTGACAAAATGTTTTTTTTGTTTTGTGGTTGTTGGTGCTTGGTGTATTAAGTGATCGATTAGGTTATGAGTAGCCCAATAAAATTAATTATTGATGAATGGGACATCCGCTTACCCAAACTCTACCCTAACCCTAACGGTCGCTTGGTACATTACTGCTTAAGGTCTTTGCACATACATTCCTAAATTTTCGTATGTGTTTTTTCGTATTTGGCTCTCGTTTGTTTGGTGTCTCCGAATTGTTAAAACATCTCTCAAAATGCTTGACGGATGCGAAAAACGCAGAAAATCTAACCCGGTCCAAATTTTTTAATGACGGAAAAAAATATCGGAGGCGGTGTGTAGATGTGAGTGACATATTGTGATGTCGAATTTATTTTTTAACTTGCAAAAATTTCTGACACAAATTTCTACTGGGTTCGATTTTCAGATTTTTCGCATCCTTAGCAGGCATTTTGAGAGGCGTTTTAACAATTCCAAACACCAAATACGGCAAACTAGCGCCATACGGAAATTTTGGACTGTCTGTACAAAGGTCTTAACCCTATACCACTGAAAACCGGACATGCCACTAAACTGAGTGGCACATGCCATCCATCGCGAGATCGGACGGAGTGGCACATGCCACTGACAGACCGGACGTGCCACCCGACGACAATGGAATGTGCCGATGGCTTTCGTGCTTAAAGTGCCATGCCACTCTGTGTTAATACCGCTACTGCAACATAGCCCACTTTATACAATCGCACATTGCATGCGTCACCAAGCACTGTCAGAATGCAACTGAAGAAAGCGAGAAACTTGAGGTGTGACATCACAAGGCAACAACCTGTTAACAACAGAGGTGTATAATTTAGGGCTCTGGAGTTTGGTTTCCAATAATTCATATTTTATTGTAGTTGCATTTTAACAACGCCATATTAAAAAGAGGAAGGGGTGTTTAAGATGAATGAAAAACACTTCCTCCATCAGTAATTATGCCCACTTTCCAATTCCTTTGTTTATATTTATGTATTTATTCTTTCTTATCGCAAAGCAACCTACAGCATTCGAGACATACATCTTTGCATTTCCTGAGTATCCAACTCATAATCCTGGCATTGCCAACAGAGCTACAGCATCCATTTATTCAGCAATATGCAAATAAAGAACACCGATCCAGCCAGACTTGTGGAACGAGGAAGTCTCGTTTATGGGCAACACCATCACATCATCAAAGATAAGAGATACCCCACCCCCTTGAATGAAACAGCCCATCTGGCAGATGAATAGAAACATTCAAAACCTGTTACAAACTTAAGATATGAGTGAAAGTCTTTTCTCCCGGTCTTACTTCCTAAATCCCAAGTGGTAAATCGATGCATGATGATGCACGCTTGCAGGTGTTGTTACAAAAACTTCAGAATCTGAATGGCATTTAGACTTTGTGTAATTCTGATATGTATACACGTATTCCAATCATTTATTGCTGTAGATCTTAAACATCTAAACATTTTACTATCGCTCCCAGTGGATAAATCTCAGAACGTTAAACCGCAATCTTACCTCAACTTGAACGTATGTTGATGGAAACCATCCCCTGACGCCGTCTTTCTCACCTTCCCACCATCCACCGTCTAATACTTGTGTTATTTTGATCAGTTCACCAGCCTCGAACTTCAACCCCTGCTCATGTTGCTCTCCGTTGAAAGCATACAAACTTCGACAGAAAGATCCAGACATCGTAAACTCCTTAGATGATGAATGAAAAACGTCTTACTCCAAACAAGGTCCTGATTAAATGTGACTTTCCCAAATAATGTTTAAAATGATTTAATCATAGCGTGTTACAATGTGTATCCGTAGTCGTCCGTGCCCGCGGACTGTAATCCGAATGGTTGAGTTTGATGTGCGACTAACCTGACGACTCATTGCAAGCGCATGGCACTAGAATGAGAGGCTTTTACAATGTGCCGAGTAAATGAACACACCCACTCTCATCATCTAGTGTAGAAATATCTACACACTCGAGTCTTCCCCTTTCAAAGCAGAAATTCCCCGTCTGTGATTCATTTTCAAAAGTTTGATTTAAATTAAACCTATGAATAAAATCTCGACGGATGCCTAAGTGTTAATTTAAGTGGAATCTAAAGTGACCACCAAATATCATTGTTTGTTTTCAGACTATCTAGGGGCTGTAAGATCCGTTAAGGGGTGACACAAATGTTTTGACATAAGCAGTTAACGCAAATTTTGGGTTTTACCTGTCATTATTTTTAAATCAGAACCAGCAATACTTCTATATTCATGTCATATCGTTTACTCATTAAATTACATTAAAAGTGTGATTTTTACATCTGTTGCTTATTTGATGTATTACCTTGTGTTTAGTTTATTTTTTAAATAAAGCGACAAACGAAGTGAAAATAGTTTGGTAAATTTAATCAATTGTTTAATTTAAATAGATTTCGCGTAAAAACAATACACCCTTTAAAATGTGTAGGTATTTAAAGAAAGGCTGGTTAGCTCAGCAGTAACAATTGTAAAAACAAATGCTCTTGTCTTCGACACCAAATAAGTGCGCCCAAACAAGCGTCTTGTATTTAGTGTCATTTAAACGTCATATGCTTGAATCGTGTCTCCCTCTAGTGGTCAGAAACATGTAGTGTTGTCTGATGATCGGACCATACATATTCAATTCCTTTTGCTTTCATTTAATGTGTTCTTGTATATTTAAACAAACATATGATGTCCAACCGAACTTACGATGTCCCATCGCTACTGCGTTTTCTCCGTTGACTTACTAAAAACCACATAATCAAACTATTTATTTTGGCACCCCTCGTGATGGTACGCTCCATCAACTGTAAATCCAAGAAAACTTTCTATTTCCCAGGTTACTATAACATACTTTACGATTTGTCCAGAGAGTCGACTAAACGCTGGCTGCATTTATACTACATGCTCGGAATGCCACGAAATGTTTTAGTTGTTTACACAGCGGTGCCACACATAGACTGAGCGCGCGAACAGTAATGGAGAACTCCACGCGACCAGTGTTTACTTTCGGGGTAATCGCAGACATACAGTACGCAGACATAGACGACGGGTTAAACTTTTTGAAAACAAGGACACGTTATTACAGGAACAGTCTGAAACTGCTACGCTCAGCGATACAGGGTTGGAAAGAGGAACGAGTCAACCCCAGTTTTATTCTTCAGCTAGGAGACATTATCGATGGACACAATAAGAACCACGAGGCTTCGGATCGAGCCCTAGAGACTGTCATAGATGAATTTGAAAACAGTTTAGTTAAGGTACATAATGTATGGGGCAATCATGAGTTTTACAACTTCAATAGAAACACTCTTTTCGCCTCTCTTATCAACAGCGGAGAGAAAGCCGAATCCGGAAGCGGCCTTATTGATGACGAGATATATGCGTATCAGTTCAGCCCCGCCCCTAAGTTTCGATTTGTAATTCTCGATGCGTATGACTTGAGCATCATAGGTAGAGATCCAACCAATGAAAAGTACAACCAGGCTATCAAAATACTGAAAGAACACAACAACAATGACGACCTCAACCATCCTCCAGGTATTATGAATTGTTTTTCCCCATAAAATAAAACATTTGTGTACTATATGTGTTACTGTTTTAAAATGGTTCATAATTTAAGAAATGTAATAGTGCACTCGATATGCTTACAGGTTCTGGTTTGTTAAATCAAAGATTTGTGAAATTTAACGGAGCATTTAGCCAAGAGCAGCTTCAGTGGTTTGATGAAGTATTAACCCTTGCTGACCAGAAACAAGAGAGAGTGACTATTTTTAGTAGGTATAATCTACTTTTGTAAATTTTTAATATTATATTTAAGTTACGGATATGGTTTAACTTTAGCCCAGGTCTTTTCAGGTTTCTGTCTACTTTACAGGCCATCTTCCCGTTCACCCATCCTCAACAGACCCAATTTGCCTTGCTTGGAACTATGATGCAATGCTCTCTATTATTCACTCTCATAAGAGTGTGGTTTGCTTTATAGCGGGACATGACCATGATGGAGGCTATCACAAAGATCAATCTGGGATTCACCACCTTACACTGGAAGGGGTGATTGAAACCCATCCAGATAGTAATGCCTTTGGGACTGTTTATGTCTATGATGACCAGATGGTTCTGAAGGGCAATGGAAGGGTTGAGGACAGAGTTCTAATGTACCCAAACTCCTTTTAAAGCTAAATTTATTTAATAAGGGAATAAATGTATCATTTTATGCATTTCTGATATGCAAGAGAAACAATAGTTGATTTTAAATTTTTACTGTATGGCAGTACAGGTACAAACCCTAAACATATAAAACTTGTAGACGTTTTCAAGAGGAAAGGCCAGCATCCTTATCCTTTATAAGTTTAAACTTACTTGCTTAAAATTGATCTAGTAAAATTGTTAATCTGTTTCAAATCTAAATGCATTGTATTAAGGGCATAACATATCATTGTCACATAATAAAAATTGTGCCTTTCAATAAAAAAAAACATGCCATTCTGCCTGATTATTTTGGTGTTAATTTGTTTATGTATTATATTTTTTATATTTTAATGTACTTAATATAATAATATACAGCATATATATTATGTATCTATGTTTTAAAACATGAATTTAATAGACAGGTTTAAATATGTCTATCTATCTATTAGTGGTGGGCCGTTAACGCCGTTAACGCAGTGAGACTCTTATCGCGCGATAAAAAAAATGTCGCCGTTAATCTATTCTCAAAGTCGGGTTGGGAGCTGGGTCTATACTACACAAGCTATGATGACTTTCACTTTGATATTTTAGCGCGGATGTATACATAGATTAATGTCACTGTAGGGGAAGAGAACGAGATTTTTCAACTCGCGTGATTCGCGTCATTCGCGTCATTCTCGCCGCCTCATCATCTCATAACCAGGGCTTCATTCGCGCGTTTCGCGCAGCAAGTAGGTCTATCGCCTCTTTGCATTGACTTAACATGTAAATCACTCGTGTTTGGTCTGAACACAACATAACGTTACTGTGAAATGACCAGATCAAACGTGACGTGCTAACATGGATGCAGCTATGAAGCCGCCGGGTTTGCTTCAGGGAACATTTATTTTTAAGACGCTTCCCAATGGAAACCTCGACAAGACTAAGCTTGTTTGCACCTTGTGCAATGTGGAATTGGTTTACTGTACGAAATTGGTTTACATACAGTTAGTTTAAAAAAAAAAACTTTCTCTCAACAGGTAGTGGTCTAGCTTTAGTTGAAACCAATAACTTTGTATTGGCACCTAATGTATTATGGCTCCTGTATGACATATCGATTGTTGCTCCCTAACTCTTTGTAAGTCGCTTTGGATAAAAGCGTCTGCTAAATGACTGAATTTAAATGTAAATGTACTGTAGGAGCTCTTCCAGTCTCAAGTACCACCTAAACACAAAGCATCCCTTAGCTAATGCGGAAGTAAACACAAGTACATCTTATTGAACATAATTTAATTTTCATCACAAATTATCATAGTAGAACAGCTTTCTCAAGTAGTTTGTGATGCATTTTGGAAACAGGAGATGAGCCCCTTCTCTAATGCGCCACCTGGCTTGAGAAACCCGTTCTCAAAGACTTACTTTTAGTCATTATTTGGGTAACACACATATTCTGAATGCCTTCGGCAGAATTCAAATGAGCCATTTTAATCTAGATTAATCTAGATTAATTCCAAGATTAATCTAGATTAATCTAGATTAAAAAAATTAATCTATGCCCACCACTACTATCTATACATTCAAAACATATTTGTGACCCCTGATCACAAAACCAGTCTTAATTAGCACAGGAACATTTTTAGTAAAAGACAAAAATACATTGTAAAAGGAAAGATGTTCACAAAATGTTTTCCAGTTTAAAATAATTCCATTAGAAATGTTTTTTTTTAATTAAACATGAGCTAGTAAAAATAAAATCAGATGTTCAGCTTTATTTTATACAATTATAATTATTTGCATTCTCAATTTTTGTATATATTTTAATTTCTCCTCACATTCTTGAATGACAATACGACCCCCAAAACTGACACCCAAAGATTCCTCCCTCAAACTAGCATTAAATCCCTTATGGGAGTTTTCGTGCACCTGGCAACCACACAGCTTTAGTTTTCAGAAGAGTGAGGCGCAGATCTTTTCTCTTCATCGAAGCTGGTTGTCCCGTCCCGCCTAATAGGATATTATTTAACCGGTTCCCTTCTAAACTCAAGCGAGTGGGGTGCGGAGTCCTTCACGATTTACCTCACTAGTCGGTTCTCTTAAGTGTAGACTTTTGAATCCTGTGTCCAGAGGGTAATTTTAGCTCACTGCATTGCAGCCACTAGAGCTGCTGCTGGAATCAGACAGCTTTACAATGGCGACTCCCGGTCCCAGCACCAAGTCGCCAACTTCATGCAATAGGAGCATTAGCGCTGCAGGATCCGTGTTACACCACCCGCAGATGCAGACGCAACACTTCATGACAGTCAGCAACATGCAGGGTAAGGGATTCAAATAACTTTACAGATGTGTTGCTTTTCGTGTCTATTAAAGTGTCATTATCTATTGATGCATCGCTAACGCAGCCTGAAAGTGGTTAGGCCAGGCCTGGTCTCTCGCGTTTCCCGATGGGCAATGTCTTTTACAGTGTCTACTAAATCCTAACGCTAAGATAGTGTTCCCTAAAGAATGTGTTTATGTGTACAGCTGTTCTTTAAAGTCAACATTTGCCTTTCCAGGGCCGCAAGCATTTGTTGCACGCATTGGCTGTGTGCTCTCCAAACACAGCAAGCTTCTTACTTTCCATGTCACGTTATTAAACATCATAGCATTCTGATGCTAATATGTTGCATGTACCTGTGACGTCTAGCTAGGTTACTAGGTTTGGAAGCACAACCGATTAACTTCGTTTTTTTACAAAGATACACAGTTATATGTGATAAAATTATACTAGTTAGTCAAGTTATTAATCTCGGTTTTGCCATATGGGACTATTTGTAGTGAAACCACATTCCACACATACATTTATTTGCATCTATACACGAGTTTTATATTTTAAAACTGAAGTTAAATGTGCATTATTGAGTGAAGAGACATCATATTTTGTTGGGCTTCTTGTGAATTAAAATGCACAAACAAGAAGCAATAATACCAAGCAAATGGAGAACAAAAAATAGTTCATTTTAATTTTCATGTGACCATTTATTAGGGAAGTGGGGTGTTATGGATGTGACAGTTCTGAAAGAGCAAATAACTGATTATGGAAAAGTTAGGGGAATGTTAAAATCTATCTTCTTGAAGTGACCTCACATGGGTATTTAAACCACTAAATATTGACATCTGAGCTATTTATGGTAATGCTGACCTGTTTTGCTTGATGGAATTGCCCTGTAGGTATAAGAAATTGTGTGCATGCTCATGTAGCACAAGAGTCGATAGAATGTGTTTAATAGCAGTTGTTTATATGATCTGGGGTAGGAACGCCCTCAGGTAGCCCATTTTGTCAGTTGACTGGAACATAATATGTCTGTCTCTGTTAATAGGTTATCTATACATTTAAGAAATTGTCTCATTATGGTCTCATTTTTAAACAAATGCTTTGTTCCCCCATTTCCATTCAGATTCCAATACATGCTGTAGGTGTCAAAATGAAACGGGTATGTACTGGTATATTTTTATTGTAGTTCTGTGTTGTTTGTTTTATCATTATTTACATTTTTTATTATCTGCATTCTTATTATTATTTTTTTCATCCCCTCACTTTTTCCAAATTTTTCAGGATTTCAAATAAATCTCTCTGGAGTAACCCAAAGTAAGCCCAGTTTTCTGTGCCAAAGTAATCTTTATCCACACTTCTGTGTTTTATTCTGTGTTGTTCGATCACCGGATGATGGGATATGATTTCTGTCATGAATCTTCCTAAAAATGTTTGATTTCCAATGACCAAATGAAACAAAATTCATTAATTTGACATTTTACCTAAACACGTAAAATAAAATATTTTTTCTGCATCTGTATTTGATCATTTCATACATCTTCTTAACAAGTTAATGAATTTAAGGCATCATTCATGTTCATGATAACAGCTTTGAGCGTTGTTGAAATCTGTAGGCAATGGTTCTACAAGCACCACAAATACATTTTTAAATATAAATAAATGTATATATAAAATAAATTTAAGTTAAAAGCACTATTGTTTGCAATTCAACATACAATCTACATAATAATTATTATATAATAACAGCTAATAATAAATATTTATGCATCCTGGTGAATTATATTTAATTGATTTAGAATCATCTCATCTTTTTTTCATCTTTTTCCCCTTTTTGTCTTAATCTTCGAACATCTTTTTGATTTATTAGTTTTCTTAATAAGGATGATCTGCTTTACAGGTAAACGCAAAGCACTTAAGTTAAACTTTGCCAATCCTCCAGTCAAACCAACTGCAAGGCTTCCCGTCACAACGGCTAATCCTCCATTCCAGAACCCTCACATGTAAGTTGGTTACAGTAAACACTTATTCCCAGATTCAACATTTATGCCACAAATTTATATACAAATGCTGGATAGGTCTGTTATTGTTTTGATAATATGTGCATTCAGACAATTTTTTATAATTGACTTTCAGAGAGAGGATGCGGACACACAGTATCGAGTCGTCAGGAAAGCTGAAGATTTCTCCAGAGCAACATTGTGACTTCACGGCTGAGGATCTGAAGGATCTGGGGGAAATCGGGAGGGGAGCCTACGGCTCTGTCAACAATATGGTGCATAAACCCAGCGGACAAATCATGGCCGTCAAGGTAATTCCAATTTTTTTTGTTATTCATTTAAAAAGTATTTAAAAAGTAAGACAGAAGCAAACAGCAATTTAAGTGGTTAAATTTTTTTGAGAAATGAGGAAGAATGTGCCCACACCTTTTATATAGATAGATATAGTGTTAAAATTGTTGTGTATAGTCTTTAAAGGCTCAAACTTTCTCAATTTAATGTTTGCAAAGCTAGGCAGATACTTAAGTTATAGCTTCCTGATTGAATTAGATGAAACTAGATAATTTAGAATAAAATGAGTAAATGTCTTAAGGTTGTCGTGATACCAAATTTGACTTCAGGATATACATGGTACTTAAAGTGTACTTTACCCATTTTTATCCCTTATTCACCAACATGTTATTCCAAAACTGTATGAAGTAGAAAGAACATAAAATAAGACCGTTGAGAATTAAACAACATTAGTCCTTATTAACTTCCATAATGTAACGACACGTTACCGAAGAGATGTTTCTTAAAATATCTTCTTTTCTCTTCCAAAGAAGATAGTGACATAAACAGGTGTTGAACAACACGAGGGTGACTAAATTATAAGATTGCTTTTATTTTAGGATGAACTATACTTTAAGGGAGGATTTCTTCTCAAGCCCATGTGATTTCGAAGATGAAAGCAAAAAATGTCATTGTGCTTTATAATAGCGCCTCCTAGAGTTTTAGTGCTTGGATCCTTTATCATTTTCTGGTTATAAATAGGTCAGGCTTATGTACTATATTTACATATATGTATTATATATATTAAATATTTATTAATTTGGCAGACACTTTTATCTAATGCGACTTACAATAAGGAGTACAATAACTCGCTAAACAATACATTCAGTACTACAGACTTGCAACAGTGAGCCGTAGATTTTGAAGAGAAAAGGCTCTGAGGAGCTTCATAATCTTTTGGCAGGGATATCTGTTTGATCTTGAAAGAATTCTTCCACATTTTAAAACTGTCAGAGGCTGAGCCATGATGTGTCTTTGCTAAAATTTTCTTGTGTGCAATGCAGAGGATTCGCTCCACTGTTGATGAGAAAGAACAGAAACAACTTCTCATGGATTTAGATGTAGTGATGAGGAGTAGCGACTGCCCATATATTGTCCAGTTCTACGGTGCTTTGTTTCGAGAGGTGAGCTGATCATCTCCAACTGAACCTTTACACTTTGAAAGTATCACTTTATTGTATGGTTTGGGTTGGTACAATATAAAAATATTATATAAGGCTTAAACGGGATTTGTAATACGAGTGTTTTTGTGCAGGGCGACTGTTGGATATGTATGGAGCTTATGGCTACCTCCCTTGACAAATTCTACAAATATGTATATTGTGCATTAGATGATGTCATTCCAGAGGAAATATTAGGCAAAATTACATTAGCAGTAAGTGACCTAGAGTTATGCGTGTTATGATTCTATTCATAATATAATTACTTTCTAATATGCTAAATAAAATTTTAAGTGATCTTTTGCTGAACCTTTTTCTACAGACTGTGAAAGCACTTAATCACTTGAAAGAAAACTTGAAAATAATCCACAGAGGTGAGGGGAACATTCACAAAGTACTGAAGCCAAATGAAGATGGGTCATGTACGCTCAGTGTCAATTCATAACGTGAAATTATTCAATTTAATCTCTCACAGACATCAAACCCTCGAACATTCTTCTGGATAGAAATGGCAACATTAAGCTTTGTGATTTTGGAATCAGTGGACAGTTAGTCGACTCAATTGCAAAAACCAGAGATGCTGGATGTAGACCTTACATGGCTGTGAGTCACCATCTTTTTACTTCTATAAACTATTGTGTGATGTATTCTGTAGTCCAAAATGCTATTTTTGTGCCGTTTATTAAACCATGTGTCTGTTATTTATAGCCTGAACGGATAGATCCCAGTGCGTCTAGACAAGGCTATGATGTCCGCTCAGACGTATGGAGTTTGGGAATCACGTTGGTATGTCAACAAACCTACTTTCTCGCATACGTAGAAAACACTTATGTTCAAGATAGGTAAAATTAACAATGTGTTGTTCCAAATTAACTGCTGGGTGACTTTGTTTTTCCAGTATGAACTTGCCACGGGACGTTTTCCCTACCCCAAATGGAACAGTGTGTTTGATCAGCTGACACAGGTGGTGAAGGGAGACCCTCCACAGCTCAGCAACTCCGAGGAGAGGCAGTTTTCACCCAAATTCACCCAGTTTGTCAATCTATGGTGAGTTAAGTTTAAACACATGTGGCTAAGGTATATCTTTGTGTTTGTTTTGAAGTGTTTTCCTGAACAGTCTAACGGTGTAAAACAAGCATGATTCATGTTACACATTTGAATGTGATGTGTGAAGTTTGACCATGTGTCTTTGTTTGATCATGTGACTTTTTTGGTCCCCTTTCAGCCTTACAAAAGATGAGTCGAAAAGACCAAAGTACAGAGAACTGCTGGTATATGCTCCATACTTTAAAGTCATTTATTTTATATAACCAATTATATTTGTCATGTTATGATAATAGCATGAAATTGAAATAATATAAGACTTAAAGGGATGGTTCACCAAAATATATATATTTTTTTGTCATCATTTTTGTCACATTCTTGTCATTTTAAACGAGTTTGACCAAACAACGGTGGCACCCATTTACTTTTATTGTACGGACACAAAACCATTGTATTTCCTGGGTATTTCCATTGTTCGGTTACCAACATTCTTTAAAATATCTTCTTTTGTGTTCTGCAGAATAAAGAAGGTCATACAGATTTGAATTGACGAGAGAGTGAACTATCTCTTTAATAGCTGTAACTTAAAATAATGCAATTATTTTGTAGTATAGTGCTAATATTTAAATAGGAAGACAAAATTTGACATATATTTTTTCTGTTTGTTCCATTCCGCAGAAACATCCATTTATCCTGATGTATGAAGAGCGAGTTGTGGACGTTGCCAGTTATGTGTGTAAAAACTTAGATCAAATGCCCACCTCCCCTGGCTCTCCCATGTATGTTGACTGATGGTGACTGGTCTGTTGAACAGAATACGGATCGGCAACCATTTGGTGTACATACAGAACCTCACAAAACTTAACCGTTCGGAAGTTTTACTGAATTACAAATCCTACTTTGAAATGTTGATCTCTGTGATGAGGGTTTTATTTCAAAGCACTGATGCTTCTAATTCATTTATTGCACCAAAATGTGGTTGAGGTGGGTGTTTACAGTTGCAAGAATACTGCCTTGTTACTTTGAAAGTGATTTTGCTCCATTTGGCCTAAATATATAAGTAATTTATTTTGTATTTCAGTGCTTAGAAATAAAAATATTACAGAGGACAAAAACTAAATGTTTTTTTTATTCAGTAAAATAAGAATTGGTTAATGGTCTATTTTTTTCTGCTAGTCATCTATCATATACAAAGAAGTGATTGTGTGAAAAGAGAAATGCTTACCAGTCCCTAATGTTTTGTGCAATAAGAAACGGCTTCCATTTAAACCATGGTGTGTAAACCAATGCTAGCTAGCTTCAGCAAAACAGCCTTTTTGTCTGGTGTTGTGTGTGTATGATCATTTTGATTTGAAACTAAACCTGAATTTGACCGTTTCAAGAAAAAGACTATCAGATCTGGCTTTGTATGTTCGCTACTTAAACACATATGTTCACCAAAATGGTAATGCTCTGAAAATGAAAAAATGAAAAAAAAAGTTTTGCTTTATATATGTACAGATAATCAGAAGAACCACACTCAAATACATTTGACACAATTGTCATACTTTTTATTTAATGAGTCTGTATGCAAAGGTATTGTACTACATCAACGAAATGTTAAGTAGCTCTACTCTCTAAATATGAAATATGAGGTCTTGATCCTAATTGTTTTTATTATATCAAAGAGAAATGTGTCTTGTGTACTGAATGCATATGCAGGGCTCTTCTCATCCACTCTAAATTTGTATTTATAGAGACTTTTTTTCCTGACAACATGGTCAAACTGTTAGAACGGAGGATTCTCCATCGTTTCACAGATTTCTCAGAAAGCTCGACCTTTGAGCATGTTATGGGTGGATATGGCATGCGTTGATGGATTGTGTCTTGAGCTCAGACCCAACCCTCAAATGATAATTCACTGATAGATCACTTATTTTAAGAGATGTGCAGCGGTTATCAAATAATTTTGTGGGAAATGGTTTGATTGTACACTTATGACCCTAGATGGTGTTGTTGTTGAGAGAGTTTTTTTAAGTGTCAGAAAAACTTAAATATAGTTCACATGTTAGCTCATCAATTGTCAACAGCCTATGTAGTGAGTGTCTTATGTTCGACGTTTATGATTTCACAGAAATCTTATGTCTAAGAATGAAAAATGTGCCAATCGCAAATCACCAGAATGTTTAGTAAAGAGGTAAAATATTTTTAAGGACAATATGTATTATAATGTATCAAGAGTGAAAAAGATGTACAGAAAAGTCACTGTGAAAATATTTTAAGTGTACGGTGAGAACAGTAATCTGTAAAAATTGTAACAAGGAAACATGCAGGGATTAATGTCGTAAGGTGTTTAGGTGTGAATATATTAACCTTTGCCTGCTTTGGGCTTTTGTCTTATACACATCACATATTTAATGAGAACACATGAAACCGACTTCTCGTTATAATATGATCAAAGTATTTGCCTGCAGGTCATGAACTTTGTCATTTTGCTCTGTTAGGTCTGAACACACAGATGGGCTAAATGCTAGAATAAAACCAATTACTCAGCCATTGCCTGTGTACTCTATATTTATATAACAAAAACTCATGCAAGAATGCGTAACCCTAGAAAAACTGTAACAAATGTTACAATTGCTGCTGTAGTAGTTTGCAAATTCAATGGTAATCAACTAGATCTTATCTGCTCTCCCTACTGCTCTACTCATCACTCTCAGATCAGCCCCACCGACGTTCTTTGCTCCACACTTACTTCCTGCTTAGACAGCTTATGCCCTCTTACGTCTAGGTCAGCCTGTGCATCTCCTTCTGCCCCCTGGTTATTCGAAGTTCTCGGTGAGCCTCGCACCACGCCCAGGTCTGCTGAGAGAAAGTGGCACAAATCTAAAGATCTTTCTGACCTCTGTCTCTATCAGTCTCTGCTGATATCTCTGCGAAAACTCGGTACTACTTTGCTAAATCAACAACTCACCTGACTCTGGTACTCTCTCTAAAACCTTCTTTGCCCGCTTGCTCCCTCACCTGCATCGGAAAAAGCAGCTGATGATTTTGCATCTTTCTTCATAAAGAAAACGACCACCATCAGCAGTCAGTTCTCTGCACCGCTGCCTCTTATGCACGGCCAAAACCCATGCTCGCTCCCCTCTCTCTCCTCTGTCTGAAGCTGATTAGCTTAAGGTCATTTCTTCTACCCACCCGATAACCTGCCCGCTGGATCCCGTCCCCATCCATCTCCTCCGAGCCATCTCTCCAGTATTTGTTCCTGCTCGACCCAAATTGTCAACTCGGCTCTCACCACTGGTACATTTCCCACAGTCTTCAAAGAGGCCTGTATTACCCAGCTACTGACGAAACCCACTCTTAATCCTTCACTATTAGAGAACTACAGAACAGTATCTCTCCTCTCCATCATTGTCAAAACTATTGAGCATGTTGTATTTAACCAGCTCTCCTTCCTCACGCAGAACAACCTCCTGGACAAAAACCAGTCTGGTTTGATAGCTGTGATTCCACTGAGACTGCACTGCTCTCAATCATTGATGCCCTGAGACTGGCAAGACTCATCTGTACTCATCCTACTGGATCTTTCAGCTGCCTTTGAAACCGTTAAACACCATATCCTCCTGTTGACACGCAAGGCCATGGGTGGCTCTGGAATGGTGCTACAATGGTTCAAGTCTTACCTCTCTGGCAGGTCATTTAGAGTATCCTGGAGACGTGAGGTCTTCTGAGTCCCAACATCTCAATACAGGGTTGCCTCAGGGCATAGTGCTTGGACAGTTGCTCTTTTCCTTATACATGACATCCCTAGGTTCTGTCATTCGGAAACATGGCTTTTCCTATCACTGCTATGCGGATGATGCACATCTCCACCTGTCATTTCAGCCTGACAATCCGACGGTTTCTACATTCCGAGCCGACATTTCGCTCTTGATGAAGGACCATCAGCTGCATCTGAACCTTACAAAAACAGAACTCCTTGTAATTTCAGCCGACCCAAAAATACATCACAACCTCTCCATTCAACGAGGCATATCAACCATCACACCTTCCAGAATGGCCAGAAACATGGTAGTCAGTGGTAATCGATGATCAGCTACACTTCACGGATCATGTTAGCACCAGCCAGGCGTGTAGGTTCATCCTCTACAACATTAGGAAAATAAGACCTTTCCTGTACATCATTCCATACAAGTCCTAGTCCAGGCCCTTGTTCTGTCAAGGCTGGACTATTGTGATGTGCTACTGGCTGGACTTCCAGCTTGCACAACTAAACCTCTGCAGATTATCCAGAATGCAGCGGCAAGAGTGGTCTTCAATGAACCAAAGAGAGCACATGTCACTCCTCCCTTCATTACATTGGCTACCTATAGTCGCTCGCATCAAATCACGACTCTGCTCCTGGCATACAAGACCACCCCCATATCTTCACTCGCTTATAAAGACTTATGTACCCTCCAGATCCCCACGCTCTGCAAATGAACAACGTCTTGTAGTGCCATCCCAAAAAGGGAAAAATCTCTCTCATGTACCTTCTCTGGATCTGTTCCACATTTGTGGAATGACCTGCCTGCTGCTACATGATCAGCAGATTCTGTATCCATCTTTAAGAATCGGCTGAAAACACACTTCTGTCAGCACATGAACGATTAGTTCCGACTTCTATTTCTTTTCTTCTCTTTCTATCCTTAAAAAGAAAACCTAGCTTTGTATACTGTAGGCTATTTGAGACCTTGTTTACTGAGATTATGCTTTTTGTTGTCCTTATATTGTTCCTATTGCTTCCATTGTTTATCTAATTTCATTAGAACACCTGGTACAGTATTTGGGCGATGCATTGTTTTGTGTTTTTTTGACAAAAGTGGACAAGACTAATGGAGTCAAGGTTGGTTTTATGTTGTTTATTGAACTCTTGTAACTAATATAGCGGCGTAGACAAGTATTGGGACAGCTTACATTGTAAAGTTGTTTAGTGGCCAAGCAACACATAGCTTTTTGTCGATTGTATATAGTTCTCCCCAAGAGAAATTAAGAAACGAGACAAAAACCAACACAATTCCGCGGCAATGCGTAATAATTTTACGAGGTGGCTAAGTTGTATGTAATCATACAATGTCATTCGCACGGTTAAGATTTGCATTCGCACCATTGACGTTAAGTTAAGTCTAATAATCATACATTTTTATTATATGCTTATACGAATTATCGTAAACTAGTTACAAATTCCTGTGAGAAAACATCTGAAAAACTAATAATACTGTAATTTTGTATCAACACTGTTGATATTCTGTATCAGGATCAACAGACCTGTTGTGGAATGATATTTTACAATCTAAAAAAATAGAATTGGAAAATTAGCAAAGCTCAACTGATTTTTTTTTCTTAATAAATTGATACTGCAACGCAATACAAAACGTTTTCACTATTTAGGACCATGATTATAAACCTAAAATCTTTAAATTCGTATTGTTCTTGATTTAATAGTACACATGCTGGTCATTAATACTTATAAACAGTACTGCGTTTAACACTGAGTCATAGTGAGCATAAAATAGCACTTCTTCATGGTCTATAATACCCTTTAATGCTTAATCATTGGGTCATTTTAACCCAAATTGTTTTGTGTCAAAGCCTTGTTAAAAGTCAGATTCATGTCATATTTAGGATATACTGAAGGCACTATAGCATCCATCACGATCATCCCTGGGACAAACAGTATATTCTGTACAACTCAGAAGCTGAAGGCTGAGTGAAATGTTAGAGACTAAGAAAAAATTCACAGTTTTTCTGGTCAGCTACTGTTATTTATAAAGAAACTCAGCTTTTTGCTAATCAATAACCATTTTAAAAAGTAAGGTCCCAAATTGACCACATTTGATGTAATCATATATCACAGTTAAAGTTAAAATAGCCCATATATTACTTTTTTCCACAAGTGCTGGTAAAATCTAGATCACCCATCATTATTGCTTCTCTTTTGAGACTTGATTGACATTGGCAGGAGAGAACAGTTCTGTCAGGCATTTTACATTCATTATTTCACACTTTGATATAAGAATAAACCGCATGAATCGGATAATTTCTGTTTTGGTTTCAGAGTTGCCACTGTAGCAAAAGCAAAGGATTATCAGTGCATGTAGGCTATGATACATAAATAAAAGTTTGGGAATTGTGTAACATCATTAATATCAATTGTTAACCATTTTTAAACTGGTGAACCATTTGCAAGTTTACTCTTAAATTTTGTTTTTGGTTTTATGAAAAGGAATGTCTCATAAATATGTTTTTATAAATATGCCAATTTAAAGAAATAAATACATCAGAAGAGTATGATCTTGAGGGCAAAAAATATATCAAACCTATTGAAAATAATAAAAAAAGTGTCTAAAATAACATTAATGACTTTAGGTATTTTAGAATGGAAAACACTTATAAGTATAAGTAGTGATCAGATAATCAATCTTTGCCCTAATGAGTGTTCAACTCTTATTTTACAAAATACAAAATGTGATTCAGTTACAGTTATTTCTCCAGTGATTATGAAGACCACAAGTAGTTTAAGAATCAAATGGTCTATTCTTTTCTGAATATGAATAATATACTCTCACATTAACTCAAGAGTGACACAAAAACCAAAAGCTTCGGGTCTCTAAATAAATTAAGCAATTAGAGATAACAGATAACAGAAAAATAAATGCTTATAAAAATATATGCAGAAGCAAAAGTGTGACATTTATGACTAAGCCCTATAGGTGCAAAGTGTGAATTCATATTTACAAAGCACAAAAGAGTACGTGATATACTAGATTGATGTTCGTGAACATGTGTTTCCCACACCACAAATGTGCATACAAAATAAAACAACAAATTGGTTTCTTTGTTGTCAGTACAATGGAATATTTACAAATGATTTCACAAAATGCTTTTGAATTTGGTATGGACATCCTTGCTTGAATCCAATTTGCTTTGTAGGATCTTTCTTTTTTCCAGTAATAAAAACATTCTTCCCAGAATCCAGTCAAAACGATTTTCAAGTTTTGATGGACCGTGATAAAACAATATTAAAACACCCATGCTTACTTTCAGCCAAACTTATAAAGAGTCCTAAAGCTAGAACGATGAGTAAAATCTCAATCTCATCTCATCTGCAGCATGTTGAGATCTTTTTTTGAAATGGTTTTGACATGATGTTTTTCGAAGTGCGTAGTGATGCTTTGGCATTGAAACTTTTGCTGACTATCTTGCTGTCGTAAGAGTGTGCTCCAGCTCACCAGTGTTCTAAGTGCAGATCCATTGCAGTGTTCAAGTTGATATCTGTCACGTCAAGGAATTCTGTGTTGAAGATGCTCGGGGCGGGAGGAGGGATGCTGTTATTAAACGCTGTAGCCGAGCTGGGTGGAGTCAGGTCCAACCATTCCATCGTTTCCCACGGTGACTCCGTAAAAAGCCCTTGATTCTCGGCAGCGACCGGCGAGACTTTGGTTGCCATTGGGGATAAAGGTGTGTCCATCATATCACGGTTGATAAGCAACTTCTCATCGTGTTGCGGGACTGTGAAGCTTTCTCCCGCCTCCTCCAAGTGTCCATCGTCACCACCCATCTTTAGAAGCACCGCGTCTCCTTGCCGACTCAGCAGCACCTCCAAGTGGCCGTCCCCGTGACCTCCCGTGTGTTCGTAGGGAATCAAGGTGTGGCTGAAGTGTCTGTGGAACTTCGGTATGGATGTTGCGCCGCCGCTTGGTGAAACTGTAAGGTGAGGCACAACTTTGGTTACAGGTGACCTCTCGTCTTTGGCGTTAGCTGGCATTTCTTTGGAGAAAAGGGGAGCACATCACAGTACAAACAGTGAGCAGGCTGTCGAGGCGCCTCACAAGTTTACTGTTACCTGATTACAGTTTTCCATTAAAATGACACTTAAATAAATGTGCTGACTCTAAACGCTTTCACAATCGGTATGCTCACCTCCGCTCTCAATAAGGACGTCTAGAAGTTCATCCATCTGCTGGCTTCTAATCATCTGCTGCAAAAACATTAAATTAACGTGAGTGTGAAAACCAGAATGTTGATATTTGTCGTTTTAAAACAAAATTGACACGTACGTGCCTTCGCCTTTCTTTTTAATACACAAAGAGATAATGACCGCATTGTTAGCCAGGATCACTGTTACATGCCCATGTTTTGTTTTCTCTCTCTTGTGTTGGTTGTTTTTGTTTTCCGCTCTCTGCTTTCTCATTTTTGTTTTCAGGTAATTTGATTTGTTGATCTTCATGACGGACCTGTCCATTGACCAATCATCAACTGGAGGTTCCAGATAATTAGTTATTGGAGTTTAGTTATTGAGTTTAGCTTTTTCTTACTTTCGTTTCTTTTCTTACTCACCGCTGAGTTATCCTCCTCTCTGTGGCTCATTTCAATGTACTATTCTAATTATTTTCTTGTTTTCGTTGTTTATAGTTGTAAATAAGTAATTATTGTGTTCCCCCTTTGTATAATTTTTTTCCCATTGTAAATAAAGCGAACCACCTGTTTCCAGAAACAAAACAACGTGGTACAACAACCAAGAGACATTCCAAACTACCCAAGCCTCCTTTCTCATTCCCCCGGAGGTACCTTATATCTAGAACCCCCAGTTAATGATTGGTCAATCGACAGGTACGTCATGATGAACAACCAATCACAGTACCTGAAAACAAAAATGAGAAAGCAGGGAGCGGAAAAACAAAAACAACCAACACAAGAGAGAGAGAAAACAAAACTTGGGTACGTAACAATCATATTCAAACCCAATGTACCATTATTGTTACGCTTGCAAATGTTTATTTCTGCAGGCGATATCAAGGAGAGCAGTCAACTATGAAGAACACAATACAGCATTGTGCCTTTGCCACTCATAAGTTCCTCTTTAAGGAAGAAAGACAGCCAGAAAGCTGCTTTTCATACAGAGTGCGTGGTGTGAGAGAAGAGTGCGCGCTACAGGGGAAGAGGAAAGCGAGCGAGCCAGAAATTAGAGCAGGGAGCTGGGCCGGTTACTCTTGGGCACTGCTTTACCTGTTTAACAGCATCCTCATAGCATGGGGGCTGTTTAGTGTCGGATGCAGAAGAATCTGAACTACAGAAGACAGTGGTGGAGGTGGGAGACTTTGGCTCAACGTGCCTGGCAGAGTGCAATATTGCCTCCTATATGAGGAGACATGGCGAAATGTTACATCTTTGAGAGGGACTAAAGAGAAGAGAAAGGTTCTAGAGGGTCGCAGGTGCTGTTTGTGTTTGTATTATGTGCGTCAAAGGTTTTCTGTGTCGTCAATACTGTGATTGTATCACAATAAATATCAGAAAGACACCGTCCATGTGCATGGGTCACATGACTTGCTCATGTTTTTGAAGACTTGAAGACGAGCACAGTGAATTTTCTAACCGGTTTGTTGATGGAGACACATGATTGGAATATGTACAAAATCATATAACATTACCATATTTTCTATTTGAACAGAGAAGATACAATTGAGACCTATATAATTGAGCTTTACTGTAGTAGATGTAATATAAGAATGTACAGTACAATGCTTCCACAAGTGAGATATAATGCATGCATGACGTATTTAGTTACGCTTAATTAGTTATTCACATACTTTTTGCAAGTTAGCATTCTTGGCCTTGGATAACCCTCTGGGGTTTAAGCTGTTCTCCGCAGGGTTTTGGTACATAGGCTGCAAGCTTCTTCGGTCAGATGCATATCCGCAGCTTACTGACTGTCCGACATTTTTCTGCTGTAGCTGTGAGATAGATATTTCATCAGTTAGATGCATAGAAGCCTATGGAAAAATCTGTTACAGAAGGTACCTTTTTATTACCATGGTTATCCATTTTCTGGACAGGTAGAATAGAATTCCCTCTATTCAATCATGGAATACTATGTTAATATCATAGTAATTCGTTGAAGTACCTGAACTCTTTCTTCACCAATATATTTTTTTAATTTGTGCAAGCATTTTAACAAATTCCACAAAAGTTTGAGAGCACCAAGAATATTTAAATCTTTAATCTAAAATTTTAACCAAAAGCTGATCAATTTTACCAAAAACTTTGTCCGGATCAAATTAAATATTGGATCAATTGATGCTGTAGTCTTTCAGTAGATCCATAACAGCGACCCCTACTGTATAAAAACTAAGAGAGCTAGAAAAATCAAAAATGACGGAAAATCTTGTCAATCATAGGGAAAGAGTTAGGCCTAATTCCATTTCTACCCCTTACCTTTTCACCTAACCCTCTGTTAAGTGCTTTCTCGTAAAAGTTTTTGTCTTGATTTACTCTAGGCTGGAGGGGTAAGGGGGAGGGCCATATAGATTTTCAGAACCTCATTTCAAACGAAGGGGTATGAAATTTTCCAACATGGCTGCTCACGTGAATATAATTAAAAGACTTGTACATACCGGAACGATACTCACACGAGCTTATCAGCAGCTTTTTGTTTTTACATTTCTCTGTGTTCATACGCCACACTTTTCACAGGCGATGAGCCGAGTGAACGTGCAAATTCACTCCCTGCCATGGAGCTTAATCTAAAACAGACATACCCCAGCACACATGGTGGTGCTGGGCAACTTTATGTTTCTGACATGCATTCAATGTGTTCTTGGAAAGACCGTTTTGTGCTTGAGCGCCACCAAGTCGTGTTTTACTGTAACTTCATGAGCTCGTGAACAAATGCACCTATCTCATTAGTCGGCCAGTTTTTCACATGGCATGTCAAACCAAAAAAAAATGAGCCAGAGGTCTGTTTTTTTATTATGCTTTTACGCCTGCCGTTTTGCACATCGGTGTGCACACACACATTGGCGCCCTTTGTTAAGTCACAAGGGGTTTTTAAACGTCAATGATAAACGCGCAAGATTATTGTTCCAGTGTGGACAGGCCTTAAGTCTTATTTTGGCATAAATAAGAATTTAAACAACAAATAATCATTTGGTTTATTTAAAATGTGATATTGTGTTTTTAGTTATCTTCTTGAATACTTGAAACATTTGTCACCAAAGTTTGCTAACATACGCTTTTCTGATGACACGATAGAACCGGAACATAAGACAACTTTGAAAAGGCTATTGTAACCAGGGCCATCTCCGGAATGTAATCGCGAAAAGACCGGGGGTAAGCTAAACATGTTCCCTTTCCTCCAGTCTGTAAGTGATCACGTTCCGGGGGTCTCCCCCTCTGTCTAGGGAATTGGATCGCGATCACGTGTGGTGAGCTACTTTTGGCAAAAAAGTCCTAGGCTGTTATCCACAACACTGATATGACTACAGCTGATGGTGGCATATTTTCTGAGAAACATTGCTGCATCTCCTTTATATAGCTAGCGGTGATGTTTGATGACATATAACAGTGTAGTAGTGGTGTCCCATTTCTTATGAAAATGTTTTCAACCTTCCTGTTTCAAGAGGAAAGGTATAAAATAGGTATAAAATAGAATTGATATTGGGTCTTAAAGTACTGTAGTAGTATGTTTTTTTTCAATAGCTGAATCGTAAATATAGTAAAGTATATGTAGTGTATATATAGTATAGTAAATCTTGTCAAAGTATGTGGATTTGTTACCCGAGATTTGGAAACACAATTCGATTTATTTTTTTAAAAACGTTTAGTTCTTTGCATGCCACTGGGTACCTGCATATTATGCGTTCTGGGTCCATTTCGAGGGATTGGGTGAGAGCATCCATCTCTAGCCAGAGGTGGGGTCAGCATGTATGGGTGGCTTGGGGATGAAGGCAGGCTGCTGGGCTGGGGGCTGCTGGAGTTTTTGGTTACGGGCGAATCCTGAGGAGAACATTGAGGGCTCAGAAATGCTGAGAGGCCAGAAGTACTTCCAGAAGAAGGCACCTCGAGGCAGTGAGGACTACTGTGTAAATCACAGTGACCCATCCTCTCCAAGCAGCTATTGCTTGGGCAAACTTTGAGCTGTTTGGATGAAAGAGGGCAGCTTGAAGCCACATGTTCCTGTTTAACAGACACTCCATAAAATTGTTGCATCTGAGCTGGAGGATGAAGATGCATCATGTGTTGCGGTGGGTGTCCAGGTGGTGGAGCAGGGCAATCTTGTAGGCAGTGGCCACGCTTCCTCTTGTGAAGCTGCATCCGCAGCTCCTCCACCTGTCTTTGCTCTTGGTGCAGCTTCCATGTAAGTTCTTCAATCACTTTCTGCTTTTCCACCAACATCTTGTCCTTTTCAGCATCTATACCTAGAGACTCTAATCTGGCCTGGCAACCCACTCCAAGGCCACCTGAAATGCTCTGGGCTTCATCTGTGCTCAGTTGGGTTGGTGATGGCTGTAGGCCAAATTGTGGGGAGGACATGGTGACATCACTGAAGCTATCGGGCAGGGAGCCACTGACTGAGAGGTCAGAAGAAGCTGGTGAGATGGGTGGAGTGGAGCTGGTGCTGCAGAACGGGTAGTAACCCCCACCGTGAGACATGATGCTTGAAGAGCCTGGGGATTGGTAGGACGACAGAGATCCTGTGGGGGTCACTGGGAAAGTCACAGTGCTGATGTCTCCTGAGCTGGACGGGGAACTGGAGCTGGAATCTTTAAAGGGCCGCAGTCTCTCGATTAGGGCCGTTTTAGTGCCAGACACTGGCATGCCGCGTATTCTCAGTTGTTGCCTAAGCTCAGACACCTGCCATCACAGAAATTATCCATATTTAAAGATTTCTTGGTATTATATATATTGGTTGAACACAATTATACGAACACCTTTGTTATAGGGTTAATATTGTACATTTCAAACGTGCAAGTTCAGCAGTTCAATTCAATTCAAATGTATTTCTATTGCACTTTTCAAAACAATATTGTATTGCACTGTATCAAATCATTTTAACAGTCACCACATAAAGGCAAGTTAAGAAAAGGTCAAAATAAAGAAGGAAATATGGTATTATTTAAAAATAAAAATACATTGCCTGTACCAACCATCAAAATAATTAAAATATCAAATAAACAAAATATCAAATAAGGTGTATTATAAAATAGTTTATACGCAAAAACTAAAAAAAAACATGTATTAAATGTGCATTTTCTAACACATCAAAACAATAAATACATGACAACATATAAAAACCATGATTTTTTTAAATGGAGTTATATAAATAAAAAAAATTTATAAAGGAAAAACATCTGTATATTAAAGATGAAAAGTGTATTTAAGTGAGGCTTACTTCAAAAATAAGACTGTTATTGGACCGTTGTACTAATGATTCAACTTAGAAAATACAGGTATCAACAGTTTTAATGTTAATAGCTATAATGTTATTACACATTATGTATGATACAATATTATGTAATAATACCATACATCAAAAACCTACTTTTAAGTCATCCAGGTTCGCAGGCAATGGTCCTGGCCTTACTGAGGTGATGGGGGTGGGATTACAGTAGGTGGTCTTTACAGGAGATGAGGAGCTACTATTTACACCGCTAGTTGGTACACTTGAACTGCATGATGTTTGTTGTTCACTGGATTGCCTGTTTACAGAAAATAGATTTGGACACATTTGATTGACTTGATTCTGATGATCTAAAAGATTTTACCGTTACTTCAAAAACATTAAAAAAGATTTCAAGACAGTCACAGGACTCACTTGTTTGGTGTGTGCTGGTTTAAGGGCTGATAACTGAAGCTCTGGCTCTGTGGACACTGGTGCTGATGGGAAAATGAGTGCTGCTGATGTTTCTGCTGGCTGAGGATCTGCAGCTGCAAGAAGAGCTGCTGTTGTTGAAGGAGCCGTGCGTAGGCAGAGTCCATTGGTGGAGGTGGTGATTTTTCTGCCTTCTGGTCCGGTGGGATGTACTGGTGGTACTTGAGCTTCTTCACTTTGGGCTTGATATCTTTGGGCTTTTTGTGGCGGTTTTTGTCGGACATTTTGGACTGCTTTATTTAAGTGGTTACAGAGTAAAACAGCGATTTATGAATAAAGCATGAAATCTCAAACTTTAGTCCTACGGTTAGCATCTCAGCTAAACTGAACTTTGTGTTTGTTGTTTGGTGACTGTAAACTGGAAAAAGTTTCTTACCTTGACTATAGCAGGGACTGGAATGGGTGGAGATGCCTGGTTGTTTGTGGCATGTGCATTGTCCTCTTGATTTTGAGTGGTGACATCTTTGTTCTGAGAGCCCTACATACAGTCAAATGAATTTTTCTAAATTAAATTATGATATGATACTTTACAACATACAATGATAATAGAATCTAAGCCAATTATGTTTAAGATTATGAAACAAAACATTATTTCTTCTGTTAAACATTAAACTTCAAACATGACTTATTATTATGGTACAACAGTAACAAAGTTGGTACCCAGACGACATTGTTTATAAAAGATTTATGTGTGTTTTCAAAGCACAAGAGGTTATTAAATGCACATAATTTACAGCTCTCACCATTGGACAGACACAATGCTAAAATAAATATTTCTTAACATGCACGCTTTTACTGCACGTGACAACAGTAATAGGTCATGATTTCATGCCAGGCCCCCTGACAGCAACAGTGAGTCGCTTATTATTCTATTTGCCAGAGAACAGGCAATCTCTCTAATGCCTGAAGCAATGTTGTGAAAGCAAAAATACACCTTTTACTGTGTAAGAAACACACTGGCATGCTAAGCTGGGAACAGAGTCAAAAACCTGTCATACAGTGTCTAACGGCTACTGGAGAGCTTGGACAGAACCATGCAATTTCTTTTGTGACCATAGGGGGCACACTTTTACTTTTCTAAGACTGCTTACTATGACCAAGAGTCAGTTTACACTTGACATTTCAGCTAAAAACGCACTTTATGCATTTTGGCTGTTCATGTACACGACAACAGTGTTTTTGGGGGACTGAAAGCGCAAAACTTTTGAAAACAAGTATCAAAGTTTTTTTAAAACGACAGCGTTACCGTTTCCGTGTAAACTCTGAATGCTTATTACACTTTCAGTCTATAGGCATGCACAAGTATTCCACTAACAATAATGATGCATTTGGGTAGAGTAGCCAAAATCTTTCCTCAAGTAAAAGTACAAGTAACTAGAGAAATTGTTACTCAAGTTAAAGTCACTTTTTTTAAAATTACTCGAGTAAAAGTGAAAAAGTATGCAACGAAAAAACTGCCTCAAGTAGCTATGTACTTACTTACCTTGTATCTGATTATATAGACCTACTATATAAAATAAATATTAACGTCAATATTTTAATATTACGGATATCTTTTAAAAAGCAGATATCTTTGCAATATACACACAGAGACTAAAGAATAGACAAACAGAGAAGAGACAAGCATTTCTATAAAATTTTATCTAGTCCTGATGTCAATGTAGTTTACCCAACTTATTTAGAATAATACACCATGTCAAACTAAATTGAAGTTTCGGAGTTTTGCGTTTAAAATCCATTTAACTAAACTCAGAGCATTTCCCAAGATGATCAGGATTCTTGAAGATTTGCAGTGCTCTCTTAAATGAAACCCACGTCTCTGTGTCTGACAGGTAGCGTGCATGTTGCGGTGTATGACAAACAGGTCGTGCAGGTGCGCACATATGGCGTGCATTTATCATTGCTGGCAAACAATATGACACATTTGCAGTTTTGATTGTATAGATTCATATCCACTATATCCAACGCTCTTTCTCGCTTAAAGGAGAGAGTAATACACTGCTTCAGATGATTCAGATTGTACAGCGATCTGAACAAATCATTTGAACTGATTCATTAGACTACTCAAATGGTTTTGCCCATTGTTCAATTAATACTTTCAAAAGAATCGACTCAAAAGAATCGATCACTTGGGAATGCCCGTTAAAAGAAATGACAACCTTGAAATAAACAACGTGTTTTAAAAAGCATATTTTAAAATGAAGGAACAAAGAAACGTCACGCAATGAAGTAAAAGTAGGCTACAGATTTTCTATTAGAAATTTAGACAAGTAAGAAATTGACTTTACTTTAAAAGTACATATTTTCCAAAATCTTACTCAAATAAAACTCAACCTCTTGTGCTGTGTAACATACTTAGTCATTTATCCAGCAAAAAGTTGATTTACTGCAACACAAAAACCAGCAGAGACATATTTACATTATTTAAATACACACAATGTAAACACACATGCACACTGACAAAATGTATCAAAAATGCTTTTATCTTAAAACCGGGTATGCATATGTGCACAAGCATTTAGTGTTTCTTTACAGCGCATCGCCATCCTCTGGCCTGGCATGCCTAATACAGTGTTTTTATTAGTTTTCCCAGATCTGTGTAAATGCCTATCGTTTTGATTACGCTGTCGTGTGTAAGTGAAATTTCCAAAAACGCATAATTTTTTATTAAAATGATCATGAGTGTTACTAACCGAACAACAGCAGTACCCATTCACTTCCATTGTAGGGACACAAAACCAAAGCAAGTCAATGAGTATAACAATGTTAACAAAGTGTTACCAAAATATATGTGCCCTCAACCTGAAGACTTGTCAAAATGTGAAAAGTGTGGAGAAAGAATAGCCAAAATTTGTGACAATATAGTTTCTCACATGGTTGGTGCTGTTTAGGGTGGGGGAGGTCGAGCCACTCGTTTTGTTTTCCAGGAGGGGTTCAGCGAAACCCTGCGACTCTTCACTGTGGGGCTGTTCAGGGGACAGACTCTCACTGCTGCTGTCCTCCTCAAAAGCATATGAGTCCTCCTGCTTGGGGTACTTCCCATGGTTCACTGTGAAGATAAGAAAGAGACAAACGAGTGTATTGAGATAGAAGAACCCAAATGCATTAAGATAAGGTGACAGAGCTGGACGAATCCAAGAAGCTAAACAAAGCAGGGTAAACCAAAAAGATAAATTTAGACATAACCAGTTGATTAAACATCTTAACACCAGCAGTTTCGAAAGAATTACAAGGCTCTGAAGTCTGTTTCTTTGTAAATATTTGAGTAAAGAGTTTGTTTGCGTCTGATGGTGCATATGTTCTGAGGGGAATATGAGTGTGTTGAGCGTTTGCAAGAATGCTGCTGTGTCTGGTGCGTGTGCGACCGGCTCGATCCCGATCACCCGTATTTCTTTTTCATTTGCACCTGGTCGAGGACTTGGCCCAGCAGTGCCGTGATATTGCCGAGCTAGATTGACAGGAACCACTCTAGAGTAGCAGGAGCAATGATAGGTCAGACTAAGAGGTCATGAAATGGGCAGTGTGAAACGGCACTTTGGAGGGGCAAATGTGTTGAACTGATTCCATATCTGAACATGTGACCTGCCAGGAGCACAGGGGCTGGTTTCAATCATGACAAGTACACTTTGGACCCTTGCGTTGTGCATACGCTGTCTGGTGCCGGCGTCACACCGGAAAATGTGTGTGTGTTATTTCTCTTAGCTCTTGATGTTGGGCTGGACTGTACTGTATGACAAGGCCCAGGAAGCACCTGACTACAGCCTGTCCAGTTTTACCAGATCATTTCAGACAGAAGTGTTTGTAAAGACATTGTTACATATTGCTTCCACTTAAAGGGATAGTTCTCTCAAAATATTTTTTTACCATTGTTTTTCACTTTTTTGTAGTTTAAAATCTTGGTTTTTTTTTGGGGAACACAAAATAATATATTTTGAGAAATGTCTCTGGTTTTGCAGAGAGTAAACAATATATCCAGTATTAAACTAATTCATACAACTCCAGGGTGTTAATAAATGTCTTCTGAGGTAAAACAATACATTTTTGATTTGAAAACTATATATTTGATATTTTGTATTTAAAGGTCACGACTTTGAATTTAGATGAATAAACTGCACATGTAATGGTGGCACGCTGGCTTCAAGATGATTCAGATTGCGAGAACCAATGAGATGCACTGTTGGGACCGGAGCTGGCATGCTAATGAAAATTCCCATATAATTATATATTTGCAATCGAGGTTGAATAAACAAGTAAACTCTGTCATCATTTATTTACCCTCTAGTCATGTGTATGACTTACTTTTGCAGAACACACAATAATATATTTTGAAGAATGTTGTTAACCGAACAGCAGTCTAACCCATTCAGTTCTATTTTACGGACACTAAGTCAATGCAAGTCAATGGGCCACCGACCATTGTTCAGTTACCAACATGCTTCAAAATGTATTCTTTTGTGTTCTGTGAAAGAAATTATGTCATACAGGTTTGAAATGACAAGAGGGTGAGTAAATGATGACGGAATTATTTAATTTTGGGTGATTTTTTTTTCCTCACTCTACTAAAATATAAAACCTTTCTATATGGAATAACAAAAGTCTAATAACCAAAGAAAAGAGAATTGTGGGATGTGCGCCTCTGGGGAGCAGCATCTTATTCCCAAACACCTTTGTAGGTGGCTCGGACGAGCCGCATAAATCACGGTGAGTCAAACAGAGAAATGAGCAAGACATTCTTTTGATCTCAGGCGAAAAGGGTGGATCTAAATACAGCTGCTGTTTGTCTCAATAAAACATGTTCCTCTTCCAATAGAGGTAGTATAAACTATCGCCCCCAGCCTCATGCCTGGCTTATGCAGTACATTTACCGACAGCTTCAGGGGGAAAACACAGAATGTTTACTCTGAGCATGTCCAAAAACATTGGCTTTGGAGGGATCTGAGGAGACAACATACTGCGGTTGGACTACATAGTAAACACATTGCGAGTTAATGCCCGTGAGCAGGAGCTGATGGCCTCCTAAATCAAGTTGTGTTTGTTGAGGCAAAGGTTGGGAAGATTTTAAGGAATCTTGCTTAACATCCCTTGCTTTGAATTCTGGGGATTGTTGGGAAAGTCTTGCAAAAATATTTAGTCATTTAGGATCTTTTATGTAAAATAGCAATTATTTGAATCATCTGAGGTATTAATTTGCCTAACATATACTTAAGGCCACTGTAATGATTCAAAGGTTAATGAAGCAACTAAAAACATGTAGTAACAATTGTGTGGTATGCCAAATAAGCTTTTAATGGGGACATTAAAGCTAATTTGGCATGCAACACACCTGTAGTGTTAACAATTAAATAAATCCACAGTATTTAAGTTTTTATACCTTTTATTGCTGCTTCTTTAACAGTGGAATCGACAGGAATGATATTCTTCTCAACAAGCTCCAGCGGGCCCGGTCTCAGAGCGATTTTCTCGTTCAGGTTGTCTGCAAGCCTGGCTCGCTTGAGTTTCGTCTGCGAGTCTTGAGCAGGGCCCTTGCTGGCCGTGTCTGCGTGGTAAACAGAATGCTGGTAAGCACTATTAATCCAGTACAGCGGCCCTTCACTCAAACACATAAATGATGTGGTCATTTGTTGAATAAACAGTTATTGTGTGAGTTTCCAAGTCAGGGCGCACCCTAGGTGCTCATCAGTCAGCGCGGATCATTCGAAACACAGTCTGAAGTGTCAAAATGCTTTCACTGTAAACAGTTGAAATGGCCGCAGCCACAAAACACGCAGCTTGTGTCTTCTTGGTGAATACACTGCCGTTCAAAAGTTAAGGGATACTTGAGTGATGATGATGATTTTATTGTCCTAAATACTGTTCAATCTAAAGGCATGTTGTTTGTCTGAAATAAGATATGTAAAGAGAAATATAATTACGGCAAGATTAACATTTTTAATTTTTACAAAACAAAACATTTGTTTAATAAGCATCCCAGGGTGAGACCTTCCTAAGGTGATTAATACTTTGAAGATCTACACAGGATGTAGAAAATAGCAGTTAGTTTTGATTTATTTTGGATAATTCCTAGTTAGATTTGTATTACGGTCTGTTCACACCAAAAATTATGAGGATGATGGTTTAAAAAAAGGCTCAAAGTCTAAGAGGATAGAATCAGAATCAGAAAGAGCTTTATTGCCAAGTATGTTTGCACATAGAAGGAATTTGTTTTGGTGACAGGAGCATCCAGTACACAGAATTAGCAACAACACAGAGACCATCAAACAATACAAAAAGAGTCACACAGTGCAGTCGACATCACAACTATAACAGTAAAGATACCGAAATTGCTTTGGCTTAAAGGAGGCACGAAATAAAATCACAATTTTAATTCGAACATTTGTTATATAAGAGGGAATTGTATTCACGCGAACATCAAGTGTTAGAACTGAAAACGCCTTTGTTACTGAGATTACATCTGTTATTGACACCAGACCCAGCGAACGCCAGGTTCTGGAATGCACCTATCTATGACGACATTGATAGGTTGAACACTGCCTTAACAGAAAAATATCAGCGATTACTTCTCTAGCCCCGCCCACTGGTTCGCGCATGACAATTTTGAAGTAACACAGGTGGCGCGGAACTAGAGCGAGCAAGCAATTAACAAACATTCTGTTAAAGATAGCTATCCCTGGTTGTGGAAGAATTCAGTCTCTGCATAACCTTCCTTCGGATTCCTACATTAGTAATGCAGGGTTAAAGTTTATTTTTAAAGACGTTCCAGCTCATGTGGGAAAAACATGGAGTGTTTGCTCAGTTAATTTCTCAGAGGATTCCTTCGTGAACAAGGCACAGATGAACGCTGGATTTGTGGAGAGACAAAAAAAAAATATTCGATCCGATAGGAATGGCGTAGCAATCTTATTTCACTGACGCACAAGATTAATATTTCCTGGGGACCTCTAGTCATTTGTAATACTTGCAGAGGTTGTCTGTGATCTTAAGCTCGTGCGAATCAGAATCTCTGTGATTTGGCTGGCTCATATATAATTTTTCAAGGTTTTATCCACCATTTGCAAATAATGGAGGATGTTTTGAAGTGTTTTTGCTTTCCTGTAGCTCAGTGGTAAGAGCATTGCGTTAACAACGCAAGGTTGTGGGTTCAATCCCAGGGGATTTCAAATAGCTATGTAAAATGTATAGGATGAAGCAATGTAAGTCACTTTGGATAAAAGCGTCTGCCAAATGCCTAAATGTAAATGGTAATATTTCTGGTGCTGGGTGATATCGATAAGTCACCAGTCTCACATTTTTAACATTTACATTAAGTCATTTGGCAGACGCTTTTTTATTTATCATGGAAACTCTCGTTACTTTTGAGACCCGTGATCGCGGTGATCTTTTGTCCGGTTCGGGATCACTGGTCTCAAATGCCGACAGGTACGGTCTTATATCATTAATCGCAATACAAGTATAGGCTATACAAACTAAACGCAAAGCTTTGCCATCACATCTGGGAAATAAGTCAGTAAATTTGAGTAAAATCATCCTATGCGAATGCGTCACATAATACTGATGTGGGGAGGTCAGTTATAAATCACAGGAGAAAACTGTGAATGGTGCTAATGTGTAACCTAACGTTAAGTCTCGAACCAAATTCAGAGAAGGCTCCAACTCTGCAAACCGCTATCCAATCAAAGCAGTTTGCGTAGTTGGTGTCTTCCAAGTGTCTTCAATGCTGGCACATCCATTAAAATCGATAGTTTGCTGGCCTCATAACCAGTATAGAAAATAGCCTATTACTTCTTGTTTTTTAATGTATCACGCAAACATCATAACTAGACCTCCTAAAACAGTTTAAAATAATAAACAAGGCCAGTTCATGAGACCTTTTACTTTTCAGGATATGCGCGGCACGCTTGGATGACATTGACAGCCAATCCAAAACTATCATCATTTTAAGGGTTCATACACTGAAATAGTGTGAATCATGCTTAATATAAATAGTGTTTTCATCCATTGGCATGGATGCTAATTTATTTGTCTTTTTAGTAATCTTTCTTGGTGTGAACAGGCATTTATTAACAGGTAAATGATTCAAATTTTTTAACCTTTTTTGGACAACAATCACATGAGGTGTTTTCTCTGTTGCATGTGGCTTGATCACAGTGGTGGAACCAGAGGGGGTCCAGGGGGCACTGTACACCCCTGACATCCAATTGGCCACCCTGGGTACCACCCCAAAATTTTATTTGCTACTTATGTTGATTGACATCTTATTTCACCTCTGGTTGAACAAAGCTTTCATTTCGACATTCAGTGGCAGTTCTTGCACATGACGTCACCGTACACGAAAGGCAAGCAAGTCATGTCCACAGAGTTTTCTGAGTTGTAGAAAGGCCCGAAAGCAGCAGTGTTTACCGCTATCTGCACTCTATTTAGAACGGGATAACGTTGATGTGATTTGGATTGTACAAACAGATTAAGCGAATAATTGGAGAATTAGTTAAAGACTGACAAATTATATAAATTAAGCAAATGGATCTCTGCAATTTGCTGAAACAAATGGAATATTGAAAATGCTTGTTAGCCATTTCATGTCAGACTCCATTTTGTTGAACCATACCATAATAATGTTACTGCATACTTTCTAATTTTAAACCTTTATATGTTGCGTAAATGTAAAGTTTTCCTGTGTTTTCTTAACTTTGATGGATATAAACACAAAGTTGGGGGAGATCCCATATTTTTCATAACATTCTTAGCAATTGTTACGTTACCTTATAGAAACTTAAGAAATTAGGTGCACAAAAAGGAAGCATCATATTTTGGGTTTAAGGATTCCTGAAAAAGTTTTCATTGTGTAAATTAACATAAGGCTCCATTACCAGATTATTAATTAGATAAGAGAGATAGGTTCCCAAAACACATTGTTTACACAGCCTTTGGAAAACAAATGACAGCAGGCTGGACTAAACTGCCCTCCAAATTCCACATAAAAAAGTACGACATCAGAGCCAATAAGAGGCGTTTAAATGGTTCACCGGTGAAGAAGAGTTGTGTTGAAGTGCTGCACTCTGAAATTATCATGAAGCGTACATATACGATTTAAGAAAGAGATTCATTGTGCAGAGTAGGCAGACTCTTTCATGTATAACCTGAAGCCATTGAGTGTTTGAGTGATGTTGAATGTTTTTTGATTGCTTTCTATATATTTCCAATTTGGATTACTGTTTCGAATTTCATGTTCCATGTAGAATCATTTTCCACTTTGATAAAAGTGCAAAAAACAGCAATAAAATCATTCATAAAGGTTCTCAGCTTTGTAGCGTGTAAAATGTTTTCATGTTTTCTAATATCTGAAAGTAGTAATCAAGATTACAACATCAAGCGCAATAATCAGCATCAATGATTTTGATTTAATCTTGCAGTCCTATGGAATGAGTTTTATATTCATAACATCTTATTCTCTGTGCTGCTCTGATCCACATTACATTTACATTTGCATTTAAGCATTTGGCTGAATCTCTGAAGAAAATTACATTGCATTATCCTACACATTTGTTTCTAAGTATGTGCAATCTCCCGGGACCGAACCCACGACCATGCGTTGTTAATGCTAGTGCTCTTACCACTGAGAAACAGTAAAGCTATAGTTGAAAGACAATTTTGAAAGACAATTTTGGTGATGCTTTGTTTCTGTTTAAATTAAATGAGTTATCAGGGATAAACTATGTCTTTACATTTTCATAATTTATATTTTATAAATTTATTTCAACTGCATACATTTAGAATTACATTCATCTCATTACGTTGGGCAATTGTTTTGTATACATTCGTCATATTTTTGACACTTGGATTGAGGAACTTTGGGAAGAAAATTATCACTTGTACATCTAAGAAGCAATACTAGGATATATTTATGATATTTATGATAATTCTACGCCAGGTCAGGGTTACATACTAATATTCTGACATGGTCTCTGGACCCCCTAAAGAAGCCTTGGCCACCCCATATATGTAACTCTAGCTCTGCCACTGTTTGATTCATCTGAATGTGAGTAATCGTACAGTGTATGTTTGGATTTGTTTTTCTGGAAAACATAACTGATCTTACCTTGTAAAATGTGCATGTTGATGAGCTCAGATTTATCTGGTCGGGTTCTGATTTTATGCTTTAAGTAATCTCCAGTCTGCAAAATATTGACAACTACATCAATTAAAATATTTAAAAACAGAGTACAGGACACAAATACTTTAAATCTAATCATAATTGTTTTAGAAAATAACTTTTGTAGAATGATTTATTTCATAGTTTGTGCGGCATACTTTGATTTCAGAGATATGGCGTGTACTATGTGTCTTTTTTTTCTAAATATTCTGTGAGATAATGTTGCTTATGGTTCTAACCTTGGATCTCTCAAGACTTTTCCTCTGTTCATGGAATGCAGCCGGACTCTTCAAGGCTGGAAAAACAATTAAGAGAGAACTGAATAAATGTGATACAGTTTTATCTGTATAGCTGTTAGTGAACACGCTGTCAATGAATCCTACATTAATAATTTCTGGCAGTACCTGATTTGGTTCTGTATCTCTCCTGCAGAAATATTTACCAAAAGCATCTCTTTGGATTTGTTTTGTTACTGTTGCCCAAACATAGGGATCAAATTCTTTGCCGAATACATTGACCTCTCATGAACACTAAAATGACGATGTCACAAGATAAATGTTTCGCATTTCAGCATTACTCTGGACATTATTTTTATTCAGAAAAATGTTGCTGGGTTATTTGAAATTGGGTTGCTATTATAAGTCCAAAAACTATATTACTGGTATTGGCACATGGCTAAATGTTATTTGAGACATTTGAAGTTTTGTTTTATTGTGGGCAGATCTTTCTAAATTAGGAAAGAAGCTTTAAGAATATGAGTGCAGCCTTTCATAAAACAATGAGATACAATAAACATGGAAAATACAAAGAAAGATATCATATAAATATTTATTTAAATAAATAAACTAAGACACATAAAGAAACAACTTAAAGGCTATATCAAACACACATAGCTAAAATGAGCATAATCTTAAATGTATTATTATAATTATAAACTTAAAAATAAGAGCCCATACGATATTATGCAAATTATGTCATTTGTAGAAAGAATGCTTTTGTGTACCGTTTATATAATTTGACTAGCAATTGTAAACATATATAGTTAAACAGATCATACCAACTAAAGACTTATTACTCCAAACAAATAGTACCAGATAATCTGTCATTAAAAAAGGAGATAACATTAGAAATCCTCTTATTTCAACCACAGACCTTCTCACACTGGATTCACTGTCTCTGTAAGTGCTTATAGTCAGCCTTCTGCTTTGAAAGTCATACCACACATTTCAATTAAAAAGATACCAGCACGAGGTCACAGTGAGTTTACTGAGTGAATAAGTGAGTGTGTATGTGTGTGAGAGAGAGAGAGAGAGAGAGAGTTAATTTTGCTGCAGTAAAATCAAAATAATACATCCCTTACAAATTCTGATATACAAAAAGCGTTTTGTAGCAATCAACTAACACAAACAATCCTTTTTAATCAATTAAGTCATAAAATTCACTTAAACTTCAGTTTTCTAATTTATGGTATACTATTAGTATGTTGTTGCAGTATTTATGAAGATAACATGGACAAATATAAAATATAATAAATGTTCTCAAATAAATACTATGGGAGTCAATGAGGGATGAGATCTGTTTGGTTTCAATGTTTTTTTGTTTCAGCCATTCTGAAACACAGAAATATAGATTTAATTGCATTACCATAGATAAGCACAAAAAGGGAAAAGAAATCACGACGTAACACGGTGTGGTGCAGAGCCCGCAAACCTTTAATCCAGACAGTTCAACACAAGCACAACCCAAACACTAAAACCGAGATGTCCATCTCTCTGGCTCCTCCTCAGCCACACGCCAAACAACCCTGAGAAGCCTGACTGCTGCTTTCAAGTGTCTAATAAAGACCAGATGTTCTCAGGGAAATGTATACACAGGGCATATGTGCGGTCCATCCTCTCAAAAACCAGAGGAAAGATTGAAATATCATCTCCACAGAAGAATGCAACGGATTGCATAATTCCAGCCTTAAGCAGCCCTTTGAAATGTAAGGTGCATTATGGATGATATATGGTGCGCTCTATGTTGGATTGGCTCCTTGAGAAAAAGTGATTTATAAATAAAAGAAATGTAAGAACAAATGTAAAACATTTGGAAGATCAAAAAACACTATCTACCGACAAAAAGATCCAAGAAAACCTATATTTTTCAAACATGCCTGCAATTATACATGTGGATAGCGCCTATTTAAATGCATAAAGAAACCTGTTTATCTGACTTCGTTGACCTCTTGTCTGCCATTAAAAGATAACCAGCCATTGACAATTCTTTTTTAAGGACCACAGGCCGGCCAATCACATTTTTGGGTGGATTTTATCTCCACCAGACTCCCTGAAAATGATAGTGTTGAGCTGGCTGACCATTCTTTTCCTGTGCACACTTCTGCCAGGTTATCTAAAGCCTTATGCCTCTCTGTGCCAGCCATACTGTTCAACGGCTTATTTTAAAACACCAAATCACAAATGAAAATACCCAATGACCTGTGATTAAAAATCTGCTCTAACAAGAATGTCAGTGTATAAACAAAAAGGCACTATAAGATATACCAATACAGCTGAGGTATATTTTAGTAGGTGACTAAATCGTATGGCTCTGTTTTCTTTAATATCTTTGTATGTTAAGCTTTGAATTTTCTTACACTGCAACTGTCATTATACGGGACGTCAATATTTTCAAAACCATTAAAAAGTGTGTCAGTATTGTACTGGCTGGTGATTTGGAAATGGGAGCATACAATAGTAAACGCTTGGTCTCATCCTTGACCTCATTTCAGATATACATTCTGCTTTCGAAGATCGTCTATATCTTTAATTCTGTTTCTCATTATCAGAAAGGCAGATACAAATCTGAAAGGTTTTGTGCCTAGTTTGCATTGGTGGCCAACAAGTGTAAAATTGGCTCTTCTATTTAAATGTTAACAGGTGTTGTTGGTGTAATTGTGGTGCAGTTGGCTCTCAAAGGACCCAGAGCACCTCTTCAGAACAAGAGCATTCCAGTGAGGTCAGCTTCACTGTTCGTTTGGTTAACAGTACCACGGTAACATGCTGTGAGCGCACTGTTTTTTTTGCAGCATAGTGTGGATCAGCTACAGTCGCCATTGTCTGCACTTATTTGTCATATTGTACATGTCCACCCACAATGCACTGCAGTTTATCACCTGTCAACTTCCTGAGGTCGATTATCTGTTCTTTCTTTTTTCTTTCTGTCTTCTTACATTTGTTTCTTTCAATTGGTTTATAATTGCATTTTTTTATAATTGTTTTATACATTATAAGACTGATAATTGCATCCACTAACCCTAAACCTACACTAAAATACAGAATTTTTCAGTTATTTAACCGGATTTTTTTCCCATTTTCTTTTTCATCTGTGAAAAAGTGTAGAATTCAAAAATTTTCGAAAACCGTAAATCTTTTACAGTGTACTGCTAAATCGGCAATGGAATTTTATGGAATTTTACCGCTTTATTTTACAGTCTTTAACATGCAACAAAAATGTCAAATAACAGATCCATATTGCAAATATACTCTACAAGTGGTGTAAAACATAAAAAACATATAAGTTTACTTCACAATTTTTTTATTTTATGTTTTTTCTGGGCCCACTGCCGGAATATTTGTGTTTTTTATAGGTATTTATTGACAATGTAACCATCACAAAAAACTTTCTACATTTTTACCTAGCATAGGTAACCTAGTTTACCTAGTTGTTTTTATAAACAGTTAGTTATAAACACCATCTATAACCTAACCATACAGAAAACTTTCTGCATTTTTGCAGTTCGCATAAACTTGCAACTTTATATTTTTTACATTTTTACAATGTTACTATATTCTAACTTATGGTTACACATTTGTCCCAAAATATGGGGGACAACACACACATAGCGTGTCAATTCTGCAGTTTTTTTTTTATCAATTCTGCACTTTGTAATCAATTTCGAACAGATCTGAATGTCCAGAAAATCCGCAATAAGAATATGCAGACGTGGAAAAAGTTGAATAACGTAGCAATAAACATGCTACATGTATGTTTGAACAGATGAATGATTTGAATATGTACGAGCTCAGGACACTTTGACATAAGAAGTCCACTGTCAAAAAGTCTGAGCCAGTCAAGTTTAAAGGAGCTCACGCAGTGTGGTTTGTGCTCGAGTCGGAAATCATGATTATTTATGCTGTGGAAAGAAATGGCATCAAATATAGACAGTTTCATCAGACAAATGCACCTGGCCTGAAGTTAACTTCCTAAGTGTGCTTTGTTATAGTATAACAATATATTTTATATTTGATTTATATTATATTGTATTATATATTAATTGTATTACATTTATTAAAACTAGTCAACAGCTATTGATTCTTTGTGAAAAGCTACCAGAAGTCAAGTTTGGGCCACATAACGTTTGTTTTTGTTGTAACTGCTGAAACCGTCCATATGAGAGCAGAGGCTGAGCATAGGTGTGGAGGTTTTACTCACGAGGCATGATGCCCTGGTCTGCGAGCTGCTCTCTTGTCCTTCTCTGCTGGAGTCTCAACTGCAGGACTGTGGGTGGAGGAAGGGAGGAATAAAGAAACGGGGAGAAAGATATAGAAAGGAAAAGATAATGACTCATCATGAGTGAAGCTGCAGAAATCAGGCATTAATATGTGTCCGGAGAAGGAACACATCATCCCGTACAAACAGGCAGATGCTACATCCTCCTCACACAGACACAGCAACGTCGATTAACCGCCAACCTCTTACATTTATGACCACCTCCCTTCCAGATGAGGACCACACACTGCAAGGAAGATTTGTTTAAAAGCCAGGAGCTGTGTTTATCATAGTCCTACATCCTGTTTTAAAAAAATATTTGTGGGCCTGTTGCTTAATTTTTTTTCTTTGTTTTGGGCGGTGTTTCTCATCAGGATGGCCTACGCTCCACGGCACCACAGCAACCCTTAGTCTACGTGTAATAAATTGAGGAAGAAATAAAGATGAGGTAAGCAAGCATTCTGACTTCTTTACACTGTTAAACGTGCTGGTGCTAAAAAACTAGTTGAATGTATGCAGTAGTATTCGAACTCCGCCAGGGTTCGTACAGATTTCGGAAAGTTTTTTTCCCGTTTTGTAACAAGGTTCCCTTTCTGTCGGTCTCTCGACGTTGTGTCGAGAACGACAGATGGGGGTTCGCCCTTGAGAACCAATCAACTCTGACTACTATAGAAAAGGCCAATGAAATTTGGCGAATGAAATTTGCATGCCGGGCTCCGCCCCCGGATATCCGGTATAAAACGAAACCGGCGTGTAGCATTCATTTACGTTTTGTTCTTCAGAGCCATCGCTCATGAGTACAACTCAGGATTCAATCCTCTACAACTACACTGCTGGTGCTACGACGTGTTACAGCGGATCGTCCCTTCCTGCAGCGACCTTCCCCTGGGCGTCACGGCGGTTCCGGAGGTGTTAGAGATTTTTTCTAAAAAGTCCTTTTCAGGACTGACTGAGCATTCTCCAGCGCGGCATGTCCCGCTGTTCTCTTGGGTGCGGCACCCTCATCGAGGAGGGGGATGGACACGATCGCTGCATTAGGTGACTGTGCGTCCAGCACACTGAAGCAGCGTTCGTTGACACATCTGCCCGAACTGTCATTCAGAAAGTTGCGGTCATGGGTGACTGTCTTCCTACGGGAACCAGCCACCATTTCGTCTGCTACACGGGCTGTGACATTGGTGGCTACGGCCCCAAAGTCCGCGACATCGGGGCTACGGCCTCGAAGTCTGCCTGTATTAGCAGCGTTAGTGATATGGGGAACTCTGCGAACGTAAACCCGCCAGCCAAGTGCTCAGGGGCCGATCGCACCCCGATTTGCCCTTCTGAACGTTCCCCAACCGGCGGTGGCATACAGTCCGGATCCTCAGCCACGCATTCGGAAACGATGTGTGACGTAGATGAGATGTCGCTCGCAGCATCGGAGGGAGACTGGCATCCGACTCTGACGAATCCGAGCTCCACCCCCAGTGGTCGAGTTCAGGACGAAGCAGAAGTGATGTCATCCGTGCTAACCCGGGGATACGTGGTTCCTGAGGTCGGAGCGCGGTGCAAACCGCGCCCACCCCGGGTGCTATGTTTTTCCCGGAGGTGCACGAGGAGCTGTGTAAAACTTGGAACGCTCCACTCACGGACCGTTTCAGTGAAACCAGCTCCGGCTCCCTTACTTCCCTGGATGGTGGGGCAGCCAAGGACTACGTCGAGATCCCCCGGGTGGAACGTCCGCCCGCGGTGCACATGTGCCGCGGACGGCTACCACCTGGGGGGAATCGGCCACGTCTACCGTCCAAAGCACGTAAGACTTCGGCATCACTGGTGTCGAAGGCTTGCGATGCTGCGGGCCAGGCTGCCTCCTCTCTCTATGCCATGGCCATCCTGCAGGTCCGCCAGGCGAAGGCGTTGAGAGAGCCCCAAGAGGGTAAGGCCGACCCGGGTATAATGCAGGATTTCCGTGCCGCCGCTGACAGCGCTCTACGGGCGACCAAGGCAGCGGCACGGGCCCTGGGTCGGACGATGTCCACGGTAGTGGTCCAGGAGAGACACCCCCGGCTATACCTTGTGCAGAAGAGTGACACCAAGGAAGTACGCTTTCTTGATGCACCCATCTCGCAGGGTGGGTTGTTGGTATCACCGTCGAGGACTGCGCTCAGCAGTTTTTGACGGTGAAGCAGACAGTGGCAATTAGCCACATTTTTTCACGCCGCGACTCGGCCGCCTACAGGCTACGGCCTCTCGTGCAAGACATGCACGTGCTGGTCCGAGGACAGCACTATAGCTGTAGCGAGCACAGATCGTCAGGGTGGCGTTCGCTCACAGCAGCTAACACAACTTGCTCGACGCCTCCTCCGGTCGAGTCAACATGTGACCCGTTCCCTGCGGGCCACACACACCCCGAGCAAACTGAACTAGACAGCCGACGTGCTCTCTCGCCAGTTTATGCCTCGTGGAGAGTGGCGACTTCACCCCCGCGCAGTCCAGCTCATTTTGAGGCTGTTCGGGTAGGCCCAGGTAAACCTGTTCGCCTCCCGTAACACCACTATTTGCCCGCTTGATATTACATATTACATATACAGACGCTGTGCAAGGTCAGGGAGCAGGAGCACCAAGTGTTATTGGTTACACCACACCGGTCTAACCGCACTTGGCTTCAGAGCAAATGCTCTGGACAGCGACTCCCCCTGAACCATTCCCCTGACAGAGGACCTGCTCTATCAGGGGAGGGACACGTTTCTGGCATCCCAGATCAGACCTCTGGAACACCCATGTCTGGTCTCTAGATGGGACGAGAAGATCCTGAGATGGCTACTCCCCCTCTATGGCAGAGACCATCACCCAGGCTAGGGCCCCATCTACTAGGCGGTTACACGCCTCTAGACTGCGCCTCTTCTCGTCCTGGTGTCTCTCTCAATGAGAAAGACCCACTGAGGTGCTCGATCAGGATTGTGTTTTCCTTCTTACGAGACTGGAGACTAACATCTCCCGTCCACACTGAATGTGTACGTAGTCGCTCTTGCCACTCATCACGACTCAGTTGGTGGAAAGTTTCTAGGGCAACACGACCTGGTCACCAGGTTCCTAAGGGGCGCGAGAGGGCGGAATCCGCCTCACCTCCACTCCATACCCTCTTGGGACCCTAAGTGGTCCAGGGGAGCCTCAGGGCCCCCCAAGAGCCCCTCGGAGGTTCCGATCTTCCTCACAGAGTAAGACGGCCCTCCTTACGGCGCTCACTTCCTTCAAGAGGGTAGGGGACCACCGAGCATCCTCCGTGTCCCCGGATTGCCTTAAATTCGGCCCTGGAAACTCTCAGGTTAGCTTGAGACCCAGGCCCGGATGCGTGCCCAAGAAGTTCCCACCTCTCCCTCCGGGGCCAAGTGGTGAACTTGCAGGCGCTCCCCATAGGGGAGGAAGACCCTACCCGATCAGTGTTGTGTCCAGTACATGCTGGACCGCACGCAGAGCTCCGAAGCTCTGACCAGCTCCGTGTCTGTTGGAAGACAGCAGAAGGGGAAGGCTGTCTCCAAACAGAGGCTGGCGCACTGGGTCGTGGACGCCGTTACGACGGCATTCCGATCTCAGAATCTCCCATGCCCATTGGCAGTGAGGGCCCATGCCCATTGGCAGAAGCGCCTCTCTAGCAGACATCTGTAGAGCTGCGGGTTGGGCTACGCCCAAACACCTTCGCAAAGGTTTAACAACCTTCGCGTAAACCCGGTGTCAGCCCACGTCCTGCGTGGCGACATGGAGGACTGGCATCCGGGGGGGCGTATGCCTGCGAAAGCACTTTTCCACCCTCTAACAGGTTGGGTCAGTGTGCTATCTACCTTTTCTTCTTACCCAAACACATGGCTAAGAAACTGGTACCTCACCAACCTCCCTTCTTACCCAGACACTCGTTAAGAATAGGCATTCCGTCCATCACCAAACAAGCACCCCCTGGGGGCTGGCTGGGCAGAGCAGCCTTCCCCCTTAGGCCGGGATACCATGTGAGCTATCACAGATAGCTCTAACCGGACCTAGTGCTACCGGACGGCTGTAACACCCCCTCCGTGGGCTGTTCCGTCTGATGTATCCTCATGAGAATGGTTCCCACTCCTGGTAACCCATGAGCTTCCCTAGGTGGGCCTCCACCTCGCGGTTAACTACTCAGTCCGCACGTTCCATGTGTTCTCCTCCAAGGACGAGACCATACCTATATCCACCATATTCCTCCCCACGGGTAGGAGGTGGCCTCTGCAGCGCATTCCTGATTAAGGAAGTGGAGGACAGTCCTGACCGGTAACCTGTCACGGACGGCCTCTCGCCTGTAGAGAGCTAAGGCCCCGTCCGTGAAAGGTTACCGGTCAGGACTGTACCCATCTTTCTCCAAGAAAGCTCTGGAACCCCCCGACCACCACACTGGAAGGTTACAGTTTCGCGAAAGCATCGAGCTGACACGCCCAGGCTTGTCACCGTCGCTTCGCTAGAGATTGTGACGCGATACAGCGTTGTGGCGTTTTCCATAGGCAACCCCATCTGTCGTTCTCGACACAACGTCGAGAGACCGACAGAAAGGGAACGTCTTGGTTACGTATGTAACCTCAGTTCCCTGATGGGGGGAACGAGACGTTGTGTCCCTTATGCCACAAACACGTATCGTATTCTGCTGCAGTCGTGAGAGGCTCTCAGGCTCTTCAGAACAAGAGGTAAATGAATGCTGCACGCCGGCTTCCTTTTATTCCTTTTATTTCATTCGCCAAATTTCATTGGCCTTTTCTATAGTAGTCAGAGTTGATTGGTTCTCAAGGGCGAACCCCCATCTGTCGTTCTCGACACAACGTCTCGTTCCCTCCATCAGGGAACTGAGGTTACATACGTAACCAAGACGTTTCTTAGCCCCTTATTGGACAATTCTTCAAGAAAAGCACGCCCACGTGTCATCCACCTAGCAACTTTTCCACAGTCTAACTCAGATTTTTATATATCACTGCCGTACTTCTGAAACCTTGTATCTCCATTTTTTATTTAATTTTTGCCATAAATCATTATTATTAGTCACCCTTTGTGCTTGTCAATGGGTTATGCAAATAGCTAACCAATAAAAACCTTTCAAGTCAACTTTGACAGCACAATATATGTTCAAATAAAAAGTACAGTGTTTTTCCCATTCCCTGAAGAACAGCGAATTTGAACAATCCGAGGTTTTGGAACAACTGCGTCGATGTAAAAAAATTGATGTTGTTCATTTTTCTCTAGCTCAACTCTGATCCTACTTGTGAATGTTTGTAGACTAAACTGATTGGTATCTCTTTGACAAATTGTTTAATGTCCTCTCATTTGTAAGTCATGAATACTCTTATCTGGGTCACTATTGACTATTCACTAATTATATATTAGTCCTAGTGTGATCGTCAATGGTGACCCAGAACTCTTTGGTTTCCCACATTCTCCAAAATATCTTACTTTGTGTTCATAAGAACAAAGAAATTTATACAGGTTAGGAACAACATGAGGGAGAGTAGATGATGAAAGATTTTTTTTGTTTATGGGGTGAACTATTCCTTCAATGATACTTAGTAAAGGCGTGTCACACCAAAAACTATAACTATGAAGAAAACTACAACTAAAAATAAAAAAACGTATACATGGATGGATGATAATGTTTGTTCATTTTAAGCAAGCACATCTGTGAGTGTAATGAATTTTGGTTGTAAATGTTTAATCAACGATCATTTATCCCTATACTGTATTGTTCCTCTGTATGGTGTGGTGTGAACTCTGCTATTCTTAAATTTCTTTCGTAAAATTTACCAGTGGATGTTTTTCAAATGTACATACTCCAACAGATTTTCATTAAAATGTCCAAATCTCCCAGTCATTGATTTTTACAAAAATTGTGGTATTTACAATCCCCTGTTGTTAAAAACCGTTTAGATAACACCAGATTAAAAAGCGGGCCATTTTTACCTATAAGTGCCATTGTGTCAAATTTACCTCATGGCTATAATTTTTATGATTACCCCATATTTTGTTCTCTTGTCCGACTTATACATGATATAACAAAAAAAAGGATTATTTGCATTTGGCGTTGCATCAATTATTATTCCTCTAAAAAAAGTGATTTTCTATGTAAAGTAATTTCCAAACTTTCCCTTTGTACATTAAACAACAGCACAAAAACATAGTTGATGACTAAAAATAATCAATGTATATATATTGTTTAATGTATATAAACAATACTCTCGTGAACTGGAGGCATGAACCCAATTGCAGGCAGACACAGGACGAGATGGTAGGGGTGAACGTGGATTTATTTTACAATAAACAAGACAAAAGAGGCAAAACAAAACCCAAGACTGGATAATATAAAAATAAACAAGGACAATGACTAACTAGACTAGAACAATAACACTAGAAACAAACACTAAACTAAAACTTACTAGACAACTCGAGGACACCAGGAACAAGGAACAAGGAATGAACATAAAGCTGAGGCACTGGAAAACATCAAACACACGAGGTAAGACGTACAATGAACCAGCACAAGACAATGAACACGAGGATGTTTTAAAGGGAGAGAACTAAAGAGGGAACAGGTGCAGGGGATGAACACTCAAGGGAATCTAATTAGCACAAACTAGGAAACAGGAGGGTAGGAACGATGACGTAGACTAGAGAAACAAAGGATCCTGTATGATTCCACCTCAAGACCAAGGATTACCTAACAAGAAGAGGTGGAATCATGACAAATACTTAGTGATGAGAGTCAGATAAAACAGTGACGTAACAATTCATGTGCATGGGTACGTTTTTGTTATACAGCGAACTTTGGGATTCTAGGGCACTATTTTCACGATCTAAGGGCATGGTCTAAAGAGCAAGGGCGCAAGTGCACTCAGGGTGTGTCCGAATCCACTTTTTTTAGTTTAAAGACGGGAAAACGGTGGGCGCGCCTGGGCGCATGGTCTAAATGGGTTGTCCCGATTCTCTTAACTCTTTCCCCGCCAGCCTTTAAAAAATTTTGCCATCCTACGACAGCGTTTTTTAATAATTTTCACCCCATTTTAATGGCTGACATACCTTTTCTGTAAAGAATACATGGACAAACAATATGTCCAATGAAAGAACAGAATTTTTAGCAGATACAGTTAGCTTTTAAACAAAAGAAACCATATTCTTCTTTCTTCATTTGTTCATTTTTTATCACTCATTAGATGTGGGTAGGTTTCTTGAAAAAATGCATCACTTTGATTAAACAGCTGAGATAATTAACTGAGATAATTAATTAATTTTTTGTCAAAGATTCAACCCATATGACACTCAGAACAATCATTAAAAACCATAAGAAATTTATGTTCTAGGTTCTGGGATTCTGTTCTTTTTCCTAAAGGTGTGTAACAGCGCCACCTGCTGTACAACAGTACAAACACAGATTGGCGTAAAAACTCGTCTTTGGCGGGGAACCGTTTTTTTTTTAAATGACGAGATAACTCGTCAATGGCAGTGAAAGAGTTAATGAGTAATGGGTGTTTTTGGGCATAACGTGCAGTAAACCAATCAGAGTCTCATCTCACATTCCCTTTTAGAGCCACTTGCGGGTGTATGATAAGTTCCCTAGTGTTAAAACGGTCTCTATCGTGGTGTGAACAGGCCTTAGGTTGGCTTGTTTTCTTTTCAAATGTATTCTTGAAACACATGCCTTGATTAACATATGGACACTCACCAGTTCTTGCACTTGTCTATGTTCATTTGTTTGAACATTTGTTCTTTCATTTATCACCGCAGTCAATCAGCCAGCTGCGTAATTGTGCAGTCGACACCAGAGCAACCCAATTGACTGATGGCCACATATTCACTCATACCTCTGATATCATGCAAAAGCAATCTGCATACATCTGCTTTTGTTTAGGTCACATACTGGGCAACCTGTGCTTCTGTATCCGATGCCAGCAACTGTCATGGACTGCAAGTATGTGGACAAACAAGAAAACTCTAATGATGTTCAGCTTTGGCACACAGAAACAACCTATCAGGCGCAGACAATACTGGCAGCCGCTTGTACGATCGCTGATATGAAGTCGGACTGTCAATGCCAAAGTACCAGTCTATTTTTGGCAGACAGAGCGAAACTTAATCCGGACTAATCTAGATCAAATTTAAATGCGTCGTGTTTTTTGTTCTTCAGGAATAGTCATCGAACCGCTCGCGTTTTCTTTTCTCTAGACGCACTTAAAGGCAAAGCCTCCTGATCCAGAAACAGGTGAATTAATAAAAGCTGAAAGTGGAAAAATGCCTCCTGGCAGCGGCAAAACATTTAACCTGGGTGAAAAGAAAGCGCTAGACCCCGTGATTGCCCTCACTGATTGCCCTCAAAAAGAACGATCACAGCTTTGCAGACGAACTGGATCACATAAACCTTTCACCAATGAAAACCAGATGAGCTGACTCAATTGCATAAAAATAACTGCAGAAGTTGTCTTCGAGGCATATACCTGCAAAACAACTTGTACCCTGTGTAATTTGTCCAAATGACGGCAATTCCGCATGAATTATGCAATTGCACAATACACATGCTATACTCGAACATCCTCATATCAATTTTTAACAAATCCAGAGTACAAATTGTCCTTCACAAGGCAATGCTATTGCTCATTGCTCAAGACTGTCACAGATGTTTTGGTTGTAAAAATGAGACATGGATTGTGTTCAAATGCGTTAAAGCAGTGGTAACACGCAGTTTCTGCCAATCTCACATTAATCTTGAGTTACCTATAAGGGCATTTCATACTTGAAATCGTTAAACCCAAGTTATTCTAAACCCCAGGAAAACAGAATCCTGGGCTATCTGTTTCACGCTGCTTAAAATTTACCAGGGTTAAGAGATAACTAGATTAGATTAGATTAGATTCAACTTTATTGTCATTACACATATACAAGTACAGTGTAACGAAATGTAGTTTAGGTCTAACCAGTAGTGCAATTAGCAAGTGCAGGATATACAGTGTGAAATAATACAGAATACAATATTAGGGAAATACTATACAAATGTTCTATGACAATATGACAGTCGGTATGTACTATGGACAATATATACAGAAGGATATATACTGTGAACATTAATGTGCAGGTGGTTATGAACAGATAACAATTTAGACTATACAATAGTGCAAGTGACTTAAGTGTGCATTAATTATAGACATTAGTTATTAAGGTTACAGTGCAGTAGATGAGTTAATGAAGTTATTAAGGTTACAGTGCAGTAGATGAGTTAATACAGTTATTGAAGTTATAGTGCAATAGATGAGTAGATGCAGTTAATAGAGTTACAGTGCAGTAGATGAGTTAGTGCAATAGATGAGTTAGTGCAGTTATTGAAGTTACAGTGCAGTAGATGAGGTAACAAATCCATTTTTTTTATTGATTGCCAACTAACACAGATATTTGACTCAGGTTCACTTACAGCGTACGGTTCATGTCAGGCATCTTTTAGCCCTGTGACTGCTCCAACTATCAGATTCAATCAATCTGCAAAACCCAGTGTTAAATTCAACATTTGTGTAAAATTGAGCACTGAAATTTCATGCACAGACAAATATGGATAAAAGCACATTGATGGGCGTGCTCTTTCTCTCACTCTCGCTTGTTGATGTGTGGGCATGCTTTTCCGTGAGAATTGTCAAATAAGGGACTAAGAAAACTTGATACGTAATGGATATTCATGCTCAACAAAAACTTTACGAAACCTGTACGAACCCTGGCGAAGTTGACAATGTTAAACATGAGGCAACCATAACTCAATATGGCTAATTTATATTTGATAAGAAGTATTTGCACTTATATAGAAACTGAGTCTTGATATCGTTGCGTATCTAAGCGTAGAAGTGTAAGACATTGTTATGATTTTCTTGTCTAAATTTCAAGAGAAGACAAACGTGATATTACTAGGGTATCTCAGACAAAATAAACTGGAGACAAAAGAAAAAGTCTCCATTCACTGGTAATGTAATCTCACTGCATCTCAAAGAAACAACAGAGAAATGAAGGAAATCTCATAATGTGATGATTGTTATGCGAAAATTGTTTATTTTAGTTTAACTTTAAAGTCATGAGGGACTGCACGCCTAAACAAATCCCCTGAACTTTGATGTTAACGATACTGACTGTAAATAGCAAGGCTGTAATCTTGACAAGACACAGACAGCCCCAACACATGCACATGCCACATTCATACAAATACCCGGAGGCCAGATTATGCTTGTGTGTGATTATGACATTGCAAAGCATTGCTCCAAAAGTTCATGACACCACATGCCAATTTGACCATGAGATAGACAGCTGTTTCCATGGGAGCTAGGGGCATCTAAATTGTTGTGTGGTCCTGGCATCTCCCCTCAATGTAGCACAAGGGAACCTGTTTAATTTGCTTGAGATTTAATGAAAAACATATGGCATGAAACTATTTCTCATGAATGAGACTGCCAGGTGGGGCGAAAGATGGCAGAGGTATGCTTGGTGAATTTAAGGCTGTTAACCAGGGAACCGAGCATTTCGTCAGCTATTCTGTGAGCATTCCCTCTACCCGCATCGATGCTTACATGAAAACCAAAAGCAACTGTGATTCATTTATAGCCCTTTATCTGTACATACACTGTATGTGTTGCACTTTTAAAGTTTATATGATGTCAAAATTTCAAAATGTGTATGCAAACAGATTTCTTTCTAATAAAAAGGAGTATAATCCATTATTGTGATTTTCTATCCTGAGAGATGTGTTTAATATAACTATTCAGTTTCCCATAATTCTCTCCTTAAATTTTTAATTATACTGTAGGAACGTATCACCATACCAAAAACTACTATCAAATAAATCTGATATACTGTAATACACATGATGAGTTAAAGGTATAGTTCTCCCAAAAATGAAAATTCTTTCATCATGTACTCACCCTTAAGCTGTTCCAAACCTACATACATTTCATTTTTCGGTTTTACACAAAGAAAGTTATTTGGAAGAATGATTGTACCTTGACAATTCTGGGGCACTATTGACTGCCATTGTAGAAAAAACTATTACTATGGAAGTCAATGGTGCTCCAGAAGTATTTGGATTTTCACATTCTTCAAAATTTCTTCTTTCGTGTTTAGTAGAACAAAGAAATGAATACATGTTTGAAAACTTGAGTCAATGATGACAGACTTTTCATTTTGGAGTGAATTATCTCTTTAAATACCACTGGAATCAAACATCTAGTCAACCAATTCTATTATCAGAAAAAGTGTGGTAGAGCCTCAAACAGCTTTTGATAATCCTACTGAAATGACACAAGTGAACTTAACCTCAATAGACTTCAGTGCTGAAAGTGACATCTTCAATTGTCAAATTGTATGAGATGCAGGAGCCAAGTTACGTAATCTCTTCGCAGTGGTGGGAGTGGGCTATCATGTCCTGTTGACCCTGTCGATGAACCTCATTGAGCCAAACGCATCCTTAGGGAAAACACTGTAAGATTCCTATCAGATTCAGAACAGCTCATTCACACAGCCTCAAAAACAGAACGAAAGCAGCTCACAGCTCAACTGTCCCACAACAAGCACATAGTTAAATTCACATCCGTAGAGTATAAGAGCACTGAAACAGTGTGTGAGACATTCCCATCAAGCCTTTGTGTGGACCAGAATATAAGTTCTTCACTTCCTTTGAGCATAGGGGGCATTTCCCTTCGCTGAAGGAATAGCTAAATGTTGTCTGTAATTTTGTCTGGTACGCCATCACTGTGCCAACCTAAATGACGCAGAATGAAATCTAATGTTTAAGAACTGTAGCCGAGCAAAAGTTTGTCCTTTGAGTTGACAGAGGATCTGAATTCTGGCGATTTGGTTTTTCAGTAACACTTTCCTCAGAAAGGTGGCAGCATTGTTCAAAATACATTTACACATTACATTGTAAATTGGCCCTTGGTAGAAAACTGTTAAAAAGAGATACTGAAAGAAAGATGGATAGAGAAATTGTTTGAAAAGGAAGTTGACTACAAAGCAAGGGAAAGAGAGCACTTCACCTGTTGTGTATTGCTAAGAAATTAAAAAGTGTAATTAAGGAGTTTATCTTTGGTTTCTTGATAAGGAGACAATGTTTGATAACCTTTGACCCCTCTATCATGGCTCGTGAAGCATTTAGAGGACTACAGTATGTCAGAAGCAGTGTGAGTAAAACCATTTACAATGATACACAGATAGAAAGTAAAGTGTTGTCAAGTGTTTCGAACTATCTGTAAATGCTACCAGACCAAGTGTAGAGCTTAAATATTTCATTTTATGGACCCAATATAAAGTTCTATATCATACACTATGTCAAACCAATGTAAATACAACTACAGAATTGTTTACCTATTAGACATTGTTGATTATACAATTTTTGATGTCGCTTCCCAACTGTCCCAAGTTACAAATAAAAGACCTCCAGTACACCCACCGACAAAAACCAACCTCACCTGATTTAAACTTGCTACGTATCAGAATGGAATGTTCAGAGCCCAGTAGAGTCATTCTGCCCAGCGTATGTTTCCAGTGTCAAAGCATCAACAGAACGATCACTTCAGTTCTTCCAGTCCCACCTATCATAGCACGTTATCAACCGGCTGCCTGCGAGAGTGAGCACAGACCTCCTAAACGCATGCACAAACAAATGTGACTGGGGGTCTCTCTGAGAACGTGCGCAGCTCCAGAGAGAGGGGCTTTGGTCCCATATAACACTGATTCTCTACTCCATGAGAGAGAAACTGATATGCCTTCGCTTCTGGGAGGGTCTTAAAGCAGAGGGGGCTCGACTGAGCCCTCCCTCCCATAGACACTCTAGGCACAGGAGTGGGCTGCTGCCCCCACTATACCAGAGAGAGTACACACGCTCAGTCGCGTACGGACACACAAACAAACTGTGATTTTTTCTTTAGTGAGCAAAGTTTGACAACTATTTGATATTAATTTAGAATATAAAAAAATATGAATGTTTTTTATTTTGAACAGTGGGAGAGTTTACTACTTTGGTTCCCATATTATCTCTCAAGCATTCAAATGATGGGCATCTTTTGCCAGAACTCAGCTCACTCTCTAGTCTGTAGTGGTGCGGTCACATCCTCATTTTCCCACATAGGCCACACATTAAACAAGCATGTTGCTGCCCCCCTAGAGCTGGCACAGAACCCTACCAGAACCGTTGTTCTTGGAGAAGCTTTTTGTTCGATTAGCTTTAGAACATGTAGAATTCCAAGAAGACAAGAACGGCTGTGTTTGTTTGAGCAAGCCTTTAAAATGAATTAAATGAAAGGCGAACAAATATGATTTTAAAAATAGAACATCATCCCACAGGGCTCTCGTGGCAATGCCCATTCGTTCACCCTATTTAATGCTTTCCCCTTCTTGATGTTGAGATACAGTTGGTACAGCTGGGAATGCAGCCACTAGGTTTACTAACGGGCGTGTCGCCACCCCTGGAGTCTGCGCTATAACCCTGACCTCCCCTTTTCGAGAGCCCCGCGGCCGCTTGGCTTGGTTTTTGAAGCACTTTAGTTGGATTTTAAGCAAACCAAAAGATTTAAACTTGCTAATGGCACCGCAATCCGTCCACTCCCTCTGCCACGCGTAGTAGACTGCCGTCCAATATACAACTCGGGTCAAATATTTACACTAGGACATCTTGAGTTGCGAACCGACCATTTTTCTCTCTAAAGAGCGTTTGGCCGCACACATTTCCCCTTGACCGGAGTTTGGAAGGCTTAATTAGCAGGTGAAAGTACTTAAAGGCACGGTACAACCTCAAAGTTTGACAGCGAACACAGAGCATCCTTGTGAAATTCCTCAGAGGGTCACTGAGTCCCGTTTTAATCCCTCCCTTTAATTGGGCCCTGTGTCTAAAGCTGTGACATGTTTCATCTGAGCAGATTCTCAGCAGCAGCCTGCTGTGACACCTTGGGGTATAAATCACGGCCGTGCGGTTATGATATATGATTGTATACAGTCATACCGCGCAGAGCTGGCTAGACACACGCATGTTCTATAACACTGTATCCATCTTAAAGTGTTAGGCGAGTGCCATAACATAACTTTGTGGACGCTGGAGTTTTTCCTCACGGGATTCAGTGTTAAAACCATATTGGATTCATCAGAGTCATTATCTTTCAAAATGTGTTTATTGGCATACTGAAAGATTTCATTAATGTTAAGAGAAAGGAAAACCGTGAACATCTACATGAAGTCTAGTATACATGTTATCTTTGCTATTCAATGTGTTTGCAAATTTTAAACATTGATTATTAGCTTTAAACTTTTAACTTTAATAGATTAGATTTTTGTCTTTTGGGGTAGATTTAAAAATCCAGTGAAACTAAAATATACACAATATAATTAAATATAATATAAAGAGCAGCCGGTTTGTAATTTGAATCATGAAAAACTCAAGGGACCTATTTGTGTCATTTATTATTTATATCTGTTAACTGCTGCTTACATTTTCTAATGCCAGGAATTGTCATATCTTGAGACGATGTAAAAATACTTTTTAAACAATGTATTAGAATAATTATATAATGAGCTCCATCCCAATTGTTTTGAGCAGAAGTTCTTTCTCAGTCCAGAAGACAGGGAGTGGGGCCCGGCTCTGTGTCCGGCTCCGTGCTTTTTGGCTTTGTCTCAGCAGCCGTCAGACGGGGGTCCTGCACACAGACAACCAAGGGAGTAGCTGCAGCCTGCGGGGTCCCGACTGGAGCCAGTCAGGCCAGGGATGGGAGGGGTAAGAGGAAGAGAAGAAGGACAGTGGATTGAAAAAAAGAGATATACTGAGACAAGAGAAAGTGATAGAAAGAGACATAAATGAGACACAGAGGACATGGGGGAATGAAATAGTCTGGCTTGTAAAAATTTGAAGTGCAGTGCGTCGCAAAGATCCAAACTTCTGACAGGATGTTGAATATCTGGGATTCAAAATCTAATAGAAATATCCAAAGTATTTCAGCAAACTAATTTAAATAACAAAACATTAAGGATTTTGAAAAATGTATTTGAAAGAACTGTTATGACCGAATTTTTTTAGCACTCTTTCTAGCTCACTAATCAAATAAGCGTTTTTGTGCCCATGTTTGACCATGTTCCTTTCATTATTGCTGCTCTGTAAAACATGTCTTAAAACATGCTGAACAACATGTTCATCTGGTTTACACTAAAATGACCCTGATTGTGAAATTCAGGCAAAAGTCTCAATCTAATTATGAGATTTGGAGCATCAAAGTCATAGCCAAAAAATGACAAAATAAGGTAATATGTACTTACTTCTGTAAATATAAGTACATAAATTATTTGACAGATTTTTTATATACAATACTCAGTTTTTTTTTTAAAACTTATAATAATGAAACATTTCAACTTCACTCTTAAAAAAAGAGATGAACCATATTTTTAAAAGATTTAAAGAACCTTTGACTGAATGGTTCTTTGTGGAACTAAGAATGTTTTTTCTGTGGCATCGCTGTGAAAAACCTTTTAAGCACCTTTATTTTTAAGAGTGTACTGAATCGTTAGGTCTGGTCCTTGATTCTGATTGTTGTCGGTTGTGCCGTGTTCTAGGCCGTTTAAAATTCCCCAAAGCATAAAGCTGATCGCCCCTGGTTCTTCTACTGGTAACCCAAAATAATATTGGCACGACATCATTTTATCTTTATCTTATGTAATTTACAGGGAGGTGTTCTTTGCGGAGGTGTACCGCTGGGCAGCGCATGTCTTTAGAAAGTTTATATGTTTCTATACTAAATATACATAAATAATACAGTATACCGATCCCTCAAATCCATGATATTTTAACTTTGCACTTAAATTAGAATGTAAAGAATGTGATTTTGCTGTTTATGATCATGCACTCATATACAGTATAAGGGTAGCAGCAGACTGAGGCAAAACAACAGAGACAGCAGCTGGATCATATCTTTCTGAGGTCCACGGGTCTCAGTTACCTCTTCAGTGTTTAATGACTCTTCTGCTTACTGTCCCTACGACACAGTCTCAGAAAGATAACCACATCCACAGGTAAACACTCCCCAATGCGGATTTTCAAACATCTGTCTACTATGTAAAAAGGCCTGAAAATATGTCTCTCTCTCGGCATGTGCATGCAAACCAACGCAAGACATTTGTTTAGGCCTTTTAACAGTCTCGGAGGTAATGACTTCTTTAACAAAAAGCTCTGCTGAGAATCTAGTCAGAAACAGAAAGTTCCTGCAAATCACATATTAATATTCCTGTTAATGTTCCAACGAAACGTTGATAGCTCAGTGGAATTATCAAACTGGCCTTTGCATGATTCATTGGTTTTATCAGCCTAAATCAAACATTATCAGAGAAACTGGTGAGTTCTCACGCATTGCTTTTTGGTCCCCTTTCTCTTCTGAAACATTGTTTTTTAATGGTGGGGAGAGTCTGTTATGGTAATGTGCAGAGTCAATTTAAACACATATCCTTAACCCAAACTGGTATTTCATTAGACATTGGTCAGGAGAAGGCAAAGAAATCTGAAGTGACAAGCAGAGGACTCGGGCCAAATCCTCACGAGGACGAAAAAACGCACGGAGCGTTTGTTATGGTTGGGATGTTCATATTGAAATGGGATTTAGTTAAACACTGGGTTATTATGGTGCCTTGGTAGCGATTGACTCTGCCGTTTCATTTGAAAGTCTTGATTCAGGAATTTGGCAGGGTTGGGAATAAATGTGAATGATTTCAGTAAAAAGGCAAGTGCACCCCTGCATCAGTTGGGCTTTGTGCTAACTCCCTGTTATTAGCTGTACTTCAGCTTTGAAAGTAACTTTAAGGCCCCGCCAACTCTAAAATTCAATAAATATTAGTACTGTAGACTTAAGTTGTGCCTAATAGGAGTCATTTTCCATGAATTATGTTCAAAATAGATCCTACAACTCTTAAAAGTAGCAAATGGCCCTTGAAAATAGTTTTATCCTTCGATTCTCACACTTAGATCAAACTAAATAATTAATTAAATTATATTTCAGATTTTTTGACAAATATGTCAGAACTCGTGACAAACAGAATATATTAAATAAAACAACACGATTTTACATTTTATGTTGTATATACAGTACATAAAAACACTGTTGACCTTCTGAAACCTTGTATCTCCATATTTAGTGATTTTCATATATAATTTGTATGAATCACCCTTGTTTGTCACTGGGTATTGCAAATATCTTACCAATATGAAGTTTTAAAGAGTGCCTGTTGACTTTGAGAACACAGTATTTGTTTTATTTTGAAAGTTAAATCCATTTTCTGAAAACAGAGACCGCAACAATCTAGTCTCATACACAACTATAGAAATTCTCATAGAAAGTAAACATAGAATTTGTAAATTTAAGGGTCACAGTAAAGCATACAACACTCCTTGAAAATGAAACAAATCCATTATTTTAACTTTCTATTGAATATACCAAGTATCAGACATGCTAAATTCTCTCTTTTAACTCTGGAAGAAGAAAAAACGGTTGTTTTCCAACAGGTAAACCGGGATCTGTTTTCACACCTTGATTTATGATTGGAAAGAAAGGGTTGTTTATGTTTTGATCAGGTCTTTGAACTACACGTCACACTTGTCCGTGTTTAGTCTAAAAACTACTGTATATGTTGAGGTATTTGGCGTTTCAGGCAGTGTCATTTCAGTCTCGTGAGCATAGAGTTATGTATTCCCACCATATATAACTTCTTCAAGAGCTTGAAAGGACGTCAAAACGACATTTGTGAGATTTGGATGTATTGTGGGAATGTTATGAAGATGTTACACAGTGTAAAACACTGCTATTACATTCCTCTTGTTTATGGTGGCTATTAAACCTGAACCTCACGTTTGTCTGTGCAACATATGTATATTCTTCCTTTTTCTTTTCTTGTCATCTTTGAGGATTGTCTTAGTGATATCATGCAAACTGTAGGCATTTCATTATTTAGCAAGATTTCATTTGTGATCATATTATAGCTGCACTGGTGATTGAGATTTAGGTTATAGCAAGTGCTGTTATGTTCTTTTTTTTGTTATAAAACAGAAGTGCAATTGTTTGTGTAAAGGTCCAGTGTATGGAATATATCAGCATCTAGGGGCGAGGTTGCGAATTGCAAACCAACAGCTCACTTCACCACTCACCCCTCCATTTCAAAGCACTACGGTGGCTGACACAGGACTAAGATGTTGTTAAGTTTTTACTCCTTTGCTGGAGATAAAGGAGATAAAATAATTATGAAACGTACTATGTAGAGCAGTTTGTCCATTTAAACTTTAGGGCTACTGTAGAAGCATTTGGTGTATGTTGATAGTAGAAATAGCTCATTCCAAGTAAAAAAAAAAACCGCTTCATTATGTAGTCTTTACATAATACACCTCTGAAGATATAGTTTTGTATATTATATTGAATTTCCGTCAACAGATCTTCCAAAAAATTACGCAACAATAGTTGCACAAAAATGAAACACTTTACCTTTAAGGAATAACTCTGCCAATTTAAAAGTTCACAAAAAAATCTTTCATTATTTACTCACCCTCTTCCAAACATGTTTGACTTTCTTTCTTATCAAGGACACAAAACATGCAGTAGAAATTTTAAGGAACACAGAAAACCAAATAACATGGCCACACATTGACTTTCATCATATGACCACAAAACTACTGAGACTTTTCTCAAAATATCTTCTTTTCTGTTTCACAAATATGAAAAGAACATCATACAAATTTTAAATAACACAAAACAAGAGTGAGTTAATGATGAAAGAATTTTTATTTTGGGGTGAACTATCCCTTTCAGTTCTCCATCCAGCTTTCTGCTGGTCAATGCTTGTTTGTTGCTCGTTTAGTTGCATCTCTATGACCTTAGACTGTCATTTCTTACTTCTGAACATTTTAACATCCCAATACCTCACATTTTCAGTCTTCTACAAGGAAAGACCTCCGCATTTTAAATCGCACAAATATTTGCGTTGTCTTGGATTAAACCGAACACCTCCAAATGATCCAGCCTGAAACATGCTGTCAAGTAGCACATTTCCTCCTTTCCTTGAGGAAAGACCAATGCTATATTTTTGTTGGTATAAGTAAGTTCCCACAATGTAACATGTCATAAAATGCAGCACATTTATTTGGCGGCGATACACGAGCCGTATAGTGACCCTGTTAGGCTGGAATCAATAATACCTGTTATGACTTGATCTGTGAGAGTATTATTTAATGCCTGTTCTTACCAGGTTCTGCCATTCTGTGTTCAAACTAAACATACAAGAGTTATCTTCGTGGCAAGACATTCAATTAGATGTGATGAAAAATTACGTCACTTATCATCGCTCTGCCCAGCAGATTCGCTACATTAGATTTTCAGTATTTCTGCAGTGATAGGTGATCCAGTCAGAGGGGACTTGCTTTCTTTTCAGACTGAAAACCTGAATAAACACGTAGAGGCATATGTTTGCTTTTAACACCCATGAGAGCATGGGTTCTGATAATACTTCATTTACAAAGCAAAAGATCCCCATTATACCATTCAGTTATTCTGTTCCAACTGAGGTTGCATCGTCTATTTTAACAAAACTTTTAAAAAACGAATCTGTCTGTCCATATTAGCAAAGTTTTTATTATCACTTTTGTAAGTTTTGGATAGAACCATCTGCTTAATGTCTACAGGTAATGTTACTCAAAAGCTTTTAATTGTATTTATTTAACTTAAAAGGTTTTTGTGACATCACAACACAAAATTTTTCCGTAATGGGTTTATTTTGAAAGCAGTTACGAAGGTTAAACGTGTGTGCTCTTAAAGCACTACTTTCCTTCACTCTTCAAGTTTACAATTCAGGTGATTTTACATTCTTTCAAAGCTCCTCCACAATAAACACCCAGGCAGCTTTTAGCAAACAAAGCTCCAGATATAAACATTATTGTTAGCGCTGAGAGTAATGTGGGAGGCCAGGGGCTCGTGCTGTGGTCAGAGCTTCTGAGTCTGCCAGTGGAGGTCAGACTGACTCTCTACACAAGCTCGGCTCTCTATCACCACATGTGCTTGTGTGACAGATTGGATTACAACTGCCTATAAGTGTCACTTCTGTTTGCTCAAGTCTCAGGCAGTACGGTGTCATCATGTTTTTTCCGCCACGTAACGGAAAAACGCCCAGCATCTGTGGATTGGTTCACCCAAAAATGAACATTCTGTCAGTATTTGGTCACTCTTGTGTTGTTACAAAATGTTATTTCTTTAGAGGAACACAAATGGAGAGATTTGTTCTAAAACAAAAATACAAACGTATTTAAAATGCTTAAAGGGATAGTTCACCAAAATAAAAACTGGCATCTTCTCACTTTTTTCCACAGAACACAAAAGAAGATATTTTGAAAAATGTTGGTAACCACAAAAACGGCAGCACCCATTCACTTCTATTGTATAGACCAGAGACTGTATAAAAGATGGACAGAGTGACGCCGCCTTCTTCCATTCTTATGAATTGATCGTAAAACGTCTGACGATGGATGCTGACATGGAAATGGAAACATTGTTCCCTGGTATGGAAACAAACCTGTCATGATACTGCCTCGTCCATTTAGCTTTTTTAGCCTCATGGCAGGCTCATGACAGTCCCACATGTTTTTTGAGGAAGAGCATGGTCATTGTTTTTCAATGATGGCCATGTGCTCTCCTTTCTCGTCTCTTGACCCCCTTGACGTTTTTGTTGCTAAGTTTGGTTTGCTCTTTTTTTGTCTAGTTGTTATATTAACACGTCCTTTTTCTGTATTCCCAATCTAGTCTTGTTCTTGTAAAGTGTTTAGTTTTGTTATCCTGGATACTCTTGATTTTGCTCCCTCTTGGGAAGTCTTTGTTTTCAAGTTTTTTTTATTCAGTTTTGGTTTTCCACCATCGTGGGCTTTTGTTTTGATTAATAAAAATTTAGTTATTGTACCGCAGCCTGCGCCTGGGTTTTCCTTCCAAGCGATCGGGACAGAACATAAAACAAAACACAACGGACAGCCATGGACTGCAAGCAGTTTCCGCTGCGATCTCTCCAGGCCCATGTCTTGTTCGGCCTGCGACAGAAGGATTGTGGCGTGCAGGTCTTTGCCCGGGAGTTCCTGGTAGCTGCAGTGAGGGAGTTCAATGAGGTAGAGCTCAAGCTCATTGTCAACTACTGCCCTTACTGAGCCCCTCAAGTCGGCGGAAACTGAGTTGTTGAGGCTTCTAGGTTTTGGGGACATGGTCAGGTTCTTCGAGAACCGGGACGAGCCCTGGCCCTCAGTCCCAACCTGGGCCATCCTGGCCGTCGTGTCCTTGGGGGATTCAGTGTTGTCAGCCTCGAACCCTGCTGATCCTGCACCTCCGTGGCAAGTGTGGGAGAAGGGAGTCCCCCCTGTTGCATTTCCCCAAACAGAAAATGCACTTGCTTGTGCCTGATATATTTCCATTTAGCCAAACACGTCTCATCCGGGCAGCAAAGAGAGGAGGAGGCAGCAGCCTTCATTATTCCGTAGGAGTCATGAAAATGGTTGTTATTGCTAGCTAGCAAGCTAGTGAAAGATTCTTATATTGTTTAGTATAAGCGGCAATAGCCGCCCAAAATACTGGGGTCACGTCACAGTCAGTAAACCTGTGGTTATGCCATTGTCATATACTGTAAGTTTGGAACATTGAGAAGACAAATTATGGTTTTTGGGTGAACAATTTATTTGAACACATCCTGTAAACTAACATTCATTTTATGTAATAAACTTTTCTGTATCTTTAACTAGACCTTTATGAAGCATGTCCAAAATTGTAATCTTGTTTTTGATGAAATACAAATACCTGGAAGTAATCAAATCAGAAGTTTCCTCGACCAAAAGTCTATCTGCAATGTTGTGGTTATGGCAGAAAAGTGTCATGTGACGGCTCTCTCATGAGATGAAAGTTGAGCAGATTAATGCGTGATATGTTTTCTGTTTTCCTCCAGTCCACTCCAAAACACCTACTTACAAGTGATGACAGGTGTTTCTTTAACTGGTCACATACTTTACAGAACATACATTGTACTGATCTGCTTCTCAGTGTAGGTGTCAGAATGCACACATTACTTTAAAAATTGTCAAATTGCTTTTATGGAAGCTAGGTTTGTTTCATTGAATGTTTAACAGTAATAAATACATTAATTTATGAATGCAAATGTATTATAAGTGGTGTGTCTTTTTTGTTTGGTCAATAAATGTCCATGCATTTACGTATCTACGTAGATTATTTTTTTTGCACTTCTTCAATAACAGATATGAACATGCAATAGTATGCCATATGCCATGATAAGTTTTACTATGGTCTTATATACTTGATACTGCATGTCATATTCTGGTAATGTTAAATTTCATAAGCAAATTCTATAAGCTGAAGTCATTAGCAATAAACATATTTTTTTGTTTTAAAAACAATGAACACACAAAGCCAGACAGAACTAGTCTGTGACCCCAGAAGTGACACCAGTCTTTCAATGAAGTCTACAGAATACCCAGAGGCTGTACTGTCTCGAACGCTCTGAGAGTTTCTTCGACTGGAAATTATTTTTGGCAGGGAAAGCAACATTAAGTTCTGTTTTAATTATAGCTGTGAAAGTAACTGTGTATAAAATGGCAGCACAGCCATAACATGCAGTAACAGCACACCTGCCTATACAGCAGTATAGTTTAAACAACACAGCTCTTCTACCATTGGTCAGATAAGCAGTTAGTCCTGTCCCAAATTGACACTCATTACATTTGGTTACACTGATTACAAATGACAAGTGAAATAATTCAGAATAATCACATAATTTCATCTTAAAAATTTCAATTTAAATAATATATAACTAATCGTATCATTTCCTTATTAAACTTCACTAGTTCACACTTACATATAATGAATGGGAACGGTGATGCGTATTTGGCGTGCTGTCCTAGGGTGGTCTAGAATTTTGCCTCTGGCTCATCCCGAACCCAGAGCACATGGTTTCAGGGTCAAGAAGTGAGTTTTGCTGGCAAGGGGTTGTTGGAGAAATGCTAGAAAGCAGTCGAAGAACTGAGGTAAGTGATGTGGATTTATACCCTTTGGTGTGCTCTCCCATGTAATTAGGTTGATTATCTGAAGTGTTCCTCCCGAACTTTGTTTATAAAACATCATAGCATTATAGCGTAAAATGCGTGTTTTGGTTTAATAAACTGATTAGCATTTTGTGAAACACTCTGACCTGCATGATGTATGTTGTCTGATGGGATCGCTCGGCTGTCAGCTCTTGCAGAAATTTCAATATAAATTGGTATTTTGTTGTTTGTGTTTTAGCTGTTTCCCATAGCTGCTGATATTTCAGTGGAAACCTTTAAAAATATGACCCCATCCGTCATGTTTTCTTTGGCCTTTTGGGATAGGCAGCTTTCAAAAGAAATGTTAGGCAGCGTTTGATTGATTTCCCATATTAAGCTTTAATCAATTCCACATCTAACTCGGCATACACATAACCTGCACATCTGTTGTTAAAATGCGTTATTTGACTTGACAGGGAATAAAGACGGAGCCATTTAGATATGACAGTTCACAGCTGATATCTGATATTCATTTACTCCAATGACTAAGTATATAAGACCGTTATAAAAAATGCTATTTAATAATATATGTAAAAAAAATGATAGAAAGAGGAAATCGTTTTACTTCAAGTTACAGCTGCAGAACACCAGAGAGCAATAAAAATCTTATGAGTAAGTACCAATTTATTGACGGTGTAATCACTATTCACAAAAGTCTCATCTAATCCATCTTAAACCACTATCAAAGACATCTCGTAGCTATCATGGTTCTAATCTGACAAGGTACACGTTCATAGAGTTTTATTAAATTTGCTAAGAGTTCTGAATATTTTGTTTATTCTTGGCAGGTGCTTCAAACTGGTAAAGCAATTATACAGAATTTGAACTTATTTTGTACATACTGTAACTACAAATTTATCATTACATTTTTTTATCACCATTTACTTCATTTCAAAACTGTATGATTTTCTTTCTTTGAGAAGATATTTTGAAGAATGTTTTGTAGAACCAAACAATGGCGGTACCCATCGATTTGCATTGGTTTTGTGTCCTTACTACAGAAGTGAATGGGTACCGCTATAGTTCAGTTACCAACATTCTTTTAAAAAAGTCACGCAGGTTTGAAATGACACTAGGGTCTGCTGACATCAGCATATATTAGTCTTCGTTAGAATGCAGTGATTATGATTTCATGGCTTGTGTGAGAGTGGTTTTCAAATGAAGCATTACCAGTTATTCTCCTATTAATGTTGCTGCTTGGCTACTATTGAAAAGAAAAATTCCCTGGCAGACCTTCCCGGATTTATCAAACCACCAACAGTGATGCCAGCAGAATAAGAGTGCGGGTAAAAATGGTACAAATAATGCATGCTCTTTTGTTGGGAAGGAAATTGTAAACCAGATTATATTGCTCCTTTATTGAATAATAAAGTCCCATATTGTTTTGAGATTCTCAACGCTGGCAGCGAGATGAATTAGAAGGCTCAGTAATAAAGTCATAAAGTGTTGTCCTGTTATTTGGGAGGCCCGTCGAATGAAAGCTGCAACACATTAGCTGGCTTTTGTTTTCTTTTAAACGAGTATGTTTGCCTGCCTCTCACACACTGCCGTATGGTGCATTCCTATCATCAACAACGCAGCCCTCATCATCTCCAGATGCTTTCCCTTGAAATTAACATATGGTTCTAACTTACCTTCTCCATGGCTTTGATAGATACCTGAACACGGTCGCAAATTAATTATTTTATTTCACTTTCGGATCATAAAGATGTTTGGAAACAACTGAGTTAGGAATATAAATCGGACCTGCGTGCTAATGAAGTCATCCGTTAATAGTCGATATTCAAGGTAAAAAATGTATGCCCACATTAGTGCTCCTTGTGTACAGAACCTCTTGAAAGCATAGAATGCCAGAATTCTGATAACCTCTGAACTAGATTTGGCTGGAATTCTCCTAAAAAGGCTGCATTGGGTTTTGGATGTGTGGTTTTGTATTGTAAAGGAAATGATGTACAACACAGGGTTGGTCAAAAGAGAATAACTCAAAAAAGAAATGACCAAGAATGTCTCTGTTTATTTTGATAAAAAATACAGTTTATAGCCTAAGTGGTTACAGTGCGCTGGAACATTTTTGTGTGTATCTCTGACGCAGACTTCTTTTTTAAAGTCCAGTGTAGTTTTTTTGGAGGATATATCGACAAAAATTAAATATAATATACATAACTATGTGTTCAGAAGTGCATGAAGACCATACTTATGAAGTGTTATATTTGTATTACCTTGGAATGAGCTATATCAATCTACATACACCGCGGGTCCCCTTACATGTTGTTTCTACAGTAGGCCTAAATGGACAAACTGCTACAGAGCGTGTTTCGTAAATACATTATCTCTTTTGAAAGCGAAAACGTTATGACATCTTAGTGCTGTGTCAGCCACCGTAGTGATTTGAAAGGGAGGAGGGATGGATGGAGTGAGCTGTTGGTTGCAATTCGAAAGCTCACCACTAAAATCTACACATTGCTCCTTTATATAAATCACCCAACAATGTAAATTGTCATTTCCTTCCCCTTTTGTCTTTCAAACCTGTATGACCTTCCTATTTCTGCAGAACACAAAATAAATTATATTTGATGAAAGTTGTAACCGAACTTAAGAGGTACCCATTCACTTCTATTGAATGGACACAGAACCAACGAAAATCATTTTGGGACAAACTATCCTTTTAAATATGCAAATTGGGGTCACACATCGTAACTGTCACATTTGTGAATGTGGAAGAAATTTGTATCTAAAGCAACAGTGAATTCTTGGTACAGTATTTTCCTTCACTGTAAATTCTCATCAGTTCAGTTTACTTAAAAAAACTTTGGAAACCGATTGCCCTTCTTTTTTCAAGTCGAACTTAAAGGTAAAATTAAAGTCAGTTATCAGCTATAAGTAAGCAGAACAAACGTTTGGGTAATTCAACTACTAAATGTCAAGTAAGTTTAATATGTAAATTTCAGCTCAAATTACTAGTTCCCTTTCTGTCGGTCTCTCGACGTTGTGTTGACTACTTTTAGAAAAGTCCAATGAAATTGGCGAATGAAATTTGAATGCCGGGCTCCACCTCCGGATGTCCGGTATATAATAAGGCAGGCGTGCTTCATTCATTCACCATTTGTTCTTCAGAGCCTTCGCTCCTGACTACAAGACTGCTTGTATCTACATCACCGGATTCTCACAACGTAGTGCAGAGGATCGTCCCTTCCTGCGGCGGCTTTCCCCTGGGCATCTCGGCGGTGCCTGAAGTGTTCGAGATCTTACTAGAATAGCACATTTCCTTCTAAAAGAGCATATCTTGCTCCAGCGTGGCATGTCCCGCTGTTCTCTCAGGTGCAACACACTCATCGAGGAAAGGGACGGACAAGATGTCTGCCTCGGGTTTTGGGTTCTCCAGCATGTTGAGGCAGCCGTTGTGGATACGTTCTGCCTGCACTGAGGGCGGATGACGATTCAGACGTTGCATCACGGGCGGCTGTCTTCCCCCCGGAACCAGCCGCCAACTCCTGTTGCTCCTTGTTTCTTGACAGCAGTGGGAACGGCCCTGCCGTCCACTCAGGCAAGCACCGAGAGTGACATGAGGGTTATTGGGAGCGCTAATCCGCCAGCCGCTGGCTCACGGATCGCTCGCATCTCGCTCGTTTGATTGTTGCCAAAAAAATACGGTCCTACTGTCTTTTTCCTCAATCACGTGTTAGGAAGCGGCGGAGTGACTGGCATTTTTGTCTCCAATAATTCCTTGAAGCCCCCTCCTTCGGGGCGTCGAGATCCGGAAAAAACGGACGTTGAAAATGCCGGTCATGCTTTCCCGGGCCGCTGTGAGCATGGGGTGGCGGTGGACGAACTGCCCCTCCCCCAACGCTCACAGCTGGAAGCGCGGTACTCCAAGCCGCGCCTACCTATCAGTGCCGTGTATACCGGAAGTGCATGAGGAACTCTGTAGGACCTCGAAATGCCCCCATCTCTGCTCGTAAAAGTCAAACTAGTTCAGTCACCCTTTCTTCCCCTGTTGTTGGGTCAGCTAGAGGATATGTCAATGTCCCCCTGAGAGAATGTGCCGCCTGGGGGCTCGATCTAGACTCCTGTCCAAAGCATGTGGGCCTTCCGGTGTCTCTGATGCCGGAAGCTTGCACTGCTGCGGGGAGAGCTGCCCCTCTCTTCACGCAGTGGTTCAGGCTACGGCGTTGAGAGAGTCCCAACAGGGCAAGACCGACCTAGCGTTTATGATTACGGGCGACTAGGTGACCACGCGGGCCATGGGTCGGACAAAGTCCACACTTGTGGTCCGGGAGAGACACCTCTGGCTGAACCTTGCATAGATGAGTGCCACCGAGAAGGTACGCCTTCTTGACTCACCCATCTCGCAAGGGGGGCTGTTTGGTGATATGTTGACCTTCACAGTAAAAAGCAGACTGAGGATATCAAGCATATCTTCCCCTGCCACGACGCGACCCCCCCTCAGGCTATCGAGGTTCCGTGCACCGTCTGCTCCCCAGAAGCCTGGTCCTCTTCGATGTTCCCTGACTGCGGCCCCCTCATTCAGCTGGCCCACCGGAAGACAAAGTCAAAGAGGGGACCACCACCCCGTCAGCAGCCGTGGCGGGAGCCAAAGCGGGCCTCACGGGAAGACCCCAGGAAGATTTTTTTAACATGAAAAGCCTGACTTGTAAGTTATAAATGACAACACATTCGAATTATCAACGTTTTTTGATTAAAAATAACTGCCATAATTTAAATTGAGATCTGCTGGCACATTTGTGCAGCCCGCACCGAATTTAGAAAGTCATGAACTGCTAATAAAAAAGGAGTGGTAAAGTGAATAAAATCATGCATATTGTAAAGTATGGCAGGCATCCTGGCTGTTGATTTACACTTATGAAGTATACAATAACTAAACTAAGAAACAACTCAAGTACTTTGAGTTTTAAAGTACACGTTGTGAGGTCTAAACATGTTCCACAGATAATATCCACCCTGCAAGGGTCATAAACACAAATAATAAAAAATAAAAAAGCAGTAATTACCTTTAATTGGGGAAGCTCACAATCTTCAGTCTATGTGCTTCAGCAAGGTGAGGGGAGTTGTGCTTTATTGCGCATTTAAATAATTTCAAGAAATTTTATTTATTTTTTCTAAGTTGTATCAGCTAAACACTTTACAACTAACAATTAACAATTTCTAGTACTAACAGCATTTCGGCCAAATGTAAGTTAACATACTAGCAATTTTCAACTAAGGTATACTATTTGATTTTACAAACTTGTGACACCACACTGTACTTGTATTTGAGCTATTGGATTGTATTGATTGATTGATTGTGTTTTATCTGCTCAAAAACAAGTTCTGTCCACATAAATCGCAGAAATAATGTTAAACAATTCTAAAATTCGCTGTTTTTGGAGGAAGGTATGCATGCAGTGGCTACTTCATTTCTCAAGTGAGCTGGATAAGAACTCTATATATTGTGTTACTGTTTTCCTTTCTAAGGGAAGGATTTCTCCCCTGGTAAAATTCACAATCCAAATCTCTTGTATCCACAATACAACACCTGGAAAAAGAAACTGTCCATTAATCTCTGCTGCTTCAAAATCCCCGGTTTAAAGTCTTCTCATCCCCCCGACACATGCAAGCGGGCGTTCTCGAGCCAGGGCTCCGTGTTTCAGAAAAACCTCATGGGTTGTTTTCAGGTCACTGTGGCCGAGTGGTTTCTTAATTGAACTTCTTGAGTGCGTTGTTTAATATGCAGCTGTTAAGTTTCTTTAAATAGAGCGCTGGATGCAATGACCTAATATTTTCCGGTTTCACTGCTCAGGAGAAAGGATATTATACAACTAAAAGCTCTTATCATCTGCTGCTGTAAACGATGAAGGAATTAAGCTATTTGATAGCGTGGTGGATTTGCATGGATCTGGTAAATCTAAATGTTAGTCTTAAAATGGTTGTATTAGATCACGGTGCAGGTTAAAGTAATTAAACTAACAACTGGCCAAAGAAATTAAACACTGGGGTTGTGCTATGTGATTTATAGGTGTGTATATGGATCTAGCTTTTATTGAATTGTGTTAGCAAGGGGATCTTATGTGTGGTCGCATTTTGGGACATAACACACGTTTCTGTTTTCTTGCAATGAAGATTTAACAAGCTATAATTTTTAAAAGGTCTAATGTGTCATTTTTTGAAGGATCTATTGACAGAAATGCAATATAATATACATAAATATGTCTTCAGAGATGTATGAAGAGCTATGAAGTGTTATGGTTTTCTTACCTTAGAATGAACTACTTCTATAGTAGATACACCGCAGGTCCCTTTGCATGGAATTAGCCATTTTGTTTCTACAGTAGCCCTAAATGGACAATCTGCTCTACAGTGTGCGTTTCATAAATACGTTATCTCCTTCGGGAAAGAAGCGAAAACAAGACGATATCTTAGTTCTGTGTCAGCTATCGTAGTATACTTAGAAAGGGAATCTTACAATGATGTTTTTGGAACACAGACCAATGCATAACTAAACAGATACAAAGATAAATGTCAAATGACCTGCCATTCATCGAAAAGTCATCAAACAGGCTTTTCTCTCTCGTTGACTTCAGCAACATAACCTCACCTCCTCATGTATGAATCTCATTCGGTTCTCATATGAATGTATTTACGAGAGAGCAATTTAAAGGTGAGGGACTCCAGGCGTCTTTTTTTCTGCGTAACAGCAGCACTTTCAACTGTACATTCCAGATAAGTGAACAACTTCTGGTTACGGCCACAAATTTTTCAAAGATTTAACAAAATCAACTATCAATGGCCAGTGCGGTGAATACTTGCCATGTCTTCAAAACATTTTGCACCCAAAAGAGTGATGCCCGAAATATGTTATCAACCTGCGGTATAGTTTTCAGCGACCTTTAACTTTAACACAACCCAACATGATACACAAGACTCTTCACTTGCTTTTACAATTTTTTACAGTTGTTTTTTTCATTTATCTTTCATTCTCAAGTACTCTGTGCTATGATTATCTGTTTATTTTTACGGATGTGATGGATCGATAATATTAGCTGAAATGAATTATCCATCAACTAAACCTCATTAGCGACATCTTTCAAAGTTCAAATTAAATGACGCATTGACATTTGAGCAATTTCATGGTTAAATTAAAAGAACACAACAATAGCTGGAATATTACAGTGCATTCCACCTGTTGCTTAATGAGAAACGCTGAAGCGTTTTATTTGATTTAATGCTGATCATATCAGCACTGTGCCTTGGCAGTTCGTTCCAATACATTTTTCTGTTTTTCTTGTTTTCTTAGCTGATAAATGATTTGAGACTGTTCGGGGTAAACAGATCTTGTTGAAGGACATTTTGATGTATGATATTTGTGCTCAAGTTTCTGTCAGTTTTTTTGTCTAGTAGAACGAGGGCTGTTCCCTAAAATTCCTGGGACCCACATCAGTTGCACATTGGGTCACCATACACCTAGCAGTGTTAAAACACCAACCTCTTAACAGGGCACTGGACACAATTTATGGTTGTCCCTCTGATGGATTTAAAATGACATTTTGTTTGTATCATTTTAAATGTAAAGGCAGTACGATTTAGTGTCTTGTGCAGTTTTGTGTTTTCATAACTCAGATATCAAGCCTTCTTTAGCGGAATTCCAAACAGATGAACATAATCTCGTACCCATCGTCACTACAAAACCAGCATGGAATTCACATGAAAGAGTGCTAGTCAAGCCTTCCACCCTTTCCAGATTGTAAAAATAAGTCTTTTATAGCAGGTGTTGGGTTGAACTTGCAAGCCAAAAAACCTTTTGTCAGAGCCTCCTTCTCCTCCTCAGCCCCCCTTGTTCCACGTCAAAGATAGCATCAAGTCAAATTTTGGTTCGCATGTAATGCTATAAAACACTGATTGAAAGTCAATGCATTTCTGGTTTGAGGAGCAACATCGCTGTTATCTTGGTTGAGTTAATCAAGTTACAGCATTAAAGTTGAGCCAGAAGTATTGTTTGCACCTCTTTGATACTTTTTTGTATAGCTGGCTTTTCAACATTATACAGTACAGTACATACTTGCAATCCATAGCTTGGATACACCTATTCATTTTGTTCATTATTATACTTCACATTACTACATTAATATGTAGTAACCTACACTCTAGGCGTTCTCGCAAATGCACTTATAAGATGCATCCTACTTTTAAAGAGCATCAAAGGAGTTCCCATGTTCCCATGCTTTTCTATCATCAGAAAAATCCTGTCCAATTAATTCATAAAACAAACAAATCATCAATTTATACTGTACATAGTTAATTCAAAACATAGCAACATTTTGTATATGTCTACCAAAGTCAGTAAAACGTTTAGGCATAAGCCTTTAGATCTAAAGCGTTTTATCAGAAACATGAATCGAGCTAATTGTTTCCAAATCACTTCCTCCGCCTAAAATTGTTTGCATAGTATAACGTTTTAAACCAGGCCTCGCAGATGAGCCAATGAAATGTCCTGTGAGATAAAGAATGTTCATTTTAGACAGTTTGGAATCCGCTGATGATGTTTTTGTAACAGTTTAGCTCATTCCTGTCACAAGCTGTTCTGCCTTGCTTTGATCATGACGTCATTATGCCGGTTTCTGAGATGACTGACAAATGAACATGATGACAACATATTTGTAAGTGGTGTAAAATCTCCATTGAATCAGCTGGTTTGTTTCAATAGGCTAAGGCAGCGTAACCTCTCTGACAAACTAACTAACAAACAATGGCTTGAGGTTTGAGGAACAAAATCCGTTTTGCTAAACAGTAGCAGTTGAGCGGACAGCACACTTTAAGATGATCTGAAACACATGTAGTTTGTTGATAACAAAGGGTTCTTCGACAGAGGCTCTGGTTATGGTAATGCAGAATGGAATGAGAAACTTGAATTAAAACTTTTAGGGGTGATTAATAGTAATCATATGGTAAAGTTTAAGTATGTTTTTTATCTATGTTAAAGTAAAGAATCAGCCAAAAATTCTGTCATGATTTACTCGCCCTTTTTACCCTTCAAACCTCTTTCACTATCTTTGTTCTGAGGAAAATAATATTTTAAAGAGTGTCCTCGCTGACTTTTCAATTGTTGTCAATGGAAGCATTACATTTTGAAGACACTGTGTTCCATATAACAAAGTCATGTGAAACCGTGTAAAATTCTAGAATATTTTTATTATTTTTGCTGAAATTATACAGAAATTATACACAAACACTTTAACAAAGCAAATATCTGCAACCAATTCTCATAAATTTAGCAAAAACAGCAGATGTGCATTGGTTGAGCCCATCACAAGATGTGGATGTTTTATTGGTCTCTGGCTTTAGAAACAAATACTATAAACTGATAAGCTGATATACATGGATTCAGTCTAGTTATATTCAGTCAAATCAATGTAGGCTTCTAAATATATATTTTGTATATAAAACATGCAAACAACTTAGTTTATACTGTACTTTATACGGACTGAAACTTGAGTTATTATTTCAGTAAATCTTGATGTTTGGTAACGTTTTACTTTCATTGTTTACAGGAGCCAGCTAGGACATTTTTCTATAAATAACTGAAAATAAATCATGACAGAATTCTCATTTTTGGGCTAGCTGTTCTTTTAAGACATTGTTATCTAACAATGCAAACAACCAAACATTTTATTGTATTATTACAGACAATTTACATAAATACAATCGATTTAATCTGATCTTCAATTAGATTTGAGCTTTGGCAACAAAACAAAACTTAATGTTGAGCATTTTTAAAGTAGTCCTATTATAATTTTTTTTTTAATAGCTCAAATCGGGGACATTCAAGCTTACATTCCCTTGACTTCTCGATTGCTTTCACCAAAACTCCACACATGACTTCATGGAAAAGTCAGTTTGCTCTTCAAGTTAAATGGGAACCAGTGTCTTTCTTTCACATCAAGTAGTGAGTCGAGGGATCCATCAGTCTAAAAATACAGTTTCTATCGCAACATTCCTCAAATACTTTCATCTCTAAACCTTGTGATTCAAGTGCCATTTAAGCTGGTTTGATTAGACTAAGAAGTGGAAAAGCAGAGCGTACTGATATTTCAGCATGGATTACTCATCAGCTGCTTCTAATAAAATGTTCAAACAATCTTGTTTTATCTGGCCAGGGGAGTTACTTGGCAAAGGCTCGCATTGCATACTTACCTATTTACCTGGTATGTATGTTGGCAAAAATAAACGCTTTTCTTAAAGAGGAATATTCACATTTTGAGATTATGAACGGAAATAATTAAATCATTTTTCATAAATGTTCATAAAAATGACGGCTTTGGTTTGGAAGTATGAGGTTATCCATTACCCTATGTACTTTTGTACTATTAGAAAACAAATACTCAGAGATGAAAATGCAAGTCGTGGACTCGACTTGTGCTTAAGCCACAAAAAGTGGACTTGAGACTTGACTTCGACTCATAAACAATTGACTTGAATTTGGTATGAATAATGGTCTACAAGGTCATTTACTCTTGGATGGTTTTCATAAAGGAGACTCTCATGAATTCCTTTTGTTTGCTGTGAGAACATGTCATTTATTTTTATATTTCAGAGCAACATTTAATATTAATGGCAACAATTAGTTTAGCAATAGAACCGGTCTTGCCTCTTGTTAAACCAAATATACATATTTCTGACTCTAAAGCCATTTATAGAAAGAATAAACACATGAATCCTTTTCTGAATTGAATTTTTAGGGGTAAAAGGTGATCAGGACCCCATCACAAGATAAGATTGCAAAAAAATATGGATACGAAATATTTGTAACAAATGCAAACCTTCCATGAGGAAAACTAACATGAAAGACGAAATGTATTTTGGTTTAATCTTTGTGAATATAATCTCATATATGTTATTATTTTGGCATATTTATGTAATTTATGTGTAATATACTAAGATGACACTCAGTACCCAGATGATGATGTGTTATCGGTTTAGAATGGTTGTTTTTGGGGGTAAATTTTACCTTGGAATGTCACGATTTACCAATCAGAAATAGGTTTCCAGAGACATGTAATAATTGTGTATAATAAATAAACAATTATTAATTAAATAACAATAAACTTCTAAATTACAATTTTTTGATCACTTAAAGTTATGTTAGACAAGCATACTATTGTTAAGAATGAAATCTCTAAAAACAAAAACATTTCATTAATATAAACATAAAAACTGGATGTCTGGCAACACGTCAATGAAATCAAACTGCTGTATATGCAAAACAAAAGGTTATCTTAGACTTTGACTATGTCTCGCACATCTGTAAATAATGCAGTTCCCGTATGCAAAAAAATATGTTGTTGCATCTTCCAGCCATGATTTAGAATGTGGAACTTGACCTTGTCAAAACCAGCATTACACAGTGTGTCAATACACTCACCGCTCTTACGCTCGGTATGTGGAGAGGTATGAAGGTCCGGTTTCCTCATGTAGATGGAGTCATGGTCTGAACCTGCTCTGGAGTTCTGATCGGGACTGTTTATAGTGCTCTTCACTGCATTCATTGCCTTGTCCACACTCCCCTTGCTTTCAGATCGCCCGCAGTCTGTCCCCTGTCCAAAACACACACACCAAAACACAAGTCATATTCAGCATGTGAGGGCAGCCACACATCATTTCACCTTCATGTCAAGATAACAGACTAATAAACCGACTGTAACTTCGCAAGACCATTTCATCTGACGAATGGTAAAATTTGGTGTGTCATTTACTGGCCTGACATTTGTTCGAGTTCTAAGTAGGAGCAACCTTGAATTGAAGCCATAGAATTTGTTTGTAAAACACAGAGGACCTCTCGGTGTTGATTTTCCTTGAAATCTGTTTTAGCAAGAAGATATTCAACAGCGAACAGAGCACGTCTGTTTGTTTACAAAGCATAAGCTCACTTAAAGCTCTACGAACGCGTCTACTCTCACACCGAGACAGGCGGCGGCCATGTATTTACTGGGTTTAAAATGACCAGACCCCTTTTGAAGGGCCTCAAACACGCGCATTTAGAATTCAGAAGCTTTCAGGGACCCCCACAATGTGTTTTGGTGAAAAACGAGGACTCTTTCCCACTAGCCAAGTGTTCTCCCTACACCATCTACAGAAAACAAACCGCATAGGGCACTCCAAACTTACATCTGTTTTCTTTGCTGTGTTTTGAAAAGCACTTACATGTCTGAAGGACATTAATTCCGTTAAAATGTCACGGCTTGTAAAAATACTCATGTTATCAAAGCCAAGTTGCCAATTTATTGGTAAAGCAATGGTAGAACCTTTGGAATAATGGAGTTTTACATTCATCCATCCATCATTTTGTTATGAAGGGGATTCTTTTTACTTAAAGGTTCCTTTGCTAGAGAGATTGTGTGTTGAACTTGACCACATTCATAAATCATTCGTAATTTCCTAAACAATATCTATCCTGCTCAATAAAACGTTAGCTGAAAAATTAACTGATGGGCATGTCTTTAAAGCCTCTGAGATGAAATCCAAAGCATTTATATAGCAGGTAACAGCATAGGTCATGGTATTAAGGGATAATGGAAGAATAGATGTTCATGGCCGGTGATGGAAAGGAATTTTTGGAACCCTGTGACAATGCCACCCCACACACTGCAGTAAAATATGACATGCGGGTTCGCTTGATGAATGTTGTACAGCTAAATTAAAGGCCACCATGATGTGCGGGAATCTGAGATAATTTAACTGTCAGTATAGTAAATCAGTGTTGCTAGATGCAAATCGTTGGTTAGCTATAAACAAAACGTTGGTTAGAAATGTGTAACTGTTGTAAAAAAGCTTTAAAATAGCTTCCTATTACAAAAATACATGGAGCTACATGTAGTTTGTCCACTATTCAACAACCATAAAGTGTGCACATTAATTATTTATTTATTTTGGCTGATTTTTAAATTGTATTGTTCAATGAATGGGTACATGGAAAAAGAAATACTGATGATACAAAATAAATACTAAATGATATTCTGGTTCAGGGTAAAAACTTACAACCATAAGATTTACACATTTAAAACCAATTGATCTGAAGTCTAAGTTCATTCATGAATTTATTTGATGGCACCTTGTTTTCTTTCTTTTTGTCATCTTAATCACTTCCCACTTTCTTTCACTTCTCCCTCGTTTTCAAACTGACCACCAGTTGAGTTGAACAATTTCCAAATTTATGGGAGGTTTTCATTGCTTGCTTTATTTCTGTTGGGTTAATTCCAGGACTTCCAGGGATGAGTTTTTGAAAGAATGAAGGCAGTGATGATTGTTCTCTATTCATTATATAGGGGCTTGCTGCCTCTCAGTGTCTGGTGTTAGATATCATCTTAGTTAGAAAATAACTCAATTAACAGTTGAATAAGACACAATATTTACCCCCTGGAACTCATTTTCCGAGACCTTTTTTGTACGTTTTTGAAGCAAATAAAAACAGGATTTCATCCATGTCAGTTACATTAATTGAAATAAACTCTTAATCTGAATAATATCAATATGAACAATTTATGAAAATTAAATAAACATAACATACAAAACTAGCTGTAAACAATATGACACAATAAATTGTTTGCTGCTTATTTTACCTTTAGTGTTCTTAGAGTTGATTTTAGTGTTTTCTTTTGAAAATCTACTTTAAATGGGAGCTGCAACAATGTGTAATGCATTCTGACATCTTTACCATGTTAAACGTGCTGTCTTCTCATGCTTAAAATGGTCAACTTGTCAAAAAACGAGTTGGGCGTATTACGTAGTATTTCGGTGGTCAAAACACTCCCCCAGCGATTATACAGGTTTCTGAAATGTTGAAACTGAAACTGTTGTGTAAAAATGTTTCCCTTATTGGACAATTCTCCCTGGAAAAAACGCGGCACACCCACACGGCAGCATGGAGAGCAGGAGAAGGAGCATACACAGATGTGACTTTCACTTGTGTGCAGGAAAGAGAGAGTGAGAGCATATGTTCTTATGTCAAGCTGTATCTCTCTTTTATAAATGTGATCAAACTAAATACTCTTCAAAGATACGACGTATGCAATACTACTCTTTAGGTACTCAAGATTAATATGAGATTGGCATATTAATAATTGACTCTATAAATAAATAATATATCTGACAAATACACGTAACTATTGTGTTTACGGTAATATTGAACAAGGCTTAAAACAGAATTTCTGTAAATTTATCAAATGTTTCTTAGCAGACCAAATAGAAAAAAGTTATAAGCCAGAATATTAATTGTAATAACACATATCATTAAAGCTGTAATTTTTGGTTAAACTGAATCAGTTATTGAGCAAGTACTTAAAATATCAGTGTTAAAACTTCAGATCAATTTGAGGTCATCTGACCCACATAAACGTATGTAAAGTCACCTTTTATTTTATTATTCAAAACGAGATGGTGATGTTGAGGCAAAATATAAAGATTGAAGTATTAATAATTTCAAAGCAAAAACAGTACATATATATGAAACCACAAATCTGTTGTCACATTTCTTGACATAATTACTGTTCTAATACAACTCATGTCTTTCCCACTTATTTCACATACTGTTAGCACATTTCTTCTATTAAAGTAGAGAAAATTTGATTTTTTTTTTTGGTAAAAATTGGGATAGGAAACAAAAATGTGTTGGGCTGTACCTGATGACAGGCCATTTGTAAACCACATGTAAACCCTATCTTCTGCAGAATGACATTTCTAATGAACGAGGTGCAAATGGATTCATTAGATTAATTTTGAGCTATTGAGGTGAAATGTAAAATCATGGCCACCATGGGTCATGTGATACTGTACGTTTGTTATTTACAGGCTTAGTTTTGCCCTTTATCTCAAAGTAAATAGACGACGGATCAGCAAAGGTGTCAGAACCGTGAAGTACGCACCTCGCCGGACAAGCTGTTAAATGACTTTTTAACAGAGGATTTGGCAAGATTTAGATCTTTTGCCATTCTATAATAAACAATGGCATGGGTATATTGAAAATATTTACTTAATTCTGCAAAGTGACTTATGGCAACATTGGCTACTAAACAGAATGTCATGAGTGTTATGGCGTCAGGTACCATGGACTGTATAAATACTCTCTGTACACTTGTTTATAGGAAAACCCCATCTGGCTTTGGCTTGACGAGGCAGACATGCTGGTGACCCCAGGTTTTTCAAATGGAAAATATAACACAAGTGTTTGCTAAGCAGAGAGAACTACAGCAGTCAACTGTCAAGTGACAGAGTATGTTGTAAAGACCACAGGCTCCACGGTTCAGATGCCTCTATCATACCTAATAAACACGATGTTAAGCGATTGCAGAACAATCTACATTAAAAACCTAAACATATTTAAGCCTTACATAAGTATTTCAGATATAATAATACTCATTAAAACATTACACTATTTTAGTGTCGGCTATATAATATCCTCCTCACTCCTCAGCTAATCGTATGGGCAGATGGTTAAGATACACAACCCACGCTAGTTATGCCTTAAGATGTTATATAGCCATACTTAACAATACTGTATGAATTACGCCCTGAACAACCAACTACAGTATGGTCTTTCTGGATTTTGATTTAATTTGGTGATGTTCAACATTTTATTGAAGTTATTAATCGCAGAAAGCGATAAACATCAGAGCTTGCTTTTTTAGGGATTTTACCATTTTATGACCAATGTGGTTTAGTCTACATGGCCCTTAAAAGCTGAGGATGGCAGGTGATGCATACAGCCGACGAGAGTGAATTATAAGAGATTAACCCATGTTTAAATTCAAGATGTTAACTATCTCAACAAACATAGATGAGTTTGTGCTTTCATCAGTTTATGTGTTTTCCAGTTTACAGAGAAAATAGTTTTACTTTGATTAAATGAATGTTTTCAGACTCAATGTAACAAGCGACCTTTGGCGAAAACCAAACACATTTTATAGTTGTAAAGAGTGAAACAGTTTACATTTCTTAGTTTAAGAATGAAGACTTTACTTTAACTTGACCTTTTCTGTTATTTTAATTGATGTTTAACTTCATCACAGAAATAATCTGGTACCCTGCTTGATTTAACCCAGTATACCCAATACCAATCATTACAGCATGCATAGTATATGACTTGTATTAACGGTTTTCGAACTGGGGTCCGGGGACCCTCAGTGGGTCTCCAGAACGTTCTGAGGGGCCCCCCTCAGAAAATGTTTGAGATAAATGAAAACTTGTATGACTAATGAACATTTTTACTACTTCATTTAGAAATGTTCATATTTATTTGTTTATAAAACATGTACCTAATTCGTACCTAATTTTTCTCGTAAGTTTTTCTTACTACAGTTCCCTTTATCTAACTTACAGGGTTTTAACTCACTATTACTGAAAATGGTTTCTCTTGAGGTTAATGCATCCAGTATTACTATCACACTTCCAATTTATCTAACCCTGTTTACATTTTTTATAAAAAAATATAAATAAATATATGGATATGGATTTTAGGAAAGGGGCCCTCACAAAATCATCATCATATTTGTGGGTCCTTGGCATCCTAAAGACCCTTGTATTTACATAATCCTCTCACAAGTACCATAGTACAATCATTTAGGCAGCTCAACTGCTGACGCCAGGCAGACATTAGAATATTCTTTAAGCAAATACATCCAAATACACAGCTGAACCACTTTTGTTCTTCTTGCTGGAAATGTTTATCTTTATTAAATATTCATCAGTGATATCAGTCAAAATGAGTTATTGAACCTGGAAACTTTATTGACACGTGTACGCTTATAAAGAAAAACATTCCAGCTTCCACTTATCCTTAAATTCAACAAAAAATAACTCAAATTCCACCAAGAAAAAGCATGACAATTGTCTGACCCCAATGCCAAGACAGATTAAGATATCTTGTAGTTCAGCATATGTACTGTATCCAAACAGTCACGCCGAACGACATGTAGCACAAATCTATTAGTCATTGCCCTAAACTCAATACAATTCACCACACACCTGAATTTTGTTATCATGCTTGTTTTTAGGGCTCAAAGACTGGCACAAAATCGAGACACCTGTTTTGCTCTGGGCTTCTGTAAAATGTTCAATTCATGCAAAAATTTGTGAGGTATTTCTGATAGAAATGAATATCGAATAATAGAATGCGTTGCTTGATTTTTTTTCATTACAACTTGCATGGATAACAAAAAATTGGCTCGTCATTCAGAAATTGGAACTTGTAACAAACTGACAGTTTGTGAAGAGTATTTAAAGCTCCAGGTGTATGTGTTTTCAGGACTTGCTATGTGTGCGCTTACAACTCACTGGATGGGTTTAATGCAGAGGTCACATTTCAGGTTTGGTTAACCATATCTGACAAATAGGTCACTTTCACTTTTCACTAAAGGGATAGTTCACCCCAAAATAAAAATTCTGTCATCATTTACTCACCTTCGAGTTCTTCCAAATCTGTAAATCTTGAAAACATAACAGGATATTTTGAAGAATGTTGGTTCGCAAACAGTTCTGGGGCATTTTTGACTACCATTGTAATTTTTCCTACTAGCATTCTAAGTTTGAGAAATACAAATAATATGGTTCGCTGAATAGTTGTACTGTATATTGTTCAATATTCAATGGTTTTCTTTTATTCAGAACTTATAAAGCATATAATTCTTAAAGACGACGTTGAATTCTCTCCTTTTCTATTTCAACAACACTCACATTCAAGGGTGGCCCAAGCACTGTGCTTTTTTTTACTCTCAATTAAACTGAAGATTACGCTTGTAGAGGCCATGCCAGAAAACACATCAAGCCTGGTATGTTTGTCCTTGTGTAAATTTCTTCCATTCAGTTTCTTCCATTCCTCCCCTTGACTCTGGGTGGCGTGAATTGTTCTTGTCACAGTAAATGCTTCTCCGCTCCTGACGTTGACACTAGGGATGACCTCCCGACCTCATGCTGCACGCGGCGTATCGCACATGTAAAAAAAGCAACCCTTGATTTATCTTAGTTGTACGTGCAGATTTTTAACTTAATGAGAACAAAACTCCTTTCTGGTTTTTGCTAAATTGATGACAGTTTGTCAAATGACCATGACCTGTGAACATGTACAGATAGAACTGTTTAAAAAAGGCTTGTTTTTGGCAACATACAGTGTATCTCTTCTTATCCACCATTCTGGAGTAATGAAAATTTGTCATGGAACGTAATTCTCAAGTCAAATAACCAAAGTTTTGACTAGTGTCTTTTATAATATTCACACTCTCACAATGGTCAGTGTTTAGTATAATATCAGTAAACCACATCTTCGCCATTTTATTCTAAGGAGTAAAATTTGTAATAAGGAGTCTAGCGGTGACACTGATAATACTCTGTCCCGTTTTAACCTCCAATGGCACTGTCTTCATCCATTGCTGGCGTCGAGTACCCACCAATCATGGTGTTACACTACAGGTCTCCCTCCACCAACATGAATAATGCCGTGTGTGTTTAACTTGCGAAACAGAAAGAAGAAATGTAATCTAAATACATAAGGTAATATAAATACAACAAAACCATATAATCTCCTGCGAGGCGGGCGAATGACGAGCGGCGCGTGCGTATGTGTGAGTGGGTATTTGACATATCTGCAGCAGCTCCATGCTTCGGGTTCGGCTCTCAAGGCTGGCACGAGCAGTGTTTAAAAAGCTCCCGGAAAGTTTACAGTGGGTGTACTTCTCTTTAGGTTTGTGTGACAACCTTTAACGCAGCATTCCCATCACAGGCAAAACACAGGGGACCTCCCTGGAATCTTTCGGATGAATTTCCATTCATGCTTTTTTTGTATTTTTCTAAAGATCTTCGTTTTGGATTCTCGTTATTGGGATTATCCATCACGTTGTCTGTCTGTCCGAGTACAATTTGGTCGGTCTCACCTCGTTGACTTATCTCTGTGAGTCAGTGTTGCTTTGGAGAGTTTTCATTCCTTTTGGTACTGCCAAGCAAAGAGTAAACATAAACTCGGGGGTATTTATATATTTAATGGAATTTGGAGAACGTTTCAAAGTTTCGTACAACATCCAATTATTTCTCATTTTCGACGGTTAGCTGTGGTCTGGGAGTGAGGGTATTACATATAACAGCACTGCAGCATGTAGTTCATTGCTGCGATCCTCTCACTGATGAGCGGAGAAACAGAGGGTGGATAACACGTAGATTGGAGCTAAAACAAATGAAATTAAAATCACAGCAGGCGTGAGACTTCAGGAATAATTAAATGAGGCATGGATTAAAATCACAATTTTAACACAATTTTAACACAATTTTTTAACACAATTTTTAGTTCAGTTTCATTAGGGTCGGCATGACATCAACGCACGAGAGCGGCTCGAAAGCATACGAAGCACTCCGATCTCACATAGTTCTCGCGGTACTCTATATGCCAAACACAATGCTGGTGCAAAAATGATAACAGCACAGCTTCATTGACAGTTTTTGACAACGGGTGACAGCGAAATCATGGCGAGTGTGAAAAAGAGAAAGGTAGACACAGAAAACAGAAGATTCAAAAGCGAATGGACTGAACATGTTTGTTTTGCCTGACTACCACAATACAAAGCCAACGTGTTTATTATGCACACAGACCATGGCGGTCTGCAAGGCTGATAACATGAAACGGCATTTCGGGGCATTGCAAAGCAATTTCAACTGCAGTTATCCAGAACATTCTGAAAGCCGAAAACAGAAGGAAACACAATTGATGGCAGCTTACAAAAAGTCAGTTGCTCTTATTCACAAGAATTAATGGAGTTCTTTAAAAAGAATGAATTGGATTCGAGCAAAGTTGTGTCTGTAGTTACTGACGGGGCACCCTCGATGGTTGGACATTACAGATTTGGGAGCTTTAACTTGTCAAGTGAACTCCTTCTCTCCTAAGACATCTATTCTCAGTTCCAGCAGATGCACGGTGGATTGCTGAGGCTAAAAGCCTGATTCCTTAGATGAAGCATCTTTGCAGCTGAAGATTTCGGAAATTTCAAAGTCTGATTTACTCAGAGAGCAACACAAGGCGTATAATGTGAATGACTTTTGGACCAAATTTGTTTCTCAAGATAAATTCAAGAACAGCAGAGTCACTGAAATGTTTCTACTTATGATTCCCTCCACCTACATCTGTGAGTCTTCATTTAATATAATGAATAACATCAAGAACCAGGATAGAAACAGATTGTCCAGTGCACATCTTGATCAGTGTCTCAGGATTGCAACAACAGAATACAGACCCAACATCATAGGCATTGCTTCAGCCCGTCGTTGTCACTTCTCTCATTGAATGGTGAGAAGACGTCAGTAATACTATTTCATTTTGATCACCATAAATATAAGAACAATAAAAATATTAATGCTGATAGGTCCAATAATTTATTCTGCATGTTAGGAAAGTGTAACCTAACGTTGTGTCTCTAACCAAATTCACAGAAGGCTCCGACTACGCAAACTGCTATCCAATCAAAGCAGTGGACGTTTACTTATAAAGTCTTCAATGCGGCACGCCCATTAAAACCGATAGTTTGTATATCTGGACTCAAAATCAGTGTAGAAAATAGCCTATTACTTCTTGATTTTGATGTTTTTGAATGAATAAATCACGCGAACGTCAAAGCTAGACCTCATACAACAGTATAAAACAATAAACAAGGCCATTTCATGACACTTTAAGGTGCTGAAATGCACCAAATACAATTTTAAGTTTCAGGCAGTATTTCCTTTAGGATTTTGTGGAACTTTGGAGCTGGATGACGGCACATGCTAACTACTATATTTGTGACGTCAGCACGGCATATTTGAGTAGCAACTTTGACGGATTCGGAATTTTAATACAGCTTCTTGCCCAATAATGCCATACTCATTTACATATTGTCGGTTTCTGTGGCAGTTCTGTTTTATAACCGCGACATCAGACAGATTTTTGCTATATACTCTCACAAAACCAGTTTCCGTCTAATTAACAATGTGTATATTTACAAACAGTGTTCGTGTTTAGGCATAAATATCCAAACAGTCAGTAACAGTGGCAGGTTTTGGTAACACTTTTTTCTACTTATCGAAAATCTATTTCAATTCTGGAATCGGAATCGTGAAATATGAATAAAATTTTAATTCCTCTCGGCATATTTTCTGAAATGTTCAGGTGCACTTTAGTATTTGTAGTAAAGCACAGTAACCCCAAATCTACCATAGGTTTATCACAGTAACAACAGTTTAACCATGATATTTGTAGTTAAACTATGGAAATTCAAATTGTTATAAATCTGACAGAACATTGTTGTTATGTGTATATAAACACATAGCAGTGCTCATAAATATATACATATATATGTATATATTTGCAAAGCAGTCTATAAGCAGGTAGAATAAACATACTGTGCGTTTCCCAAAAGCATAATTAGCCAACTATCAATCCAGCACAGTTCAACGATTTAAGTGTTTCCCAAGACAATCGTTCCCAATATCAATCGCAAGCAGCATCGCAAATTTACGAGGTTGAACTACAGGTCTAGAGCTGTTGCTAGTAGGATCGTTCCTTATTATTATTATAAGTAGACTTACATACATCAAGCTTTTGATCAAAGTAAGCAAGCAACATCCTGTGCTGTCTATATCCATCATTCTAAATACAGTATATACAAATTCAATTTAACATCTTTTAATTTGTCAAGAAAATAGAAGCGCTGTTCTTTGAAAAGTGTGCATGCGCATGAACTTCTCTAGAAGCAAGGGGAATCCCTGGGTGGAATGATGCAGGAGGACACTTACAAAGGAAAGAAATATCTGAAATAATAGAACATATAGCAAAAATAGGATAATAAAAGTAGTCCTTAAATGCAATGTATGTTTTTACAGCAAAGATTTGACATTAATTCCATCAGAACGTATTTATTCGTAGACATCATTACTCCATCACCTGTGTGGCATCATCAACTAGATTGCTGAGCCAACTTGGTTCAAAGAATGGATCTCTGACAGAGTTACTATGGTTTCGGGAGATAGTCGTAACTACATTGTTTATTTCTCCAACAATGCATCGTACCACGATGCTTCACCAGCGAAATATGTCTTTGTTTCTGAAACGCCCCCAGGTTAATATAATAATAATTCATTACATTTAAAAAGCGCTTCTATGGGAAATCAAAGTGCCTTACATCCAAGGAGGGAATCTCCTTAACCACAACCAATGATCAGCATCCACCTGGATAATGCGATGGCAGCCACATTGCGCCAAAACGCTCACCACACACCAGCTTATTGGTGGAGAGGCGACAGAGTTACGAAGCCAATTAGTATATATGGGGATGATTAGGAGGCCATGATGTATAGAGGCGAATGTTTAATTATCTAAATGTTTTACTTTGAAATCAAAATTAGAAAAAGAGTCGGAATCGATTAGAGGAATCGGAATTGATCAAATTCAAATGATACACAAACATACCTGTCATCCCCAATGAAAGCTAAGTTTCATCCAAATAGTTGTCAGGTTTGTCGCTATGGACTCATTATCACAGCATCACATGATAAACATTTTTTTTGGCAAAAAAGAAGTAAACTGTGAACAGGGCTTAACAAGCATATACATTTTATTATGTTACTCCATTTTCATAAGAAAAATACTTGAGATTTTAAAATGGTTATGTTTGTAATGTATATTTATTTTTGACTCAAGCACTTATCTTGACAAAAATAAACCAGCATATGGTACAAATAAAGCAATGGGACATTTACAGAAGATACCTAAAGAAAGATCGAACGTTTTTTGACCTTTTTCAGATATACAGAATCTGTGGTTCTGTAAGTCTAGGTCTTTATACTGTATTCAAACTAGTGGTGGGCTGTTAACGTGAGACTCTTATAGTGCAAAAAAAAAAATGTCGCCGTTAATCTATTGTCAAAGTTGGGTTGGGAGCTCGGTCTATACTACGCAAGCTATGAAGACTTTCACCTTGATATTTTAGCGCGGATGCATACATAGCTTAATTACACTGTAGGGGGCGAGAACGAGATTTTTCAACTCGCGTGATTTGCGTCATTCGCGCCGACTCATCATCTCATAATCAGGGCTTCATTCGCGCGATTGTAGGTCTATCGCCTCTTTGCATTGACTTAACATATCACTCGCGCTTGACGCGCCATTCGCGTTTGGTCTGAACACAACATAACGTCACTGTGAAATTACCACATCAAACGTGACGTTCTAACATGGATGCAGCTATGAAGCTGCCGGGTTTGCTTCAGGGAAAATTTATTTTTAAGAAGCTTCCCAATGGAAACCTCGACAAGACTAAGGTTGTTTGCACCTTGTTCAATGTGAAATTGGTTTACTGTACGGAATTGGTTAACATACAGTTGGTTTAAAAAAAAAAAAATTCAATAGGTAGTGGTCTAGCTTTAGTTGAAATCAGTAACTTTGTATTGGCACCTTATGTATTATGGCTCCTGTATGACATATCGCTTGTTGCTCCCTAACTCTTTGTTAGTCGCTTTGGATAAAAGCGTCTGGTAAATGACTAAATGTAAATGTAAATGTACTGTAGGAGCTCTTCCAGTCTCAAGTACCACCTAAACACAGGCATCCCTTAGCTAATGCGGAAGTAAACTCAAGTACATCTTATTGAATTTTGGAAACAGGAGATGACCCCCTGGTGTTATGCGCCACCTGGCTTGAGAAACCCGTTCTCAAAGACTTGCTTTTAGTCCTTATTTGGGTAGCACACATATTCCAGAACCCCCGCCTTAAGGAGCGACATCCTGACGCTCCTCAAGGAGACCCACATGACAAGACAGACTGGGACATAGACAAGACTAAACAAAACATGAAGAACAAAATCAAGGGGAGGCAGGCAAGAACAAAAAATGGGTTGGTGTGGGACAATAAAAACTACAAACAAGGGAGGGGGGGTGGGGGTAAACAAGAGTACATGGGGGGCAGAACAAATGGTTCGGGACCTGGGGGAACCGTCTTTGACTGGGGTGGCACTTGAGAGCACGAAGACCCAGGGGGCTTGACAGGGGAAGTCCTGGAGAGCACAGTCTTAGTCCCAGAGGACTTGGTAGGGACAGTCTTGGCTGCCGGCTGGACACGGCTAGGACCCGGGTATGATGCTGGCTGAGTCACCGGCTGCACCGGACTGGAGACCAACGGACTCCGAGCCGCCCTACGTTGCCTCTTCTTCTTCAGCCGAGCCACCCGCCTGGTGGACGGCTGAAGGGACGACGAGTACGAGACGGGCGGCTCGGGATTGGAAGCCTCGGACCAGGACCCCCAGGATTCCCGTCTCCCCCGCTTGCCAGTGAGACTGGCCGGTTGTGGAGAGACTGTAGAGGTTGAGGAGGGGTCGGTGGCCATGCCCACAACCCCGATCTGCAGAGGACCACTCTCGGGTATCGCGACCAATGGAGATGAGTAATAAGTGCTTGATGAGGTCGCCGACTCCGAACGAGCTGCGGCAGTTAGCCACAAGGCGTCGAAGTCCAACGGCCTCATCGCCCTCATCTCGGAGCGAGAGAGTGGCTCTCTGAGACCGGTGTTGAATAGCACCGCCAGCTCCTCCTCTCCGAAGACGCCTTGTTCTGCAATGTCAAGGAATCTCCCCACATACTCGTCCACAGTCTCACCTCCCTGGCGAAGGCTGCAGAGGCGACGGGCCAGGCTAGACCGGTCAGTGTCCATGCTGCCGCTGGGTTCTGTTCTTGGCTGGTTCGTTCTGTCAGGGATAGCACAGAAGAACCCAAGCGCAGGCAGCAGTGCAGACGAGAATAACAAAAACTTTATTTAACACAAAACAAAGACCCACGATGGGGTAAAACTAAACAAACAAGATAAACTGGAGAGGACTAACTGACACTAAACTGAACTAAACATCACATTACATAAACTGAACTGAACTTAAACACTTACTAGGATAAGACAGGAACTAGAAAAAACAGGAACAATGAGGACAGGCAATATCTCGAAGGTACTAGACGAGAGATTCAAGCAAGCATCAAAGGTACATGAAATGCAAGGACTACGAAGTACATACAACGAACCAGCACAGGACAATGAAACATGAGGGGTATAAATAGGGAAACAAACACAGGATAATTAATAGGGACCAGGTGACATAGATCAAACACTAAGGGAAAGCTAACGAGACGGAAAGGGCGGGAACACAGACGAGACTCGGGGAGAGTATGGAAAGCCACAAGGCCAAAAACGTCTCTCCCCACATAAAACAGGGAATTCTGTTTTGGTTCTTCCTCAAGACCAGGAATTAGTCAACCAAGATTGGGAGAACCGTGACAAAAAAAATTAATCTATGCCCACCACTAATTCAAACCCTTTCAATAGTTGGAGTTGACCCCAAAGACCATTTCCAGATATCCTTAAGCAATATTTCAGGCATATTTTGTGTCATCATTTAAACATATATACAGTATGTGACTTGTTTTGTATGAAAGGAAAAGCTATTTTCTATAGTTCTGTATAGAAGAAATGGATCTTTCTAAACATTCAGCAAGATAACTACTTTAGTCATTTTGGTTTGGATCTAAATAAGGGTAGATGATGACAGAAGTTTTGGGCAAACTGTTCCTTTCATGTCTTCAAATACACATTCGAATCACGCAGCAAGTAAACAAACAACACATTTTAATCAAAACACTGTAAATTGACTGCCTCTTGTTTAGCCTTTACCCTATTGTTAGCGTCATGGTTCTTGTGACTAATGTTGTTTTCTGACAGATTTGATGCCGAATCTCTTCAATATTAGTACATACTTTATTCATGGCCTGTGAGTTGGTTAAATGCCTGCCCCCAGCTATTTAAACAGTGAAGTAATCCAGTCTCCATTCAAATATACTTGAGTAAACAAAAGAGAGCCGGTCAGGAAACAGCGGCGGGGTGATAGTAATTATGAGTGGCATTGAGCACATTCTCTGCCTGCTATGGTCGCAAAACGCTCTGGATGTGTCAAAGGAAATTGGCAGGTCTCTGAACTCATGCAGTAACTGAGATCTGACATTTTTAAAAGGTGGGGAAGTGAAAACAATTAACACTGAAGACCCCGAAGATGACACTGTATTGCTGTAAATTGTCCGAGTGATGTATGATAGGGTTTAACAGATTTTTCACGTATAATGTAAAAAAAACATACTTTCTATTAATGCAATAATATTGACGAAAATGTCATCATTTCTATGTTAAATTTCTTCATGCTTTTCATAAAAATAAGACTAAATTCATAATCCATGTATATCCATTGTTGGACATTGTTAGTAGACAAATTAAACAAACCTGTGAGAGTGTTAAAAGTAAAAGTTCAAGGCACCAAGTATGCCCACATTGAATAAACACCCAACTTTGTAACTGTATACTCCACATTGAGAAAATGTAACATTTATTTGTTATGGAAATAAGAAAGTGAAGCTTAACAAATCAGAATTCAACCGTGAACTAAATTGAGAGAGAGCTATTGCACATCAATAGATAAAGGGTACGTTTTTCATTGGAAAGCTCACATTTTCTCCATCCGAGGCCAAAACAATTAGCTTGATGAAACAAAAGCTAGATATGAACAACTGCCTGCTTCAATTGGCCTCTCGCAACGGGTAAAAATGGAAACTCAGAGACGATGCGCTGATGCACACCAGTGGAATCCGACAAACAAACATTTAAGTGACACATTACAGGAGACCCTCTTCTGGGCCTCAATGTTCTGACAAGGACCATAAGTGGAAAGATCTGCTAAAAATCACTATCCACTTTCATTTATGACTATCGCTGGACACGGAGCAAGGGAAAGAACAAAAGCTGTGTGCACCTTTGAAGATTTGCCTTTTTTTCACCCTTGGTGTCTACGGTACATTTGTTTGAAAGTTCATTTCAAACAGGCTTACTTTAAGTGTAAGATGCAGAATTAAGGTGTTTTGTTGTACATCATTACCTCTACCTCCCAAAATATCTATAATATATTCTTAACGTTGCAGAACAATTCTATATATAGTATATTTACTATATAGTATATATATTTTTACATGTTCTGTATACACTATTGGAGTGCCTTTCATCCAATCAGAATCAAGAAACAGGACTAACTTTTGTATAATATGTTCATTTAATTTAGATCAAGGTTCTGCCATTGTGATTTCAAGTTCTCATATGCAAGTTCGTGAAAAGTTATAGGCCCACTGGCCAGTTTCACTCGCGTTTTGGATCTTGGCGAGTCTTTATTTTGGACACAACTTCGTAGTGTTGCTTTGACATTCGCGTGATTGCTGAAGACTAAATGATGTTTAGATTATACTGATAACTTTCAGTGGAATTTGAGCACATGACGTAAGCACTGTTTGATTCCGCTGCCTGATATGTATTGTTGTAATAGAATAAATAAGCCTAATTTCTAAGGCACAAACTTTACATGTACGTTTAGAAGAAGTTTTAATAGCAAAGGACTAATATGGTGAGTCTTGTTTGTCTAATTGGCAAGCGACTGTGATTAGTAAACAGTAAAAAATGTGGTATTTCCAGAAGAAAAGTCTTATTCCAGAAGTTAAGGTCACCAGCATTTTATTTTGTTAAACATCGCAATGTTCTCGCAACTCGCCAAAGGAGCTGTAAACCTAGATTACTCTGGTGTTTGATAACACGCAGGCTATTTCCACAGCTAACACATCTAATATAGCAATACCTTATAAAGCATATGACCTTATAGATTCCTTCCCGCTTGTGCTTCTTTTCACTTCGAGTGACGCAAAGAACTTTTCGTCTGCTGAAGGTTTTCTGAGTAAAGGCAATCTAGAACGATATATCATGGAAAACGCAAGCGAAAGAACAGGCGCGGCTTCTCCCAGGCTCTTGAAGACAAACATTATCTGTATAGACCAATGCTTAGAAAAACACATCTTTGAAACACCAAAGGGTGACTGTCACACACATAACAGCCATAGAAGTGTGGAAACATGAGAATGTTGTGACCCGTGTAGAGCAAACTTATCGTTTCTGTACTTTTTTAAAAATGTATGTTTAATCCAACACAAGCAAAGCTCTTGCCAGTGGAATCCAGTCTGACCTAGAACCACAGGAAGAAACATCACCCATTTACTCACCCTCTTGTCATGTCAAACCTGTATGACTTTCTTTCTTCTGCAGAACTCAAGATAAGAAATTTTGCAGAATGTTGGTAACCAAACAATTGCGGTACTCATTCACTTCTATTGTATGGACACTTAACCAATGCAAGAATTTGGCACACCTGCCATAAGAACACATTTGATGTGACATGAGAACACTTCGCTTTTCTCACCACGCTTCATAATTTAGGATGAAAAATCAATGCATTGTTTTAGCACCCAATAAAACACAATTCTCGCATAAACCAGTCAAATGTGGTACAAATGAGTTTCTGCCTTTGTGTGGCCAAGTGAAGGTTTACACACATATTTTAAACAAATGTTAGACCCTTTTTAGATCATTATTCCTGCTTAGACTTGTAAAAAAGGATGTGGCAGTTTTACAGTATTTCTTTAGCATGAGCTAAAAGGCCAACACAAACTGCTGATTTATTATATTATTCCACATTCAACAAAAGTATCAGTTGACAGCTGATGCGTGACGTACACCTGACAGCTCAAATCAAAGTCTGTTTTCATTGAAGATCTCGTTTTTAAACACCATTACTTAAAGGGATACTGTCATGAAACTCAGGTGGAGACATGGCGTGGGAACCCAATTGCAGGCAGACACAGACGGTATAGGTGGTAACACTTGATATTTAATGAACATATAACGCTAACACAACAGGCAAAGCAAAAACCCACGAGGGGGAAAACAGGACAGGATATATATATATGAACTCTAACAATAAACAAGGACACTGACTAACTAAGACTACAAAACACTTGAAACAAACACTAAACTAACACTTACTATAACAAGGCGAAACAGGAACTTGGCAGACAGCAAACAGCTACAAGGAAACAGAAACAGCTTACAATGAACGAGGGACTTCTTACAGGTACAAGGCAAGACGTACACGATGACCCGATATCACATACAATGAACGCGCACAAGACAATGAAACATGAGGACTCTTTATAGGGAGGGTAATTAACACAAACTAGGAAACAGGAGGGTAGGAAAGATGACGCGACTAGGGGAGAGTATGGAATATTTTTTGTAGATGTATGAACATTTCGAGAAAATTGCCTTTTCGTCAAAGAGATCATCAGAATGATGATCAAAACTAGATCAAAACAGTGCCCCCTACCACAATAAAGGTTTTCGCTTTCAAAAATGACAAAAAAATCCAGTTAGTTGCTTTAGACAGCGTAGACTGTAGTTTGATCTTTTTAAGAAAGTACAAAGTTCTTACTAGTCAGTTCATTTGTAGATTTTGTGCTAAGTCTGATGCTCAGCTGGATATGGGACAGTGGTTGAGGGCTACAGCTGGTTTCCATGTGTAACTTCTTTATTTGGCCATTAATTTGTTTTTACCGTGCGGAACTAAAGTAACATAATTACTGCATATGTGGTCCTGTGAACAACATTGTATCAAAATACAGATTTGTCACAATAGCTGGCCAGTGACAAAGCTTTCACTGTCTGAAAGGGTTTAAGAGCTCTATAGAGTCGATTCATTTATCAAGCTGCTTCTTAAACATTTCCCCACAATAATACAGGACAGTTGGCAACACAACTGTTTGTTATTTTTAAGGATAAGTTGGCATGAAACGGAAGTTGGCATGATGTTTTTATCTAAATGTGTATATCCAATGCATTTTTTGGATAGTTTTGCATAGTTTGTATAAACAGGCTTTAAATAGTTTGCTAAGAAACCAAATAGATCCCATCATTGTTTTATAATCAAACCATATATTTTTTTACTTTCGACAATTTTCTTAAGTTTCACAATTGTTGTTTAATGTATAAAATTGTTAACTATCTGGCACCCCCTTCTCTGAATGAATTTGTCTCTCAACGTGATTTAAATGTAAGAAAAACACGAGCTTCATCAAGAGGCGACTGTGAAGTGAAGAATAGAGGTACTAGCTTTGGTCGTTCGGCATTTATTGTAAGAGCAGCCGTTAGCTGGAACAGCTACCAATTAATATAAAATATAATGTTCTACTTTTGCACAATTTAATCTAATTTAAAACTATGGTTAAAAACGAGCAATGTATGTTATCATTGAATATTGGTTTAATTGTGTCTGTGTCAATGGCTTCCATGACCATATTTTTACATATATTTTATTCTGGATGTATTAGCTTTATACTATAACATCTTAATACATGGTTTTGGGTTATCTGGTATATTTGGTCTTATATGAGTTTTTTGTTACTGAATGATGTATGCAATAGCTGCATTTTTATTAGAATTCCTGCCCAAGGACTACAGATGAAATTTAGCTCTGTAGCTAATTCTGGGACAGTCATCGACTGTCCATTGTCCCTGTGAAAAAAATAAATAAATGAGTAGCGTCAGGAATGACAGAAAATGTAGGGCGGGGCTTGATCATCCTTCAGGAACTGATTTGATTTAAGGTTATTGTTATCGTCCCTGGTCTGAAGAGGCCTTTGAGAGCCAGTGATAACAATTTCAAATGTTAAAAACACAAAACTAATTGAAATCACGTGTACACTCTTAAAAATAAAGGTGCTTAAGAGGTTCTTCACAGCGATGCCATAGAAGAACCATTTTTGGTTCCAAAAATAACCATTCAGTCAAAGGCTCTTTAAAAAAACATCTCTTTCTTACGTTTTATTAATCTGAAGAATGTTTTTTTCGCCACAAAGAACTTTTGTGATACAGAAAGGTTCTTCAGATGTTAAAGGTTCTTTATGGAACCAAAAGGTTCTTCTATGGCATAGAATAATCTTTTGAAGCAACTTTTTAAAGAGTGTACATACAGTACTATTAAAAATTAATGCAATAAAAAGAAACACAGTATACGGTCAAAAAAAGGTGCTTAAAAGGTTCTTCACAGCGATGCCATAGATGAACCATTTTTGGTTCCACAAAAATCCATCTATTTCCTTCCTTTTTATAATCTAAATAGCAATTTTTCACCTTTATAGAACCATTTAGACAAAAAAGTTCTTCTTTGGCGTGAAGCATCTTTATTTTTAATCTAGTATTTTTCATTTAGATAACTAACCACACCCCTTAAGCTTTCAATCATAAATTCTAGTAGCATCTCTCTCTGTCTAGAATCTGATGGCCGTTAAAAACAGAGCCGAGATGCTGCACCACTAAGATTCTGGACAGTTATGTCAACGTCTTAAGAAAGTATGACTCATTTAGACTCCTCTGTCAACTTGAGTGTCTTCTAAACAACCAAGACCTCATTGGCTTTACATAACTGTCATTTCAACACATGCCGTAATGGCAGTGAGTTAAGACATGTCCTAGTCAGACCCATGGTTAAAACAGTAAAGGTTTTCCTAATGTAAAATTCTTGGCAGTTTCTTATTCCTATTAGAATGTCAAATAGATAAACCCAGATTAACATGCATGCATTCCCAGGGAAAGAAAAAAAAGATCTCTCTTAAGTTTCAGAATTCTAGACAGCAAGGAGATCAAATGGTGGTATCTGCTTTAAGTCTCCTGCTTTTTTGATTTTTATCCACACTTGTGGCTTCTGTAGTTTTTCGCGAAAGAACGAAATCTCACAAGGTGCTCAATTCTTCCAGAATGCCAGTCTGCAATCAAAAGTTAAAGTGATAGTTGACCCAAAAATGAAAATTCTGTTATCATTTACTCACCCTCATGTCATTTCAAACCTTTCTTCTGCAGAATACAAAAGAAGATATAACAGCGTTGGTACCCATTGACTTGCATTGAATTTTTGTCCGTAAAATGGAAGTGAATGTGTAACGGCACTGTTTGGTTACCAACATTTTTCCAGAAATCATATTTTGTGTTATGTGGAGGAAAGTAAGTCACACAGTTTTGAAATGACAAAAGGTACAGAAGAGTACAGAATTTTGGTATGTTTAGGCGAACTATCCAAATACAAATATGAGCTCTCATTTCTCAACTATTCGGGCAATGATTCTTAATCCGTGTATCGATATTCTTCTGATGACATTTATGAGACAAAGTTGACACTTATAGTAAATATCAGTGAAAACTCCAATAACACTTCTCGTTGGGTAGAGAAAACTTCAACCAATGTTGACTCATATCGCGAGAGGCGACAGTCGGGAACATTTATCATGACAGTCTTGTGTTATATTACAAAGCACGACTATTGTGTTTTGACGACGTCAATGTTGGCCGCTGCCTAGTAATCCCCGACTTCCTATGCCAGAGTCACAACTTTGCAGAGAGCTTGACTAATAGCTTTCTTTTCAAATGACCGCTTTGGTACTTGACTTCACAAGAGAGGCCCATGCATGAAATTCAATTATGCGGCACACGCTCGGCAGGCCGGTCCAGAGCTGCCTGTGTTAATCCTCAGCATGCCCTGAGGATTTTCAACAGACTCCGCTGCCCCCTCCCCAACCCAATCTCAGTCCGAACTCAAATACACTAAGTAATAGATAAGAAAACGTATTTTCCCTGCGGTATGGCCCAGCAAAAACATTTGGCCTTTGTCTGCCCTAGAAAGTAGATAGTTGAGCATTAACATACAGCAACTTTAATCAGAGTCACGTTTGAATGGACTTTTAGGATTAACCCCATGGGAACCGTAACATTTACGGTACTTACAAACTCATATACTTTGAAAGGTGTGCTTATTGAACGGTTACATGCCAAGGGAATCCGCATGGGGGATACCATACACTGCTGTTGACATATCGTCTAGCTGTGATTACTAAAATTGCGTTGTCAATAATAATATGCATATTATATTATGATAGATAATTCATCGACAGTACTGTATGGATGACACTTTAACATTGCCAATGGTGTTTAACACCAGGTTGACATTTTGCGGCACTATCAACTTACTTTGAAAAGTTACAATGATAGACAAAGGTCTCTGTAGAAAAGCTCAAGGCTAGGAAGGAAGGAGGAGGGAACCGGAAGACATTTAAATAAAGTTTTAATAAAATAAACAAACCAAAAACACGGAAGTAAAATGCCGGCAGCCCCTCACGACAACCGGCGGCGAAATAACATAAATACAAATACAAACGTAAAACATGTTCAGGCCCGGTCCTCTCTCATCGACGGTCCGGTTGCTCATTCTCTTTATGCTCCCGATCTCCTTTGTGATAAGATACCGGTGCGCGCACTGCTGGCGCTCATTAACAATCACTCACCGGTCTCGAACCACGGTCCCGCCCCGCCTACTCCACTACAGTCTCCCAGAATTCTTTGTTTTCCAACATTCTTCTTATTTTCTTTGTTGTTAATAGAACAAAGAAATTCATACAGGTTTGGAACAACTTGAGTATGAATTAATTATGACATTTTTTGGTTGTCTTGTCACTTTAGGAGCCACAGTGGTTACAGCTGCTCTCTGCTTCCCTAAAATCGTATTTTAAGTGAGATTCATTGACCAAAAACACACACATGAACACATTGTCATCAATTATATATCCTACACTGTTTTAATACATTTTCTTTTCATGAAGTACATACGTATATGAGCCTAGAGATTAAATGGTTTTGATGAAATGGTCTTTGTGATGCCCACCCATCACATTTAAATTTGTATTTAAATGTCATCAATTCAGTCATCTTTAATCCCTAACCCATCTTAACCCTAACCCTGCCTAGGCTCTGATTACGATCTTACACACAACACATTTTACATTGATTATTACTAGTAAATTGAACTTAAAAATATTAGTTGACTTGACTAAACTTGTTGTATTGACTAATATTTTTAAGTTGAATAAATATTCTTTTTACAGTGCAATGTACTGCAATAATTATACTACTAATGATTAAAGTACCAGGACAGACCACTGAGATTTTCACACTTAAAATAAAGGCGAAAACCACTGTGATTTTTGCCTTAATTGCAATATGAAGTGGTTCATTGCAAATGCCGCTCACACTACAATAAACAAAACTCAGATATTTGTCCACTGATAGAACAATTTCTCATCTGAGTTTCCCCTCACAAATTATGGAACAACGCCAGGGATGTCTCAGATAGATGACCACTGGCGCTTTTCCCTCACACTGGTAACTGGCCTGCGGTCATTACCGTTTCACTCATACAGAGTGAAAACACAGTCCCAGAAGACAAAGCATAGTCATGTCTGCTGCACTGTGGGGGTCAATGCACGGACCGCCAAGAAATGCAGAGGAGTTTTCCTCCTCAGATCTTGAGTGGGAACACTCTCTCCTGCTCTATTCCACAGTCCTGGGAGTCATGCAACAGAGAAAAATTACTTTGTGTCCTGTACCCACATACCACTGCTGGCGCGCTCTCCCTGCTTGCTGACTCCCAATGACTGGAGTTTGAGCGGATCCGCAGCGTGTGCTGTACCGGGTGGAATCTTGAGCCGGATTCTGGGAGTCAGGCTTGTAGTCTGTTGTTATGACTTGATGACCCGTTGCTGGAGATTTGTGTCACCAGCAGCATGCTCCTGAGTTACTCATAAAGGTCTTCAGTTTTTCATGTGGAACAATTACCAAAGGCCCACTATCAGTGGGACAGGCTAGGGGGGCACATGAAAAAAACTATTTTTTTTGTTCACACTTTAGATTGTTTCTACACTACAGAATTGTTGAGGCACCAGACACCCTTGCTGAATTTGTTCTTATTTTTTCTTATCTGATTATTGAGTCTATGGGAATTCCCATCCTTGAATTCCATTGGGAGGTATACCCACAAATCTCTGTCTATGTTTTGGATTTCAATCATTCACATCTACAAGTGATTTCGCCCTGTTGTGGCCTTTCACGCAATGGGATTGCACTTATTTTAGCTGATCCAAATGTAGCGATGCTGGAAGAGGGCCAAACAAATAATTCTTGGGTCGCGTCCAGAATGGTCAATGAGAGAAGTGAAGTGGGGGAAACCCCTTTCGAATGCAGACAGCATTAGACAGTCAAACAACCGTGTATTATAGAGAAATACTGAGACAGAGTAAGAGGAAGAGGGGATAGATTGCTGTTGTTTTCGGTGTCTGTTTGTGGACTGGCAGCTGGGAAACAAGCTAGGCTGATGTTCTCTGGTTCTCCTGTGGGAGCCCGGTCCCAGATGGGTCGCTTCAATGAACAGCAAACCATAGCAACCAGAATGCCAGCTTTGTCGCTCCCACTCCACAGCTCAGAGAGACCGCGGGAGAGTACGCTCCAAGAAATGCAGTGATTCATCAATTTTCCAGACCTGGAGCTTGAATTAGAGCAAATCAGGTCATCGATATGACATTTCAGGGCTCGGGGGAAAAGGTCTAGTTTCACACATCCATATTCCCAGGAAATGTAAAGTCCAATTTTGCTGGTTTGTTTAAGTTTAACGTCTGTCAATATTTTTTAATGACCACAAGCCAAACATGAGTCTTAAAATTAACCTTAAAAAAGTCGCTGCCAATCAACTTCGTTTATACATAATGTGTTAACTTTGAGCATGGTCTGTTTCCTAACATTTTTCAATATAATTTTTAATGGGCAAAATGTACTTTTATATGTATGCATTTGGAATTGTAAATCGCTTTGGATAAAACCATTTACCAAATACACAAATGTATATTTGATAAAAATTCATGTTTTAAACATTTAAGGTGCAATGTCCAAGATGCACCCCTCCCTTTTGAAGCACTACAGTGCCTAACACAGGACAAATATCTTGTCATGTTTTCACTTTTTTGGAGACAACGTAGTTATGAAACACTCTGTAGAGCAATTTGTCCATAAAGGGCTTCTGTAAAAAACAACATGGCAAATTCCATGTTGGGGGACCTGCGGTGTATGTAGATAGAATAAGCTCATTCTAAGGTAATAAAAAAATAACGCTTCATTATGTAAGGTTTTTATACACTATCTGTTATAATGCATTTCTGTCAATAGATCCTCCAAAAAATTACACACAGCTAAAGGTTTAAGGAGAACACTGGTATTGTACCATAGACAGCTTAAAAGCAACAACATGGCCCAAAAGTTCTATAGAACGGTATTGAAGATCATTTGAAACAACGACTTGAAAAATAAAAACGCTGCCACTAAGCTCTTCAAACATCACTTTTGTTAAGTTTATTGGGAAAGTGAAGTGCTGTGATGTTATAGTAACCTTTCTAACTCTTGTAATCCTGCCATTGATGGCTTGTAACATCATAAGCAAATACGCTGCCCTTCTCCTGAACTATAAATCATAACTTGATAGACGGATTCATCTGGAAACAAAACTGCTCCTTTGAAAGTGAAGCGGTGGAGATTAAGTCCATGTCATGTCAGTGTGTGTGGGAAAAATAAAAAACGACAGTGAGTGTCACATGGGTCGCCCAGCTCCCAGAGGCTCTACCCACTCATAACCAAGTCCATCACAACATCTCCCTCCTTCTCCATTTTATTTATTTCTTCCATTACAAACGCCACTTTCTGCGCTGCTGTACTTGTGGCACTGAGTATTTTATGAGGCGATGTAATACTGTAAAGGTTCAGAAAACCTGCTTATGATTACATTGTTTTATTTTTGCTGACAGCTGTGTATACATTGATTATACACAAACAATTTGTAGACCTGAAGTAGCATTTCAAGACTGTTTTGAATCAATTACCTCAAAATGTAGATGAAGTCCACAAGCATGTAATTATACGCTGAAATATTTACTGTATGTGCACCTATTCAATTGGTTTCATTGATCTTAAGCGCACAAAAACACAACATCTTCTTACACAGTAATATTTTTCCATTCAGAGCAACCAAGCATGTGTTAAAAAAACATCCAAGCCTTAGCCAATACATATTAACCAACAACCAAAACATAATGTTTGATATGGTACACGATAATATCTCTCAAAATGTTTATAAAATTAATAGATGTGTTTGTTTACTTTTCAACAGCTATTCTTGGTTCATTGTGACTTTGCACCTGTTAATAAACAACTGGCACTGTTTTCTGAGCAAGTTCAGAAATAGCTTTCCCATGAGTTTAGGGTTTAAAATAAAGGGTTGACCAGACACGCCCCGGCTGCTGGAATGACTTTGTCATGGGAACATTTTTAAACTGTCTGTAAGAATTTAATAGCGTGAAGAAAAAATATTAAAGAACGCGTAAATATCGGTTTGTTTAAGCCCGACTGCCCTGTGGGATATGGTGCTGTATGTATGGCACTGAACTTTAAATCTTGCAGACTTTGCCAGTGTAGAGATGCATGAAAATAAATAGGAAAAAGTCAAAACAAGAACCAAGATAATAAACAAGAAATGTTTACACGGCTGTCTGAGAATGAAGAGCTTAAACAAACAGTGACATGCGACAGATTGTGAACTAAACGATTCAACCATTAGAGATGTTACAGGAAAGTTACAGTGATAAGGATAAAACATACTAAACCTGATAAACATACCAGATGCTTCAGTGAAAGGAAAACATTAAATGAACAAAATGTGGCATCTGGGGTATTTCAGAGATGACGTTTAATGAAACAACAACTAAACATAAACATCAGATGAAACAGTTGCCGATGTTTCTGTTCCATAATCAGGAACAAAACCAGGAATATTGTCTGGGGTCCGGGACTTTTGAAAGGGGGGAAAAGGACCTTACCCAGAAAATAAATCGTAATGCCATCTGCATGACACCAACCTTAATGCAGTTTATATTCAGTATTCTTAATCACTTAGTAACACACTGTTATGCTCTGCACATGGAATCTACAATCAAGCTCATAAGAAGTGAATGGTCCAGTCATCTTGTGTAATAATAAGTTTCCATGCTTCCCTAGAAAGGGAGTGTATTTACTTTGAGGTCACTCGAGATATGCTGGCGAGACAAGAGTCCTAGATTGTCATAGCTTGCAAAGCAACTTGGGTGGGCAGGTCTTGCCCAGATACATAGAGGCCTACAAGAGAGACCAGATAAAATGTGAAATTGACAGATTTTATGCCAAATCTTCTTTTAATGGGCGAGCGCGCTTTAAAAGCGTGCTTCGCTGACCCGATTATTTATGTTTTTATGGAACATCAGAATAAAAAATGGAAGTAGATAGCCACAAAAGATATGAAAGAAGCAATCCTAATAATGCTGGGACCACAGAATGAAATAAGACTTAAAGACCCAGACTGTGCTTTATACAATGCTTTGGACTTCTTCAGCGAAGAGATCTGGCTGAATGTTGAAAAATGATTCAAATAAGATGGCCTACATATCTACTCAAGAACAAAACAGGTATATTGCAAAAATGACAATTTATGTCCGAGGGTTAGTTATCCTCCCATTGTTCTCGTAACCCAAGAGCAAATATCTCAGTCTATTTGATGTGACGGATTATGACATTACACTCTAAAAATGGCAGGGTGATTTTTTAACCCATAAAGTTGGGTTCAGTCTGTTGGGTTGTTTAGTGGGGTGGTTTTTCCACATGTTAAACACTTAGTAGTAGTTGGTAGTTTTATTTTTCCAGGTGTTGGGTTAAATCATTGGCGATGTCATTTAGACGATCATTAAGCAGCCAGTCAATTATATTGCTACCTCCGTTTTAAACCAAACATTTCAAGGTTTGTGCATATGAAAAATGAAGACTAGTGTGGTAGCCTGTATTTAATGAGTTGAATTGCTGCACATGTGATTTCTTAATGTATAAAGTGGTGTAATTCATAATGTCATTTCATCTTTTGTCTATAGTCAGTAAATCAAATGGATGCTTTTGTGAGGGAAAAACTCGACGAGTGGCAGTTTACGTTACCCAGTCTTATTGACAAGTTTAATGGTAAGTATGTTACTCTTAAACTGTCTACAATGATCAACTCATCCTCACGTAACATAAAAGTTATACCACATAACAAGTTAAATGCTAAGTGATATTTTATCATGTGTTTTTCTTCTTTATAGATTGGAACAAACGTGGTGGAATTTCTTCACCGGACAGAATTAACGAAGCACTTTCCTTTTGTCCTCGCAATGGGAAATATTCGACAGAAACAGTATCTCAGGATTTGTCATTTTGAATGGACAAGCTCTGGAACAAACCACGCTGCTTACAGCTGTTGATGTATGTTTCAAAGCATTTTATGTGTTTGATGTTAACTTTCCCACGCAATGCGCTCCTACCTGGGAATTTCTCAAGACTGTTGTTTTTCTGATGGAGGGGAATGAATCATCTGCTATTTGATGTCTTCGCTGCTCTTTGCTTGTTGAGGAATAACTTAACATGTAGTTTTTCCTTGTTGTTTTTGTTAGTATATGTATTTGTATCATTTAAATACAGTGAAAGTATACATTTACACATAAACGTTTTTACTGATTCAGAATTCATATTTGACTGATTCATGAATGATTTTAAAAATGCACTGATAATTGTTTTAATTGATGTGTGACATCATGTTTGTTGATGTTTGATATTAAACATTTTATTTATTATAATTCAACTATTTTCTTTTATTTAAACTATTTTCTTTTTATTTATTATAATTCAACTATTTTCTCTTTTATTAAATAAAAAAAATATATTTAAAATTTTAATTAACAATTATTTTTACAGTCAAATAAAAATGTTTTTTTTTAAATAAATGTCAATTGTCTTGATTGAAAATGAAGCACAGGAGAAATAACATACATTTGGGGTGTTTTCAATAACCCAGCATGCTGGGTTAAAATGTGTAACCCAGTATGCTGGGTTACTTTAACCCAGCATGTGTTCTGTCCAATATTTACCCAGCACTGGTTTGCCAATTGAGTTGTTTTTAAACCTGCCATTTTTAGTGTATGCCATTCAAGTGCGATTTTTTTATGTGCAAACTTAAGGCACCTTACCCCCGTTTGCTCTGCAGTGATAGCTGCCCACTGTACCCTACTTGTAAGTCGCTTTGGATAAAATAATGAATAAATGTAAATGTAATGTAAACTGCTGTCTTTTTAAATTAAAAAAATTTAAGCTGAGCAGGTAGAGAACTGCTCACATAAAAACAAGGTCATGTGTTTGATTACCAAGGAATTCACCAAGTTACTTTCAACAAGTATCTGTCAAATCATCTCAGCATCTCTTTTCCGTACTACATCTTATGTGTTGCAGTAAAATACACCTTTTTTGTGGATATATGGCTTGACGTCCAGTCAACTCTTTATGCTGCAGTACAGCACCGACTTTATCTTCTTCCTCCTGTCAACCTCTTTCCCATGGATCTTAGACACGCCTGTAGCTTTTTCCAACCACCTGAAGTGCATTATTCTTCCCAAGAACTCACTGATGAACATCTGCACTTTGTTTTTGATGGTGCTCCATAATACTGAACGTCAACGGTAACCCTCGGCTCTCAATAACCTTTTGGAGGCAGGGCTAAGATTTCTACATGACCCATCACGATGGGCTTCTGCTCTTTGACTTTTCATTACACAGCACAGATTTTATGAACAGTCGAACATGAGATATGATACATGGCTTTTTCGACCCCTTCAAACAAAAGCTTCATTTGAATCCAAAGCCCTCCGAATCACTAAATCATGTTTCTGCTGAATCTAGTTCAGCTACCTGACAAATCCAAAGCACTCGCTGTCTCCAGCACATTGGAATGTTCCACCTGTTTATCCTGTATTCTCTTACTATAAACCACTCCCGAGGAATGGTTTTCCTCTCTGGACAACAAAACTAAATATTGTAAACTGTGTATATGTGTTTAGATTACTGTCAAGCTCTTTATGATCCCTGGAAAGGGGCATGTTTTTATAATCAAAACGTTTTTTTACCCCTTCTTCTGTTTCATCTGTGGGCTGCTTCTAAATTTTATTTGTGACAAACACATATGTCCATTTGAAATATAGATACATACAATCTGTGTCTTATGGAAAAGGCTGTACATTTTGCTTGGCACACCATGTGGACATGGATAACAAACAGATACGGTCCGGTTTTACTTATTTAGAATGAATGAGAAGACAACTGTGAACTGTCTCTAATGTTCAGCCAAAGCCTTCAGTTAACAGCCATCATTTGTTCCTCTATAATGTCAAGTTTTCCCCCTTTGCTCACATTGAAGCTAAAGGAAGTAACTGGGGATTTAATGCAGTCTGGGGTTAACAAGAAAGTAAGAAATTGGGGAATGTGAGATATGCAAACAAAAACAGATATGGAGAACAAATAGGAGATTTCTTGATGGTGTTGTAGTTCACTGCTATGAACTCATGATGCCAAACGGTTATAAACAAAACAGCTCTTTAAGCTCAAACATTGAAAGGGTCAGCTGACCTTCATTGTAACAACACAAATGAAAAAAAGATCTGGGAAACAATCATGTATGTAATTCTGTTGCGAGCAATATAAAAGATATCATATCGTTTTTCTTTGATATTTATACTTAAAATGTTGATAACACCTACAGTAAAATATTGTGACCAATTTACAATCCTGACCAAAATCTTGAGACCGGAGAAAACATTACAAGTATTTAGTATTTCTCGCTAGTGGATCGTAACCAGGTCGTAAGTAACAAGAAACAGGTGCAAGAGACAAAAAACAGGGAGTAGGAAATTTATTGAAATTTGCATTTAATCTCAAACAGGCTGTTCATTATCTTAAGACCATAGCCTCAAAAAGTTCAAATCTGCACAAAAATATGGCAGTGACACTGTCATGATCCCCTGATGGCAAAGGCAAAAAGACTTTCTGTCTTTGAACGTGACAGGATTGTTGAGCTGCACAAAGGCAACGTGATGGTCGCTTATATACTGTATAAAAAGCAATGTTTTGTAGCCAAGTAGCTTAATAGCTGGTGTTATTGCTCTGATAAATATAAGATAAGCATTTGATAAAACCGTTCACCTCATTCGGTCATGAGGTTTACATCAATGTCAATACAGACACATGCCAACAGCAACAGCTCAGCCTTTATGAAGGTACCACCAGTCCCACAGTTCACAGAGTACCTAATATATTTTTATGGATTCACATTCCCGGGTCCATCATGCAATATGATGTGCTTGTTTGTACTTAGAAAATGAGACTGCTGAATAACCAGAAGGAAATGAAGAAGGACTTTGCCAGTTTTGAGGTCGCCATTGTCTATGATAATCATCGTAATCAGAGTTCAACGCGATTATCTTTCATTTTTATGTATCCCTCAATATGTCCGGCCATTTGATCCCACAAAGCATTTCTCCAACATCTTATTGCATTAGGCGACAAAGATGACAGGCTGTCATCATAGGTTAGGTTTTATTAATCTCTTACTTAATAGCTTTAAGCAAGAGTGGCTAATAATGTTGGCATGGACAGTAAAGTCAGGTTTGAGAAATTAGATTTTTATCATTTCAGCGATGAGCATCTGCTAAAGCCTTGTTTTTTGCTCTCGAAAGTATCCTAAAAATTCACAGACTTAAAAAAAGCTGACATTTGGAACACTTTGGAAACTATGCTCTTGCTTGCATAGGCTGATATCATCAGATAAGCACGCTTGTTCCCATGTGATAAGAGCTACCAAACAGTTTAGTCGGAAATGACCACAAAATGGTGTATTGAATTTTTTCTAAACCACTCTGGTGACAGCCAGTGTTTACATGAATCGGGTAGCTACATAATGTCACACAAATGTTAATGTTCATCTTTGCGAAAAACAAGATTATAAGTAGTACATTTTTAAACATTGATTCATTACGTTCTTCATTGTTTTAGCATCGGCTAACCTAAAACCTGTGCCAAGATCTAACTCTGAGAGAATACCTCTAAGAGAACCTGTTAACTTGTTGACTAAACGCTATCAAGTGGTGTTTAAAATATACTAGAGCCAACTTCAAATAGTTGCAGATTGTCCGGTTACATAGATTTTATGGTATGTGAATCAAGGGTTGTCACCTGAAAAGTTGTCAAAGTATTTATCTCAATAATTCTTTTTGAGGTTTTGGGCTAATATTTCAATTCAACAAATGCTTGTTTTCTCTAAAAGCTGTTGTGTATGTTGCTTTCAAGAAACTCGTTTAAAGTTCACACAATATCAATTGATATTTTTGGCTTTTAGTATGAAATGTTAGCCTTGTACAAAACAAAATTTGTATATAGAACATAAGCATTTAAAATAAATGGTGCTTTATCAAACCAAACGCTGTATCCTCAAGTTGCTGTATCCCTCCAACCAGTCCTTTGAAGGCTTAGATGTTTGACTTCTTCTCAACATTAAATGCTAATCGATGATCGATGCATGGACATGCATAACGATTCGTGTCCCCACATGCACATCCCCAAACTTAGAAGAAAGCAATATTGTAATGGTCCACCACAAAAAGCTAATGAACTATACAGTATGAACATTAAATTACTGCAATACAATAAATGAGGATCATATATATACATTTTGATTCGGAAGACCATATATCAACACTTCATGTATCCTTCATATGAGGCCGAATAGAGGACATGTGAAGGACATCAATGTTAAGGATCCTTCACATTGAGATGTCATTTGATGAAATGGGAGCTGGAATATACAGCCTGTGGATTTCAAAGTACTTCAGTGGATCTTTAAAGCACACATATATTCAACTATTTTTTTTATAATTTTGCAACCAAAAAGAAAAATACAGTGGCATAAATTCATGAATAAGTCAAATAATGAAGGTGGATTCATGAAAAGTTATAAAATGTCAAATTGATCAATTACTATTACATTAGAAAAAAACAAAGGTTTGTCATTTATGCTACCATTAACATTATGAACCATGTTTGCTTCAAATTTGTTTCAATTGTCCAAATAATAGACTGTTTGTTCAGGATCTCAAGGGAACTGTGTCTTTGTCTTGGGCAAAACTTTAATAGCCAAGGATGTTCTACCCTGGAAAATATTGCTGGAGTTACAAATTTGACAACTTGACTTGTCTTCTTTAAAATACTGTATACTTCTTAATGATAACCTTAAGCTCTTTTCTTTGAACTGTATCCTTTTTGACACTGAGATATGACGTGTTTAGAAACCGGTTTAATAGAACAGTTCAATTATCCTTTCAAATCTCTCAGCCATAACTGTGGTCACAAAAGAACCAAGTGGCGTTCAACAGGAAATATCATCTAAGCCACTGGACCATGAGGTAATTTGTTGCCATAACAGTTATTAATCCTAGTGGTCAGCACTGGACATTGTATTTAAGATCTAGAGCTGCCAGAAAATGTAGAGGTATAATGAGTCATGGATAGTCGACAGGTCTGAGGTCAGAGCAATTAAACAAATCTTTTTTGTAAACTATTTATGATTCACCAGTCCTCTTGACTACATCTGGTTATATTAGATATTATATCTAGGTCTTAAAATGCAAAAGAATGTATTTGACTATTATTTCTGCTTAAAGATAATGCTGATACAAATAAACAGATATGAACTAATATGAACAAAGTTATGGAGTGGGCTGGCAGGACTTTATCTTTATATAAAGCTATGAATTGGAAGAATGTTAAAGTGACTTGTTTAGTAAATCTTTAACTATGCCAATTCCATGATCTGAGTACATGTTCAGCAGGTTTCAGCATGTTCAAAAGACTATGATTGTGTTGGTGGTTAAATGCTGGCATTTAGTAACCCTTATATCATTCAAATCTTTTACATGACTATTAATTCTTTGGAACACAAAAAAGATATTATGAGAAATGAGAGTGGTTTTGTGTCCAAACAATAGCAATAAATGGGGACCAATGTTGTTTGTTTAAAAGTGTTCTTCAAGATATAATCTCCTGTGTTCTCCAGTAGAAAGAAAGTAATAAAGGTTTTGGAGTGACATGAGAGTTAGTAAATGTTAAATTAACTCTAATCTTTTGGTGAACTATCCTTTGATGTTAAAGTTGATTCATTATGCATTATGAAAACGTCTTGGTTACTTCTGTAACCTCAGTTTCCTGATCGAGGGAACGAGATGTTGTGTCGAGAACGACAGATGGGGTTCGCCCTTGAGAACCAATCAACTCTGACTACTATAGAAAAGGCCAATGTAATTTGGGAATGAAATTTGCATGCCGGTTGTCCGGTATAAAATGAAGCCAGAGTGCAACATTTATTTACCTCTTGTTCTGAAGAGCCTGAGAGCCTCTCACAACTAAAGCAGAATACAGAGGTTCCAGAGGTCTGGCCTGGGATGCCAGAACGTGCCCATCCCCTGAGAGAGCAGGTCCTCTGTCAGGGGAATGGGCCAGGGGGGAGTCGTTGTCAAGAGCATTAGCTCCGAGTACTAAGTGTGGTTGGGCTAGTGAGGCCCAATGTGTATCAAAGGTATTATCCCCGCCGAGGACGCTATGTGTTAAAACCCAAACTGTATATGGAAATGCAATTAGTACACAACTGCATTTCTAGTGAAAGGACTGAGAACATCTGCAAACTTTCAGAGTCTCAAAGCTCAAAGAAATGAAGGATAAACAGCTCAGTTGTGATAAACTAAAACAATTGGACCGTTCATAGTCCAGAGATATAGTCTGAAAATGCACTCAAGACTATGATCCACCTAGAAAAACAAGGACATGATGATACATTTGCTGTTTTCAACATTTTTTTTTTCTTGAAGTGAAAATCATGCAAACACACTGATGTTGGTTATAGTTCATTTTGTTGTCAAAATATTTACCGCTTGTTTAAGGGCAGTTATGTTGTGCATTTTACTATGAACAGATGTTTTTTATCTAGCTCACCTAAGCAAATGACCTCAAACAACAGATTAAATGATAGAGCTCTTTGGATGCTCTGGCTGGTCAAGAACTACCTGTTTCAGACACAAACATTTGAACAAAATTCAACCAGAAGAATATTTATAACCAGTGGTGTAGTCTAGTTTTTTGTAGTGAGATAACTCTGATTCCCCCCCAGCCTACTTATGCGTCCCAGGTCGACAACCCATGAGCACCACCACACTCAGGAATACAAGGATAGTGTCATGGTTCAACTATCATGTCATGTTTATTCTTGTCTTGCAGCGGAGTCATGGCATAGCCTTAAGTTGTGTGGGGAGGGAGAGATAGTGATCCTACCGGTTTTCTATATTCTCTCTCTCAAGTCTGCGTCATTGTTCCCGCCATCTCGTTCCTTGTTAACCTTTCCTTAGTGCTTAATCCCCAGCACCTGTTCTTTGCTAATTATCCTGTGTTTGTCTCCCTTTAAAACACCCTCGTGTTCATTGTCCTGTGCTCGTTCATTGTACGAGATGTTGCTGTCTTGTAACTGTTAGTTGTGCCTTGTGACTTTTATCTTGTTGCTCTGTGTTCATGACCTTGTCTTGCCTTGTTCCCGTACCCCGTGTCTAGTAAGTGTTAGTTTAGTGTTTGTATCAAGTGTTTGTTATTTCTAGTCAGTCAGTATCCTTGCTAACATTATTATTTATCCTGTCTTGTTTTCCCCCTCGTGGGTTTTGTTTTACGTTTTGTATAGTGTCCTTTGTTATAATAAATCTGTTTATCCGTGTATCCCTGTATCTGCCTGCAATTGGGTTCTCCTGCCATGTCTTCCCAGAAAAACCATGACAGATAGAGCATGTCTCTATATGTAATCAAGAAAGATTTATTGCAAGTAAGATTTTAGTAGCCAATGACAGCTGGGGGGACTTGCTGGTTTTGTTAATCACTGTCTAAATCAGTCAGTTAAAGTTTTATTTATGTATACAGTCCAATATTCAATGCAATTTTGTGATCCATTTGAAAAGCTATTATGTCATTTTTTGTTATATACTTTTTCAACATAAACCCACCCTGCTAAACATAGTATTACACAAATTGTATTGGTTTCCATTTAAATACGATTATGAACCACATTTCTTTATACATTTTTTATTTATGTCTATTCTATTGATTCTCATCTGCATACATGTGTTTTGGCCAGGGTTCTAATTGTTTTTTTCACCAGGGCAACTACATAATATAAAGAATATCATGTGAAAGTATAAACTTTAGATTTTGATTTAGTTTGACTAAGACCATGTCAAAGACTTACGGTAAATCATACAAAAATGAATGGTTAAAATCAAACTCTGATGCTCATCACTAATAACTAGATTTTTCACAAACTGGGTAACACTTATGAATGTAAGTTGCGTCTATTGTTGACATTGATAGTTAACTATAATAATTAACAATGAAAATTTTTTTTTGTCAAGTTTATCAAGCACATATAGTTCGCTGGCAGTGTCTCTAGCCTGACTTTCACTAGGCTTGAAAGGAGTTCTCATCTCTTATCATCTAAATAAATTATGAACATTGTAGTATAAGTTATCTCTCCCTTTCTCCCTCGTGTATTGATTCAACACACAAACTCACGTTTTGTGAAGTTGGCTAGTTAGATACAAATAAATATGCCAATAGTCACAAAATGACTTTTATGTATGACAGTAAATGATAACAAATATGTTTGTTTTATTAAACACTACGCAGTGGTTGTAAAAGTAGGGTGAGTTATAGGCAGAAAGTATAATACATTGGCGAAAAGTTTGGGCAATTCATGATCTCCTTTGGATTCATATCTGCCGATTGCACCAAAACTCAAAAACAATGTTGTTAGGATGTTGTTACGGATCCTTGCGCTTTTTTAAGTGGGTATTGATTAGATTCTAAAAGTGAGGTTCCCAACAGAAATGTCTATACATCAATGAAACAGTAAGTGATATAAATAATTAAAAGTGAGGTAAAAGTGTTGGTTTAGTCCTTGTTTTTAAGTTTCTAAATGGTTTTGTTTTTAGAGAAACCCATGACTCAAACAGACTTCCAATGGTACTAAAAGAGTTAAAGCATTAACCAGGTCACTGTAGCTTTTCTAGAATGTTAAAAATGTAGTTTCTGTCAAGTCCAAATTGTGAACTTGTGTGAAGAGTTTGCTAATGTAGTTCTGAAATTGTGTTCATTTTGTTTGAATGCTTCTTTTTATAGCATCAAACTGGGACAACACAATTGCCAATTTGGCAAATTTACAATAACTGTTAATGTGTATTGTCCTTGATTAAATAAACTAATAATCATCATAAAATAATAACTAACTAGCCAAACAACACTGTTAAGTAGCATAAAAGAAGCTGGACATTTCTCATACCTGTTACCGATTCTCCTATAAAAAAACATTTTCCAATAAGTATGTACCTCACAAAACTTTCTAGTTCATTTTAACGTTCAGTTCCCTTTCTGTCGAGAACGACAGATGGGGTTCGCCCTTGAGAACCAATCAACTCTGACTACTATAGAAAAGGCCAATGAAATTTGTTGAATGAAATTTGCATGCCGGGCTCCGCCCCCGGATGTCCGGTATAAAAGGAAGCCGGCGTGCATCATTCATCTACCTTTTGTTCTTCAGAGCCTTCGCTCATGACTACGAACAGAACGAATTCAATGAATTCTTCTTCTTCAACATTGCCGGATCTACAACGTAGAGCAGCGAATGGTCCCTACCTGCAGCGACCTTCCCCTGGGCGTCTCGGCGGTCCCGGAGGTGTTAGAGATTTTTTCTAAAAAGTCCCTTCACGCCCTGGCGAGGCGTGAGGTCGTACACATACGACAGCTGTCACCACTCTCAAACCGACAGTGCGTGCCGTTGTCCCGCCAGGCAGGTAAAAAGGCGGAGCCAACCTTCCCTCCGGGGACCCCCTGCGACATGGTTAGCTCCGCCAGCCGACGAACCACCCCCCGTGGGAATGATGAAGCAGACCGTCCCCTTGGTCACCCTGTCACAGTCCCTGGGAGCTCGAGAGCTGCCCACACTGTCTCGCTGGCTAATGAAGGCAGTCCGTCTTGGTTACTCGATCCAGTTCGCCAGAGACTCTCTGTCAGAGGCAGGGACGCCTCCGTACTTCGGGTAGAGGTCACCACCCTTCTGGCAAAACAGGCATCGGTCTCGTCCCTCAAAACCAAGATGTTCAGTGGGTCATGACCCGCACTTCATTGTTCCCAAGAAAGACGGCAGGTTGCCCCCAAAGGTCTGCGTACCGTGAACAGAGCACCTTCAAAAGCTGCCGTTTAGGGTGCTCACGCAGGGGCGCGTCCTGACATCTATCAGGTGTCAGGATTGGTTCGTGGCAATCGACCTGAAGGACGCTTACTTTCATGTGTCGACCCTCCTCGACACCGGCCGTTCCCACGGTTCGCGTGCGAGAGGCGGGCATATCAGTACAGAGTCCTCCCTTTCGGTATGTCCCTGAACGCCCTTTCTCCCTGAGGGGAGGAAGGCGAGCGGGTACTAAACTATCTCAGCGACTGGCCTATCTTGGGACACTCGCAAGAACTGTTATGTACACAAAGGGACCTGGTGCTCCGGCACCTAGGTCGATTGGGACTCCAGGACAACCAAGAGAGGGGCAAGCTCTCCCCAGTGCAAGGCATCCTCTTTCTCGGTATGGAACTGAACTCTGTCACCATGTCGGCACACATGTCCGCAGTTGCGCCCAACCAGTGTTGAACTGTCTGAAATGAAAATTTTAGGCAGACAGCGGTCCCCCTGAAACAATTCAGAGGCTCCTGGGACACATGGCTTCCTCGCGGGTTAATACCCCTCGGGTTGATGCACATGAGACCGCTTCAACACTGGTTTCAGAGTCGAGTTTCGAGGAGAGCATGGCACACCGGCAGCAGGCGCATGGTGATGACGCCCTGCTGCCGACGCACCATAACCCCTAGTCTTTATGACTTTTTCGACGGACTCAGGTCCCTCTGGGCAAGCTTTGAGGCAGGTCGTGGTGACGACTGACGTCTCCCTGCAGGGGTGCGGTGCAACTGGCACGCATGTGGGGTGTTGGACGAACCCCCTCCTGCGCTGGCATATCGATTGCCAAGAGTTGTGGGCTGTGCTACTTGCACTGAGCAGGCTACAGCCTCTCGTGCGAGACATGCACGTGCTGGTCCGAGGACAGCACTATAGCTGTAGCGTACACAGATCGCCAGAGTGGCGTTCACTCACAGCAGCTAACACAACTTGCTCGACGACTCCTCTGGTGGAGTCAACAGGTGACCCGTTCCCTACAGGCCACACACCCCCGGCAAAATGAACGAGACAGCCAACGTGCTTTCTCGCCAGTTTATGCCTCGTGGGGAGTGGCGACTCCACCCCCGCGCAGTCCAGCTCATTTGGAGGCTGTTCGGGTAGGCCCAGGTAAAACCTGTTCGCCTCCCGTAACACCACCATTTGCCCGCTTGATATTCCCTGCCCTCAGCACGGATATCCTTGCGCACCGCTGACAGCGGGATGGGCGGAAGCACACCTTCCCCCCCAGGAGCTTCCTTGCACAGACGCTGTGCAAGGTCAGGGAGCAGGAGCACCAGGTGTTATTGGTTACACAACACCGGTCTTACCGAACTTGGCTTCAGAGCTGATGCTCTGGACAGCGACTCCCCCTAAACCATTCCCCTGACAAAGGACCTGCTCTATCAGGGGAGGGACACATTCTGGCATCCCAGATCAGACCTCTGGAACACCCATGTCTGATCTCTAGACGGGACGAGAAGATCCTGAGATGGCTACTCCCCCTCTTTGGCTGAGACCATCACCCAGGCTAGGGCCCCATCTATTAGGCGGTTACACGCCTCTAGACGGCGCCTCTTCTCATCCTGGTGTCTCTCTCATTGAGAAATACCCACTGAGGTGCTCAATCAGGATTGTGTTTTCCTTCTTACGAGACTGGAGACTAACATCTCCCCTCCACACTGAATGTGTATGTAGTCGCTATTGCCAATCATCACGACTCAGTCGGTGGAAAGTTTCTAGGGCAACACGACCTGGTCACCAGGTTCCTAAGGGGCGCGAGAGGGCGGAATCCGCCTCATCTCCGCTCCATACCCTCTTGGGACCCTAAGTGGTCCTGGGGAGCCTCAGGGCCCCCCAAGAGCCCCTCGGAGGTTCCGATCTTCCTCACAGAGTAAGACGGCCCTCCTGACGGCGCTCACTGCCTTCAAGAGGGTAGGGGACCACCGAGCATCCTCCGTGTCCCCGATTGCCTTAAATTCGGCCCTGGAAACTCTCAATTTATCTTGAGACCCAGGCCCGGATGCGTGCCCAAGAAGTTCCCACTACTCCCTCCAGGGCCAAGTGGTGAACTTGCAGGCGCTCCCCACAGGAGGCCCTATGGGAAGACCCAACCCGATCAGTGTTGTGTCCTGTACGTGCTGGACCGCACGCAGGGCTCAGAAGCTCTGACCAGCTCCATGTCTGTTGGAGGACAGCAGAAGGGGAAGGCTGTCTCCAAACAGAGGCTGGCGCACTGGGTCGTGGACGCCGTCACGACGGCATTCCAATCTCAGAATCTCCCATGCCCATTGGCAGTGAGGGCTCACTCCACACATAGTTTAGCCACCTCCTGGGCACTGGCAGAAGCGCCTCTCTAGCAGACATCTGTAGAGCTGCGGTTTGGGCTATGCCAAAACACCTTCGCAAGGGTTAACAACCTTCACGTAAACCCGGTGTCAGCCCACATCCTGCGTGGCGACATGTAGGACTGGCATCCGGGGGGGCGTATGCCTGCGAAAGCACCTTTCCACCCTCTAACAGGTTGGGTCAGTGTGCTATCTACCTTTTCTTCTTACCCAAACACATGGCTAAGAAACTGGTACCTCACCAACCTCCCTTCTTACCCAGACACTGGTTAAGAATAGGCATTCCATCCATCACCAAACAAGCACCCCCTGGGGGCTGGCTGGGCAGATCACAGATAGCTCTAACCGGACCTAGTGCTACCGGACGTCTGTAACACCCCTCCGTGGGCTGTTCCGTCTGATGTATCCTCATGAGAATGGTTCCCACTCCTCGCTTCCCCAGGTGGGCCTCCACCTCGCGGTTAACTACTCAGTCCGCATGTTCCATGCGTTCTCCTCCACCATATTCTCCTCCACCGTATATCCACCATATTCCTCCCCACGGGTAGGAGGTGGCCTCTGCAGCGCATCCCTGATTAAGGAAGTGGCGCTTACCCGGTGTAAACCCGAGCCGGACGGCCTCTTGCCAGTAGAGAGCTAAGGCCCCGTCCGTGAAAGGTTACCGGTCAGGGCTGTACCCATCTTTCTCCAAGAAAGCTCTGGAACCCCCCGACCACCACACTGGAAGGTTACAGTTTCGCGAAAGCATCGAGCTGACACGCCCAGGCTTGTTACCGTCGCTTCGCTAGAGATTGTGACGCGATACAGCGTTGTGGCGTTTTCCATAGGCAACCCCATCTGTCGTTCTAGACACAACGTCGAGAGACCGACAGAAAGGGAACGTCTTGGTTACGTATGTAACCTCAGTTCCCTGATGGAGGGAACGAGACGTTGTGTCACTTATGCCACGAACACGTATCGTATTCTGCTGCAGTCGTGAGAGGCTCTCAGGCTCTTCAGAACATGAGGTAAATGAATGATGCACTCCGGCTTCCTTTTATACCGGACTTCCGGGGGCGGAGCCCGGCATGCAAATTTCATTCGCCAAATTTCATTGTCCTTTTCTATAGTAGTCAGAGTTGATTGGTTCTCAAGGGCGAACCCCATCTGTCGTTCTCGACACAACGTCTCGTTCCCTCCATCAGGGAACTGAGGTTACATACGTAACCAAGACGTTATACTGTGAAGCTTGAAATTTATTTGAAATGTTAATTCATTCCAATTTTTCTTTTTATTAACTTAATAAGTCATGGTGTATTCTATTATTTATGTTATGTTAATTTTAACGCTATATATCTAATTGCTTAAAAATAGATTTAAATAATCATAAATTCTTCAGCCATATAATTCTAATTAGAGCCCCTAAGATATCTTTGAAATCATAAATATTTATGAAATATATTTATATCTTTATAAAGGAAAGGAATTGGATGGGCCTTGACATAAAACGTAAGCCCCTCCACATCCCCCCCACGTCCAAAACTGACGCTAAACGGCGCCCTATACGTTGAAATGAGACGTGACCAAGCCTCAAAATTTGACGAGTTGAGAGTAAGAATGTGTTAGAGATGTTCTTCTCTCAGGTTTTGTTTTTTCAAAAGAGAACAATTAATTTGAATCCCTGTATCAAATCTTGCCATGAGCCATACCTTTTAAACAGAACTGACAACAAAGAATTTTTCTGCCAAACTATTCTCACATCTCCAGAAGTATTAAAGTATAATTAATATCTACAAGCTGGATATTGATCTTCATGTAAGGCCCTCTGGATTATAGTGAATAATTCACATGTAAAAAGCCATACCTGAAACGTCTCAAGGAACCAGAAAAGCGTTTCGGATTGTCATGTTGGGAATACTGGGGTAGACAGTATGTATGTATCCCTCAGAAGAACAGAATCTGTTGTGATCAGACGGCTTTCCTTCGTTCTGTCAATGCAGTGCTCTAAAGTTGTGAATTTCTTAGATTTCCAAACACGTCCTGGTGGAGCAACGACCACATCACCTGAGGTTCCTCATCATTCTGTAGGAAGTTCTGGAGATGTTCCGAGCATCTGAATATCTGTGAAAATAAAAGAAGAAAGTTTTGATTAAAGATGTTATTTTAGGGTTCAGAAAAAGCCATATGAACAAACTTCAGTGTATACTCATGTGTAGCGGGGGTACAGATTCAGGATCAGAGTCGCCAGTGCATATAAACCACACAGACACAGCAGTCGGAGAGCTAGTTCTCACTGTACTAACTAAACGTCGTTTCTTCATGTTGCAGTGTCAGACATAAGCTGCTAAAGCAAGAAACTACTCACACGAGCACGGACTGAAAGATTACTTGCAAAACAAGCACCCCGGGATTCTGCACTTCTACATTTGCACGTGTGTCAATAAATTCCCCTTCAAGGCTTGTTTAATTCAGCAATCTTGTGTCCGTAGGTTCTCTTACTGTGCCACACATGTTAGAGTATTTCTGGCAAATAACAGCTTTATGGCCAAAACAAAACACTAATACAGTACACAAACATGTAGTCTATAAATATAAATATGCAAAAGTGTATTCTGTACATAATCAGTGTCGCTATGCATGGTATGATTGTAAAATGTAATTGACAGTGCCTGACATGATAGAGATTACATCTTAATACACTGCAGTTTAAGAAAACAGATGTTTTGCCATTGAGTCCTGCAACTGTATAATGGAAGTTCATATTTCATGTTGATCGTTGTGTGCTAGCACGATTTGAAAAAGAACAATATCACCACCCAAAACCCGAAGGGCAAACAGGACCATTCAAAATGTGATTTCAAAAATATGCATGGCTGATTTACCACTGATAATAGCAAAGCTTCAAATGAATAAACCATAGCATGAAACTTACGATTTGGATCATGCTGAAGAAAAACTCCCTCAATACGCAGCCATATCTACTCCAGCCTGATGTTGTTTGTGTGTGTGTGTGTGTGTGTGTGTGTGTGTGCGTGCGTGTGTGTGTTTGTATGTGTGTGTCTTCAGAGAATGAGATAAAGGGGAAATGTCAGAGCTATATTTCACTTAAGACAGGGGGAAGTTGTCAAGTCAAACTGCGAGTGTCATGCTGATGCAAAAGAAAAAACGTTTGTATACATTTATTGAGGCGGTGTTTTGTCTACATTACATTATAACTGTGTAATGTTTTTGATTATGTGACTTCAGTTGTGACAGCTCTGTACCGCAGTTAGTACTGTATTGTACCTTCCATATATATTTTGATTTATTTTATAATTAGTTCCAATCTAATTGGAAGAGAACATTTTTAGAGTACAGATACAAGCATAGGGATGCTATTGTATCACTCTGAACAACACTTCCTTTCTCGTTCTCACATGACATTTTTAAATTAGTAAACGGGGATGCATGTATGCATCTTAAGTCTTTGGCATTTTTTCTCTTTCGTTTCTCCCAATTTATATATTGTCATTATCCATTGAATCACAGTCATGCCTGCATGACATTACTTTAAGAAAAATTGAAAAAAAGTTTTGTGTTTGAAGAGCATGCTAAGTGAATTGTGTTGGCTTTGTGAACCTCTGAGATGAGGTCTGAGTTCATCGGTGTTCACATAAAAGCCAAAATTCTTGTGAACTGTTGCCCTGAAAATAATCGCGTGGCGCCCAAAGGCGGACAGAAACTAAGTGAGTGGGACATGGTTGTTTTTTGCGCCATGTATGAAAACACGAGCAGCATGATTCTTGCAATATAGACATGTAGGCTTTCGTTTCGCATAAACGTCATCTTAAATCAGCGACACACACTCTGTCAATCCAGCATTGGAGATGCCAGAACAGCAATAAGTGCTAAAGCCGTTCAATGTACATATTGTTGCCGTTTAGCAGAAATCTAGTATCACTTTATTTTAAGATTTTTGGATTGTTTTAATAATAAAAATAAGGTCAGCCTTCAAGCATGTGTATGTGCTTTGCATATATAACCGGTGACAAGTATTGAAGAGAACAACTGTGTTTTTGACATTTCCAGAAACGTTTCCAGTTTTGGAGATGCTGTAAAAGGTACACCAACTTTCAAGTTAATTCATAAGAATAGGTAGCTGTTGAGGCCTTCTAAACATTGAAGTTGTGCAATGATGTGTTCAAAAAAAAATTGAGGTAGGCCCATGGGGTCCACAGACTCCAAGTGTGAGATGAACTTGCTCCTTAAGTTCCTGCTATGAAATCTGGAGTCATTCCTTGTTTCACACTTAAATTTTTTTTTTCTTTCGCTTCTCAAACGCATTTGATAGAAGTAGCTTCACAGAAAAAGCCATATAACTTCACCAAAAAACTTGTCACTCTTTGGGTTTTACTTTTCATCAATATTCATGTCCCCCAGAACTCCAGAGTCCTCAGTTGGAGATTCAAGGACACTTGAGGCAAAACAATATTGTTACTTCAACTCGTAGGAATTTACGGGCAGTTATTCAAAAAGAGAAACCCCTTGAGGTTCTGCAAAGCCACTGGAGACTTTACAAAACAGAGAGCAACAAACAAACTCTCTTCATGCGTCTTGCACATCACACGCCTTTGACCCTTCGGTCAAAGTTTCCGAGAAAGACTTGTCCCACAGGCCTTCAATTTCACACGCTGATGATTCAACTAAGTCACTTTTAGATTCTGTTGGAACAATCTCGCTGTGTCTGAGTTTCTCATCTTAGGCCATATGCACAGTGGTCGTGTAAACTTACAACACAGAGCAACACCAGCATACACCTCAACCAACATTAACCGGTTGAGAGTCACACAGCTAACTGCAGTAGCATGGTTATGGCTCTTGTCTCATTTGGATTTAGTTAGAATGAACATAGTGTAACAACATTGGTTTTTAACAACAACCAATTTATCTGTCCAGACCATACATCTTAATACGTAGATTGAACGTTCAGCTTCTCCAGATATATATGAGGTAAACTGCATTCGTCAAATAACAAAAATGGGTGATATTTGTTAAATAAATAGTTAACCCAAAAATTTAAATTCTGTCAAAAAATTCCTCAACCTCAAGTTGTTCCAAATCAGTGTAAATGTCTTGAAACAATGAAAGTTATTTGGAAGAATATTTCAGGGGCACCATTGACTACCATTAAAATTTGTTTTCCTAAATTGATCAAAATATTCTCTTTTGTGTTCAACAGAACAAAAAAATTAAATTTATACTTTTGTAGTCAATTGTGCCCCAGAAATCTTAGTTGCGAACATTCGTCCAAACATCTTTCTTTGTATTCAACCAATCAAAGAAATTTATACAGATTTGAAACATCTTGAGGGTAAGTAGTTCATGACTTTTTGATGAATTGATGAATTTTAATTTTTAAGTGAAATTTCCCTATTGTTTTGCATCAAATACTTTGAGGTGCAATTGAAAAAAACGTATTTATTTGGCGTTGTATATCAATATAGCAATTCCGAAAATACAAAAAAAATCAAAAAAGGATGGTGTTTATGACAAACCAAATAGTAAACTTTAGTGACAATCAAATAAAAAAGAAAGATGCTGTTGCAGACTGTAAATGTGTTTACAGGCAAAATTTTATGTTATAAGTTTAAAGTTTTGCATTTGTCTTCTATTATGAAAGCAAAAACTGTTATTTTCTTAACATAATAAATTATCTCAGTGGCATTTCATTTTAACTGGCCTCAGAACTTTTAAGGTTTCAACACTTAAAAGCAATTATTGCAATACAAAGTCAACATACTAAACTGACATCTTGCTTTCATAATCATGGGTACTTATTAATAGCAGTTATATGCTTGTTGTGATATTTCATCCCTGGATTATTACATCCAAATGTTTTGAAACACTACATTAGTAGTACAATAGTACAAGTGAGTGAGTCATTCTAAATATAAATTCTACAATTTACTGTAACAGATTGGCAAATAAAAAAAAACGTTTTTCAGATGTCAATGAATCATCTTTTAAACAGCATCCCTGGGAATGCTACAAAATTGGGAGGGTTTTTACATACCGTTTCTACAACACAAACAACAGGTACAATTGACCATTTTGAAAGTTCATAGGTTATTGTAAGTAAGTAGGTTAAACAGCAAAATGGTGTCTGTAACATGCAACAAAAGTTAAGCTATGGTCCAAACATAAGTCTTTTAATAACCTAAAACAGACTAGAATCCAAAAAACAGGATTAAACACAGGCTAATAACAACCAATAACTCAAAACACTGCTTGAAATTACATTTTATAAACTGGGAGTTTCCTGAGTGCTATAGAAACACATAAAGCCCAATCAGAGGTCAACAGCTTCGAGTAGAACATAACGTGTTGCCATCTCAAAACAACGGTAATAACAATACGGCACAAACGCAGCATAAAAATTGACAGTATAATCAGGGGATAGATGTAGGAACAATTGGGACGGGTCCACAGGGACACGACTACAACTAGACTCGAAAAATCTACAACACAAAATGGCCGGAAAAAAGGTATAGTAGCACTACCAATGTGATAAATGTTTAATTGTATTTGCTGATGCTTGTCATGGATCCATCTGGTAATCCCCTTCAACCCCAATATCCAGAATACTGAACACCTGCACTCAATCACCAGAGCACTCTATAGACACAATTGCGATACTCGTTCATCGGCTGATCTCGAGGTTACTACCCTTCGATGATTCCTTCAGAAACCCTTCTGAGCTATTTACCTCTCATGGATGGATTTTGTGGATGACGTGTGAACACTTCGGATAAGACTTTGACCCTGCTATCTCTTATATTTTTCTCTGTGTTGTTCAGGAGTTATCATCATAACGATCTGATATACTTTCATGAATAAAGAGATGTTTACTTTACCAACCTCCTCCTTGTTCCATCCTTGGTGAAATGTGACAGAAGATCAGCCCTAGTTAATTTTGTAATGGAACCCAGTAATCCAGCAGAACCGGATCCTACTGCCGAACTAGTCATCTCACTACACAAAGAACTTCTACCACCGATCACAGCTTGTCCTACCTCTGCTTGTCCCATGGCCTAACCAACAATCTATTCGAGTGAGGTATCGGAATGTAAAGGTCTGTTACAATGGCAATTATATCTTGAAATTCTTCCCCGCCAGTTTTCTGGAGACCACGCTATCCGCGAGATCGCATTCATCATTTCATTAGTGGCTGGAAGAGCTAGTCATTGGGCAAAATCCCTATGGAGCTCCAAAAGTCCAGTAACTCGATCCCTTGACACTTTCGATTCACATTTCAGAGATGTGTTTGGTGTGAGTACTTCCTCCCTCTCTGTACATGATGAACTGTTAAGATTACTCCAAACCAGTCAAACAATCCACGCGCACACCGTGCATTTCCTAACTCTCGCAGCATTTAGCGGCTGGAACGAGATTGCCCTACTCCCTGCATATCGCCGGGGAGTAAATCCCAAACTTCAACAACTGGCTATATTTCATGACTCCATGGGCCTAGAAGGTTTCATGCTAAAGGCCTAACACACGTCGAATGGAAAACCGCGTTCAATACACCATCTGGACAATACGAATACCAGGTCGTGCCATTCAGACTTTCTAACTCGCCTTCAATATTTCAAAACTTCATGAATGAAATCTTTCGGGATACACCACTTTGCGATAATCTATATTGAATATATTCTCATTTATTCCTCCAACTTCTCTGACCATGTCAACCACGTACAACAAGTAGTGGTGAGTGAGTGTTCCATCAACACAACTCAACTTTATTTATATAGTGCTTTTTACAATTTTCATTGTTACAAAGTAGTTGTACATGAGACACATTGAATACAAGTAAAACAACTAAAGGCATATACCTGTAGAAACAAGAAAAAGGTGAAAACTACAAAAGACAGACATACAAATGCTCCACAGGAGACTTACTCAGGAGAACCCAGGCCCAACCAGGGGATTCCAGTTCCCCTCTGGCAAAAGCTGCTGCCTCTGCACAAGCTCAACAGTGCTTCCACAACAAGGCTTAATAAAAAATAAACAAACTTACTAATAAGTTAAATTATAGATTTAAGATTATCATTAACAATCTAATAGCATTTGAAATGTTGTAGGAAAATCATGTCAAGTTGCCGCGTCCTTTATCCAGCTCTATCCTCTTAGCTTTTGTCAGGTCACCGCTTCCCATTCTCATCCCTGCCATCAGGTCTGGGCATGAACTGCATCCTGCGGTAACCTTGGAACAAAGAGACAAGACTGGCTGAGAGTAGAGTACTGTTCTGCACTCTTTGATGCAACAAGTACATCATTTGTTGTTGGATGTGTTCCTGGTTCCAGTTTTTGCAATAGGCCTGCAGGGCAACCACCTACAAATGCAATACAGTAATCTAGTCTCGATGTCATGAATACATGAATCAATTTCTCTGCATCTGACAGTGACATCATATGATGTAGTTTAGATATATTCTTAAGATGGAAAAATGCAATTTTACAGGTGTTGGCAACATGGCTCTCAAATGACAGAGGACTATCGAATACAACGCAAGATTCTTAGCTGACGAAGAGTATTTTGTAGAGCATCCGTCAATAGTTAAGCAGTATTCTTGGTTGTTACGTATGGCGGTTTTCGGTCCAGTAAGTAACACTTCTGTTTTGTCCAAGTTCAGTAGTAAATAATTGTTACTCATCCAGTTTTTTAAATCAACTATTCATTCCTTTATTTGAAGGAACTGCTGGGTTTCATGAGGATTCGAGGAAATTTAAAGTTGAGTATCATCAGCATAACAGTGAAAGCTAATTCCATGGCACTTTATTATATCTCCTAGAGGTAGCATGCATAATGCGAAGAGCAGAGGCCCTAAGACTGAGCCCTGTGTTGCGGGACACCTCATTGTTTACTGCTACAAATTGAAAACGGTCGGATAAATAAGACTTAAATCATTTCAATGCTATTCCGTTAATGCCGACGTAATTTTCGAGTCTATGTAGGAGTATACTGTGGTCAATGGTATCAAATGCGGCACTAAGGTCTTACAGCACCAATAACGAAATACAGCCACGGTCAGACTCTAAAAGCAGATAATTTGTAACTCTGATCAAAGCAGTCTCTGTACTGTGACATGCTCGAAATCCAGACTGCAGTTCTTCATTAATGTCATTCCTTCGGAGGAAGGAGCATAATTGAGTTGAAACTACTTTTTCCAGAACTTTAAATATAAAAGGTAAATTCGATATAGGCCTGTAATTCCCTAGTCCTCTAGGGTCGAGTTAAGGTTTTTTGACAAGGGGCCTTATAACATTCACCTTAAATGCTTTAGGCATATGCCCTAATCTGTGAGATGAGTTAATAATAATAAGAAGAGGATATATCATTTCTGGGAGCATTTCTTTCAGTAGTTTTGTAGGTATAGGGTCTAGCATGCATGTTGTTGATTTAGATGATCTAAAGATTTTAGACAGTTCATCGTGATCTACTGTAGAAAATAATTGCAATTTCTCCTTAGGGGTGCTGTAGTTAGTTTGTTCAGCGGGTTTCACTTTTGGTTGCATTGTTATAATTTTTTCTCTAATATCTTGGATTTTACTAGTGAAGTAGTTCATAAATTCATCACTGTTATGCTGATAATCAGAATCTGAAGACGCTGACGACTTATTTTTTGTTAATTTAGTCAATGTGTTAAATAAAACCCTTGGTTTGTGATGGTTTTCTTCTATTAGTGATGAAAAGTAGGCGGATCTAGACGTTTTTATGGCATTCCTGTATTTTCGAGTACTATCCTTCCATGCTATACGAAATACCTCTAAATTAGTTTTCTTAAAGATGTGCTCCATTTTCCAGGACGCTTTCTTTATAGCCTGAGTGTGTTCATTATATAACGGTGTTGGGCTGCCATTTTTAATCTTCTTTAAACGCAGAGGAGCAACTGTGTCTAATGTTTCCAAGAAGGTAGAGATACAATTTTCCATAATAATGACAAGATCGTCAACGTTTTGACTCATGCTAGATATTTGTGACAATTCAGTCAGATTATTGAGAAACGCATCTTTGGTAGTTGAAGTAATCATTCTACCATATTTGTAACAAGGAGTTTGATTTGCAGCCGTAGGCCAGTGAAGGAAACATAATATCAGATAATGATCCGAAATGTCTTCACTCTGCTATACAATTTTAACATCGTCCACATATTATACTGTATTAAATCGCATTAAATCCAAAGTATGATTAGAAGGTGAGTGGGTCCTGACACATGTTGACTAACGCCCATGGAGTTAAGAGTGTCTTTGAAAGCCATTCCCAAGGCATCTGTATCATTATCTACATAGATGTTTAAGTCACCAACGACAAAGACTCTATCTGTGGCCAGTACTAGTTCTGATAAGAACCCACCAAATTCTTTAATAAAATCTGTGATATGCCCTGGAGGCCTACATACAATAGCTAGAATACATTTTAAAAATGTTTTGTCCTTAGTATTAGGTGTTGATACATGAAGTACCATGACTTCAAAATAATTTTATTTAAAGTTACACTTCTGAAAGTTGATAAAAGAATAATTGCAAAGTGCAGCAACAACTTCCCCTCTACCTTTTAGACGAGGATTGTGTTTATAGTAATAATCTTGGGGAACGGATTCATTTAGAGTAATATAATCATCTGGCTTTAGCCATGTTTCTGTCAAACAGAGCATGTCTATTTTATGATCGGTAATCATATCGTTAACAAAAAGTGCTTTATTTGAGAGAGATCTAATATCAAGCAATCCGAATCGTAACAGTTGATTGTCTGTTTTTTGTTCATGTTTGATTTGTTTAACGTTTATAAAAATTACTTTCAAGAAGTTCACGTATTATCTTATGTTTGCTAATCCAGGGGACAGACACAGTCTCTATTTTATGTTGTTTGTGAGAAGGGATTATTACATTTTGTATATTTTGTGTATTCTGTAACGTGAGACGGCAGGCAGACAGTTGGTTAAGCCATTCTGTCTCCTTCCTGACCTGGGCCCCAGGTACCTACCTACTATCCAGGACCTAGGCTATGTAATCACCCCTGAAGGAATCTAGATGGATCGTAGTAAAGTAGAAGCGGTAAAGAGTTGGCCACAACCTCTAACCATAAAAGACCTCCAACGCTTTTTGGGGTTTGCAAACATAGATTCATATCAGGTTACAGTGAAATCTCTGCTCCACTCACTTCCCTCCTTCACCAAAGACCCAAACATATCTGCTGGATACCGAATGCGGTAAAAACATTTCAGAAGCTGAAAGACACCTTCAGCACTGCTTCAACTCTCCTCCATCCAGACCCTACCAAGCCCTTCTGCATAGAAGTGGTGCCATCCTCTCTTGGGGTGGGAGCGGTAATATCCCAGCGAGTAGGTACGCCCTCCTTACTACATCCATGTGCTTCTCAAAGAAATTATCCCCGGCGGAGCAGAACTATGACAGTGGCAACAGGGAACTACCTCTCCATCAAGCTGGCCCTCGAAGAATGGCGACATTGGCTGGAGGGAAAAAAGCATCCCTTTGAAGTCATTACTGATCATAAGAACCTGAAATAACACAGATAAGCAAAACGCTTGAATCCCAGACAGGCAAGATGGGCCTTGTTTCTTCACGCGATTTACCTTCACGACCCGGACATAAGAATACCAGAGCGGATGCTCTTTCCAGAATTCACTCACCAGACCCGGTACCGGAAGAAGAAGAACCAGTACTCCCTCCAGACCTATTTATTTGTCCCATAATCTGATCCCTCGACGATGACATTCGATCCGCCACAGATGAGGAATCTGCTCTGCCGGGAGGTCCAGAATGTAGAACTTATGTCCCAACCTCCTAACGGATTACCCTTCTGGACTTTGTTTACTAAACTCCAGGATCTGGTCACCCAGGCAGGCAACGAACCCTCTCACTCCTCGAGGGAAGGTATTGGTGGCTTAACATGGTCCAAGATATGGCCCAATTTGATAGGGGATGGTCAGTCTGTGCCATGATCTCTGCTCCTTGTCGTCTCCCTGAGGGCAAACTGATACCACTACCTATTCCATGCCGGCCCTAGTCCCATCTAGGAGTGGACTTCGTCACAGACTTACCTTCTTCCAATGGCTTCACTACTATCCTCTAGTGGTAGACCGATTCTCTAAAGCCTGCAAACTTATCCTGCTGAAATGTCTACCTGGAGCCCTAGCAACAGCACATGCCCTCTTCAAAAAGATCTTCAGACACTTTTGGCACTCCAGAAGGCCTAGTGTCGGACCGAGGACCGAGTTTATTTCCAGGGTTTGGCGTGGGTTCTTCAAACAAATTGGAGTGTCAGTAGGTTTTTCCTCTGGATAACACCCACAAACGAATGGCCAGACTGAACGAAAAATCCAAGAAGAGGGGTGCTAACTCAGTGCCTACTGTCATGAACATCAAATAGCTGGAACCAATATCTTCCTTGAGCTGAGAATGCACAAATTTCTCTCTGACAGGAGTCTACCGCACTCACACCCTTCCAGTGCATACTCGGCTACCAACCACTACTACTCCCATGGACAAGGGAAGTGTCCGAAGTACCATCTGTGGAACACTGGTTCCGAGAGTGAGAGGGTATGGAATTCAGCTCATGTCCATCTACAGAGGGCGATCCACCCGGTACTCACCTTCAACCCCAATCACCAGCTATTTACCTCTCATGGATGGATATTGTGGATGATTTGTGAACATTTCAGATAAGACTTTGACACTGCTCTCTTATATTTATCTCTGTGTAGTTCAGGAGTTATCATCATAACGATCTGATGTACTTGCATGAATAAAGTGATTTTCACTTTACTAACCTCCTCCTTGTTCCATCCTTGGTGAACTGTGACAATGCTAGAGGTGGAGAAAATACACACTTCATCTTCAAAAAGGTTGTGTTTTATTAAGACTGAACTGTGATGAATAGCCCAAGAATTGCCATGAACTATACATATAACTGGCCTTATGTCATTACATTCCCGTGAATCACAGCTGCAGAGCAAAAAACAAAGTGGAATAACCTTATCCTTTTAAAATGTAACTTTATGTCACTTTTTCTAAAAATAAGTGCCAGGGACGGCCAAAAATAGAATGGCTATTTCTGCCTAGTTTCTTTTGGATGGATATCATGTACTCTGTGATGCTATGCGTATAAGGAGAATGTATTTTGTTTTCCGTTTTCATTTTAGGAAGAAACAAGACTAAACGATCATTCAATTCACATTGTTGTATTATGACTCATCAACTCTGTTTAGATCACACAAATATTTAAACACTGCAGGCGGCTTCTTTTGGCCACGATCTAAGGGTCTCAATGTGTAACTATGAAAAGTCGGTGTACTGATATTTGATCAATCGGCACACTCCGCATTTACTTAAAAAATTTGCACAAATGTTGCTGAACCAAAAGGTACTCAAAACCATTAAATAAACTAATAAATGGATCTAATGGTTATAAAAATTATTTAGAAGTATTTCCATTTCACTGTTACTAAGATGCTTACTCTACCTTTTTTTGATTTACTGTTCTCAATAAGTTAATTTCATTACAATAGCAGTACAGACGTTTACTCAAAAATCAAAAAAACATTTTTAACCCAGTGTTAGGACACAAAGGGACGACCATTGGGGTACAAAACAACCAAGCTGCCATTTATGGGTCCAAATTAGAAAATAATAATAATTTAAGCATGCGGTTGGGCTTGTCTCTTTTTGGGTTTACAATAATCCAGCATTTTTTAGAGTATAAGTCTCTTGCAATGAGGTTGAGTATTTCAAGTTTATAATCAGCAATGCTGTTTTTTCTTTTATGAGCAATAATAATGGAAATGTTTAAAATACAGTACACACTATTTGTTACTTTAAACCCAGCGTTGGATCGAAAAGATGAACCCAACAGTTGGGTTATAAATTAATCTATGCTCTATCCTCAAAATGTTTAGTTGCTTTTACCCATTGTTAAAAAACGTTATTGGCTGATTTAACACAGTAGATCTTCATATTTTACCCAGCAAGTTTATGAAGTTGAACTTAAACTCATATTAAATTATATAGTACACGTCATTATGAAGGAATTTTAGTCATCTCAGCATGAATAGCTAAATTGAATAATATAGAGGTTGGGAGAGTGGGCATTTTACATAAATACCAGACACCCAGCTAAAACTGAGCAGCACCTACTGTTGGCTGCTTGCCTGTAAGAGACTTTCACAGCTTCGGTTACACTGCGGCTTACAAATTGTCCAAAGTGAGTTAAATCCCAGGTGTCCAGACATCATGGAAGATAAAATACCACTGCTGTGGTGTGATATGTATAGAATGTGCTTTTGAAGAAAGATATTTTAGATCGGAAAGATCTTTTCCATGTTTCATGACATCCCAACACCCCTAATAACAAATTCACCAGAGTGATGCTTGACATGTGTATATCTTATAAAGTGCAACAGGATTAGGTTTTAAAATCTATACTTGTTCCTAACAAGTCATTTCTGTAATGTTAAATTCACAGACATTGCTACAAAGTTGGATGACAATGTTTTGTTCGGTGTTGCCGTATTTTCAGCCATGAAAAATGTATACATGAAGAATGTTTAAGTGGCATGTTGCCAAAACATTTATGCTTTTTGCTTATTATAAATGATATATAAGCTGTATACATTCCTGAACACAGAAGTAAACCATTTATAACCTCTTCGATTTATAAAACAGCTATTATTATGATTGATAGCTTTTCTTGTTTCATATTGTACAGTAATGAAATCGTGTGAGAAATATTGACACTGAATCTTTAATTATTAAAGTTTTAACAAAGTGTTAGGCCAAAATTTCTAAATGAATTTAAGTTGATATAAATTGATATCACCATAAAATACAAACGCGCTAACACACAATATGGACCAGATCAGGTGCATATTTAACATGAGCTTAATAACAAGCGAGATGACATCAGAATGCATGTATTTAATCTTCAGATCTAGAATCCTACATTGTGTCTTGTTTTAGTCATAAATGTGTAATCAAGTTCCTATGATGTAGAACAATAGAAATAGAAAACCAGAGCACTTCTTTTGTTCTTACTGTGAGCCACTCTGCTCAATGATGTAATGTTTCTCAAAGGCAATGGGGCAAGCAGCAAACACTTGAAAGAGAAGATAATCAAAAACACATTGTACCTGACAGGGGCATTTCTAACATGTTTACTTAGCTCGGCCTCAAAAAGAAGGAGGACTTCACAGTGTCAATGAAACACACACAAATGCAATCTGGGAGAGAGGTTAGGGAGGGATGAGCCACTGACTGCAGCTGACAAAGGCGAGCGATTTGCCAAGCTACATAAAAGAGAGATCTCTGGCTGTATTGAAGTGAATTTCCACCATTTGGTTTTAATTAGGCCTGGCTCCTGGGATCAGCCCTAAAGATACGTTCCTTCTGAACATTTCAACTTCTATAAACAACGAATCTTCTTGTTACTGACCTGACTGTCCTCACCAAGACATCACCACATTCTCAGAGTTACCTTTGAGTAATAAACGTATGTGTAATGTATTAATTTACACCAAACATTAACATTTCCGAAAAGTCTGCTATTTATGATCTTTATAAGGGTGTGTATGACACAATTCCAAACTTAAAAATCTTTTATTCACCCTGGATATATACATTCAAATGTATAAACACTCATTGTGCTGAGTAACATTTGAGCTCACTTGGTCGTTGTTTAGGTACGTTAAAGCTTGTTATCACATGGCTTGATGGAATGCTTGGTTCTGATTGGGCAGGCGCAACATTTGCAGGTTCTTTATTCCCAGATAACAAACTCTCAAAACTAATAACACGTGGTAATCCAGATACAGCAAATCTTTTCTACAGGTTTTTTTTGACAAATTAAATATAAACATGTAACAACTGGCAGCCTGTACATTACCCATTATTTAAGTGTTTTTAAAAGGTTACCCAGATTGTCTCCTCCCGACTGGAGGTTCAGGTTAGACCACATTTATCTCTGTGTCTCAGTCAATAATTGCATGTTCCCCCTTCATGAACATCAACTTTTGCTTTACAGGGAGAAAATCACTTGGTGCCCTTCATCTGCACTTTGCCGTGACGTCATGTGCAAACAGCCAAGGCTATATACTATATTAAGCATAACTTAAATATGTTTTAAGAACAACTCGTTTTAAGAATTAATAGAAGTTAGGCTTTGTCAATATTGTTTTATTGAATTCAGTTTAAATTCACCATAATGGAGTTTTCTTTAGTTGGCTTCCTAAAGGTATTTTTTTTGTAGTTTTTCTTTGGCCATTTTAAAAATGTGTTTATAATGTTATTTTGGCAAAAGAGGCAACTATGAACTGATTTCAGATTGTAAAGCGTTGGTATATTTGCTGATTGTGTTCTGTTTCACTAAAACATTACAAGTTTTTAGACCAAACTGCTTTCATTACAACATGTATATAAGATTTGATCAAAAGTCATAAAATGAAGTTGTTTAGAAGGTAAAAATTATTATTCAATTTGTGCTACAATGCATTTTGGGATGAGATTTTTATGCTGTACCCATCATGCATTGCAGAATAAATAATACAGCTGATTGGTTACTGGTTTCAAAAAGCATAAGTGCATAATACATATATTTATTGATTAATAACTAAAATTATTAAATGGTTTAAGGCAAAAATTATTTGAGTTCTCTGAATTTATCAGATTTTACAGGTTTTTGCATAAAAGGGAACATGTTATTTCACATACAGATTTTCTGTGTTTCTCCACATACAAGTTACTGTAGTGAGTGTTACAAAACCACATTGAATTTTATTTCCATTGAGACAATAAAAGACAGGAGAATATTAAAGTATAAATGAAATAGACATAATTCAGGACCTTACACAGAACTTGTTTATGGCTTGAGAACAATATAAAAACTTTTGTGCCAACTATTGTTGTAGACAGAATTTCGTAAAGCTGGTGAAGCATGGCAATCTCAATGCCTAAGTCAGAAAACATACAACCTGACAGATTTTACCTTGAACTTGACTGACCTTCTAGTCATTTCATATTTTTATTTGTTGTTTATATTAAATTATTTATATTATTATTTTTTTTTTAATATAATTTAATTCACAGGGTTACATTAAGTAAAAAACATTGAAAATAACAAATAATACTTGAATTACGCTTCTGGATATCTATATTTATGAACATTTTTTGTGTTTGCATAAATTGTTATGCTTTGAATGAGAAGGTTGATGAATTTTTTTAAAGAGAAATTACTTAGATCAAAGTTTGCCTTAAAGTGGTAAACAGCCATGGTAAGCACTCATTCGCATATATCATTTCAAAACCGCTTATTCCCAAATTTGTCAAAATTGACAAACATTTTTTAATACTTTTTATTGGTTAGATACTTGCAAAACCCAGTGACAAACATAAAGGGTGACTAATAATAACAATTTATTACAAAAAAATAATAATCACGAAATATGGAGTTACAAGGTATTATGTATGATATTGACAAGAGCAGCTTGATCATTATAAAAGATCTTCTTTTCTGCTCCTTTAAGAATTTAAGCACTTGACTATTCTTCCCCTTGCTATCTGTCAACAAACTACCTTGTAACACAGTTGATAATACAGTTGACACAAAAGTATTTCAACATGGTTTTTCGTTGTTTCCTACAGTCAGACACAGCATCATTTTTCATCAAAGAGAACACAAACAGGCATCAAACCAAAAACAATAAATATCTACGAATACAATCAAACATCAATCAAAATACAGACAGGCCTAATAAAACTAAGGTTCTCTACGAGAAATTTATAGCACAAATACAACCAAACACAAACGTTTTTTTTACTCCAAATCAAGATGAACATTTAGTGGCCAGACTTGAAGATCAGTGTATGTATGAGGAAAGAAGTTAAATACTTACAGCATGTCTTCAATGAATAGGAGGCTAACTGTCACTTGAGGCAGCTTCCTGCAGTCCGCGCTCAATGAGGAGATCGAGAGCGCACGCTTCTCCCCTCCCAGCTGCTGAGGAGAAATGCCGTGAGTTACTCTTTGCTGCCATCACCATATCCGTGAGACGAATCTGTGGAGAGATTTTATCAGTGTTCTCTTGTGTGCTTTTACATTGCTGCATTTTAATGGAGATAAACAGACATTATGGAAATATTCGCATTGAATTTTGATTATGCCTTTGGTCTGAGTCACAATGCTTCAAGATGATGTCTCTGTGGACTGGTTATTATAGATATCGAAAGCTTCCCATGTGAAATATTCGTGTTTAGTGCTCCTGAGGGAGTGATTCAGCTCCTACCTCTCACATATCAATAGATTCTGATTCATTGTTTGTTTACCTTTCTACGAGAGTACTGGTAACATTCACTTTTAAAGTGTAGAATGACATAAAAAAGCATTTTGCAGTTCTCCAACTGGCATTTTGAAGTTTGTATCAATTATTCAAATACATTCTGGAGACATTAAACATTATTCACTTACATTCTTCAGCTGCTTATAAGTATTTGTTCACTTAAATGCAAATATAAAAAGTCTACTCCTACTCCTAGGTCATTGCACTACAAACGAAAGAATTTCTGACAGACTTTGGTATTATAAGCTTTTGGAAAGAAAGTCAAGTCACACAGGCGAGCCAATTTTAATGCTGTCTGATCTGACAGGAAGTTGGGGTTGTGACCGCTTCCCTGTATGAATTTTCTGAATACATTTAGTGAGTGATATACGCTTACCCACAACATTCTGTTATGACAGGATAGTTAGTGATTGTAATCATTCAATTCAACACAATCCACACATACCCACCTTTTCCTAGTTTTGCAAGCGCTCATGACCTAAACCCGGTTCACTGAAATCTTTTTGTAATGTAACTTGAGTAAGATGAACTACGGCCAGCTGTAAAACATGATGATAATGACATCACAGTCTACATTTAGCGAGAATTTGGGGTTTGTGAGCTATAATGGGAACCCAGACCAGCTATGATGTCAGGTTTTTGCAGTTTTGACTGAGCATTGAAAAGGGTCTTTGTCATCCAATACCAACAAAGATCACTGTGGTGTTTCACTCCCTGCATGAGATGTAATGGCAAAAACAATTATGAATATTTGTTTCGACTTACATTACGCATCAACAAACTGAAAAGTATGAGAGGAAAATCCTCAATCGTTCATCGTGGGCTGATTCATAACATACTGATTCATAGTGTGTAAGTTCTTCGTGCATTTTCACCTCATAGCTCATATGCCTTTATTAGTACATTACATCGGTTGAAGAAAAAGAGTCAACAGTCTGTGTCTTTTTTTTATGTGATGTTCCAACTTGATGTAATTTGCAAATATTTTACAAGATATTTCATTTGAATTCATACAGTGTGACTTATAAAAGAGCAACGTCGAAGCCCCTCTAACCCTACCCCTGAAGCTAACGTCACCGCAGCAAAATAATTAACTCATATTAATACTATCATACAGCTACAAATTCCTATTGTATTGGAGGTTCTTTTTATCTTTTTCTATTAAGGCGAAGATATTTTGAAGAATGGTGTTAACCAAACAATGACATTATCCATTTCCTTGCATTAATCTGTGTCCCTACAATAATGAATGGATTCTGCTATTGTTCGGTTACCAATATTCTTCAAAATAACTTCTTTTGTGTTCTGCAGAAGTAACAAAGTCATACAGGTGACTGAATTATGTAAATTATGTTAGAATTTAATTCTTGGGTAAACTATCACTTTAGGTTTGGAAGGGCATCATGGATGGAAATAACAACTTTAATGATATCTTGAGTCTACAACAGTTTTATTAATTCACTAAAAGGACCTCAAAAGTCCAGATAGTGAATAAAAAGTGTTAGCCTATCTGAAGCCTTGTATAGAAAGGAAAGTTTCTGGTCAAACTTTATGTGCCATAAATACGTTGACTGAATTTCTGTTTCATTCGTGTAAATCTTTCAATTTAATATTTGTTGTGTGACCGAAAGGTAATAAAAATGTGAGTTTCTTGACTGAACTGCAAGGTTGACTTCTGTGAATTATAAAGCAATGATACACCTTTCAAGTCAGGAAACACAGCTGAAATGACGAACTGAAGAAATAAAAATAATGGTATAATCGTAAAATGTTGATGCAGCAATGACGGGCAAAAATGTAGGTTGCATTGCGTTCTTCAGCTTGTTAAATAAGAGGAAACTTTGTCAAATATCAAGAAATCACAGATTTTACACTGCCATAATGTCACTTTTCATTACCCATAAATAAAAAGACAAAATTGCTTTTAGTACAAATCTGTCAGTGATGCAAACAATCAAAAAACTCAAAGAACTCTTAGATAAATAGCAGAAATAAAGGAGATGCAGTATTGGGTTGAATTAAGTCCACTAGCATTTGCTGTCTGCTGTCCCCAACACAGCTAAACTTCCCCAGACCCTCAGGGACAGACCAGTAAGATCCAAATGCTCAATGAACCGTGCCTCAAATAACATAAGTAGTTCATTAAATTTTCCCCCATAAGCCACCTTGCCCGGCAACAGTGTGCTGAAATGGTAGTGACGGCAGTGCTCATTTTAATTTGTTCAAGAGAATTATAATAACAAATACATTTTGCGCAAAATGGAAAAAAAATTATTGGGCAAAGACTGAGACGGTTGATTCAATAAATCAAGGAATGTCTTGAGGTCTTGGATGGCGTACGATATTAAATTATGAAATTTCTGATTAATGTCAGATGAGTTTCTCAATATTCTGTTTGATATTCGAAAGATTTCTGTATTCCTGGGGCAAAATCTTTCTTTAATTATAGAGTTCGGTTTACTGAAACAATTCTCTGCATACAGATGCTGTGTGTTTAATTATATGCAAAAAAAAGCAGAGTGTCATCACGTAAGTAATGTTTCTATTGCAGAGGACAGATCCAATAAAAAAGAACCAATAGTTAATGAAAATAAACCATATAAAGCTTTGAAAGAAAGTGATGTCGAAAAACAACCAATTGGTTTACATTTCGTTTTAAAAACTTCAAACCAGATGTAGATAGTCTCATGCCATCAAGATGGCAATCAAACAGTAGGTTCAAACAACATAGGCGTGATTATTAGGTGCCTTTGTTTTATTTACTTTAATTTATTTACTTCAAATATTACCCAATAAGAGGTGATCGATTAATGTATGTCTCATACACAAACACAGTTTATATCATAATACTTTTCAGTATATTTGTACAATCACTGGCTAAACCAGCTCTATTTAATCAAAGTAATAAATGAGGCTCCCGCTCGCGGCAAATTTTAAACACATGCAACGTGATACGTTTTATTTGTCTAAAAATCGTCCACTGGATATGAAAAGTATACTGCAAAAAAGTGAAGAAATTGTTTTTCAAACACGCAGCTTTTCATAACATTGTAACAGAATGCCGTAATTTAACAAGCCTCGCGTGATTGACTTTACGGTCAAAGCCGTGCGCTGTGTGTACACGAACCTAAAGGCACATGACAAACAGTGTCTCATAAAATAGACATTTTTTTCTTTCGGCTTTCTCTGGAGTGTCTAAACATCATGTAGCTGCGACTTTAATCTGTCAACAGATTATGAAGTATATTCCCAGCATGCCAACATAAGCAGAGCGCTGTTGTTTTAAATCTAGAAGGACATCTTTACACTGTCTGCAGTTGCAGTGCTTACAGAAAAACAGACTTGTAATCTGTCCAGAAACGTATCTGTGGCCTTAACAATTCCATTTTTATAGTCGAAGCAGACAATACGGAACAATAATAAATAGCATTCCATAAGCATTCTCGCTGATGGCTCGAGATCTAGCCAAGTCTCTCATTTTTCAACATTTTCTGGATTGGAGAAAAAAGCGTTTACATTCCTGAGCTTGTCCTTTCGTTCAGCATTTGGAGAAATGTAATAAATCTGGCAGGACTACAGTCAAACAACAACTGGACGTGTACACAGGCGGATTACCTGTACGCGTCCCTTCTTTTGAGAGCTGCATCATAATTGGCAAAAGGAGGGGAGTGATGATGTCATTGTTAAAACAACTTTAACATCAATGCTAATGATCGAACGATGTCACAGTCAAACACGATGTCTAAGAGCAAATCGATTTCGATCATGAAAACTCGCTGAATAGATTTTATCATGTTAATGGTTATGACATAATGTATTTGGTTTTGGGTTTGTCTACAGTGCTGCTGCTGTAGTTGTTTCTGCATGAAGAGTGGATGCTGCTAAAACATATGCAGTGACAAATCACATTGATGTTTACATAATCAACTCCCTAGTTTAATATTTGGTAAAGTATTCAGGAAGTCTGAAATTTTATTGGATGTCTCAATTGTAAAAGTGACACTTCACTGAATAGTAAGGTGTAACTGCTCCATTGGCCCGAACAGAAGACGTTTGCAGTCTTTTTAACAACCTTTTAACAGTATTTGTTCACTTAGACTTTTTCCAATAAACCCTTTTCCCCGGAATTTCGTGGTGTACTTGTCTATCGGACCCCTTCCTACGTGACAGACAGTATGACATCAAAACAGTCATTAGGTCGAACAAATACTCACTCCCTAAAAAATCCTTAAGATCAAAATCTTAAAAGTCAACTTACATTATTAAATTACATCACATTGTTTCATTTGGCAGACACTTTTATCCAAAGAGACTTGCATTACATTATCCTATACATTAATACATAGGTACGTGCAATCCACTGGGATCGAACCCCCAATCTTGCGTTGTTAACACAATGCTCTTACTACTGAGCTACCAAACCTAGAAAGTTTGAAAAGACAAATGTTTTTAAATTAGGGCCTATATTTTTACACAATCTAGCTAATAATTAAAATACAGGTAATACAATTTAAAGCATGATATGATAAACAAATAAGTATTCATCTGCAGTTTAATCTGCTTCTAGTGCACTTATTTACTATTCTATGCCATTTTGTAGTAGAAATAGTGTGAGTAGTGCGTTCACATTGAAAATTCTCAAAAAAGAAGTGCCTGGATGATTATTCAACCGAAATATGAATATGGAACTTTGTACACTTCACGCACTTAACGGTCACGATTTCGCTTATGTAGTGGAAGGGAGGCGGAGCTATCAGGCACTGCTGGAGCAATGTTCTCCTGTGAGGATTGATTATGCGTAAATCTGATGGTGACACAGATTTCCCAGACTCCCTAGTTTGGGAAACCACATAAACTTATGGTTCGTTTAAAACCAGTATTCCATTTTGGACAATACTACCCTTCTTAAATGCATTAACTTGATGGTTGACAGCATAGTGCATAGTTTAAGTGCATAGTGTATAGAATGTCATTTGCGACACAATGCACCTGAATGAGAGGCAAACTACATTACTAATGGCCATCGTCTTCCACACTCCCTCACCTGTCCCTTGATTGCAATCCCGGAACCAGCTATTCCTTAATCACCAGGACACTAATATTTTGGCTATTTTCCCCAGTGGTTGTCGTAGTCTCGTCTTTATGTCATAAGATTTGCGTTAATATCCTCTGAATATTTCTGTTAACAAATTATATTTGTGGATGGTTACTTGTGGACAAGTTCATTGAGGACAACATTTATAAAATCTATCCAGTTCCACCCCGCTACTCTGGCTCCCCTCGAGCCCACGCCAGAATCCTCAACAAAACCATGTCGTTGCGCTCCTGACCGGCCTCTCCGCTCACGAAATTCACAGCCTCCCCGCTCACAAGCTTATCGACCTCTCTGCTCCCAAGCTTCAAGGCCCCTCCACTTATGAGCCCCCCCTGGTGGATCGGATCCTAATGGACTCCGTTATCCAGCCTCCAGACTGCCACAGATATTAAGTCCACTCCAGAGTTTCCCTGATGGATTTCAATGGAGTTGGCCATGTCTTTGGAGCCATGGAGTTCTCCCCAATAAATTGGTAGTCTGGGTTCCCCTTCTCATCACCACACAGACCGGTGACCCGTGGCTGCTCCTTATGCCATGGTCATGGTGACATTAGGCAGCATCTTTGCCACGACCACAGCTGCCGTCAGGTCCTGCTCGCCCAGCTCCACCGCCATGACAACCGTCACCCCCTGTTCTTCAGGCTCCAATATCACAGCCACGACGGCCGTCATCTCCTGCTTCCCCGGCTCCACGGTCATCTCTCGCTTCCCTGGAGATTGTCCCCTCCAGGCCCTGGCCTTCCCCACTCCCTGCACCTCCATGGCCGTCCTGGAGGCTCAATGTCCTGTCCCATCTGTGTTCGACCTGGTTGTACAGCTTTCCTGTAGCTCAGTGGTTAGAGCATTGCGTCAACAACGCAAGGTTGTAGCTTTGATTCCAGGCGATTGCACATGCCTATGTATAGGACATTGCAATGTAAGTCGTTTTGGATAATAGCGTTTGCTGTTGTATTATTATTATTATGTTGTATTATTATTAGGCTCAAGGACACGCCATCTAGGAGGAGGGAATTATGTTACAGTTCCTCCTCTGTTTCTCCAGTGTTAATGTGACAACATTACCCATCATCCTGCACAGTCCCTCACCTGTCCCTCGATTGCAATCCCAGCACCTGCCAGCTATTAATAATACATTTATTTGTGGAGTGTCTGTTGCTCACCTGATAAGTATACCGGAGAACATTGTGGTCCATTTTTATGGATTGTTCTTTAAGGTTAAAAAACATTATAGTGTCTAGGTATTTTACTATAGTTAACTCAACTCAACTCAACTTTATTTATATAGCGCTTTTTACAATTTTCATTGTTACAAAGCAGCTGTACATGAGACACATTGAATACAAATAAAACAACTGAAGGCATATACCTGTAAAAACAAGAAAAAGGTGAAAACAACAAAGACAGACATACAAATGCTCCACACACACAATATGCAAACATACATACACAAATTGACATAGACGCACACACACACAGTGAAAGCACACATTGGCGATAAAGGAGAAAGAACCACAGGTCAAATATTAAACGGACTATAAATTCTTATATGCAATATTAATTATGTCTAATTTCTGAATTCTAAAGCAGCCCCCCCGGCCAGGCAGAGAGTGCAAAACAATATGCAAACGGTGGTGAGGAACCCAAAACTCCCATCGAGAAAAAAAACCTCAGGAGAACCCAGGCCCAACCAGGGGATTCCAGTTCCCCTCTGGCAAAAGCTGCTGCCTCTGCACAAGCTCAACAGTGCTTGCACAACAAGGCTAAATAAAAATAAAAAATGATAGATTTAAGATTATCATTCACAATCTAATAACATTTGAAATGTTGTAGGAAAATCAAAGTTGTCGCGTCCTTTATCCAGCTCTATCCTCTTAGCTCTTGTCAAGTCACCGCTTCCCATTCTCAGCTCTGCCATCAGGTCTGGGCATGAACTGCATCCTGCGGTAACCTTGGAACAAAGAGACAAGACTGGCTGAGAGTAGAGTACTGTTCTGCACTCTTTGATGCAATAAGTACATCATTTGTTGTTGGATGTGTTCCTGGTTCCGGTTGATCTAAATAATGCAGCCTAAATCCTCTGAGGATTATTATTATGGAGGTGTAGTGTATGCAAGATTAAAAAGATGAGTCTTTAGTCTAGATTTAAACTGACAGAGTGTGTCTGCCTCCCGGACCGTGCAGGGAAGAATATTCCAAAGTTTAGGCGCTAGATAAGAAAAGGATCTACCACCTGCACTTGATTTTGAAATTCTAGGTATTACCAACTGACAGGACGCCTGAGAGCGTAATGTACGTGGAGGTCTGTAATACACAAACTTGAATAGAAGTTCATTCAAATACTGCGGCGCTAGACCATGTAGGGCTTTATAGGTTATAAGCAAGATCTTAAAGTTAATGCGATGCTTTATAGGTAACCAGTGCAAGGTTGACAGAACCGGGGTTATATGCTCATACTTTTTTCTACGTGTAAGAACTCGAGCTGCCGCGTTTTGAACCAGTTGCAGTTTTTGTAATAGGCCTGCAGGGCATCCACCTAGAAGTGCATTACAGTAATCTAGTCTTGATGTCATGAATGCATGAATTAATTTCTCTGCATCTGACAGTGACAGCATATGACGTAGTTTAGATATATTCTTAAGATGGAAAAATGCAATTTTACAGGTGTTGGCGACATGGCTTTCAAATGACAGAGTACTATTGAATACAACGCCAAGATTCTTAGCTGATGACGAGGATTTTATGGAGCATCTGTCAATCGTTAAGCAGTATTCTTGGTTGTTACGTATAGCGGTTTTCGGTTCAGTAAGTAACACTTCTGTTTTGTCCGAGTTTAGTAGTAAAAAATTGTTACTCATCCACATTTTTAAGTCAACTATGCAATCATTTATTCGATGAAACTGCTGGGTTTCATGAGGCTTCGAGGAAATATAAAGTTGAGTATCATCAGCATAATAGTGAAAGCTAATTCCGTGTCGCTTTATTATATCTCCTAGAGGTAGCATGTATAATGCGAAGAGCAGAGGCCCCAAAACTGAGCCCTGTGGTACACCGTACTGGACTTGTGATTTGCGGGACACCTCATTGTTTATTGCTACAAATTGAAAACGGTCAGATAAATAAGACTTAAACCATTTCAATGCTATTCCGTTAATGCCGACGTAATTTTCGAGTCTATGTAGAAGTATGCTGTGGTCAATGGTGTCAAATGCAGCACTGAGGTCTAGCAGCACCAATAACGAAATACAGCCACGGTCAGACGCTAAAAGCAGATCATTTGTAACTCTGATCAAAGCAGTCTCTGTACTGTGACATGCTCGAAATCCAGACTGGAATTCATCATTAATGTCATTCCTTTGGAGGAAGGAGCATAATTGAGTTGAAACTACTTTTTCAAGAACTTTAGATATAAAAGGTAAATTCGATATAGGCCTGTAATTCCCTAGTTCTTTAGGGTCGAGTTTTTTTTTTTTTAAAAGAGGCCTTATAACAGCCACCTTAAATGCTTTAGGCACATGTCCTAATGTATGAGATGAGTTAATAATACTAAGAAGAGGATATATAATTTCTGGGAGCATTTCTTTCAGTAGTTTTGTAGGTATAGGGTCTAGCATGCATGTTGTTGATTTAGATGATCTAATGATTTTAGACAGTTCATCGTGATCTACTGTAGAAAATAATTGCAATTTCTCCTTTGGGGTGCTGTAGTTAGTTTGTTCAGCGGGTTTCACTACAGGTTGCATTGTTATAATTTTTTCTCTTATATCTTGGATTTTACTAGTGAAGTAGTTCATAAATTCATCACTGTTATGCTGATAATCAGAATCTGACGTCGCTGACGACTTCTTTTTTGTTAATTTAGCCACGGTGTTAAATAAAAACCTAGGGTTGTGATGGTTTTCCACTATTAGTGATGAAAAGTAGGCGGATCCAGACGTTTTTATGGCATTCCTGTATTTTCGAGTACTATCCTTCCATGCTATACGAAAGACCTCTAAATTAGTTTTCTTAAAGTTTCGCTCCATTTTCCGGGACGCTTTCTTTTGAGTGTGTTCATTATACCACGGTGTTGGGCTGCTATTTTTAATTTTCTTTAAACGCAGAGGAGCAACTGTGTCTAATATTTCCGAGAAGGTAGAGTTAAAATTTTCAATAGTACTGTCAAAATCGTCAACGTTTTTACTCATGCTAGATATTTTAGACAATTCAGGCAGATTATCGAGAAACGCATCATTGGTAGTTGAAGTAATCGTTCTACCATATTTGTAACAAGGAGTTTGATTTGCAGCCGTAGGCCATTGAAGCAAACATAATATCAGACAATGATCCGAAATGTCTTCACTCTGCTGAACGATTTTAACATCGTCCACATTTATACCATAAGAAAGTATTAAATCTAAAGTATGATTACGAAAGTGAGTGGGTCCTGACACATGTTGACTAACGCCCATGGAGTTAAGATTGTCTTTGAAAGCCATTCCCAAGGCATCTGTATCATTGTCTACATGGATATTAAAGTCACCGACGACAAGGACTCTATCTGCGGCCAGTACTAGTTCTGATAAGAACCCACCAAAATCTTTAATAAAATCTGTGTGGTGCCGTGGAGGCCTATATACAATAGCTAGAATACATTTTAAAAATGTTTTGTCCTTAGCATTAGGTGTCGATACGTGAAGTACCATGACTTCAAAAGAATTGTATTTAAAATTAGACTTCTGAGAGATGATAAAATAATTATTGTAAAGTGCAGCGACACCTCCCCCTCTACCTTTTAGACGAGGCTCGTGTTTATAGTAATAATCTTGAGGAACGGATTCATTTAGAGTAATATAATCATCTGGCATTAGCCATGTTTCTGTCAAACAAAGCATGTCTATTTTATGATCGGTTATCATATCATTAACAAAAAGTGCTTTATTTGAGAGAGATCTAATATTAAGCAATCCGAGTCGTAACAGTTGATTATCTGTATTTTGTTCATGTTTGATTTGTTTAACTTTTATTAAATTACTTTCAAGAGGTTTACGCAATATCTTATGTTTGCTAATCCGGGGGACAGACACAGTCTCTATTTTATGTTGTTTGTAAAAAGGGATTATTACATGATGCATATTTTGTGTATTCTGTAACGCGAGACGGCAAGCAGACAGCTGGTTAAGCCATTCTGTCTCCTTCCTGACCTGGGCCCTAGGTAGTCAGACCTTAGCATTATTAAGATTGTGTGCCAAATTTCTAGAGAGGAGGGAAACCCCATCCCAGGAGGGATGGAGACCATCTCGTTTCAACAGGTCAGGTCTGCCCTCAAAACTCTTCCAGTTATTTATAAAATCTATATTATTAGTTAATGAGTAAATACAAAGCTACAGTATATTTAAGTATTTTTTCAACTGGCAAATATATTACTATTGCATAGACTGCTTCATCAGGGCACACGCCTGTCCTGAAGTTAACTTCTGTTCTGTATTTGGTTAAAAAATAATTTTATATTTCATTTAATGTTAATTATTTAAAAGAATATTGTAAATTAAAAGTTTTAAATTAAAGTAAACTAAACAGTTATTGATTCATTGTGCATGCTTGATGCTTTGAAACCGAATTTCTCAATAAAGATAATAGAGACTGCTACATACTCACCATACCCAGCACTCTTACCATGCCCACGCTAGGACAAATGTTGATGGAAATGATAAGTCAGCATGGATAAACTCTAAACAGGCAAATGACATGTGGCAATATAAAATGGAAAATTCAAATAAACAAGCATAGACCTGTTTAGAGGCACCATCTCTACAATTGACTCACGACAGGGCATTGGAGTAATCGTTAAGAGTCATAACTCACAGCCAAGGGAGTTTAAATAAACAGTGTTCTTCAACAGGCATATACACATACCCTAAATTTACTTTACCTACGTTGCTGAGAAACTGTAGGGTGACGGACACAGACGGGATTGTAATGTTGGTCTGAGAGAATCAAGCAGGGATGTTCCACGTCTAAACTAAACTACTAAAAGTGTGTGGGTGGCTCAACGAGCCAAAATTAGTTTTTTAATGTATTGTGTATTTCTGGCATGGGAAAACATAACACACAAAAGCCCTTTACAATCCTTTACTTTCAATTTTTTGAGTGTGTTTTGAGTTTTTCAGACGAGAACGTTTATTTTTTCAATTTAGGAAGTGTTTGCCTGTCTGATGCCTTTGACGTCAGATCTAAGGATAAATGCTTACCAAAGGGCTTGGCAGAGTTGTATGGACATCATTTTCTTTTCCCAGAGTAAAGTCACCTCTTCTCATTGGTTTAAAACAATCTATTGAAATGATTGGGAATACTGACCAAAAAAAATCTCTCTATTTTTCTTTTATATAATGACTAATTTACTATTTACCAATCAAAACTGACCATTAGAATAATTAATAAATGCCATATCGAATAAATAATGTATCAGTTAAAGTTAATATCACATTTAAGTCAATGAGCCCTTATAATTTAGAATCAAAAAGAGAAACGAGATATGTCTCAGCATAGAGGTGGGGTTATATTGACAGTTCAATAGCCAAGCTTCCAAAGATTCCAACTTCATGCTTAGCACTTTCATGCCGACTTTAAATTATATAAAAATTATTTCCAAAAGAAAGCAGTCATATTTATCTTTCATTTTGTTTATTTTGTGTTTTCTCATCTTTGGCCCATGAACCACACATAGAATATTCATAGACAGTTACAAACTGTCTATGAACCACACATAGACACTTTGTAACTACCAGGGATGCAAACTCACGGGGTGAAAAAAGGTGACAATGATCTGAGATCCCTGCCCAAAGCTATATATTTTATAAAGTCATAGTTTATATATAGTTATACAATTATTCCAATTTGTATTTTTGTATTATTCAGTCCACATAATCAGAATTTTCCAGGGTCTGCTAAAAGTGTCTACAATAGATAAACACATGAAGAGTTTATTAACAAAACCAGACAACTCTGCGTTTGTTCAGTTTCATAAATCATGTTTATTGTGTTTTTACTGTGTAACTTATCTGTATTTTTTTTATTCCTTAATCTAAACAATTCAAGTGTTTAAATGCTCTTACTTGGAATTCACAAAAAAAACATAGTAAATGAAAATTGACCATGTTGAAATTAACTTCAAAATTCGATTTTTACACAAGTGGTTGCATTGTAACAACGTTAGGTGTGATACTATCAGCGATCTTGTAGTAATAACCCTCGCATGGGTACATAATGTTGTTCAATAAATCTGGAGTCGCATTGTGGCGTCTATGATGTCTTGTAGATTTATTTCACATTATACTGTAGCGCAGCAGTAGATAGATCGGCTGTACAAAACATTACGAAGAAGTTTGAAATCGGCTCTGTGCTTTCATAAGCACATTTAACGTTACGGCGAGTGACGGGTGACGTGACAGACAACTATTTGTACTAACCCACTTACAACATATTATGTTTCTTAGGTCTGCTCCATTCCTTTCAAGGCAAACAAACCAGCTCGCCTTTACCTGTTGCTTAGTTGCTTGTTGTGACGGTTGTGTTGAAGTACGTCAGAAATGCGCAGTCGAGTTGCTGCTTAACACGACTACATCTAATATTGATCCATGAGTTGAGAATGTGTGCTCAATCTGCGCAGCATTCAAAACATAACCCGCAAACTGGCTAGTGATTTGACATCGTTACCACAATACCTGGACATAATTCTCATAATTTCATTCACCGCGACCCCGTCCAAAAATTCACAGACGCCCCTCACACTCCTTTTTCAAAAACTTTGATCTACACGGATCACAATAATGACCCATCTTGGATCCAAAACGGCAAATTTCGCCGAAAGGTGACAAATTGGCAACCCTGATCTACAGATTCACCGATATATTGGCCAGTAATCGATCTTGGTTGATAAATGCAATTTTTCACAATATCGGCTATCAGTCGACAATTAGGCTATCCTGTCAATCAAAGGAGGGCAATGAATTTATGGTCTGTTTCAAAAAAAAAACTTTAAAGGGGCATTCCATAGGATTGGCATCTTTGTCGCCATCTCAGTTTGTAATTGCTACTGCAGGTGATGTGCGGAGGTATTTCTTTAAGTGAGTTGTGATTCAGCACTGCTCCGCTGAGCGGATGAGTCTGAAGTTTTGACTCGTGGACTGTGACAGTGCAGCGGTCAGAATCTTCACTGTACACCAGTAGCGCATAATAAACACAGATGACATGGCAGATGATAAAACACGAAACTCAAAAGAACATAAACAGACACAAATAACGCAAATGGAGGCTGTGTTGAAGTGTTTTGATATTAGTACGGGGCTGGGTCATTTTGTTATTTCTCATGGAAACTCCCGTCTCAAAGGCTGAGAGGCACGGTCATAAATCGTTATACACCGTACAACTATATATACTATATGTAAAGCATTGCCATCATATCCGCCCCACATGAAATACAGATGTGCGGAGGTAACGTAATTTCTAAATCACACGAGGTCCCCAGATAATACTAATCCCGTTCGAATAGGTTTTAAATTACATTTATCCTAATGAACATAACAAACAAAGAAAGAACAACCAAGGAAACTGTACCCGTCTATGTTAACTCAACAAGTGCGCAACGGTTTTGTGTTATCTATTAAAATATTGAAATGTCTTAGGCTACCTGTTCAGACGAAATAAAGCGATGTCTGCATCCGTTTTACAATCCCTCCAGATCACGGAGTTCCCGCCACATTTGAAATGCCTTGCCCACATTAATTCTTTTTTTCACACGACTCCGATCACATTCCCTGTTTCTTTGTAAACTGTCATCATTTCGTTCGATCTTGTGTTTCACCAATGATGAATCCCCAGATGTCAACACTGCTTTCCTTCGTTTATAAGTAAAAGTAATAAACGCCGCCTTAAATAATACGAAACGTTGTATGAAATCCTACCCAGCAGTTGTGAGTACACGTTATGTTCACTGTCACTCGCATCCACGCGCTGGCTAGCAGCCGGTGTTGTGCCTAATTTGTATCCCCCGCCAGATTACGACTATTCCCCACTAACATTAGGTGTTAGGGTTTGGTGTGGGGGAAGGGTTAAGGATTTAGGGTTAGGTGTGGGGGAGGGGCTACGATAAACGAATCCCCATCAAAGATTATGAGGGGAGTCTTAATCTGGCAGGGGATGCAAATTAGGCACAGCATTAGAACCCATTCGTTCTGTGTATATCGAAATTACGCACGGCAAATTCAACCCGACAGGGCAAATTACAAACCTGACAAGCTTTCCGCAGTGAATCCAGCAAGGGTAATGAAAAAGTTTTAAACACCGTTCTTTCGTGTACTAGCTCAATTATTGGTTTTAGCTCATTTTTACTTAAAAGAACTTGCGGACTGCCCCTTTAAGAAACATCACCAGATTGATACTTAATATTGATAGTCATTATATGAATGAATAACATTGAGAAAGTTAAGAAATATTCATTTAAAAATCAAAATCAGCAGATAACACTCTGAATACTCACTATCGGTATTGGTGGAGAAATTTAGTATTGTGCATATCTGTCAGGGATTTTGACAGAACCCATGCGCAGACAGCAGTTTACAAACCAAATACTTTTTTTAAATTAAAAACCTAAAATGGGGCAAAACAGGAAAATGGACACAACCATGGGTGGACAACAAACTCTCAAACAAAGGACTTTCCACGAGGGGCAAAACGCAAATCAAAACGGATGGCAAAAAACATATATACCCTATACAGGGCAGGCAGAAACAAGACAGACTATACAGGGCAAGGCAGAATCAAGACAGACTAGGACACTAGGTAGATGTCAAAACGAACCAGGACTGAAGACTAGAGGGCCATAAATAGGGGAAACTAACAAGGGATAATAACATTGGGCAGCTGAGGGGAATGAAACGCTACTGGGAAGAAACAAGGGGGTGGGGCCAAGTCATTTGGCAAGAGATCACATGGCTCAAAGAGACAACAAAGACCATGTGCTTCCACACAAAACACAACAAGCACAAAAGACATTGTACTGTCATGACAGGAGGATAGGATCACGCATAACATTTGGATAACGTCCATTTAAAACATACTTAGCAAAAAAAAACACCAGAGAAGAGATTTTGTCAGATTTTTTTAAATACTACAATATAATGCATATTAGAGCAACGTTAGAGCTACCTGAGAGACATCAATCAATAGGCAAAATAGGCTACAGACAAAAAACAAGTACAGTTACCATAAATTTACCAGCAAAGAAGAGCCACGTGGATCGGCGCAGGGGAAATGCCGGCTGGAGCGGCACTTGACATATTGCTAGGTGGGGCGACAATTGGGAGAATGACGGCTGGACCGCCGCTTGGAGGAATGCCGGCTGGACTCCAGGATGGACCGGCACTTGGAGGAATGCCAGCTGAGAGCCCGGACTGGATGCCTGCTGCAAACTCAGACTGGATGCCCCTACCTACGCGTCTTCCTTTTAGAGGGGGTCGTGGTGGTACGGAACCCAGCTGGCTCAGGGGAAGCAGGTGTGGGGTTGACAGATTCCCGCAAACTGGGGGACGACCCCTTGGGGTCGGATAGCGTGATGCCACCCAGGAAGGAATCCTCTGGAACGGGAGGCAGGCAGGAGCAAGAGAGTGACGATAGCACCCAAGAAAGGCCCGATTCATGACAAAGCGCACTAAATCCACAAACTTGATGTGGCTTGTGAAGACCATCTCCAGCAGTGTGAGAGGAACGTTGAGGCGAGAACCATAAATGTACTTAAAGTGCAGAGGTGTCAAGTAACGAAGTACAAATACTTTGTTACCTTACTTAAGTAGAAATGTTGGGTATATATACTTTACTGGATAATTATTTTTCAGCCGACTTTTTACTTCTACTCCTTACTGTAGTGGAGTATGCGAGGCGAGACCGTGGTTCGAGGCCGGTAAGTAATTGTTAATTAGCGCCAGTGGTGCGCACACCGGCCTCGCATCACGTAGGAGATTGGAGCATATAAAAGGAACACGCGACCGGACCGTCGAAGAGAGAGGACCGGGCCCGAGCTTGTATTGTATTTATGTTTTATTTGCCGGCCGTCGTCCGTGAGGGGCGGCCGGCTGTCTATTAATGTTTATGTTGTTTGTTAGCCGGCGGTCGTCCGTGAGGGGCCGTCGGCTGTTATATTATTTATTAAATGTTTTTTATTGTCTTCCGGTTCCCGACTCCTTCCTTCCATACTTGAATCGTATTACATTGGTGCCGAAACCCGGGAGGAAGGAGTCGGGAACCGGAAGACAATAAAAAAACATTTAATAAATAATATAACAGCCGACGGCCCCTCACGGACGACCGCCGGCTAACAAACAACATAAACATTAATAGACAGCCGGCCGCCCCTCACGGACGACGGCCGGCAAATAAAACATAAATACAATACAAGCTCGGGCCCGGTCCTCTCTCTTCGACGGTCCGGTCGCGTGTTCCTTTTATATGCTCCAATCTCCTACGTGATGCGAGGCCGGTGTGCGCACCACTGGCGCTAATTAACAATTACTTACCGGCCTCGAACCACGGTCTCGCCTCGCATACTCCACTACACTTACATTGTCACGCAATTATCTGTACTTTCTACTCCATTCCATTTTAAAAACAGCCTCGTTACTCCTATATCATTCCGGCTTGTCATTTTAAAATGACATCCGGATAGAGTGAATTTGATTGTGGTTGGATGAGAAGTATAAACATACTTGGTACTCAAAATAGTGTGTGATGTCATTTTAATTAAGTGGGGAACTCACGAGTCAAGAATTTGAGACGTCAATGTGATATGCTTAATATTATCTATATACAGAGACTAAAATAGGTCATTCCTCCATTTAATAGCTTAAAACTATACAAATACCTGATCTAGTCACTGTTTAATATAAACGCATCGAAGTTTCTACTGCATGCATACATTTAAATGTATAAATACTGCAATATGAAGCGTTTGCAAATACCTTTTATTACATGCGGATTAATTTGGACAAACGGTGTACGAATGACGTAATGCGCCATCTAGTGGCTGTGTATGGAAGTCTCTTGAGGGCGCTGTATTCTTTACATTTTCTGTTCAATTGTTTGATGAATTATTGCTGATTACAATAAAATTTAAATTATGCGTAATATAAACTATTCAAGGGGTGCCACACATGAGCATAAGATATTTTCACAAAGCATCAACCTATTTTATTCAATATTGTTTAGGTGACTGTTAAACTGATAAACATTTGAACTGATATTTCCAAAATTGCCAGTCAGAATTTAGTGATTATAATAGTTTGGTTTTGTGTTGCTAAGTGAAAAATATATATTTTTGGCAAACAGTTTCCTGCTTTTAATCATGTAACATTTAATTAGTAACATTAAAGACTATTTCGGGGGGATTGGGGTTGGGCAAGGGTGCATGCAGTCTCCCTTCTTTTTTGTGGTGGGCTGATCACATGCCTGATGAAACACATGTTAATGTTCAGTAGAACACACACATGGTTCTTTAATGTATTTGCATTGTACTAAAATTAGTTAATTTTCAACGGGCATATATGCGGCTGAAACAGTCTAGTGCATTCCACATTTTTCAACATTAACATTTTAATATAAGATTATAGTCATTATGCCTTTACAAAAATGTGTTTTTGAGGAGGTGGGGTAGTGCACAATAGGCCCCTGTGGTGCGGCCTAAGCTGTTTTACCTAAAGGCATTTTTTTCCTTACATTACTTTTCCTTTTACACTTTAAGTAGTTTTGATACAAATACTTTTACACTTTTACTTGAGTAAAAAGCTTGAGCTGATACTTCAACTTCTACAATAGTCTTTTTAAACCGTCGTATCTATACTTCTACTTGAGTAATGAATGTGAATACCTCTGTTAAAGAGGACAGGATCATGACCAGTGACAATCCGTGATTCCTCCTCAGGGGAAACAGTAATGTGAAGCTCGGCAAAATGTCAATGTGTGACGCGCCATGTCAAAATACGTGGCTGCAATAGCAACTTGCATCTGCAGCAGGCACGTATTTTGACATGATGCGTGATGCACACAGGTTCACATGAAGCACTGAACACGTATCTTGAATTCCTGCTTGACCTGAAGAGGATGCACCGATCGCCACTGATCATGCCACATGTCTATGTGTAACCATCGAGGCTCTTGAGGCAAAATTTTGAACAGGTTCTCAATTAGTATTAATGACACTTTTTTAGCCTAATAATCAAATATTTGTATAACACAGCTTTTATCGATATTGGTATATTGTGAAAACCCTATTCACTACTAAAGTAAACTTAGAAAACAACTAAGGATTTATTTAAACAATGCTCTTACAGGTATGCATATATTTGACCGTAGTAACATATTATGCTTTTGCCTTGCAATTTATCATGTGTCACATAGCATCCCTATGTATATTATGAGTCTGAAAACCAGTTTCTGCAGAAGCACTCATCATGCACACCTCTGTTTTAGCTCAAACTGGCCTATATTTTACACCGCAACAGAGTTAAAGATGAGGCTTCTGAACTTTTGTTCATTCCAAGCCAAAATATGTTATACAACTGATTTATACAATTTTCAGCTGGGTTTGGTCCATAAACTTTCTCCAAGGTGATCTCATGAACAGATTCCTTGCTTTAATTGAGCTTAAATTGGTCCTGATTGCAATACTATAGGGGAAGTTCAATGAAGATAAAACGCAAGCACTTACAGTGGTACACTATAAGTTATACTAAAAGTTAGGTGTTCAAGACCCTCCTGTGGAATGAGTAAGGTGTGACATCACCTGTGTGATGTGTGTATGAGTAGCCTAATATTTATACCTGACAAATATCACTCTACAGCCCTGCTGCATCATCAAAATTCTTCATTTGATATAAACCAGCATTGTGTTCCACACATCCAATTTTCTCTCACAATCTACACGCAGTCATTTATCATGCTTAGTAAGTGTATTTACTCTGTGTCTTTTCAATTTACGACCGTGAATGTAATCAGAGGAATAAAACACATTTGGTTTTGAAATGACTGAACAAAGCTACCTTTAGATCTTTAATTTAGGTACACATTCAGACCATATAGGGGAAGCAGGAGATGGTTTTAACAGTTTTTGTCCTAGGTCTCGAAGTAGGGTCTTAAATTTCACACAGTTAAAATGTTCATGCTCAAGGATTAATTTGCAAAAAAAATATTTTTCAAAAAGTTTTTATTGTGTTATTATTCTATGAGGTATTATTGCTTAATCAAAACAACCAATGTTGTTTGATTAACATTGGATGCACAATGAAAAACATTTTTTTTAACATTTTTAAAAACTGAGTTGTCTTGTTTTTGGAAATTAACGTTTGAATGGGTGATTTCATGTAAGACAGACTTTTTCCATGTTTAAATCCTACAATCGGGTCTCTTGTGCATCTGTCCACTCAGAAAACGTGGAAAAGACAAATCATTAACTTTTTTATGTGACCCTATCTCTGCAAGTATTTGAGAAAACTAGCGCTTCAGAAATCGCTCTCTTCTGACGTAAAAAGTAATTCCTATTATAATATTTCCGCGCATTGTTCTAAATCCTTTCACCCCATTGCGCCGCCGTCATTGCTGCTTTAATATGTGTGAAGTTCCAACACCATGGCAAAAGTAGCAAAGCTTACGAACTGTTCTGTTGTTGGCGTATGTGGTTTGTAAACACGCGATGCAGTTCTCTCTCCCTAATGCGGTCGTGAAAGGACCAACAGGGACCGGAGGGGCTTCGCGAATGGCCCAGAGGGAAACTGGTGTGCTAATTGAAAACAATGTGTTTGTTTTTCAAAGACGAGACCTTGTTTTTTGTTCTCTTTATGTGAAAATACTTCATTGTTTCGTCGCTGGAAGCACAGGCTTGACAGCTGGTTTTCTGCTGAAAAGTGGGTGTAGACTAGTAGCTCACGTGCACTTAAAGAGACACACACCAAAACAGCAAGTTTCTCCTCACATGCAAAAGTGGGCATGTTGCGCATGGTATATTAAAAGATCTGTGGTGTTTTTTGAGCTAAAACTTTGCAGACACATTGTGTGGATCCCTATGATTTATATTACATTTGTGTAAAACTAGAAAAAAATCACAAAAATTTAGACCAAGGACCACAGGGAAATAGGTAATGGCATCATTTTACCCTCCGGAAGAAGTTGTGGAGTCTTGGATATTGCTTAGACTGAGCAAACCTTGACAAAGCTGGAAATATCCTGAGGCATTCCGGACCCCCAGTTCCGGGTGGAGAGGGGCGAGAGGGAGATGTGATCTGACTGCCTGGGTGTCCTGATTCCATAACAGAGTGTGCCGAGTCCAAGACTCGGGACCACCCGGCATAGTGGGATGGTGGTACCACTTGATGTCCTTGTCGATCGACCATTAGATAGATTGACGAACACGGCTGGAGGGAGTATGGGCTCCGGGCCAGGAGCTCTGAGATCAGCGTTGCACTGACGGGAGAGGGCGTCTGCCTTGTCAATCTGGTTCCCAGGGCGGTAAGTCACTGTAAAGGCACAACGACTCAACTCAACTCAACTTTATTTATATAGCGCTTTTTACAATTTTCATTGTTACAAAGCAGCTGTACATGAGACAAATTGAATACAAGTAAAACAACTGAAGGCATATACCTGTGAAAACAAGAAAAAGGTGAAAACAACAAAAGATAGACATACAAATCTCCACACACACAGTATGCATACAAACTTACACACATTGACATATACGCACACACACACAAACACACTCTCACACACACAAACACACTCTCACACTCTCACACACAAACACACTTGCACACACACACACACACACAGAGTGAAAGCACACATAGGCGAAAACGACAACGAGAGAGGAACAATGCCCAACGTCTTGTCTGGAGTTCAGTCTTTTGTCGTCCTTTAGGTACTCCAAGTTCCGGTGGTCGGTGATTATGTTGTTGAAAAATAGAGTTTGAGGAATACATTGTTTCTCCGGAGTCTCTCTAGTAAAGTGGTAACGTGTCGGATTTGGTCGGTGGGAGTATGTGAGTACATTAGAAAATCGTCCAGGTATACTATGGTGAACTTCCCTAGTAGATCCCAGAATACTTCGTTCATGAACCTCTGGAAGACCGCCGGTGTATTGACTAGCCAGAAGGGCATGACACGATACTCATATTGTCAACTGGGGGTGATATCCACTCCGGGTAGAATCTGAACCAGATTATATGCACTCTGAAGATCGCGCTTGGTGAACATGATGGTGTGACGGAGCTGTTTGAGTGCGGCTGGAATCAGGGGAAGCGGATAGGAGAAGCACACCATTTGGTGTGAAGGTTTAGTGTCCGGTAATAATTACAAGGCCTAAGACTCCCATCCTTCTTCCCAACAAAGAAAAGGCTGGATGCGGATAATCCCTGCTCCAATTTCAACGCAATAAACTCCTCCATTGCTTTCTGTTCCAGGATCGAAAGTCGGAAGATCATTTCTTTGGGCATGATGGCTCCAGGCAGCAGCTCAATGGTATAGTCCCATGGCCGGTGCAGGGGAAGTTCCATAGCCCGGCATTTGAAGAACACGTCCTGGAATTACCTGTACTCTCTGGGGATCTGAGCGTTGGGAACCACGTCGGGCTTTCCACTGAGGTAGGCTGAGTGGGTAGATCGGCTTTACTCAAGGACATGGGATTCTTAATGGTTAAACAGGAACAGGAAGTCTTGAAACAGAAGCGGGTGTATGAATGGTTCTCATCGCGGGTCGGGCTGGACGCACAGGACAGGTGGCGATGCGATGACCTGGCCCGCCACAGTTCAAACAGAGATTTGAAGATCGCCTGAGGACATTTTTCTTAGCCGAGACAACAACGGTCCACTTGCATTGTTCGGGATCTGGAGGGTATCTCGTGGAGTTGACGTGGGTGTGCGGAGGATAAGCAGTGGGTGGGTGCGGGGTGCATGCGAACATGCGTTGAGCAATCCAGACAGATTATTGTATGAACGCCACTCACCCCAGTGTGTTATCATACATGGCCACCTGAGAGGGGATACCATTGGTTAAACCCTGAGATACTGAGATAAGGTGAATAAGATAAGGGTCTGATATGGCTGGTCCAAGGATAGTGGTGGTACTCTGAGGTGTGGTCATTTTGGTGGGTCTAGTCTTCTGTCACATTCGGGGTTGAATCAGAGAGCACACCTCAAAGTTCCGGTAAGCAGGCTTTATTGTGGTACACAGGAAGAACAGAACAGGAAGTAAAGCTGAAAACAAGTCTCCACAAACAGACAGGTATCCACAAAAACAGGTTTCCTCAAACAAACAGGTATCATCCAACATGTAAACAAAAATAGCCAGCGGGTAATCCAACCAAGGTACGACCCACAAAAATCATAAAAGGTAAACCAAACTGGTATCACAACGGATTGCGAGAAATTCAGACGGGGAAACAATAGAGACATAAATAACATCCAGACTAGACAAAGACACAGCAAACAGTGGACGGGTATAAATAGTCTCTTAAAACGAGGTGAAGGTATGTGTGTAATCAAAAGTCCGGGCAGGGAGAGTAAGCGGGAGAGGCTGTGAGGGAGTCATGACATAGGGGGCGTGGTTGACGTGGAAGCAGGCGTGGTTACAGTCTGACTCTAAGTAAGATAAGAAGGTATTTACAGTATTTATGTATTGCTGCTGAAAAGAACTGTGTATTATGTTAAAAAAGACAAAAAAACAGATGTAAACGACTTCACCAACAAACCTGACTTCAACTGTACCTGACTTTTTAAAATATCTGCTAACCATCCCCCAAACCCCCTAGGCATAATAAAACGTATGTGATTCATTTTCAAAAAGTGCTACAACTCTCCAAGCCTCCAAGGAGCTGGCTGTTATCATGAATAAAACGCATGAAGGTGTACTTGAAAGGTTATAAGCTTAGTTATTTAAAGCTGAGATACAGATGTTCCTGTAGCTCAACTGGTAAAGTATGGCGTTGCGCTATGCCAAAGTCATGGGTTTGATTTTCAGGGAACACGCACAATTGATCAAATGATACCTTGAATGAACTTACAATCATCCTGTTTAGTACAAAATATAAGAATAAAACAGTTATAGTAACACTGTGAAGGTTCAAACAGAAATGTACTGAAACTAATAGAGTAGTGCACACTTTACTTGATCTTCCAAATTCAAAGTGCATATAATGTAATAATAGTTGAGTAGACACAAAATTGAAAAAAATAAATCTACTTTGAGTGGTTGCAAAAAACATGATTACATATTGAGAACAAGAAATTGATTAAAATAGTAGGGATTATTGTGAACTAAAACAAGATTTTATGTTGTTGGCCAACAGAAATAGTTATTGTAAGTTCCAGCATCTTGTAAAACATTTCCTAACTGAAGTTGGATCATGCTGGGCATCTGTTCACACAAGGCAGGCCCTGTTTTAAAATCAAATAAAGCATTTGTAACACGCTTTCGCTGACATAATGCACAGGGAATTTGAAACAGAAACTGATTCTTGTGATTCCAGAACCTTCTAGGTAAGCTTTTGGTGTAATCATCAGAAGTGACATCATTTGTTGAGTCGAAGTTATCAGGCTATTTAGGTTTAATTTGTTTATTGTCGTGACAGGTGAACACATTAAGCTCACATTTACACGATTTCAACGAATAAGTACAAAAGCCCTAAGCTCTTGTTGTAGTAATAAACAGCAGATGGTAGCAACACTTCAGTTTAATGCTTCGTATACTAGCACATCCAGTTTGAGGTGAGTGGCAGCGGGCTGTGAAAACCTATTAAAACCCTTTAAACCTCTAATTGGCGAATAGAATTATGTGTGTGAAATTTGGAAAGGACTCCATTAGATCACTGAATACACCGAGCAAATCTGTTATTTATGTCATTTTGAAAGGTCCCTAGACAGCCATTACGAACCTAATATCCTGTTTCAGAGTGAGCCTCGCTTTAGCCTGTTGGTCTTGGCTACTCACCAAAGCGTGAAAGTATGAAAATTGTCCAGTCATGGCCTGAAGCTCTTGAAACCACCAATGTTCCAGGGCCTTGCACGTGTGTTTAAAAGAAGCCCTCTAAGATAGTGTGCCACAAAACAGGAACCATATTTGCGGCTATTCGCCATATTACATATTTCATTGACCACAATGGTCGGCCTGTGGAGTTATGCTCGGGCATAGATAAACAAGCCACACTTCCTCCAGGCATTTTATCAGCATTTCTCATTCTGGCGGGCTTGAACTGTTCCCCTGCAGCGCTAAATGTGTCAAGCCCCTTTGGAGTATGGTGAGGACAAAAATAGCTTTGACGTGTTGTGTAGCGGACGTGAAAACGAAGGCCATTACAGCAGGCCTTACAGAACAAGATCTCCTGAGAGGAACCCAAACAGTATTTAGCATAGAAATACACTCCATGCTTGCAATCACACTAATAATATTAGGATGGTGTTAAGTGAGCATTTCCTACAGTACATGACAAGCAAAAGATTAATAGCAGATTAAGATTAATAATGCAACTGTTCAGCATATTTAAGGCACTATTAGACATCAAAATTATTTGACTGTAGCTGAGCAATTCCAACATTATGAATGTGAAATTTTCTGTCAAAACTTGAAATATTAATTCTCAAAGAATGTATTTATTACCAATATATTGAATCATCTGTTTATATTTTTCTAAACCCCTGGTGCTAGAGTCCAGATATCAGAAAAATATGAGACTATGAGAAAAATATGCACAAGTTTTCTAATTCAAAAAAAGAGAAAAATTCATGTGTTATGGATGTGACAAAAACATTCTTCGTAGGATTTCTGTGAATTTAAATGAACAAACCAGAAACAACAATACCCAACAAATAAAGAAAGGATGGCTCTACATACATAGATCACAAAATAGTTGTTTTGATTTTCATGTGCCCAAGGGAACCGTTATGGATGTGACACTTTCAGTCAAATTCTCAACTCAACTTAACTTTTTTATATAGCGCTTTTTACAATTTTCATTGTTACAAAGCAGCTGTACATGAGACACATTGAATACAAGTAAAACAACTAAAGGCCTATACCTGTAAAAACAAGGAAAAGGTGAAAACAACAAAAGACAGACATACAAATTCTCCACACACACAATATGCATATAAACTTACACACACTGACATAGACGCACACACACAAAAACACACTCGAACATACACAAACATACTCGCACACACACACAGTGAAAGCACACATTGGCGATAAAAGAGAGAGAACGACAGGTCAAATATTAAACGGACTATAAATTCTTATATGCAATATTAATTATGTCTAATTTCTGAATTCTAAAGCAGCCCCCCCGGCCAGGCAGACAGTGCAAAACAATATGCAAACGGTGGTGAGGAACCCAAAACTCCCATCGAGAAGAAAATTCTCAGACAATGTATATATTATTGAATTATCTGTTTATATTTGCTGAAGCCTGGTTCTAGAGTAAAGACATCAGAAAAATATGAGTCTTGAGAAATATGAGAAACTTTTCTTTTTTAAAATAGGTAAAATATTAAATGCGTTATGGAGGTGACAAAAAAGAAACGTTTTTGATAGACAACATACTTTGTAGGATTTCTATGAAATAAATACAAATCATTCCTTCTTAATTTTTTATTGCTTTTATCACAAAATAGTTATTTAAATTTTCATGTGCCCATTTATTAAGAATATGGGCCGTTATGAATGTGACAATTCTGTTATGGATGTGACAATTCACTTACCTGAATTTGAGAAATATGCTTTAAAACACAAAAATGTTGATTGAGAGAATTTGAGAGACCTCACCACGACCTAAAATATAAAGTATGATTTAGTAAAATGTTTTCTTTGCACGAGGGGATACATTCCAGCTCATACTATTTGTCGATAAACCAAAATGGGGGAAATTCACTATCATATTCTGAGGTCCAATGTTTTTATACAAGTCCAAGTAAGGTTTTATTCCAAACTGTATCTCAAATGTGCTGCTTTAGCCCCCTCCATTGGTTATAGACAGATACTAAATACATCTATTCAGAAGTGATGCATCTCTTATAATAAAATTAATTGGTTCTTATATTGCTGTTCCAAATATAGCCTCTTATAAAGTTGATAAATGAATCTGTGTGTCATCATACACTGTGACACCGCATTACACTGATAACACATTATTTCTCAAAAACTGACCAGTTATTGTTGGTGTTAAAGAAATATGGTTTAATTTAAATTTTAAATATCTGACCCTCACGGTGTCAAATTTAATATTGAATAACTGAGGAAGTGACATGCAGAAGATAAACTGCAGGAGAGTAATAATATCAGCATATCTATTTTAGGTTATTGGATGCTGGAGAAGCAAGACTGTTTTCATGTTCGTTGACATAGAGAAAGCTGTCTGGGTATGGAGGAGAATGAACCTTTAGGACAGAGCTCCATATTCCATCAATGATATCATTGCAATATTTTCTATTGACAATGAGATAAACTCTGAATAATGACTACAGAAACTCATGGTGAAAAAAATAGGTACAATAAATCGTTGTAGGCTTGTAAAGGTGGAACATGTTATAGTGAGTTTAATTAGCACAGCAAATACGTTTTTGGTCTACACTTTTTAAAGCAGACTTATAGCAGATTTAAACTTAACAAACAAATTAAGATGACGTATTGTTTCACTTTTATAATTTCTATTAAACTTTTCTCAAATGTAACAGAAAAGCAAATATTTGGATGTTGATATATACAGGTGAAACTTGAATAATTAGAATAGTGTGCAAAAGTTCATTTATTTCAATAATGCAACTAAAAAGGTGAAACTAATATATGAGATAGATTCATTACATGCAAAGCAAGATAGTTGAAGCCGTGATTTGTCATAATTTTGATGATTATGCCTTACAGCTCATGAAAACCCCAAATCCACAATCTCAGAAAAGTTGAATATTGTGAAAAGGTGCAATATTCTAGGCACAAAGTGTCCAACTCTAATCAGCTAATTAAGCTTTAAGACCTGCAAAGAGTTGACCTGACAGTTATGCAGAAAAGAAGTTGGATGTGTGAAGGGAAAAGTGTGGGAAAAAAAGGTGCACAATCAGCAGGGATGACCGTAGGCTGGTGAGGATTGTCAGGAAAAGGCCCATCAAAAATGTTGGGGACTTCCACAAGGAGTGGACTGAGGCTTGAGTCAGTGCATCAAGAGCCACCACACAGACGATCCTGGACATGGGCTTCAAATGTCGTATTCCTCTCGTCAAGCCACTCCTGAGCAACAAACAACGTCAGAAGCATTTTACCTGGGCTAAAGAAAAAAACAGACGTGGTCTGTTGCTCTGTGGTTCAAAGTCATCTTTCTGATTGGAGCTAATTTTGCATCTCATTTGGAAATCAAGGACCCAGAGTTGAGGAAGAATGGACAGGCATACACTGCAAGATGCCTGAAGTCCAGTGTGATGTTTCCGAAGTCTGTGTTTATTTGGGGAGCCATGTCATCTGCTGGTGTTGGTCCACTGTGCTTCATTAAGTCCAGGGTCAACGCATCCGTCTACCAGGAGCACTTCATGCTTCCTTTCGCAGACGAGCTCTATGTGGATGGTGACTTCATTCACCTGCCCACACTGCCAAAAGCATCAAAACCTGGTTCAATGACCGTGGGATTACTGTGCTTGATTGGCCAGCAAACTTGCCTGACCTGAACCCCATAAAGAATCTATGGGGCATGCCAAGAGAAAGATGAGAGACATGAGACCGAACAATGCAGAAGAGCTGAAGGCCACTATTGAAGCATCCTGGTCTTCCATTACACCTCAGCAGTGCCCCGGGCTGACAGCTTTTGGGCTGACAGATAGGGGTTTCATGAGCTGTATGCCATATTCATCACAATTATGACAAATCGCGGCTTGAACTATCTTGCTTTGCATGTGATGAGTCTATCTCATAAATTAGTTTCACCTTCTAAGTTGCATTAATGAAATAAATGAACTTTTGCACGATATTCTAAATATTCGTGTTTCACCTGCATATATACTGTAAGTGAAGACTTTGGTCACAAAATGAGAGTTATTATTTTGCACTAAAAACACTTATGCACTTAAAGTTAATTTAAATTTAAGCGAGTGACAAATCTAAATATGTAGTGCACAACAACACGAGAAGAAAAGTCTGCTTGAAGTTTAGTGTAACACTGCAAAAGTTTAATACAAATGTTTAATGCGCAACATCCTGCTGTATTCTCTTATACTGCCATCTAGAGGAATTCGAATATTACTGCACTCATAACTAGTTTTTATACTGTCTAAAGGCATATTAGTAGCCTATTTTCTCTTAACACGTTTCTAAAGAGGATAGCAAATATAAAAAGGGCAATTGGGTATAATGCATCTATTGTAAAAGTCATATGCAAATGCAAAATAAACATAATTTTTATTTGTCACATCTCAGATATTCACCATTGGATTACATCACCCTTTGACCTGATGACAATCACTTGACCCTTTGAGAAAGATAAAAGGAGGTACGGGTAACACTACAGGGTTGTTTGGTGTTTGGGAGCTGTTGTGTTTGAGAGAGCTTCAGGGTTGTTGTTTAGAAAAACTGTTGTTAATATCTAATAGCATTATTGCTGGCTTTTGTAAATATTTTATTTGTATATATTAACAAAAACTTCTAAACATTAAACACTTTACTAAAGTAATTTGAATAAGATGGGAAAGTAAGCACATTTTTTCTTTTCTTTTATCTTTATAAAACATTTAGTTTTGGGGGAGTTTTTGTCCTGTTTTGGTGTTTATTATTTTGGACTGGCCTCCTGAAACCAATAGGTTTTGATTTGCTTTGTTTACGCTTTTTATTTATTTCTTTGGATAGAAGTTCTACAACAGGACTTTGGTAATTATTTACATGTTACAAATATTTGCAATTTATTTATTTGCATTTGTCAAATTACATGATTTTTGCAAATTGATTAAAAAGAAAACAACTACACTGCAATTTAAAATTACTTTAGAACAGTAGGATTTTATTGTTGGATTTATGTACAGGCCTTTAAATTTTGTTTTGGACTAAATTGTAGTCCTTCAAAATCCACCTGTGTGAAGACATTCAGCTCTAAGCATTGTCTCGGTTCCCATAGCAACAGCAGGTTACAAACAATGAGTTACTATGGTACCAGTGGCATGAGGGAGTCTCGGTCAGTCCGGTCAGTCATCTCTACACAGCGCCAAAATGGAAGAGCAAGATGCACAAAAAGTTGATAAAAGATTTGAGTACTTAGGGACCTACGTATTGAAAACGTTTCAACTAAAATCTGACATTTGGCAAAAATGTCTTGCAAAAGAGGAACAAAGACAAACAATTCAAGACTTTATGGACAAATCAGATCATACCACTCTTGTTGTTACGCTAAACTCCTCGGGACAGCTGATTCCTTCTTTCGGGTTTGTAGAAACCCAGAAGAACAGAGCAATATATTTTTCTAAGCGGAGTAACAAAACATTGTCTGTTAATACAATAAAAACGGATTTAATTTATGGAGACATTGTGCACTCTCCTTTGGTGTATTTCTCCGAAGTGGTGAACGAGGTAAGTTCAGTTACGATCTGGCTCTCTTGCCGCGAATCATTCTTTTGAGCCGAATCATTAGTTTGAAGCGAAGCATTCGGTTCATCGCATGCGTTTGAGAGTGCAAGCTGTTCGGTGGCGATGAGGTGTATGTAGTCGAAACCATGAATAGTGCAACATTTGATACAATATTTGTTTCACAGAGGAGGTAAGGACACAGTATGGGGCTGTGTCCACCGAGGCGTTACGCCTGCGGCAGACTGTTTTTTCAATTGTTTTCAACGGAAACGTCGCGTGTTAAAAAAAGTCGTCAGTTGATGTTTTGTCCCGAGCTCAGTGCTGGTGACTGACTAACTTTTTATTTAAAACATAAGTGTTTTTCGATTAGAGCGATTGTACCAAACTGGAACACAGACTCGGGTTTAAAACAATCAAGTAGGCTACCGGAACGGAATGGGAAATAGTCGCAAACTTCTCAGCTCTTCGCTGTTTGTAAACATGTAGGTTTTCTGTATTTTATCTAATTCAAAGCTTTCTGATAACATTCAAGTCATGTGAAATTTAAGTAGGATGGTAGCACCACTTCGGTTCATTTGACGCAAAAACAGTTTAAATCTGTTTGCAAATAACACAACTTGAGAACACGAATTCTATGAATTGAAATCAAAACTAGTTGTGCTGTTTATACATGACATCTTTTTCATCGACTGTTATTTAAGTCTTCTGCTGTATATAATATAATTTCTTAAATCTTAAAAGTTTTTTTTTGGTAATTTATTTTGAATAAACATTCAAACAAACCTAGAAAAAGATAGCAAGTAAATAGCATGTATATTTGTTATTTTAAACACCTCACTGACACTGTTTTCAAGTCACATACACACTCAGATCTACAATTATAATGAAATGTTTGGACTTTGAAATGAAATTAACTTTTTTACTTTGACCTTCAGCAAAAACATGTTTGTAAATGTTATGGTCATTTTTGGATTTAAAAGCTTTGGGAGCCCACTCAAAAGATTAGGGCATCCAGACGGCTTAATAACCTGCAGGGAGTAGGGGTCCCATAAAGAGAAAAGAGACCCAAACTAGATAGCTTTACCGGATAAATAGATGTCATTTGAGACCTCTGCATCCTGGGTCACCAGAAACTGTTGAGAGGCTCTGTGAACAGATGAGATTAGAAAATCACCACTCTACTGCTGGGTTATTCCATATGGAAATGTAAACATAACCATGAAGAAAATAAAGTTTTTACCCAACATTTTCACCATACTGATAGCTCAAATGTCAATATTTGGTGGTTTAAAGTGGCCATAACAGTTTCTGCATTTCTCATTTTAATCTTGAGTACTTAGAGAAAAGTATCCCACACTTCAATTATCCGAAGAGTCTTAAGTTTGTTTGCATTTATAAAAGACAGATACAGCTGTACAATTATTTCGGAAAACATATAACGTTGGGGGGGGGCAGAACTAAAGCACGTGCGGAACCATTACCAACAAAACACAGACATATGACTCAGTTCACTTAACGCGTGCAGTTCATGTCCAGCATCTTTTAGCGGTGGGACAGCTCCATCTATCAAATTCAAAAGATCTCCAAATCCAGCGTTATATCCAACGTTCATATAACAGCCATCACTAAAATGTTGTGAACAAACAAACACCTCAATTTCTCTCATTATCGCAATAGTAACGAGCTTCAGGCCCACAGCGTAGCCTATCTTGCGGTCTTCCTATCCCACGCTGGTTGATGCGTGGGCGGGCTCTTTCTTTCGCCTTGCCGTCGGCGTGCTTTTCTGGGAGAATTGCCCAATAAGGGACTAAGAAACGTTGTTACGAAACAGATTTTAATGTTCGGAATAAACTTTCCGAAACCTATACGAATTCTGGGACTTCATACGTCCAAATCGTTTTTGAAAAGTTGACCATGTCAAGCATGAGAAGACAGCACGTTTAGAAGTCAGAATGCATCGTTGCTAATCCCCTTTACCGCTGTGAGGTCACTGACTGAAGTTTTTCTGATGTCTGGACTCTTATGAAACTAAAATTTACTATCACAAAAATTATGGCACATAAGCATTTTTACCCTGTTTGTAGCTTGACATTCTGCTTATTGTTTGTTGCACGGTTTATGGCATGTGGCTGAGTAGATTCAGTTTAAGTTTTGCTTAACTGACCTAATAATAAAAGATTTAAATAAAAAATTGGTACAGCTGTGTAAGGTATATGAAAACCCTATATAATTTAGGCCTGTTTGTGAAACTCACCATTGTTAATGGATTACTCAGATTTGCCTGTGCTGAAATTTGAGCTACTGACATAACAACAGAAACTCTAAACAGTTTCCAAGCAATAGTCTACAAACCAATGACAAGCTTCAGCATTTTCTTCATCTCATAGCAACAGCAGGTTGATCGATGTAAACAATAAGTTACTACTGAGACAGTGGGTTAAGGAAAGTCCCTGTTTGTCCAGTCAGGAAGAGTTGCCGAAAGTTGACATTTTAGAGAACGTGTTCTGTTGAAACCTGAATGGCACGGAGGAGTCAAGAGAAGTTATTTCAGCTTTTGGAACTGCAGCATTTTGTACAGTTACGATGTCGTATTACTTAAACAACCATTCATCAGTCCTAGAAAAAAAACATTGAATGGAACTGTTGTATGAAAAGTGCTATTTGAGGAAAATGATTTTTACTCCTCCTTTTCCTCCAAACCCCCTTCAACTTTTTATTTCAACACCGCTGAACTTAAACTACTTTTTCTCCAATACATTTCATAAATGCCTTTTTATGTGTTTTTATTTTGTTCCTTTTGATATTCATATACAGAGTTTTTTTATTAGAAATTACTAGAGTATTAATGTACTGAAGGAATTAAATATAAAAAACACAAGTGTACTATGAAATGTAGTGTAGTAAATATTATGATATATGTTTTATGATGTAGTACTGAAGTAAAATGTTTCCATGGTAAAAAAAATACTAGACTTTAGGAATGCAACAATTCACTCGTCTCACGATGTGCACTATTCCCAATACTGATCTCACAATACCATTTATTCACGGTTTATCTTTACAAAATAAGTTTGAAATTAGAAATGAACAAAGGTATTCCCAAATGCTGCACATTTATTTGTAAAATAAAAATATATTTTATGTCAAATAACAAAACTAAACAGCAATTTTTTAACAAATTCCAAATAAAATACAAAATACAAAAGTATCTTTAATAAAAACAAACTTAGACTGTGTCTGTGCTTTTCTTGGATTGTTTTTACAATTACAATTAAAATATCAGCATATCCACGTTTTCTAAGTTTGTAGTAGACACAGCGGCCCATGCTGTTCAAAACATGCAATGAGATTCATAAACATCTCAACCCACTTGAATCGTCACATATTATAATCGATTTTCAACCGGCTCAGGGTGAATCGTTGGATTCCTACTAGATTTGTTTAAAGTTTATCTAAAACAAATACTTGAGTAGAGTTAAAATACTTCACCATTGTCCATCTCCACTATTGTAACCTGAGATTATTTACCATTTTCCACTTCTGTACTTAATTACAGGTTGTGGTACCAATGCTGTCCAACAAGAGGAACCACCACAACTTGCCTCAAGTTGTTTCTCAGGACCTCATTCGACATGTCCATCCTTTTAAAAACAGCGTGTTTGTTACTATGGGAGTGGTCAAAGGCAAAACTGTACTTCCTCTACCTGAAGGATCTGATAGATTTGAGGAAGCTGCTTATGAAAGAGAAAAGAGGTAATACATTCCCAAATAGGACCAACGTGCTATTTTACTAACAATTTAAATGAACATGTTTTTGTTATTTTCATTAAGCAAGTGATCATATTTTAGGCCAGTGCTTTTCCATAATGCTTTTTTAATTTGCAGTGGATATCTATTGGATAAAAGCCTTATTCACTCTATGGAGACAGTTGTGATCGATTGGAGTAATCAGATCTATAAAGTCTTAAAGAAAGATTCTTCTGAGCCACTGCTCGAAGGCAAAAACCCAACTCCGCATGTGGAGATCAGCTTTTGGAAAAACAGGTTAATGTCACATATTACAAATTTTAGTCGCTCTAATGTGATGTGATGCTGCTCAGAAAAGCTGAATTCCCTACCTTGCTTCTTCGTTTTTATGTGCTGTTATAGATTTGCTGATCTTCAGGGCATACATAGCCAGTTTAAGTCTCCCAAAATTGTGAAAATGACTGAGCTTTTGCTTGCTATGGACAGCATTTACTATCCTGCTTTTGAAAAAATGCTCCAGGATGTTGTTGGAGGTATAACGCTGTGCAAAAATGTCACTTTCAGTCTTTCAACGTGTAATTAATGTTAATAATGTATAACTATGTTTATATTCAGCTCGAAATGAGGCAAGGGAGATCAGTGTCTTTCTCAAGCCGATAGAGAGACTTGTAGAAGACCTGGAGAACGTTGAATTCAATGAGGTAAAGGGGAGGATTGCTCCTCTTATGCACACCATGTGTCTGATTTGGGCAAACTCCAAATACTACAACACCCCAGCCAGAGTCATTGTGCTTTTACAGGAGATCTGCAACCTCCTCATCCAGCAGGTATGGAGTATAGTCATGGAGTAATGCTGCTAGAGGTGCTATAATGTCTCAGAGTTTTTATTTCTTTCTGTATTGTGTAAATGCTCAAGTTTATCTCACATTGGTCACTTCGGACACTTTAATATTCTGTTACTTATTTACTTATATATATTAGCAATATAGGCACAAACGCCTTGAAGCTTAAGATCCTATTTTCTTTTGTGCCGGATGATAAGGTTTTACATTGGAGGGTTTTCTTTTTTGATAGGCTCAGAGTTACCTGAACCCAGAAGACATCCTGAAAGGTGACGTGATGGAGAGCCTCTCACGAGTACAAATTGCTATAGATGTTCTTACACATTTCAAGAACACATATGAGGAACAAAAAGCCAACCTGAGTCAGTTCAGAAAAAATGAGAAGGAGGTTAAACCGTGGGATTTCTCCCCCCTCATGGTGTTTGCTGGGCTCGATCACTTTATGAAGAGACTAAGAACGATTGAAGTAAGTGGTTTTTGTTCCAGAAAAGCTGCCATAGAATTCAATCCTAAATAAAAAAGGCCCCGACAGTGTTATCAGGATCTGACGTAAAGCAGAGGGTCTTGTATTACACTGAAGGGGCTTATTTCGCGACAACAGCCAGCTCCTTGTACATTATCACAACTACTTGCCACATGAGAGAAAAACTTGACATGAAATGTGAATTAGAAATATTTGATTAGCTCATTTTTACCGAATGCAGACTTTCCATGAGAAAAGGAGTTTAATTTCCTTTACTTTTTTTTAAGGTAACAAAAGACGTTCAAATGTCATGAACAGGCCATTTGGTTTAATCATTTGTAAATATTATGTCATATATGTTATCAAAAGACATACAGTATTTACATTTAATTTGTCAAAAAACTGTCAATGTCTTCAGAGGTGTATAAAGACATTAGATAATGAGGCATTATGTTTTTATAACATTAGAATGAGCTATTTCTATCTACACACTACGCAGGTCCACTTGCGTGGTTAATGTAATTCACCATGTTGTTTCTACAGTAGCCCTAAACGGACAAACTGCTCTAAAGAACGCGTTTCGTAAATAAGTTATCTCCTTCTGCAAAGAAGCGAAAATGTGACAACATCTTTGTCCTGTGTCAGCTGCCGTAGTGCTTCGAAAGATAGGGTTGGAGTGAGCCGTTTTTTGCAATTCAAGTTCTCACCGCTAGATGCCGCTTAATGTCACAAACTAGACCTTTAATACTTATTAAAAAAGAAATGATATTGGGTATCAGGAAATATATTGAGGATACTAAAGACAGCATTGTTTGGTTATACTGTAGCATCTGTTTATTGTTATGCTCTAGACCTTGCTGCTGACTGTCGTTGATATGATGAAGTTGGAAAAGCTTGAGTTCGGAGGCATCCAGGGGAAATCTCTCAGTCAGCAGATCCAGTGGTTACATGAGGAATTCTTGGAGACCTACAAAGTATTCTCTGAGAAGACATATGACTGCCTTGATGTTAGTAATGTGGTAAGTAAAAACTTAAAATCAGATCAACAAAAAACAAAGGATTGATGATCCTTTAAGAAAACGTCTTTCTTTGTAGGAGTTTGAGGTTGATTTCATGAAGTTCCAGAATAAGGTCGATGATGCTGACTGTCGCTTGGGTGCAATCTTTTGTCGTGTTTTTGATGATGCTTCTGATTTGGAGCATGCATTCAAGGTGAGTAATCCAGTAGCTGTGAAAATAGAATTATGTTCCAAAAAGCTTTTTTGGTATGGAGCTGCTCTCATTTTCCAAGTAATAACAAAGACTTTAGAAGCTGTACAAAGACAGATTTGAATGCTATTTTATGTCCTTAATAAGTTATACTGAAGGTATCTGCACCTTATCCAGTCAAAACCAGGAATGCAGCCACATTTTTGAAATTGGGAAGCAGATCTCCCAAGATTTATGATCTTTAACAGAGCTTAGTTGAAATGCTACAGCAGAGTAAAATATTTTTTAAATATTTGATCTATATAATATTTTTTTAGTCAATTGTACTTGATACATTTTTGCATCACTGGTCTTTTTGCATACTGTACAGTACAGTAAACTTGCAATTTATGTAAGTTAGCCAAAATTGAAAATGATCATTTTACTCAACCTCAATACATCCCAAATGTACATTAGATGACTTTTCAGCGGAACGCAAAGATTTTTGTGAAAATATATTTGACTTTGTTTATTTATTTTTTTTATTTGAAATTTGGGAGAAATATTGTTGGTAGTTTAAAGAATGAAATAAAAATGATAATTTTACCCTAAACACATACCTATAAATAGTAAATTCAGAAAAACTGGACGTGGTCTTAAAGGCGATGTTATACACAAGCTTGCTAGTTTGATCACATCTATAACAGACAGATGCAGCTGTACGCTTATTTCGAAAACTGGCGACCTCCTGAACACGTGGGTTGGGGTTGGAACTAAAGCACGAGCACACGAGCACACGATACATCATCCCATTATCCCTGCATAACTGTTGATTCACTAAAAGTTTGTGTTGTTTACCTTATGCACATATGCACCGATTGCCAAACAATACACAGCTGAACCTTGTGAAAGGAGGAGTAAAGAAAAAATAAAAGCAGAAGCTTAAACGCACAGCCCCATTTATTTTATTAATGAAACAGGTACATAATGTCAAATTGCAGATGCCCAACAATTAACAGTGTCACTGTAATGTATTTTAAAACAACATTTCAAACATAGGCAGTCTGGTAACATCAAAGGTTAGCATCATTGTTTGTTGTAACGTTGTATAAAGTTTTGTTAAAAATACGTAACTATCTCCAAGTATCTCATGTTTTTCGATGTAGTTGGGGGAAAATATTGTGATGTCTTTTTAAAAAAACTACACTTTGTGAATTACAATGCACAGCATATTTCAAAGAGACTCTGCTTGGCAGGTTTTGGACATGTTTGGCAGTCTGTTGGAACGACCCCTATTAGCAGCCAAAGCTCAGTCAAGATATCCGATACTGATCACAATGTTTGACAATGAACTGGAATGTTGCAGACGACTCTTCAAAAGCCAGATTCAGATTGAGGAAGCCCAGGGTGAGGTCTTTATCTTCATAACCAATAAATAACATCCTCAATGCTTTAGTGAAAGTACAGCCTGCCACGTTTGTTATTCATTTAGGTTTTTATTTAAGTATATCTTCACTGTTGGCTGGTTATTGATCTTCCAGGTTATATGCCCATCTCCAAGAACATGCCTGCTGTTGCTGGAGGCCTTAAATTCATCCAGCAATTGCAGGAACGCATACAGAATTCTTATAATAACTTCCGATTCATCAATCACCCGTAAATATTTAATGATTCTTTGAGAATTATTTTGCATAGAGCCTAGCACTGGACAATGTAGTTTTATAACAGTTTTTTTTTGTGTTTTAATAGATGTTTGGAGTCTGTGGATGGAAAGGAAATTATCCAGAAATACCATGACTTGGTGCAGCTACTTAAACGGTCAGTTGAATCTGTCTGCAAAGTGCAAATGATGCTGTTTTCTTTATGGAAAACAATTTTTTACAAATGTTTTGGGTAAACCATAACTTTAAATGATATTTGATCTTGCTCCTTGTTACTAATCAAGTTTATTTTGTAATGTGTCTGTCCCAGTTGATAACTGTAATCCCTGTCGAACAGATTTGTCAATATATAGACCACTTTGAATTACCTAATACCAGAGCTTCTTTATTGTTTGTCCCATATATTTCTGCTGCAGGCATGAAGAGCAGGGTGTATCAGATACATAGAGCGAAATTGACTGGGGGACCTTCACCCCCCCTACATATAATAAACACATAAACATGATATATTTGCTCATTTAGGAAGCTAGCCTCTGTATTGCAGATTATAACCTCACAGTCTCATTTTCTCCAATTATATGTAATCTGCTTATAGTGTTGCATGAACAACAGCTCAGGAAGGGTGGCTAATAAAAGAACGCATGACCATGGAATGTTGCATTTGCTAGTGTATGTGTCACAGAGAATTTGTGTTTCCATAAACAAATTGCATGCAGGTCCACTTCATATGAGAAAGAAATTACATATTTCCCAGGAAACCAGACTTGCATTCTCTGCAGTCAGAAATTAAGCCCCGTTGTTAGATGATGGTAATCACTGGTGTTGCAAAAATGCAATATACATGTAGTTGGAGATGCTATTGGTATCTCGAGTCATTACTTTTGACACTGAGACATATTACTTGCGAGAAGCAAAGACATATTTTATTTCATGAACTGAAGCTTTACAACCATAACAAGAAGGAAGCAAGCCCTTTACTCAGTGCACAGAAATTAAATATAAAGCAGTGTGTACTAGTGTGTCTGTTACAATCCGTGTAAAGATATTATTTAAACAGTTCAGCATCCTGATTTCCATTTGATTTGTTTTTCTTCTAAAAAAGCATTAATTGATAAAGAATATCAATATCGGTATTATTTAGTAGTTTAGATACTAAAAACTATGTCTAAGTAATGCACTAATTTGTTAAAGGACTAGTTCACCCAAAAATGAAAATTAATTTACTCGCCCTTAAATTGTTCCAAATCTGTTTAAATTTCTTTGTTCTGATGAACAGATAGAAAGATATTTGGAAGAATGCTTAACCAAACAGTTCTTGGCCACCATTGACTACCATAGTAGGAAAAATTGCTTTATACATTTGCTAGTTTTGTTGAACACAAAAGAAGATATTTTGAAGAATGTAGGAAATGTAGGATAATGTCACAATTTTTTGGGGGTGTCAAAATTATTATTTATGTTTGGAGTCAAAATGCCAAATCGCCCTGTGTTTCCAAAACGTAGTCCTAGTTAAATGTTTTGAAATGTTTATTGTGCAGAGTAGTCTAAATGGTACGAATGTATTTTTGGCACTCAGATACAGTTGACCATTCAAAAATAAACATTAAATACTCCTTATTTGTAAAATGTATTAAATAATGACCTGTCAATTTAATGCATGCAATGAACTGATTATGATTATAGTACTTTAAATATGTTGCCCAATCAGAATATCTGATTGAATCTAGAGCAGTAAGCATGTTCCTGTCAACTATTCATGGAAAACATATCGCTGCTGTCCTTCTGAAACCTTGTATTTCATATTTCGGGATTTCATTTTCTTTCTGTTTATCATTACTATAAGTCAGCCTTTATGTTTGTCAGTGGGTTTTATACAAATATCTATCCAATAAAGTATTATAAAGGGCCTGTCATCTGACAACGCATTATTTAATAATTTAAAAAACAGTTTCCTGCAAACAGTGAATTCGTAAATACAAGGTTTTGGATAAACAACAACAAAGAGCTTGCCCTGGACGATAAATTGTGCAGAATGCTTTGTAATATAAGGCTTGTTCTTCCTTATGTTATTTTAGATTGCAAATAGGCATGACCGATGTCTTTGTAATGTGTTCCGTGAAGGTCAGATAGTTGTCAGACTACTCCAAAATCTCCAAAAGCCTGTTCTGGATGGTTGTAGTGCCAAATTGAATAGTGCCAAATTGTGATGGATTATTTCTTTAACCTCAAATTTCATCAAACATCACAAGTAACATCAATAATTCTCTCCCTGCTGTTATGACCAGATACTCATCGAAACTTTGTGATGTCTGGACTCAGTCTGTAACTGAGAAGTCACAATATAATCTCCAGAAGCCATTGATATCCCGTGACTCTAGAACAAGTCTCATCTCTGTCAACTTCAGCCCACAGGTCAGGCTGCTTTGCTTTTTATAAATGTTTGTGTTATTTTTGTTATCTACGGGCCAGCTTCTCAAATGTAACTCTTGTTTTGTTCTCTAGCTGGTTTCACTGCTGCGAGAGGTGAAATATCTGGAGGCTAGACAGGCTGAGGTCATACCAGAATCGGCTGCTGACATTTATTCCAACAGGGAGCTGCTGTGGCAGTATGTGGCCAATCTGGAACTAACAGCCAACTGGTACAACAAAATAATGGGCTCTGTGCTTGAGGTTGAGCTTCCACTGATCCAGGATCAGCTGAGAGATATTGATGCCAAGCTCAGAGATGCTGAGGAGAGCCTCTGCTGGACGAGTCAAGGTACATCATTTGTGTAGGATATCTGTTGAAAAAGAAATGAAAATTCTGTCATCATTCGCTGGTGTGTGTATGGCGTACTTTTTTGTGCAGAACACAAAGGAAGAGATTTTGAAGAATGTTGGGAGCGGAACAACGATGGCACCCATTGACATTGGTTTTGTTTCCATACGATAGAAGTTAAAGGGTACAGCCATTGTTTGGTTACCAACATTCTTTAAATAGTAAGTAGCATATTATTTTTAAGGTCCTACTTTGGTTTTGGTTTAATCACTTCACCAAGTTTATGTACGTAAAAGGTGTAAAAACACTGTTATGTTGTCATAATAGGTAATTATTTTTACCCTACTTCTTAACTGACTCTCAAATTATTCGTTCCGCGATTCATCCGTCTAATTCCCTCCTAGTATATTCGCTAGCCTAGTGTCATGTAATTGGTCAGGTGGTGTAGTCTGCTATGATTGGTCAAACGCGTTTCTATCAAGCAAGGCGGGACGAGAGGGAGTGATGATAATGAGTGACAGCTGCGCGTTTCACGGGTATCGCATCTCTTTGGAGGAGATCGGAAGCATAGAAGGACGAGCGACCGGAGAGAGGACCAGGCCCGGATTTTATGTTATGTTTTATGTTCATGTGGCTGGCAGTCGACCATGCGGGAGCTTAGTTTCGTTTTGTGATTTGTTTATCATTTATGTAAAGTTGTTGAACTTTCCCGAGTTCACACCACCATCTTCCCATTCCTTGAACTTGTTACAGCGTTTATCATGTGTCACAAATGGAAAGCCTACCATCATTGCTGGATTACGATTTACAGGTTATATATTAAGTGTATAGATAGAGATGGCGGGGATTTCACCTTACCAGTTTGAGCCCGAGTCTGACGAAGAAACATCCGAAGACGATAGAAGATAATAGATAGACGATAATAGATTAAACACTTAAACTAGCCGGGTTTCATAGATAGATAAACAAACTGTTATACCCCAGAAATAATGGTACATGTTAACGTTAGCGTTATATGCATTAGCTAAACACAGATATAAGGTATACAAATATTTCAGAGAAAAATTAATTGTCACACTTACAGTTTGTGATTTGGTGGAGCTAGTAGGTCCAAATAATTTGGTATTCCCCCTCTTTCAAGGATAGTCTTTTAACATATCCTGCAGTGAACGTGCCAAGGTTATTGAAGCAATCTTCGGTGAAATGACGCGCGCACAGTAAAACCCTGGGGTGATACTCCTTTGGTGTCATTTGAAAATGAATTGAAACCGTTGTTTCCTCAGAAGTTCTTCCTTAGGTAGTTTAAATAAGACGCACTTAGTTTCACAACGTAGAAAACAGGTTTTAGAGGGCGCACGCATCACGAACGAGCGACAGTGTTTTGGGGGAGGAGAGAGTGAAGTTTTCGCGGCAGTCCTAGCAAAACGTAGGCGGGGACTATGTCTAGTGACGTAGATTTGCGGCGGTTAGAGAAAAGTCTTGTTTGCGTGATTCAGAGTCGATTCCCTTTTTAACAAGCCAATAACTTTGTTATTTATTCACCTTAGCACTTACAAATTGGCAGACTGCTTACTTTCAAACACGGCAACATTACACAATGCATGAAATTTAATTTTCATGATCTAGTGCTACTTACTCTTTAAAATAGCTTCTTTTGTGTTCTACAGAAGAAATCATAAAAAGTCAAAAGTCATACAGGTTTAAAATGACTTTAAGTTGAGCAAATGTTGACAGAATTTTCACTTTAGGGTGAAGTATTCTTTTAATCCTGTATGAAAATCTACTATAGACAGTTTCATCAGAAGCTTATGTGCCTGATCCCACAAACTTCCGTTTTTTGTCTAATAATATAACCATTTATACATATTTTTTTAAATTTATATTAATATTTATTTCTGTTTTACTGTATAGTAAATGTATTAAATGTTATTTTTATAAAATAACCAATTTGTTGAATGGTGCGTTGACATCGAGCGGTTGAGCTTGGTATTGGAGTCTAAATTCAAAATATTGGAGAGACAAGTACAGCCACGCAATGGTTCTTCTCCTTTTTTTTTATTGTTATCAGAAATGATCTACACCCAGTTTGCGAATGTGTACCGGATGTTCAGTTGGGGTCACAAAAGTGCACATGCGCAGTAACGCATGTTTATGTTTTTATGAAACCGTCTATAGCTGTCAGTGTGTTCCTTAGTCATACAAGCACATTTAATATGGTATCAGGTATTTGGGAATACATCCAGGATGTCCGTGAGACGGTCTATGACATGGAACAACGTCTACAGATGACAAAAAACAACGTGGAGGAGATACACACCATCATGAAGAGCTGGGCTTCCCCCATCTTTGAAAGGAAAGAGGGGAAGAAGGACGCTCTCTTAAACCTAGATGACAAAACTGAGCGCTTGGAAAGAACGTATGGCCAGATCCGAGCATCAGGAGCAAAGATTCACGTGTTACTGAAAGTATGAAATGATAAAGCCATTGGGAATTCCATAACATTACAAATGACCAAATCATGCATGTCCTGAATTGATCATAATTGTTTCTTTTAGGAAAACTTGTCACTTTTCAAAACTGACTCTTCATCTGCACAATGGCGTTCTTATGTGGATTACGTTGATGAAATGCTAATGGATGGTTACTTCAGTGGTATTGAGAGCTCCCTCAAATTCTTTTTAGAAAACACAGGTGTGCTTTTTCATTTTTTTAAGTTTTTGTTGCATTGCAAATGGATTTTCTGCACTAAACACTAATATATATCTTCTGATACAGACCAGGCTCCTGGGTTAGCCCCACTCTTTGAAGTCCAGCTACATCTGCAGGTTCCTGAGATTGTATTTCATCCATCTTTGGAACTAAGTGCTTCAGAAGGCTTGTATGAGCTTGTGGAATGTCTCATCAACAATGTTTTTATGATCTCGGCTCTTGTGCCACGATTATCTGAACACAGTGGTTTCCAACACTACCAGGTACTGAGAGTTGTCACTTTATCTGACTTTAGCTTTGACAATCATGTAGCAAAATACTCATCTGTCAACTTAAAGGTATAGTTCACTAAAAAATTGCATCATTTACTCATTTTCCAAACTTGTATAAATTTAGATGGGAAGATATTTGGAAAAGTGTCAGTGACAGATCTCATCCACCATTTACTGCCATAGTATAAATATGATAAGTGTCAATGAGGGATGAGATCTGTTTGGTTACTGAGATTCTTCCAAATAACTTCCTTTTTCTTTAGCAGAAAAAAATAATTAATTTAAACAGGTTTCGAACAATCTGAGGGTGAGTAAATGATGACAGAATTTTCATTTTTGGGTGGACTTTCTGCGATTTCTGGTCTCAAATTTGACCAGAGTTTCCACGATAAATAAACTAAAGGGAGACTCCCGGAATTTATGGATATCACCCAGCACCCGAAATAATACCAAAACACTTCAAAACAGACTCCGTAATTTGCAAACGGTGGATAAAACTTTGAAAAATGATATATGAGCTCGCCAAATCACAGAGATCTCGTTTCGCACGGGATTAAGATCACAGACAATCATTGCAATTAATACAAATGACTAGAGGTCCCCAGGTTATGCTCCTCTCGTGCAAATAGTGCTCAGGGCACAACAAGCATTCTCTATCAAAGCAATAGTGACGCATAGTACAAAAATGTTTTACTCACATAAGAAGCAGAAGCACTGCTTTTTTATTTTAGCCTCTCCACAAAAGCAGTTCCTTGTTCATGAAGGAATCCTCGGAGAAATGAAAAATACAAATGCTCCATGTTTTTCTCACATGATCTGGAAAGTCTTTAAAAATAAACTTTAACACCACAGTCCTAATATTGGAATCTGAAGGAAGGTTATGCAGCGACTGTATTCTTCTACAACCAGGGATAACAATATTTAGCTATCTTTATTGCTTGCTCGCTCTATTTGGTTCCGCGCCACTAGTCTTACTTCAGAAATGTCATGCACGAACCAGTGGGCGGGGCTAGAGAAGTAGTCGTTGATATTCTTTCTATGAAGGCAGTGTTCAACCTATCAATGTCGTCATAGATAGGTGCATTCCAGAATCTGGCGTTCGCTGGGCCTGGTGTCAATAACAGATGTAATCTCAGTAACAAGGGCGTTTTCAGTTCTGACACTTACATGATGTTCGTGTAAATACGATCCCCTCTTATATAACAAAAGCTCGCATTCAATTTGTGATTTTAATTCATGCCTCCTTTAATCACTTCTATGAAACATCCTTTGAAGTCCTGCTTGCAAATGTCTCTTGGTCAATCTGCTTGTTTTATTATCCAACTCGGGAACAATATAAAATTAAAAACGAACGCTTCGGTTATTAATGTTAATATAACCGATCTGACGCCATTCGGTCTGGTGCCATTTCCCTCACCATAGTAGGGAAAAAATGCAATCTCTGACAAAGATTGACGTTTGCACATGCGCTAGCAGACCTCCTTTGCATTTTGATGGATACACATGTTTTTAACTGATAAAGTGAAGTTGACGCAATTGTTACTGTTTATTGCTCAAAGCCAAAGTTTTTGAATATGACCAATCGCAACAGCCTGAGAAGCGGAAGCTCGCTGATATGGTATAGGTGAGACATCTTCACACACACACTCAAAGCGGTGAACTAATCACGACAGACCTGGTTAGCATTGCCAATCAGAGTGTTTCAGTAGGAGGGACTTGATATAGACTGGAAGAAATCCAGTCGTTTTGTTTAAAGAGGGACAGCAGCGAACAATAGACTTAAAATATGTGAAATATAAAGCGTTTGTTTTTTATTAGAAACATGAACATCCATTGTTAAACACCTAAAAAACTAAATCAAAGCCTCAAAAACAGCAAAGACTGGATCCTTTAAGAAATGTACGAATGGTTTTGTGTTCATAGTATAGAAGTCATTAGGGATCTGTGTTATTTGTCTTTGACTGCCAATATATCTTCTTTCAAGTCATGTTGAAAGTCTTTCTGTAGAATAAGACCACAAATATGTATTAAAAGAGGAAATATCTATATAGAAAAATATTTTGTACCATTAGGCTGATATGGAGGACATGACTGACTTGGCGGACATGAGGCAGCTTCTCATGGAGCGAATGCAAAGAATCATTCGAAGGTGCTGTGAGTACCGTGACACTTTTGAGCGCTACGCCTACCTCTACGTGGACGACAGAAAGGAGTTCATGCGTCAGTTCTTGCTCTATGGTCATGTTCTTACGAGTGAAGAGTTAGAGGCCTACGCAGAACATGGGGTTCCAGAAACCTTCCCGACTCTCAACCAGTTCCGGGAGCAGGTGGATTCATACGAAAGCTTGTATATGGAAGTTCTACAGCTGGAGCCCGTCCACGTGTTTGAGGGCTGGATGCGGGTTGATGCACGAGCTTTTAAAAATGCCCTGCTCAATATCATCAAGAAATGGAGCCTGATGTTCAAACAGCACCTTGTTGATCATGTAACACACAGGTATATGACCTCTACATGATTGAAATACAGATTGTCCCAAACAGCCCAACACAACGTTGGGACAATGTTTTTAAAAACCAGTTTGAAAATGTGCTTTCTGCTACCTAGTTTGGTAATGTTATAAATTATAATTATAGACACTCTCAATTTTACCTGAAAACACTGGTCTGATCTGTACTTGTAGTCTGTCTGACCTGGAGGACTTCATCAGACTGACTGAGAGTGGGCTCGGTAAGAAAGTGGAGGAGGGTGACTACAAAGGTTTGGTGGAGATCATGGGTAACCTGATGGCGGTAAAAGAACGACAGAGCACTACAGATGATATGTTCGAGCCACTGAAGCAGACCATTGATCTGCTAAAGACATATCAGCAGGATCTACCAGATGCAGTATACAAACAGCTGGAGGTGAGTGTTTGCATTCAGTCTAAAGCATGTGTGGACCCATTGCGAACAAAACACAGATGACTCAGTTTGAGTTACTGCGTGGGGTTCATGTCCGGCATCGTCCGCAGCCAATCTTGATGGTAAGCGGGTCTTCCTATCGCTCGTCGGTTGATGCGTAGGTGGGCAATTTTTTTGCCTTGCCGTGGGCGTGCTCTTCTGGGAGAATTGAATTTGGGGAGTGTTTCGAACACAGAAATACAACGTCATACGTCCAACTCGTTTTTGGACAAGTTGATCATGTCAAGCATGAGAAGACACCATGTTTAACATTGTAAAGAAGTCAGAATGCATGAAACACCCGTTGCACATCCCCTTTAAAAAAGTTGTGATGGTTTTAAAGGGATTTGTTTTGGTTTTATTGAAAACTGTGATGGTTTGTGCTGGTATGTGATGGATTCTATTGGTGGAATAATGCTCAAAACAAACTACAAAAAGGAATTTTGTAATGGTTTTAATAGAAAAAGCTATTGGATTGTAAGAGTGTTCTAATGGAAACTATTAGAATTTCTGTGATGGTCTCTAAAAGGCAGTATACTTCAGCAGTACACTTCTAATATTTTCCGTTAAAATACCATTATGAATCATTAGCTTTTCCCATTTAAACCATTACAAAGTTCCTTTTTGTAGTATGCTTTGGGCATTAATCCAACATGTTCTGTTGGTATTCTTATGTTCTACTGGTTTTGCTAGATAACATCCTAACAATAGAATCCATCTGAAACCAATAGACATCATTATAGTTTACATTAAATCCGATACAGTTCCCATTCAGCCATTCAATGCTGTTTCTGTTGTGTTTCAGGATAAGGTTTTTTTTCTTTTAATCCAGAATCTGATTGGACAAAAATCTGCATAGTGCAGGACCATCAAAAGTGCTTCAATATTATTGGAAAATAAATATTGTACATTTTAAAATACACATATAAAAATTGTCATTATATTTTATCATTTTATTGCCACTGTGAAATCAAAACAGAAAATTATTTGTTATGGAATATGGCCCTGTTTATTAAAAACGAACTTATCCCTGCAGGTCATTATAATTTTTTGCCCTCATAATCTATCATCTAAAACATTAACCTCCAAAGGTCAGGCTTCCGATTTCCAAAGATCCTATCAATTTTTCGATTAAATTGAGCCCCTTCCTACATTTACCTTATTCCAGAAGCCAATATATGTTACAATTACAAAGAAAACACAACTATAACTTTTGTTTCATTATGACTTTTAAGCTTTGGTAGCTCAATTTATACAAATGTAACAACATGTTTTAAAACTATTAGTCTATGTAGTGTCTAGATTGTCAGATGAAGCATCTCTGTTTGGGTTTGACACATAGGATCTGCCAGAGAAATGGGACAGCGTGAAAAAGCAGGCTGTGATGGTAAAGCAGCAAGTTGCACCACTTCAGGCAAACGAGGTGGCAAACCTGCGCAGAAAATGTGCCACGTTCGACGTGGAGCAACATACCTTCCGGGAGCAGTTCCGAAAGAAAGACTTTTTCAGGTACAGTGCATGATGGAGCATAGAAAAATATCTCATGTTAGTATTGTGATGTTGTGAAAGTGTCACAGAAGTGATGGATAACCGTAATCAAGACCGTTACCCAGTCAGTAAGTCAATTTACTGCCATACATTTGTCTTGTGTTGTCTCAACTCGTGAAATCTTTTCAGATCTGATTGTGTAAATCCGCATCAGAGGCTTGACACATCCCATAACCAAATTCACGAGTTGGAAGCTACAATGGCTGAGCTTATCGAGTCAGCCAAACTTTTCGACATCAACATACCAGACTACAGACAGCTCAAGCAATGTCGAAAAGAGCTGCCTGTTCTCAAGGAGTTGTGGGATATGATTTTAGCTGTCCAATCCAGTTTAAATGCATGGGAGACCACTCCGTGGCGAGACATAAATGTGGATGAAATGGAGCTGGAGTGCAAACGTTTCTCTAAAGAGATTCGCACGCTTGATAAAGAAGCGCGTTCATGGGACGCCTTTACAGGGCTGGATAGTACCGTAAAGAACACACTCACTTCCCTACGGGCGGTCGCAGAACTTCAAAATCCAGCCATCCGTCCACGCCATTGGCAGCACCTGATGAATGCCACCGGAGTGCGCTTCACCATGGACCAAGACACCACGCTGGCTGATCTACTTAGCCTTAACTTGCATCACTTTGAAGATGAGGTCAGGGGTATCGTTGACCGGGCAGTGAAGGAGATGGGCATGGAGAAGGTGCTAAATGAGCTGGACACCACCTGGTCAAGTATGGCATTTGGCTATGAGGCACATCCACGCACCAACATTCCTCTGTTGAAGTCAGATGGGGAACTTATTGAAACGCTGGAGGACAACCAGGTGCAGCTGCAAAACCTCATGTCGTCCAAATACATCGCTTTTTTCCTGGAGGAGGTATCCACGTGGCAGAGAAAGCTCTCTGTGGCTGATTCAGTGATCTCTATCTGGTTCGAAGTGCAGAGGACCTGGTCACACCTGGAGAGCATCTTTATAGGTTCTGATGACATTCGCTCACAGCTACCAGAGGTCAGCTATGCTAATGCTAACAGAACGATCAATATGCAATGGTTTTGTTCTCACCAAATGTGGCATTTAAAGTGCAGATAATAGAATGTAAAACAAAAGCAAAAAATGTAATACGGACATTTGAGATAAGTTAATGTTTCAATATGTATTAATGGAGAACTAAGAGTACAGCAGGATCTCAAAGATTTGTAAAGCATCTTGTCCTGCCCTCTGGCGGAATATTCATAGAGCTAGATGAGAGATAAAAATGTCCATCTTATGCTTTTGGGTCGAAAACATTTGAATAATTTCTGTTGTGCGCCCATGGCCAGAAACAGATGTTGTTCAGAATGTGCATTTTTTTTCTTTCTGGCAAATGAAATTGAATCAAATCATTTTCTCATGAATCTCTCCGCAGGATTCCCATCGCTTTGATGGCATTGATATTGGTTTTAAAGAACTGGCATACGATGCTAATAAAACGCCTAATGTTGTGGAGGCTACCAACAAACCTGGACTCTACAGCAAACTAGAAGACATGCAAAGCAGGTTTGGCTTGGTTTCTGTATTTGTTTGCCTTTTCTGTGAGCTAAAGAAATAGTTTACATAAACAAAAACAGGTCATAACGAGCCATATTTTTCTCTTTGAAAAAAAAGACTGCTTAAAAGGACACTTCATCAAAAAATGAAAATAGAGAAAGATATTTGGAAGACTGCTTATAACCAAACAGCGCTTGCCCCACATTGACTCCCATAGTAGGAAAAATTATGATTTTTATGTCCTGTTGAACACAAAAGACATTTTGAGGAATGAAGAAGAACAGTTCTTGGGCACTTTTGACTACCATTGTATTTTTTCCTACTAAGATAGTAAATGGGGGGGGGATAAAAGGGGCCAAGTGATAAGTATATTTCCATATATCTTTTTTTGTTTGCATCGGAACAATGACATTTAAACAGATTTGGAACTACTCGAAGGTGAGTAAATAATGACAGAATTTCTTTTGGGGGTAAAGTGTCCCTTTAAAGGGATAGTTCACCGAAAAATTACATTTCTGTCATCATCTACTCACCATAAGATTGTTCCAAACCTGTAAACAGTTCTTTGTTCTGCTCAATGCAAAAGAAGATGTTTCGAAGAATGTCAGTAGCCAAACAGATCTCATCCCCCATTGACTCTCATAGTATTTATTTTTCGGAAGTAAATGAGGGATGAGATCTGTTTAGTTGCTGACATTCTTCTAAATATCTTTCTATGCGTTTAGCAGAACAAAGAAATGTTTACAGGTTTGAAAACCTGAGGGTGAGGAAATGATGACAGAATTTTAATTTCTTTGTGAACTATCGCTTTAAGCCTCTTCTATGGATACAATATATGGATAGCTTATAGCAGTGCTTCCAAGGTCTAAAAAGTCACATGACTGGTTGACTGTTCCATTATTGGCTTCTTTTTTAATACTTCAAGGAACTTTGCCATAAACTTGTACCATCTACCATTGTTCTTTGCATACCTTAAGCTTGGGCATTCTGCCTAATGTCCTTAGCGTATTACTGACGAAATAAATACTTGGTTTGAAAAAGTTAATTTAATTTAGGTGTGAACTATTCCTTTAATGACCCTCATTTAGAAGATGTTTCCTTTAGCAGGTGTATAAATGCTCACCAAACTGTTTTCAGTGTTCCATAAATGCTTTGCTCTAAACTGATCATCTGTCACATTGAGAGTGTGATGGTCAATGTACCTGTTCCTGCAGACTGGCTCTTTGTGAGAAAGCCCTGGCTGAGTATCTGGACACCAAGCGTCTGGCCTTTCCACGATTTTACTTCATCTCCTCAGCAGACCTGCTGGACATCCTGTCCAACGGCACTGACCCTCACCAGGTACAGTAGCAGCACATAAAAGAAAGATGTATCCATCGAAAATGTCTTTGTTTATGGATACAATTTTACATGATTTCAGCAACAATTTAACCCCAATTTGTAAACCCAATTGCTATTCTAAAAGATTATACAAACTTAACTTTTGAAAGTAAAGGTAAGCCGAAGTGCAAAAATACCCTTAATTTTTTACTTTTTTACACACTAGATGGCAGTGTTGGTCACTAGTTGGCAAATTGTCTTGGAGGCAAATTCCATCTAGTTTTTTTAAATGACATACTAGAAGAACCTTAAATCAAAATAACAGCTGGGCAGCTGTCAAGGCTTCGGTTTTCTCCCTCAGGTTCAGAGGCATCTGTCAAAATTGTTTGACAATATGGCAAAGATGAAGTTTGAAACGGACGCAGACGGCAACCCGGCCAAAACAGGGCTCGGCATGTTCAGTAAAGAGGACGAGTATGTTCCCTTTAATGAGCCTTGTGACTGCAGTGGCCAGGTACAACACATTTCTTCAGATTTCACATAGTTTACCCACTAAACACAATGAATTAACATAAAGCCAGTTTAAGGAGTTTGTTTGCAGGCCCACATATGTTTTTAAATCAGCTGCATGCTTTAGGATGTACCGTTTGCTTCGACATATTATACATTTACACTACAGACATGAACAGACAACAAACCGCTAAAAGAAGTCTTCTGCGGCTTTCTAAATGATCATACAATTGAGCTGTACATTAAAGCTGCAATCCATAAATAAGTGAAAAAGTAAATATCAAGGCAAAGCAGGGCAAGTTTATTTATATAGCACATTTCATTCACAAGGGCAATTCAAGGTGCTTTACATAAAATGATTGACAAAGAAAAATAAGACAGATCTTTAAAATGCATGTGATTTAAGATCACAAATACAACTTTAGATTTAAAAAACAATAAAACAGCAATAGAATGTATTAAAAATGTGAGTGTATATATAAAATGAATAACAACAAAAGAAAAAGAAATCAGAAATAGAAGTGCAGTTGATGTTAAACAGGCACAGTGCTCAGGTTGTAGATGCACAGCTAAAAAAGTGTGTTTTTAATCTGGATTTAAATGTAGCTACTGTTGACCAGTGAAGCAAACATAATATCAGATAATGATCCAAGATATCTTCACTCTGCTGAAGGATTTTAACGTTGTCCACATTTATACCATAAAACAGTATTAAATCTAAAGTATGATAACAAAGGTGAGTGGGTCCTGACACATGTTGACTAACGCCCATGGAGTTAAGAGTGTCTTTGAAAGCCATTTCCAAGGCATCTGTATCATTATCTACATGGATGTTAAAGTCACCAACGACAAGGACAGTAATGGTTCTGATAAGAACCCATCAAATTCTTTAATAAAATCTGTGTGTTGCCCTGGAGGCCTATATACAATAGCTAGAATAGATTTAAAAAATGTTTTTATCCTTAGTATTAGGTGTTGATACATGAAGAGCCATGAGTTCAAAATATTTGTATTTAAAATTAGACTTCTGGGAGATGCTAAACGAATTATTGTAAAGTGCATCGCGTTCAACCCACGTAACGTAACCAGAAGTTTTATGTTTCAAACAGTGATGGCGATAGAGAGGCAATAACTATTCCGCTTCAAAACGGTTATAAAACAGGCTTCATAGCATGTCTCTTTTGACTTTGTCAACTAAGCAACTACTTAGAAGCCACTGCAAATGTAAAAATAGTTATGTTTACAGTTTCGGCTGTCCCACAATATAGTGTTATCGAGTACATCACAGTATAATCCGGCATGTGAAGATCTGCATTCAGAGTTTTTATCTTTCATGCTGATTTAACACATCTACTGATGTATGCAATATGCATGCATATTCTAAGGCAACTTAATGTACTATATAGGGATGCTGGAAAATGTCCAGAAATGCTTGAAGTCTGATATACAGTAAAATGGGTCTGTGTAACAAGACATCCTGCGGTTTTCCAGGTCGAGATGTGGCTGAATCGTGTACTGGACTCCATGCGAGCCACTGTACGGCATGAGATGACAGAGGCTGTCATGGCCTATGAAGAGAAACCCAGGGAACAGTGGCTGTTTGACTATCCGGCTCAGGTACTTAACAGCCTTCTACTATTGTCAGTTGTGCGTCAGGCTTGATCACAGGGCTTGTAAACAGAATAAGAGAATGTCTATGAGAGAAGCAAATGTACTGTGTGGAATTAAGATGTTTAAAGACATTTCTCACAGTATTACTTCATGAGCTAAAGGGTGAGTCTATATGGCTTGACAGATTGAAAGCTCATGATGTCCTGTTTTTTTTTTGCTAATTGCCCGGGAGGCTTCAGCGGGAGGCTGCCTGTCCGTTTCACTTTTTATGCAGTTGGGTCTATGTGACTACATTGGAAATGTGGATATTGGTCTGATTTAAACATTGAAGTTGGTTTTTGAAAGATTTTTTAAACATGACTGAACATCAGTTTTTATGTATTCTGATAGGTCGCTCTTACCGGCACTCAGATCTTTTGGACGACAGATGTAGGTATTGCATTCTCAAGACTGGAGGAGGGATTTGAGAACGCAATGAAAGAATACTATAAAAAGCAAGTGAGTCAGTTAAACACTCTCATCACCATGCTGATCGGCCAGCTCAACCCTGGAGACAGGCAAAAAGTTATGACCATCTGCACCATTGACGTCCACGCGAGAGACGTAGTGGCCAAAATCATTGCTCAAAAGGTATCACTGTTTTTCTCCATGTCTTATGTTTTATGAACTGTTCAGACTGCTTATCGAAAAACGATTTCTTTGCATCAGGCATTCAATGAGAAAACATTCAATGTTCTATTTGTAAAACTTGCCTTCATAATAACGATGCTCTTAGGGGATTGCACATCTTTTGGTTTCATGGTTTCAAGGCCCACAGTTCATTAGATTAGAAGTCCCGAGAAAACACTGTATAGAGTGGCTTGGAAACCATATCATGTGTTTTTTTAGCTCGGGTGTTATATTTTATTATTGCTTATCCTTCATTATCATCCCCCTCCTGCTGCTCACATTAGCCAGACTCAGTTTGTGTTTCTTGCTCCCAGGTGGACAACTCTCAGGCTTTTGTTTGGCTGTCCCAACTCCGCCACCGCTGGGGTGAGAATGAGAAGCACTGCTTCGCCAACATCTGCGATGCCCAGTTCCTCTATTCATATGAGTATCTGGGCAATACTCCAAGATTAGTCATCACGCCGCTTACAGACAGGTTAGTTGCCCTTTGAAACAGGGTTTTGAAGTGTTTTACTTTTTAGCATGCAAGATGCACTTTGCTAATTATTATTTTCCTCTCTGCTGGTTGTCAGCGATCTGCATACATCTCTCAGAACACAAGCCTGCTCTTGCTCTTAAATAAACAGTAACATATCACAATGCTTTTACGAATTAAACTGTCCTCAAAAAACATAATTAGTTTCTGAAATGAACTGGTAAATAATTGTTTCTCGCCAGAAAATGTCCAGCAGCCATCTCAGAAGCAGAAACTTGTTGATTTTAATGATATAATTTATTTAATTATATTTATAACAGTGTTTAGATTTTATGTCAGTTATACAAAGAAGGGGGAAATGCACCATGACAGTAAAAGTTATCATAAAAAGTAATCATAGGTGAACTTTTTAGTCATAAAAATACCACAGCCCTTTCCTTCTAAATGCAAAACCTTGCAGATATGAAATATTTAAATGCAACATAGGCTGTACATATGGAAAATCTGGGTTTTTAATCGAAACCGGGTTTCAGTTGCGCAAGAAACATCCAATGTCAGATTTAAAGCCGTGGAAAAAAATGTCATTTTGGATTCATTATATAAATTACTGACAATATTTCTCCCAAATTTCAAAATACTTTTACTTTGCATTTATTAGTTTTAAAATACTACAAATAAAACAATTTCATTTTTAAGCAATAAAATAATAATATTTTTACTATACATGTGTTTTTTATGTGATAACCACTGATCTATAAAAATGACTGGATTAGATGTTACACCAACGGCAGGAGGTGAAGCCAACGGAAGCAATCGCGCCACCATCTTGTTATGCCCAACTGACAGAGAGTGCCATTGACTTAAAAATCTCAAAATGACTAATTTAAAATAACCTGTTATTTTAGATCAAATAACCTGATCCTAAATAACTAGTTTTTCAGCTTATTAGGCAAACAATATGTTTTTAGTTCATAAGTGTGTTTAAATCGTTACTTAGGATATTTTTCCAGTGTTTATGTTAATTTTAGGTAGAATAGCGACGTATAGAAATCAATTTATCTAGAATAGCGACGTATAGAAATCAATTTATCTAGATGAGTGTGTATTGCACACTGTTCTAATGGCAAATGTATAAACGTTTAGTAATAAAGCTTCATGAATTAAAGAACATATACTGCCGGTATTTATCTGTAATTAGATTTCAGAATAAGCACATTTGCCATACGTTGAGGTCCCTTGTTTGTCTACTGATCTCATATGTATGCTACTGTAATGAAAATAAACGTAACTCACACTATATCTTACAAAATGGGAAAATTCCTGACTTTAAATCATTAACCATTAACAATTAACAATTTACATGCTTAAGACATCTGCTTAGTAAGAATGTACAGTAATGGGACTGGTAAGTTACTGTTTTATAATTGATATGTCATAACTTCCTATTTATTTAATAGAACCAACATGGCGGTGGATAATGACATCATGTGCAATCCGGTCATTTATGTTGATCATCGTTTGTTTTAGATGTATTGCAATGTGTATACACGATTTAAGGTTCGAAAACAATGTATTTTTCACACACCGTTTATGTTTGTATCTCCTCTTAGCCCGTTTCTCTGAAACGTGCAGATTCTTTACAAAGCTCATCGCTTTGAAAAGCAAGGAATGCTATGATTGGCCACTTAACCATTGCAGAGTAATTGGTCGAATACTGCCAGCGTGTGACAGAAATGTAAACGCTTCTTACCATATCTGGAACATCAGGTTCAAAAGCAATTGTACTGATGGTACCCCCGCAATGGCGAATTTTGTTTTGACTTTTCTTGGTCAGTATGTCTACCTCAGGTTGTTTCGTCATGTGCAATCTTAATGCAAATATCGGATATGTGACACTTTTAAAAGATGTAAGCGGACCGTCAAAAAAATCGGACATAATCACTTAAACAGAATAAAGCATCAAGAACTGCAGTGTAAATGTGGCCATTGTCAAATCATACCACGCATTGATGTAGATATGTGGGGTTGTGCTTACACGAGGCATATCAGGCAAGTCTGGGTGAGCATTCAGTTTTAGATAGAATGCATTTTTTTTTCCGACACTTACATTTTTGCAAATTTACATGTCTTATACATGAATGGGCAACTTACAACACACGAAAGACACAGACAACATGTATTCACACCATATGACCCCTATAAATGTAAATGAACATTTGGAATGGTCTCCTATTTTTTCCGCGGCTGTATATGTAACATTTTATTTTTACCATCAACGCTCAACGTGACCCTACAGATCATTAACAAGGAGGGGTTGTATTTCAAAAATACTTTCAGAAATGTGTTTTTTTTGTTAGGTCCATTTGGTTTATTTGACATACCTCCATAATTTCCCTATAAAGAGAAATTGGTTCATTGTGTACCAATTCAAGTGAACAAACTTTAAAACAGCAACGACATTCTAAGAATATCCTAGCATCCTCTTATGCTCCCAATCTCTTCCGTGAGATATGCGGGACCGGTGTGCGCACAGCTGATTCCAACTATCAATCACGCCTGCCTCACGGCTCCGGTCACGTCATCCTGACTACAATGGTTCATATTTTAAATCAATGCTATTTATATATTTTCTGATTAACCAGACAAATTTTACTGACGCTGCTGCCTGAGCAGCCTCCTAGTGGCTAAAAACACACTGTCAGTTCCGTGTCACGGGTCGGTATGCAAAGCCCTGCCGATCCCCTTCCTGTGGAAGAGTGTGAAATGGTATCCAAACAACGTTTCTGCATTGGCCGATTCCAATAGCTCACTTAACAAATTCATGCGTATTGCACTGCCCACAGAGAAGCATATACAGTGCCATTATTTACAACACTGGTAACAATTGTGCTTATCAATCACATGGGGAAACCATTTAGCAAAAGTTCTCTAATATTGCTTAAAACACTACCGATATACTTTTCTTTTAGTGTTTGCTTATAAGAACACTGAAACAAAACTTACAACCACACATCTTATGCTTTTAAAACACTTCAAAAGCTTAAAATGAAGTCTTGATACAGGGGTGCATCAGGGTCAGTACTTGGCTGTTGCTCTTTTCCGGATACATGACATCCCCTGGCTCTGTCATTCGGAAACATGGCTTTTCCTATCAATGCCTTGCGGATGATACACAACTCCACCTGTCATTTCAGCCTGACGATACGACTGCTTCTGCACGCATTTCAGCATGCCTGACTGACATTTCGCTCTGGATGAAGCACCACCACCTTCAGCTGATCCTTGCAAAAGCAGAACTGCCCTAAACTCTGTCACAACTTCTCCATTCAACTGGGCTCATCAACCATTAAATCTTCAAGAAACCTGGGAGTGGTGATCAATGATCAGCTATACTTCACAGATAGTGTTGCCAGCACCACTCGGTCCTGTAGATTCATCCTCTACAATATCAGGGAAATTAGACCTTTCATGTCCAAGCATGCTACGCAGGTCCTAATCCAGGCTCTTATTCTGTCCAGACTGCACTATTGCAGTGCGCTACTAGCTTGACCTCCTGCTTGCACGGTGATCTACAGATGATCCTCTACAGATGATCCAGAATGCAGCGGCAAGAGTGGTCTTCAATGAACCGAAGAGAGCACACGTCACTCCTCTCTTCATTAAGTTACATTGGCTCCCTATAGTCGCTCGCATCAAATTCAAGACTCTGCTCCTGGCCTACAAGACCACCACTGGTTTGGTACCCCCTTATCTTCATTCACTTATGCAGACTTATGTACCTGCCAGATCCTTACGCTCTGCAAATGAACGACGTCTTGTATTGCCCAAAAAGTCACTCTCACAAACCTCTGGATCGGTTACACATTTGCTACAAGATCAGCAGATTCTGTGGCAATCTTTAAGAATCGGCTGAAATCACATCTCTTCCGTCAGCACCTGACCGATCATTTCTGATTTCTTTATCTTTTCTACAATATCAAAAAAAAGCATGCTTATTTAAGTTTAGATGACTAAACTTAGCTCTGTACACTTTAGTAGGCTTTGTGAGACATGTTTTTATTGCACTTATGCTTATGGTTGTCCTTATGTTTGACCCAATTGCTTCCATTGTTTACCCAACTTGTAAGTCGCTTTGAATAAAAGGGTCTGCTAAATTTACATTTACATTTACATTTAGGCATTTGGCAGACGCTTTTATCCAAAGCGACTTACATTGCTTTATCCTATACATTTTTTACATAGGTATTTGCAATCCCCTGGGATTGAACCCACAACCTTGCGTTTTTTTTAACGCAATGCTCTTACCTCTGAGCTACAGGAAAGCTATGAAATGACAGTCGATTAAGAAATAGCAACCTCTATACTCTGTTTTACATTCTATCTTGTTGCTGGTCTGTGTGTAATTCAACCACCCCTCTCTTTCCTCCTCCGAAACCGCTTGAATACTTATATACGCAAAGTATATTAGTGACAAGCTTATAAATATTTTATTGTATGTTATCAAAAAAATAGCATATGGATATTTTACATTTAAAATTAAAATTCATACTTTATGAAGTGAAAGTGACCAGTTTGTCAGGTATGGTGACCCATACCCGAAATGTGACCTCTGCTTTTAACCCATCCAGAGAGTAGTGAACACGTGCACAGCAAGTGGTGAACACACTTACACCTGGAGAAGTGGCTAGCTATCACGGGATCGCCCGGGAAGCAAGTAGGGCTAAGGTGCCTTGCTCAAGGGCACCTCAGTTGTTACTCGCCGGCCCTGAGAATCGGGAAGCAACCTTCTGGTCACGAGTCTGTTAGGCCATTAACTCTCTAACTATTGGGCTGCCCTATTATTTTTAAATTTATAATTTTTTACTTTTTGCAGGTTGCTGAAGCATTCTGTTTATATGGGTCTGTCACAAGCAGTCTCTACCCCTTTAAAACAATAACAAAGTGGAAACGGTCCTGTTTGATAGTCAAATAAATGGCAGTGCAACTTCCTGAGCATATGGTCAGTCTCTGAGCTCTGCTGTGCGCTGCTGACCGTGTCAGACTTCTGTCTTTCATTCACACTGAAATGAGAGTGCGCAAGAAAAAAGATGCCATCCGTAGCACAGATGGCTTCATTAAGCTATGATGGACTTCGAAAGTTAGTATTGTGCAGAGAAGGCATTACTGGTGTTGTTTGAAATAATTTATTAATGTTATGGATATTTTTTACTCAGTAATGTTTCATAAATGGGACATATTGCTTTTTATTTATGTAAAGGGTATTGACACAGAAGTCTCATTGACTTCTTTGCACAAATCACTTGCTTTGAAAATTATATAATTTTCATTTACATAAACGGTAGCAAAATAATTTACATTTAGATCTTTTGCTTTTTTTATAAGGAAGTCTATATATTAAAACCAGTTTCAATTGTAGTTTATTGTATATGTTGCAGTTTTTGCTATGATACAATTAAAGACCCCCTGTAGTGAAAATCTAGTTTTTAATATGTTTTATGTGGTGATTTTAATGTGCTTTAAGACAAAGCATGTGTAAATTACGTTTAAATATGTTAATGTGATGGTCAAGGATTATTTTTAAGGGATAAAATTATTGACCACATGGGGACTTTAAATAAACTTGTTTTGTTTGTCCTATTAAAAATTGCACTGGTAAACTCATCTCACTCATCTGTTCTCGGGTTATTACCGTTGGACGTGTTTTGGTTTAATAAGTGATCGAGTTATTAGCTGGGCTCATTTTAAGCAGGACACATACGTGTGTGTTTTCTAAAATCTCTTTTTCTCAACCCATCACAGATGTTACATCACCCTGACCCAGTCACTGCATCTCGTCATGAGCGGAGCCCCAGCTGGTCCGGCTGGCACAGGGAAAACGGAGACCACTAAGGACCTGGGCCGAGCCCTCGGGATCATGGTCTACGTTTTCAACTGCTCAGAACAGATGGACTACAAGGTGACGAGTGCAGGCAGAGATGTTCACTTGAACGATCTTGAGTGTTTTACAAAATTTCGTTTTTAGGGTTTGCTTTTTCATTTGACTCTGGTTACATTAACACAACTGATGGTGATGTCATCACCAAATAGTTCACATACACAATTACCGTGACCCGAATAATGAATGATAACAGTATTTTTGTGATACCTACAGGGATTAAAAAAATTAAAATAAAGCTGCTAGTCAAAAAAAATATTTTGGCCAATGAATCATTTTTAAAATACGAGTGTAGAAGGCAGAGAGAGCTTATAACCATTGTAGCTCTTAAAGGGACAGTCACTTAAAAGTGTACATAATGCAGCCATGATAAAAGTACACTGTATGGTGTTTGGCTATTCTGAACACAGTCACAGTATTGTTTTGATCTGGAGTGGATTTGAATCAAGTTCACCGAGTTCACAGCAAGCTTCTACTGATGAGCCTGTAACTCCGTCCCAACATTGAAATTGCTGCAGTATACATTTTCATTTCTCGTCTGATTGTCATTCATTTTATAAGCTGTTTATTTAGTGCCTGTCTTTTCCCACCATGGGGTCCCGCAGATTAGCAAGGCTCTGATGCGCAGGTTTATTTACCTCTGAAGCTTTTTCAACCGTCTCGTCAGTATAACTCCCTCATCATCGTCGCTGCCATAGTCGTCTGCCGGCACAGAAAAAGCTATATAATGTGGCGGTCAATAGAGACGCAGTGTTAATCTTCTCATCCGGGTTGTACCCGCCTGCTGAGACTGCTGCATCATTACTGGCTGTGGCTCACCACTGCAGAGAGAGAGAGAGAGAGAGAGAGAGAGAGAGAGAGAGAGAGAGAGAGAGAGAGAGAGAGAGAGAGAGAGAGAGAGAGAGAGAGAGAGAGAGAGAGAGAGAGAGAGAGAGAGAGAGAGAGAGAGAGAGAGAGAGAGAGAGAGAGAGAGAGAGAGAGAGAGAGAGAGAGAGAGAGAGAGAGAGAGAGAGAGTGAACCGAGAGGAAAAGAGGTAGACACATTTTTTTCCCTCTCTGGGTTTTAGGATCACAGACACCCACAATCAATCCCCAGGTCGCCTCTCATCTGTGTCAGTAAGAACTGGAAGGCTCTACTTGTATCCATTCCACTGAAAAGAGCGTGTGCTGGGGACTCGGGTGGGAAAGCAGACAGAGAGGGTGTTCTGAATATGAATGCCGAGTAGGAAAGGCAATGCATCCATCTGGAAAATGCCCGCTTAGCATTTGTTGTTCTTTATAAGCTTGAATTTTAGTGAAGCAAGTCTGGTGAGCACGGTTTTTGACAACAAACAATGCACTGCATAATTCTACATAGAACACAAGTTTTGTTTGTTTGGGTTTATGATATAGGCTTAGATGAACTGTATCGGCTTCCTTTTGATTCAAGAGGTTGATTTTTTATGAAACTGGCCACAGCCCTCATGATGTTGTGTAGAAATTTAAATGGGAATTCGAAGAAATTCACACTGTTTTGCAACAAACCATTGGTTACATTTTTCATTTATTGATTTACTTATATTTATGATGATCTGATGATCCTTCGAACGGGGCTAAATCTGAAGAGTTTAGTGCCGTGTTATTATGTATTTTGTTTTATTGTTACTTAATCAAATCAGCTTAACTGCCGTTTAATTGATATTAATTAAAATGGACAATAAAAAAGATGTTTTTTTACAATTGAACTTTTCACTTTTTGTCATGTCTCCCACTAACTTAAAAGATGAAGAATAATTATAATAAATGTAGAATATAAATGACAAAATTTGAGTTGAAAAAATTTTAATGTTCTAAGGGATTATTATTATACAATTATATTTTTTTATTTTTTCCCAGTGTTTAAAGGGTTGTCACAATATCAGATTTTCACATCACAATTATCATATTATTAACAATATTATTGCCATATCTATCAAAGTATTTTAATTCAATTTAAATTATTTATATAGTACTGTTCACAATTTTGCATTGTTGAAAAGCAGCGTTACATACTGTAGGTTTTCAAAAAGATACAAATAATTCTATCAGTCAAACTCATCTTTATTTTTTGTGGGGGCATATTTGGGTATTTTATATGCATTTTTAATTGTTTTATTTTGAATCACACTCAAAATACGAGTGTAGGGAAGCAGATAGAGAGTTAACAACCATTGTTACTCTTAGAGCAAACTTTTAAAAGGCAAAATTATTTACAGTATTATCATAGGTGTGGTATACACGTGATATTGATAATAATGTTTTTTAATATCAGGAATATCAGGAGGATGACATCACTACTTCTAAGTAGGTTGTTTTAATAATGGCAATGTTTATATAAATTAAACAAAAGGCATCTAAAACATTTTAAGACTATTATTCTATTGTGTTACTACTGTATTACAGTATAATTACGGCAAACAAATTTCTCTAGAACTAAATTGCAATTCTGCAGTATGTTTGCTGCCTCGAATCAAATTCATTTCTGAATAGAACCCATCCCTGGTGCTCATAACTCTCCCATTCTCTTTTTCCCTGTCTCACATTTCTCACTGTTCTCTCACTCGATCTTTCTCTCAGTCCTGTGGCAACATCTACAAAGGCCTGGCACAAACAGGAGCCTGGGGCTGCTTTGATGAGTTTAACAGGATATCGGTGGAGGTGCTTTCAGTGGTGGCTGTGCAGGTGAGTAAGTTATCATTTCTAAGGAGCATCGTGACACGTTTACAGATATCCAGCTCCAGGACAGATTTCTATGCCGAATTTCACAGTCAGTCAGACTCGGCTTAGAAACCTTGACAACTGTAGGAAGTTTGGAGCTATAAAAAAATATATAATGCAGAGGGAAAACACTGAGGAAACAGTGAGGAAAAATCTGCTTTTATGATTCACTCAACAATTATATTATCCGCTCGTATGTCACATCATCTCATATGCCCTGGCATCTGCTGTTTTCTTTTGAGCTTTCATGCATTTCAGTTTACACACAGGGTTCGAAGGGAACCGGCATTTAAATAACGCTTCCTTGAAGACAATGCGTGCTGTATCAATCATCTTCACACGCAAATGTAATTTACTCACAGTGGTGATTGTGTTGATGATTATGAAGGAGTTTGATGTTCAGTTGCGCATTCATCTTTCGAGGCATTTTGCTGACAAACAAGTGAAATTCCTCACTTGTTCCCTTGAATGAGGCTCTTTCCGTCGCAGCTCTCCTGAAATGTCAGGACATTGAAAGGTATTGCTCCCCTGTGATGAAATATGAATTACATTTCCTTTTGTAGTGTTTTCGAAGAGCAGCCGTCACAAAGAACAATTTACAGGGAATCGGAACATCAGAGTAATAATACCGAAGCGCTTGTCAGGCCCTCTTATAAGCCATCTGACAGAAAGTGGCATCCGTTTAACTGGTGAGAGTTTGATGATGCATTTTAACAGGAGGATATTTTGTTGGGATACAGGCCATTGAAATTTATTCTTACGAAGATAGATTGAATCAATTTTGCCTTCGCAAAAATATAAAACAAACAGAATGGCCTCCAGACGTATCAATATTGAGACAAACTAGCCAAAGTTTGCTCATTATGGGAGGGGAAACATATTTGCCGAATAGCTATTCCGAAGGTGATCCACTTTGTTTTCATCTTCTTTATTCCCTGGTAGGAGACTGTTGTCAGCATGGGCAGTTAAGTTAATATAACAGTTTTGCAAAATTTCAATAAAATTTACTAGGGATGGGAATCTGCTCTAAAAGGACAAACATGTCGTCACGTTTTCGCTTCATTGCCTAAGGAGAAAATGTGTTTGCAAAACGTGCTCTGTAGAGCAGTTTGTCCGTTTAGGGCTTCTCTTGAATAGGCATGGGCCTAAAAATCTGCGGTGTCAAAACCACAAAATTTTCCCGTTATACTGTTCCTGTGGTAGTCGCTGTTTTTTACTCGTCATCAAAGACGGAAAGTGCAGGAATCCCTCAGGTTGTCTGCAGCGAAGATCGTAACGAGTCACGTGGCCCCTCCCCCTCCGATTGCTGCAAACAGTCACAGAGTGAGAGTCACTTGCGTGCAGGATTTCCCAGTCGAAACGCTGCCATTGTTTGACTTCAGAGGCAGCGTCTGTGCACGAAGGCAGCCCAGAGAAACAGATAGGCTGCGTAATGGAAGTCTATTTGAATTATAAACAGAGAGCGTCTTTGCAATAACTAATCACATAATTAAAAACAACAATACTAATATCTCTCTAGAAATGCAGGTTGGCATCGGTAGACATGATAAAAATAATGACTTGTTGTTCATTGAGTAACTAAAGGACCATAACTGTGTTAACTGAATGAATCACCGAGTGAGTGATTCGAATGATTTAAACTGATAACCCATTACTTTGATTCGTGAGTCTTGTTGACTTATATAAAATATCTGACCCAAAAAAGTCACTCTTCTGTACAACTTTGAATACATGTTTGTTGTTGCGTGTAACCAGCGAGGACATCAAAACAGAAAAAGATGTGCTTCTTATTTACTGTCTTTTTTTTATGTTGTCGCACTCTTTTAACCCTCTTATGTTCAGTATAGACTCCAAGATCACAACTTTTTCATCTGACATTTTACTGTATATTCCCTAGCAGCATTAACATTCATGTTTTTGGCAGATAGTTTTGTCTAGAACCTGTTCTCGAATCCCAACCCCTAAATATTGCTTAAACCACCTCCCTGAATTTTTTCACAAACAAAGCTCAGATGCTCCAATCCACCGCCGTTTCAGTCGTTCTTAACGCAGTGCCTCGCTTGGCCTAGCTGCTTTGGTTTAGAACAATGGAAAAATTCATGAAGGCATTGCACTGTAGGATGGGGAGTTCTGTCAAGGCCACGGCAAAGTAAAGCCTCATAACGTATACTATCAGCACTCTGCAATTTGGAACTAATACCTGATGTTATATGTCAGTGTTTATCAGATAAAAAGGCTGAACTCTATCAGACTGTGTCAAAATGCTTTGAGCGTCTGAATCATTTGTGTTATGCACACACCGAACTGATGTACACAAAACGCTAGACAGGTTAACTATTTGATGCCAATGATATAATCATCCTGGTAATGTGAAGGTATCATCAAATAAGATCTTTTAAAAGTCTACTGTAATATTAGTTTCCATGGTAACAGGGAATTCTCTAATTGGTGGAGCTCTGTTCATAATTATGGGTTGTGTAGTTTCTTACTAGGAATTTGGCTTTCAAATATGAACAGAATTTTTTATCATTAAATCTCATGTCAGGTCTATCTTTAAAGGTTAAGATGTGTGGGGCATTCACATACTTGTTTTGCTCTTTAGAGCAGCAAGTGCAAAAAATCTGTAACATTTACATTTATATTGAGAACGTGTGATCCATCAGGTGAAAAGTATTCAAGATGCTATTCGAGACAAGAAGAAGAGATTTAACTTCATGGGTGAGGATGTAAACCTGGTTCCGTCGGTGGGCATCTTTATAACTATGAACCCTGGATACGCTGGAAGGACTGAGCTACCGGAAAACCTCAAGGCTCTCTTTAGGTAAGCCTAGGATTTGCATGTTATTAAATGGTGTTTGGTCTTAAAGGAGAATCCTCTGTTTTAGATATCGAATTTGGTTTCTGTTCATTAGGAGATATGATGCCACCTGGGCTTTTTTATGACAGAGATTTTAAAGTTTAATACTGTGAAATATTGCTATTTACAGCGCTAAAGTTTTTCAATTAGAGGATGCTTAGCACATTTTATAATGATCAATTTAAGTTGATTTTCAGGAAAGCTTAAAAATGTACTATTTGAATTGTTTAATAACTGCAAAACTTTTTTTTATTATTTCCTGCCTCTGGTCCTAAATTGATAATTTTTTCTGCTCTTCAGGCCATGTGCGATGGTCGTGCCAGATTTTGAGCTCATCTGCGAGATCATGTTGGTGGCTGAAGGCTTTATTGAGGCTCGACTCTTGGCCAGAAAGTTCATCACACTATATCAGCTCTGCAAGGAGTTGCTATCTAAACAGGTTTCCACTATTACGCTATATAAATCAATGCCTTAAACTGAAATCCTTTTAAATGGGGTGGGTTTAGAATGACTTCATAAAGATAAATGACAACATCTCTCATCATGTTTTATCAAATGTATTATACTCCACCACAGTACCTAGCTACTTTCCATGAAAACTCTTTTTGCACATAAAAGTGTCCGTGACTAAACAAAAACGCATGACAGTGAATTAATAACTTAATACATAATATATGAGCGAATATAAAGTAAATGTCACCAAATCACTTTGTTATGCATTAAAACCGCAGAACGCATCAGTCAGGTCACATAAGGCTTATCAGATATTCTGTTTTTTATCCACATGCTGTTTTAAATTTTAGAATCAGGTTGTGGATGATGATTTTTTATGTTTGTATGTATTCAAACCAAATTTTAAAATGTTGTCCCTTTAGGATTTAATGGATAACTGGTAATTGTTATAACATTGTAATAGCTTTGATTAATGTTGTAATAAAGAGGGATATGTTTTCCTCGTTATAAACCATCCCCTGACCATATGACGTGTTGCTGAATATGTCTGCAATTTGCATTAGTCATTTTTAATTTACAATTACTGGTATTCGGTCTGTGACATCGCTACCGTCCATCTGAGACCTTGCATCTCCATATTTCGTGATCATAATCATTATTCATTCTTCATGTTTGTCACTGCGTTTTGCAAATATCTAACCCATAGATAGTATTAAAAAGTGCATCCAAGGTTGTGGACGGAGAGCAACAATATGGTCTAATGAAACAGTTTCTCCTGAATATGAAAACAAATATGTTGATGTTACAGCCACATTTCATTATTGCCACTATATACATTTTGTAATGTACAAAATGAACCAATACATTTTTCTTTTTTTAGAAGACCTGTTTCCTATTAAAGCTTTAACTTCCTTTTAGTAAGAGCCTTTTTCTGTTGGTTTGGGGCATGTTTATCTGTCATAGAGACTTTATTTGATTACAGCGTTATGAGAAACCCAATCGTTTTCTAATAAATTGCCGTCAATCCTGCTATCTTATTGCTGTTATTTTATAAATTGTTTTTGGGTACATTTGATACAGACAAAGTGCAGCTGAATCAATTATTATTAAATAGTGTGTAATAGCTTTTCACCTGCGGTAGTGGAATGTTTTTACCCTTTGCTGCATTCCTTTTTTATATTTGTCTATATGTTGATGTCTTAGGATCACTATGACTGGGGACTGCGTGCTATTAAATCGGTGTTGGTGGTAGCTGGTTCACTGAAGAGAGGCGATCCAGACAGGCCGGAGGACCAGGTGCTGATGAGAGCCCTGAGAGACTTTAACATCCCTAAGATCGTGACCGATGACATGCCTGTCTTCATGGGCCTCATCGGGGATCTCTTCCCGGCCTTAGACGTGCCTCGAAAAAGGGACATGGACTTTGAGAAATTTGTCAAGCAGTCCGTGTTGGATCTGAAACTGCAGGCTGAGGACAACTTTGTGCTAAAGGTAAATTTGAATGAAAAATACAAACTCTTTGAGGGCTCCCTGATAAAAGAGAGACAGGAGATGGACATGATGGGTGCGTAATGTTCATTCCTTTCCATATCACAGGACACCATCTCAAAGCATTTTCCACAAACAGGATATTAAAATATGGCTTGAAAATCTTGAAACAAATCTCACAAATCAAACAAAACGCCAGTGGAATTGTAATGTAAAGTTAGTCAAGCCGTTAACCAAAAATATGAAGCTCTGAATGAATGAGCAGTTCAAAACTCTTCTGTCTGCATTAGTTTAGTCAATGCAGTTTACAAAGTTGTTATTGTCTGTGTAAACAATGACAGAATTTCACTTCAATTTCACGGGAGGCTGGTGGTATCACGAGATTGATAGAGTTGTGAGAGAGTGTGTGCGTGCGTTTTTTCACAAAATGACACACTTTAGGAAGTTAATATAATGGGGAGTTGCATATGGGAACATTTTTGTTTTATTTTGTAAAATTTTTTCGACTCTTGATTTCACAGTATGCCATTGATAACTTTAATCATATGAAATATTTTCCCCATACAAAGTTGTTGACAGTGAAAATGCTTATAAATGCTAGTTAGCGCCTGTAATGAGATTCAAGTAGGGAAGGAAGGAGTCAGGAACCGGAAGACATTCAAAACATTTAATAAAGTAATATAACAGCCGGCGGCCCCTCATGGACGACCGCCGGCGAACAACAACACAGTAAAACATAAGAAAATACAATACAAACACTTCGGGCCCGGACCTCTCTCTTCGACGGTCCGGTCGACATTGTTCCTTTATATGCTCCCAATCTCCTACGTGATGCGAGGCCGGTGCGCGCACCATTGGCGCTAATTAACAATTACTTACCGGTACCCCCGCGACTATGCATGCTCCCTCCCCAATTGAGCAATTGAGATGAAGGGAAATTATCAATTGAAGGTAAAAAGATTAAAACAATAATATTTTAATTTGATAACACAATTCAATTTTGTATCCAGGTATTAATCTAGCCTAAATAAATTATAAAAAATTAGGAGCCAGTTTTTTTTTATAACTTAAATTAGGTTTCAATCTGTTTTATTGTAGTTTTATAATATTTTAGAAGTTTTCTAGTTATAATCTTATAGTATTTCTAATTATTATTAATTATATTTTCTGTTTTCATAATTTTAGTCTATTTTTATGAACCTTTGTTATTTTATTAATTATTATAACAGTAAATTAGTTATTCTAGTCTAGTTTAACATTAAGGTCAATATTTGATATGATTTTAATTAACAAATGTTTTAATAGTTTCAGTTTAGTTACTATTCGATGATTTTATATATTTTGAACACACAAATTAATTACAAATTAGATTGTTGTGGCTGTTTTCAGAAGATGTTTAAGGGTTAGGATTGAAACGCACCAAAATTACCATTTTGTCTTGGAGGTGTACAGATCTTCGATGTGGCAATTTTCATGCCAAGTTAAATGGTAACAATTTAGAATACTGTTTCTTACTTAATGTGCCGTGGTACTGGTACTGGCAGGCATATACACATTCGACAATCACAATAATCAAGCAGTGGACATTTCTTCTTATTTACATTTACATGTATGCATTTGGCAGACGCTTTGCGAATTACATTGCATTATCCTATACATTTATACATAGGTATGTGCAATCCCCGGGTTCGAACCCACAACCTTGCGTTGTTAACGCAATGCTCTTACAAATGAGCTACACGAAAGCTGTAATATTACTATTTACTATTGCTAGTACTACTATTATGGAAATGCTCTACTTTTGCCACTATTACTACTACTATTATAGAAATGCAATATGCATTTCATGAAAAATGCAATGGAACCCATTATTAATGTATAGAGAATTACTTAGAACCTGAAACAGTGTTCTAAAGTGGAAATTCTAACGTTCCCTACATTTCCACTTTAGAATTCTGTTCCAGGTTCTAAGTAATTCTCTCAGAATTATGTAGTAATTCTTCATACATAAATAATGGGTTTCCTTGTATTTTCACTTCCACCAGTCATTGCCTTACATATAGGGTACTCAATGGTAATGTGACATATACTGTGGTAAACAGACACACATACTATATTTGAAGATCATAAACCTATATGAGGTTACTGGCTAATTATGACAAGGCAATTGGAGTGGGGAGTTGATTTCTGGTTATTGAAAGCGAAACAAAATTTGTTGTAATGACTCTTTTGAAGTACAAGAATTCCAATAAATGCATATTGCATATCTATTAAAGTAGCAGTAATAGTGGAAATGGTAATGCATTTCCACAATAGTAGTACTAACTATAGTAAATAAGAAGAAAGGTCCACTGCTTGATTATTGCGATGGTCAATTGTGTATATGACTGTTTATTAGTAGTTACTTGAAAGTTATTTATGTAGAATCTAATTTAGTGGATAACAAATAGTAGTTATTAGGGAGAAATTAGTGAAATCGAAAGCTATTTTTAAATTAATTGTTCCCTAAAAAAATTATAAAATGCTACTCCATACTGATAAGTTAACACATCTTCCTTAGTAGTTAATAGAGCTGATGTCTGTATTAATGAAGAATTACCTATTAGTTCTGCAGTAATTCCTTCTTAGTTACACATTATGTAAGAAACAGTATTCTAAAGTGTTACCGGTTAAATTTCTGTTAGGTGCTTATCTAATTAATCATATGTTAAGGTTATTTTTGATCAAATGTTTTATAAAGTCTCAAAAAGTTTTAAAATAAGCATATTTTAGGAAAGATCCATTATGTCTTTATTTTTCTTTTTTTTTTTTTTTACTTTTTTATTGTGTACTGTAATGGTGGTCAACACTTCATATCAGTTCGTGATTGACAGACAGTTCAAAGCAACAGATGTTCAACAGAATCCAGAGCAACTCCACCACCACATGTGCAGCTCTGATTGATGTTGCGTTTTTTCTAGGGCTGTCAAAATTACCGCGTTAATAACGCGTTAACGCAAATTCATTTTAACGGCACTATTTTTTTTAACGTGCGATTTTTTTTTAGCAGCGCGCATTTCTGGCAAATGGACATGCAGCAGCAAACAGAAATTGAGAAAGAAAAATTCATATATAAAAAGATGTCTGATGGTTCTGTCGACAAGATAAAAGTCATCTGCATTCATTGTCGATGTGAATTAAGTTATAATCGCAGCACATCGAGTTTAAAATATCACTTGATGGCGAAGCATACAATTGATGCAGAGAGCTCTCCGCCCCCGCGCCAAAGTCAGACAACACTCGATTGATTTCAGCGGAGACGAGCAACTCCGCAAGCAATAGACTCACCTCATCGATAGCTAAAATCATAGAGGCGTAAAGACAGACAAACACGGTTGCGTTTACCGGAGATTACTGGACTTCCCTCAGTAACCATAGCTACCTGGGGGTCACGGCTCATTATTTTGACACACACTGGAAACTTCGGTCGCACGCTTTGACCGTTATGAAGACAGACGAGAGCCACTATGCTAACGTTTGCGCTGAGCACTATCTGCAGGTAGCCAGACAGTGGAATATTAAACTCTAATTGGCACGCTGACTACCGATATCGCACGCAACATGATTGCAGCGGCAAGGCAGCTCCCGTTCGAGCATATGCCTTGCATTGCACACAGCCTCCACCGCGCTATCAGTTTCGCTCCAGAATATCCGGTTCGACAGCGGCTTGGCAAAATGTAGGAAAGTAGTGGGCCATTTCAAGCATAGCCCAGTGCCCTGTTGTGCGAAAAACAGGCTTGTGTAACTAAATAGCTGAAAAGAAAGAAGTAATCTATCTTCTATGACCTTTGAAACATGTCTTCATACTTATGTCCAGCATGGTTTGACTAATAAGAAACAACATACATTTGCATGAAGCATCATTATTGCCCATGCCCATGTTGAATGGAGTATTAAAATCTTAAAAAGTAACAATTAAAGGTTAATTTAGTCCGGATAAAAATGTGCGATTAATCACGAGTTAACTCATGACAATCATGTGATTAATCGCAATTAAATATTTTAATCAATTGACAGCCCTAGTTTTTTCTCAACTTCACCTCTTTTTCTGATGCACATTATCTTCCGCTACGAGCCATAAATGCGCTGTTGTGTTTCAAGCAAATAGACATTAGTGTCAAAGCAGTCTGGAAGTGGATATATTGGACAAATCAAAGATAGCAGGAATTACAGTGTAATAGTGCCTCGGGTGCAGAAGAGAGCTCTAATTTTGAGCATTAGGCCGCGATCTAGATATCAGCTCTTCTGTTCGCTAGAGCCAGGGGAAATAAGTGTAATCTCAGACAGGTCAAAGTGGTACAGAAACAACATAACAGCGCTCCATCAAGGGAGGCCCGGCTCCCATCGATGTATTTAACCCCAGCCACGGCATGAGAAGAAACACGCATCTGACTCCAGACCGCCGAGGTCAACGGGATGTGTCCTGTCTGACACCCTGAGCCACAGTTTTCATCTTGTCGTTGATTTGTTTTAGGGCAGGTGCCATAGAGAGGGAGATGTGTGCTGGTCTACCATTAACCGCAGCCCCTGACAGATATCAGATCAAAGCGGCAATCAGAGAAACCCTCTGTGACGCCATAGGAACCCGGCGGGAGGCTACATCAATCCCATTGACTGAACATACCATCCGTTCCAAAAGGAAAATATGAAGACTCTAAGAAGGAAGCTACTCTCTGTTTAAATGTTTATAAGATTGGATTTAATTGTGAGTCGACGATCAGCTTACAAGTGGATGTTCACGGCAGAACCAGCAAGAGTGCTCTCTTTCCTCTTACGTTTCAATATGAAACATTCAGGAAATCCGGGAATGTAAGAGCGTAATGGTGTGTAAAGTGACTTTGAATTTGTACTTGAGGTACTTCGCAACTGATATTTTCATTTCACTTTTGCACATCCGTCCCACACAGTTTACCTCTGTGTCCGTCCATTCCCAACTTCATTTACATTATGAACTTTTCTGAAATCTCATACTTTTAAAAGCATTAAAGAAAAATTTGGCTAGTGACATGAAACTATTTTCTTGGCTGCAGTTTTTCCCATTAAGCACCATAAATTAAATCTCAAAGCCCAGATGAATCTTTCACAGATGAATGCTTTGGACCTACATTAAATGCCAGGATCGTTTTGTGTTCAAAGGTTAACAGAAAACTTAAATGAAAACTGGATTGCTGGAATATTAAGTTAGATTTACAACAATACAAAAACAATAGGTTGTTTATTAAAGATGATTTCAACACTGGCCGATCTTATTGAGACTGGAAACAAAATGTTCGAAAGACTTATCAGATAGGCTACTGTAAAACGTTTTTACCTCAGGTTTTTACCGTACTCCAATGTCAATATTTGGTGGTTTCAATACCCATGTAAAGTTTTGAAAGCATTTTTTGTTTGTGTGTTTTTAAAGAGTAAGTAACATATGATTTTGAAGGTCCTACTTTGGTTTATGGAGTGTTCAACAACAAGTTTTTGTACATAGAAGGTGGGAAAACACTATTATGTCGTAATAATAGGCAGTTATTCTTACCTTACTTCTTGACTGACTCTCAAATGATTTGTTCCGCAATTCATCCGTCTAATCCCTCCCATCCAAATTTTCCTGTTGATATTGCCCCCTCTGAAACTTTGGTTAAATGACATGCGCACAGTATAACCCTGGGGTTATACTCCTTTGGTGTCATTGTTGAATTGTAACCATTGTTTGGTCGTTTGAATAAAGATTTAGTTTCACAACTTAGAACATATGTTCTAGGCATGATGAACACGCATCACGAACGAGTGACAGTGTTTGGGGGAGGAGAGTGAAGTTTTTGCGGCAGTCGCACCAAAGCGTAGGTGGGGACCATTTCTAGTGACGTAGAAATGCGGCGTTTAGAGACTCGGACTAAGGGGCCGTTTAAACGAGGCCCTTTTCAAGTGAAAGCGCAAAACAATTTATGCGATTTGGCTGTCCGTTAACACGGAACCGGCGTTTTATGGTACTGATAACGCAAACTTTTGAAAACTGGTTTCAAAGTGCAAGTTTTTCAAAACCGCGGCATTCTCATTTCCGTGTAAACCGCGGAGTACGCAAGAATGAGAAAACGACATTGTGCACATGCGTATTATGTGTGGGGGTGTGGTATGCGTGTGTACACCCAAACACAACGAAGAAGAAACAAATACAACAATGGCGGATTACATGGGTTTTTTTGTGATGCTCAATAGTTTGTTAACGCTTCTCCAGCAAAGTGTTAATTTACTACACCAGTGCTTTAACCACCCGCGGAGACAAATTATTTATTATACTATGATTGTATTATTATTGATCTACAGCCAAATCTTAACACTCATTCACGGCGACAAAAGGTTTTTAAATGGCGCTTTTGGATCAGACCCGGGAGGAAGAGAAGATGGTTGGATAACTTTGTTGATGTCGCCGACTACTGGCGTGGCATGCGTAGTACAGCATTTTAGGCATTTTTGCGGAGCTGTGTAAATGCGGATTGTTTTGATAACATTGTCATGTGTACGAGAACTTTTCAAAAAGTCAAAAGAAAAACTTTTCCGTTTTTCATCGTGTAAACGTGGCCTAAGTCACGTCTCGTTTGCGTGATTCAGTGTCGACTCCCTTTTTTACAAGCCAATAACTTAGTTGTTCATTCACCTTCAGACTTAAAGCTTGGCAGACTGCTTATTTTCAAACACGGCAACATAACAGACTGCGTGAAATGTAATTTTCATGATCTAATGTTACTTACTCCCAAAAGCATAGTTAGTCTATAGTAAGGTATGTGAATAGTCACATCCATAACGCAATTGTCCCAATCCTAACAGTCTATTTTCCTCATATATGGGCACATGAAAATAAAAATATAGTTATGTTTTAAAGAACACATTATAACACATTAAACACATTGGTTTGTACATTTCAATTAGCAGAAATCATACAAAGTGTATTGTTTGTACTTTTTAACACATCTATAACCTATTAATTTAAAATAGAAAAGTTGTGCATAGACTTCTGTACTCAATCAAAAGGGGTTTAGTCAAATATAAACAGATGATTCAATATATTGTTGTTAAATATATTCTTTGAGAGTTTATATTTCATCTTTTGATTGAAAATGTCACATCCATGTAGGCGCCAAGTGGTCCAGTGGACTGTGCGCCAATAAGTTGTGCAGCAGCACTTTTGGTGACCTGAGTTCAAATCCTGGCTCGTGGTCCTTTCCAGGCTTCCGTTTCCTTTCGTTACTCTCCACTGTCCTATCCATATAAAGATGAAAAAGGCAAAAAAAAATTAAAATGTCACATCCATAACTCTATAATCTCCCGTTTGTGATTCACGCGTGCTTAACAAATGACTTATATACAAAAAGAAATCCCACCGGAATGCAGATACCTAATTTTGCTTCTTTTCCATGCCATAACTGTGCGGTGAGAATAGGGAAAAAATTTAGTTGAACTTTTCTTGTTTTCTTGTGTGGCGTGATGCGAACCACAACAGTTATAGGATCCTGCAAAAGCTGCTTTTGCCGGACAAACTTGTTTGTCTCTCCCGTGTTATGTTTCACAGTGAAAAACGTAAAAAAAAAGCAACTTTATGGCCTTGTATGGGAAAATAACCGAGCTGTGTTCTTCACCGACTTTTCAGGTGGTTCAGCTGGAGGAGCTGTTGGCCGTCCGTCACTCCGTGTTCGTGGTGGGCAACGCCGGCACAGGGAAATCCCAAGTCCTCAAGTCTCTCTACAAGACATATCAAAATATGAAGCGTAGACCTGTGTGGGCTGATCTCAACCCCAAAGCAGTCACCAACGATGAGCTTTTTGGCATTATAAATCCGGCCACGCGCGATTGGAAAGATGGTACGAGCTCCCGATGCCCTTTTTTTCCCCTCAGTTCCATAACATTGGTTTGCAATGTGAGATTTAACGTGTGTGCTTCCCCCCAGGGCTGTTTTCTAATATCATGCGTGAGCTGGCTAACATCGGTCACGGCGGACCCAAGTGGATTGTCCTGGATGGCGATATTGATCCGATGTGGATTGAGTCACTGAACACAGTAATGGATGATAACAAGGTAAAGCCAAGACAACTTCAGTTCAATATCGAAGTGCATTCGAATGTCTTCATAAAAGCATTCGGCCGCATTCAACTGAAACACATTAAAACGACCTTCACCTTTCAAAAAATGACCTTTAGAGGTGCACTTTGTTCTTGTATTTTGTTGAGCTGACAGCGTTCTGGGGCTGTGTGTGTGCAATATTGTAGGTGCTGACACTGGCGAGTAATGAGAGAATCCCGCTGAATCCAACCATGAGGCTGCTGTTTGAGATTAGCCACCTACGCACTGCCACGCCAGCGACCGTCTCCAGAGCTGGTCAGTGTTTGCTCTCCTCGCCTCCACTTTCTCCTCTGTTGCCTTTCTCGCAGCTATTACAATAAACCAGTACATAAGAATCTAACTCCAGGAAACAAGAGTAGAAAATCTGAATCTAAACTGTAGCAATAAATCATGAGATGGCAAGAAGAAAAACAGAAACTTTGCTGTATCTTCCCACAGGCATTTTGTACATCAACCCTGCAGATTTAGGCTGGAATCCGCCGGTGTCGAGCTGGATTGACAGGAGAGAAGTCCAGCCAGAGAAGGCCAATCTGACCATTTTGTTCGACAAGTATCTCCCATCGTGCCTTGATACTCTCAGGTCAAGGTAGTGTTTCTTCTTTTGATACCGATTGTTCTTAGATTTTGTGACAAAACAGTTGTAGACAAATTGTAGACCCTTATATCCATACCAGTCAAAAGCTCTGAAACGCTTAAAGATCTTAAAGATCTTTTACTCTCAATATATTTGCTTAAATGTCTGACATTACTACACTGTAAGAATGATTATGTGTCATAGTAGATTTAATGAGTAAACTTTCAATTCTAAATGCACAAATATTGAGTGAGTTCAACTTATATTTTTCATGTTCTACCCACTTAAACTTGTATAAGGATCTATACTTAATTATTTTGAGTCGTGGGACACGTTCATTCTTTTAGTTAATTTCACTTACTGAGCTATGAATTTAGACTTCCCAGCATGCTTTGCATGCGACAGCATTATGAAGGTTATTTTTTTAAAATTTGATTTACAATGAAATGAAAATCTTGATGGTTTTTATTATTCAGTTGTCTTTAAGATTTAGAAGATGTTCTATTTGTATGTTTTAGGTCGTGGTTAGCATCGTTCAGAAGAGTCGTGCTTGTGCTTAGATTATGGGAGAGCTCCTGATGTGTGCTTTTTCCCTCAGAGAACAGCAATGCTGCTAATACCAGTACTGATACAAGACAGATTACTTCCACATCCTATATGTTGTAAATAAAAAGAAATGTTAAACTGAAGGTACAAAGATCAATAATTTAATTTTAACACCGTGTCATAACCTATGGAAGCCTGTTTCCGCCAGAGTTGGAATTTTTTTTTAGAATTACTAAGTCATAATATTGACTTAGTATCTCATAATAATGACTTAGTATCTCATAATAATGACTAATTAAGTCATAATAATGAGATACTAAGTCGAAATTTCGACTAATTAAGTCATAATAATGAGATACTAAGTCGAAATTTCGACTTAGTAAGTCATAATAATGACTTAGTATCTCAAAATAATGACTTAGTATCTCATAATAATGAGAAACTAAGTCAAAATTTCGACTTAGTAAGTCATAATAATGACTTAGTATCTCATAATAATGAGATACGAAGTCGAAATTTCAACCTAGTAAGTCATAATAATGACTTAGTATCTCATAATAATGAGAAACGTTCTCATAATAAGTACAGGGGGGGACTTCTGTCAAAGTCTAGAAAGGCCGTGCCACCGACTTCAGACGCAACCAGTGGCGGACTGCACGCAACGCGAAGGCATTAGTGGTCCGTCAATCATCTTTAACTGATTTAAAATTTCAAATAAGTGGAGAGACCTTAAGAACGGTATGCTTTAAATGCAAGTCCTCCTGAGACCCCCCAAGTACAAAACATTGCTACATTCATTATGAAAGTAATTACCGCGGCACGTAGTGATTTACATCTTATAACCGATTTGATCGGTCAGTCCAAGACACCTAATGTTATTTACAACGTTATAATCAGCAGTGCATTGCACAGCCACATGCAATCGGTTTGCGCACACGATAGGTCGCATTCTAAAACGCGTTTTGTGCCCTTGAAAGTAGGTTTACTGTAAGGGTACATCACGTGAACGGTTGTCTAAGGTAAGGGGGAAAATATGTGTTGTTTGAATTCATTATGAATAACGGCTATATTTAAGAAAAAAGGCTGTTCATCTCCCCCAGAACTCGCACTATCCAAAGAATCTGGCCTGTAAGTGTGTGGGGCACATGAATGCGATTGGATTTCACCCGAAGATGTGATATAGCGTTCAGTTTCTTGCACAGATCAATTGACTCGCTTTATAAAACTCTAATTTAACGTCACGAGGTGCAGGAATTACTTTTGTGTTGAATTAATTTTAATTAATTAAACCAAATAGCTTCATACATATATTCTTGAAAAAATAATTTCATCCACATATTGGGTAAAGTAATGCATTAATGAATATTAAACACAATTAAAACGACAATATCCCTTTTAATTTAAAATCATGAAAAGGCACAAAGGGATGTACTTGAAGCAATTGTGTGCATGTTTTAGCATGGCCTATAAGTAACAGCAACAAAACAGTGTGAAAGGAACAACACGCAAAATAACAGAATAAATGAAGATACAGTATAGTCAAAAAAACGGCCTGCATCCAATTTATACTTTTGGAATCTGGCTCTCAAAGAAAAGTAGTTAAAGACGCCTAATGTGACGCAATACACACGTTACATACAATCACCCTCCCCCCGAAATTTCGACTCAGTAACTCATTATTTTGAGATAATTAAGTCATTATTATGAGATACTAAGTCATTATTATGAGACACTAAGTCATTATTATGAGACACTAAGTCATTATTATGAGACACTAAGTCATTATTATGAGACACTAAGTCATTATTATGAGATACTTAGTCATTATTATGAGATACTAAGTCATTATTATGACTTACTAAGTCGAAATTTCGACATAGTATCTCATTATCATTATTATGAGATACTAAGTCATTATTACGAGACACTAAGTCATTATTATGAGACACTAAGTCATTATTATGAGACACTAAGTCATTATTATGAGATACTTAGTCATTATTATGAGATACTAAGTCATTATTATGACTTACTAAGTCGAAATTTCGACATAGTATCTCATTATCATTATTATGAGACACTAAGTCATTATTATGAGAAACTAAGTCATATTATGAGACACTAAGTCATTATTATGAGATACTAAGTCATTATTATGAGATACTAAGTAATTATTATGACTTACTAAGTCGAAATTTCGACTTAGTATCTCATTATTATGAGATACGAAGTCATTATTATGAGATACTAAGTCATTATTATGAGATACTAAGTCACTATTATGAGATACTAAGTCATTATTATGACTTACTAATTCTAAAAAAAATTCCCAACCCTGGCGGAAACGGGCTTCCATAATAACCAAACGCGACGCGCGATAAAATGTATCTTTTCCATGTTAATCAGCGGTTTGGTCGTAACCAGCCGCGACAGCCCTGCGCGATGAGCAATGTACGTTTCTGTTTTAGAAACGGTTTCTATTTCTGCGACGTCGCGACTGACAGCTCCGCCCAAACTACGATCACATTCGATCTTAATTCTGCACCTCATGAATATTAATCGCCCAACATGCATGAAGATAGGCTATATTCATTTGATAACATATGTTTAGATTCGGAAATTTTAGCAAAACGTCCGGTGAGGCATTACTGAATTTATGAGAACGAAACGCATCTTTCTTTGCGCACTCATCAGCTGCAGCGTGCGAGGCTGCGTGGACAGAGACAAACGGTTCTGATTGGCTGTGTTTTGTGATGATTGTCGCGCCCCGCCCCATTTTCGACTTCGGTATGAACAAACAAGTTACTTATTGCAGGAATCTTATTGCATCTTGTTTGGTTAGGATGCGGTGTTATGCTCAAATAATTTTTTCTTCTTGAAGTTCATTTGACATGTGCTTAAATAATTTAGGTAATTTTACTTGATTTATTCATGGAATGTTGTGTTAAAAAAATAATTTTAGTACTTTTTCAAGTAAATATCATTTTTGCAGTGTAGACAAAAATATAATTGTTCAACATTTCAATTTCATTCATTAGAAAACAAAAATGTTCTTAAAAATGTTTTTAAAATGAGTAACTTGGACCAAATAATGAAGAAAATGCAGCCAATAAGAGCGCTTTGTAGGTTGGTAACTCATTCAATACTTTTTAAAAATCTATTGACAGAATCTATTATTACCAGAAATGCAATAATAGTTGTTATCGAGCTGCCACCCAAGGATGTCCTCAGTTTACATAACTATTGAACACTTGATATCCTCAACCATTTAATTAATCACAATTGTGAAAACTCAAAAATCTCTTCTGTTCTATATTGAAATTGAACAGCAATTAAATTAAAAAACAATTTTAAAGATATTTCAACATCCATGTATTTAAAGAAAGTGTGTAAAAATTGAACAATCATTATTTTGAGAATTCTATTAGATCCCAAAGGTTGTGTATGAGGCACTGTACACACTACATCATTAAGAGATCTGTTTTCCTTCTCTGTAGCTCAGACATACCTGTTTCCTATCTAGGAGGCATTGCCCCTCCAAACATATACATATGACAAATAAAATAATGAATACGTCTCACATGTATTATCTATTAAATAATGATCTGTCAATGAAATCACAGAAAAATGTAAAAAAAGTGCATGTAATGAACTATGAATATATATCTGCCCAACTAGAATATATGATTGCCCCCCCAGTGGAGTTAGCCTAGTATCTTTTCTGTTTCAATTCACGTCTGTATTTCACTTCATGCAAATTCTAGTTACAAAGCTTCTGTTTTTCCAGATTTAAAAAGATCATTCCGATACCTGAGCAGAGTATGGTCCAGATGCTGTGTTACCTCCTGGAGTGTCTTCTCATCCCAGAACACACTCCTCCAGACTGCCATAAGGATCTATATGAGCTCTACTTTGTCTTTGCAGCTGTTTGGGCCTTCGGAGGGACCATGTTCCAGGATCAGGTGGGATTTTATGTAACTTCAGTCAAAAAACTATTTCAACCCACTCTCTACGTGTGTAGAATTTCCAGAACCTAATCTTTTTTTTAATTCCACCTTATTTGGAGACGAATAATAAATGTTTTCACGAGCGTCTTGAACCTGTAATTTCTGTACACTTTCGCCGCAGCTCGTGGATTACAGGGTGGAATTCAGTAAGTGGTGGGTGACGGAGTTCAAAACCATAAAGTTCCCAGCTCAAGGCACCGTATTTGATTACTACATCGATCCCGAGACGAAAAAGTTCGAACCGTGGACAAAAATGATCCCGAAATTTGAGATGGATCCAGACATACCTCTCCAGGTTTGCATTGATGTGTTTGTATTTCTGTATATCTGTGTTATTTCTTAATAGTTAACTGCCATTTCTTTTGCATAGTCTGCAGTCTTAGATAGATTTTTATCTCAAAGCTGGCTGCAATGCATTATGGGAGTGCATATGAAATGCTGCCTTAAAATTTGAGCAAAACCTGTGTCTTAGATATGCTTTGGCACAAACGTCGCCAATGTCATGACAGCTATAATTTAAGACAGGGTTCTCAAACTCAGTTCCTGGAGGGCCGCAGCTCCGCACAGTTTAGCTCCAACCCTAATCCAACACACCTGATTCAGCTAATCAACATCTTCAGGATTACTAGAAACTTCCAAGCAGGTGTGGTTTAGAGCTGGTTGGAGCTAAACTGTGCAGAGCTGCGGCCCTCCAGGAGCTGAGTTTGAGATGCCTGATTTAACATGTTGTTTCTGGCTTTCATGTAAGCCGGAAAGCTTCAATTAACCTCAAGCTGAAACAAAGTCGATTGGAACTGACCCAGGGTGTTTCTCCTCCAGGCCTGTCTCGTCCACACTACAGAGACTATCCGTGTGCGCTATTTCATGGACCGTCTGTTGGAGAGGAGTCGACCAGTTATGCTGGTAGGCAACGCTGGCACTGGAAAGTCCGTTCTGGTTGGAGACAAACTCGGTTCCTTGGACCCTGAGAAATATACTATCAAAAATGTCCCTTTCAACTACTACACTACTTCAGCCATGTTGCAGGGTATGTAAGTCTTTCCCCCTCTTCACGTCACTGACAGCGAAATCACTTCCAAAAGTGCAACTTGAATGCCCTTTGGACGTTGACAGATTTTTTTGTGATCTGATCCATACACCCACGGCACATTTCTCAGAGCGTCAGCTGTTTTATTTATGCTGGTGTCCTCTACTGTCTTTGCAATCTGTTGGTTTGATATTTATCACTCGGCAGCATGCTTACCCAACTGTTCATCTGCGTACTCCTTTCTGTCTCACCAGCATTTATTCACAATAGAACAGACCACTTGTTTATATTATGTTGTATGATCAGAAGGGAAATGCTTGCATTGGTATACAGTCAATACTTTCTGTAGGGTATGGAACTTTTCGAAAGTTAAATGCAGTGTAGAACATATTGTTTTGCTTGATTTTGTTTAATTCTTGCAACAAAGGTTCAATTAAAATCAAAAATTAAATAAACACAATGAATGATTTGGTCACATTTTGTGCCACAACGGGGAAACTTTAAAACTGGAGTATGTTATTCAGTAGGGGATAGCTAGTTTGGAACCAAATAATTGTTTATAGTTAGTGATATGTTTTTTATTTAAGTAACTTTGGTAGCAGAAGCTGTTTTCATCCCAAGTTGTGAATTTAACTGATGCGAAAAATTGGTGTACTGAATAAAACATTTGCGAATATAGTACCGCTTTCATCCAGGGAGGCAAAGAGAACAAAACTGGCTCAAAACATCATGTAGAAAATGAAAGTTTCTTTAAGAAGCCATTATTTTTTATACAGTCAAACTTTTTGATGAATTTATTATTTGTTTCCATTGTAGTTAATGCACATAATTCCTTTCAGATACTATTATCCGACTCACATTTTTAGAAACTATGCACATCTTGGCGTTCCCATCCAACATTTTTTATGCAAGTAAATTATGCAAACATTTAGTCTACCTGAGGTTTTTCCAAACCTGTTCAATTTTTTCTTTGTTCTGTTGGACACAGCAAAATATGTTTGGAAGAATGCTTGTAATTAAACCATTTTCGGGCACTATTGACCACTATATTTGGGGGAAAATACTATAGTAGTCAATGGTGCCCCAGAGCTGCTTGGTTTTCCACATTCTTTCAAATATCTTCTTTTGTGTTCAACAGAACAAAGAAATGTATACAATTTTTTTTAACATTTACTAATACCTATTTAAAGCATCTCTCAAAATGTGTTAAATTTCACTTGAATAAACTATGTATTTGTATCGACCAACATTATCGACAACAATGATAAATTAGATCAAAATAATTAGTTTGTTGTTAGTCTGTGACTAATATAAACGAATGAGACTCAAACTCAGCTTTATTTATATAGCGCTTTTTACAATTTTCATTGTTACAAAGCAGCTGTACATTAGACACATTGAATACAAGTAAAAAAACTAAAGGCATATACCTGTAAAAACAAGAAAAAGGTGAAAACAACAAAGACAGACATACAAATGCTCCACACACACAATATGCAAACATACTTACACACACACATTGACATAGACGCACACACACACACACACACACACACACACACAGTGAAAGCACACATTGGCGATAAAGGAGAAAGAACCACAGGTCAAATATTAAACGGACTATAAATTCTTATATGCAATATTAATTATGTCTAATTTCTTAATTCTAAAGCAGCCCCCCCGGCCAGGCAGATAGTGCAAAACAATATGCAAACGGTGGTGAGGAACCCAAAACTCCCATCGAGAAAAAAAACCTCAGGAGAACCCAGGCCCAACCAGGGGATTCCAGTTCCCCTCTGGCAAAAGCTGCTGCCTCTGCACAAGCTCAACAGTGCTTGCACAACAAGGCTAAATAAAAATAAAAAATGATAGATTTAAGATTATCATTAACAATCTAATAACATTTGAAATGTTGTAGGAAAATCAAAGTTTTCGCGTCCTTTATCCAGCTCTATCCTCTTAGCTCTTGTCAGGTCACCGCTTCCCATTCTCAGCTCTGCCATCAGGTCTGGGCATGAACTGCATCCTGCAGTAACCTTGGAACAAAGAGACAAGACTGGCTAAGAGTAGAGTACTGTTCTGCGGTCTTTGATGCAACAAGTACATCATTTGTTGTTGGATGTGTTCCTGGTTCCGGTTGATCTAAATAATGCAGCCTAAATCCTCTGAGGATTAATATTATGGAGGTGTAGTGTATGCAAGATTAAAAAGATGAGTCTTTAGTCTAGATTTAAACTGACAGAGTGTGTCTGCCTCCCGGACCGTGCAGGGAAGAATATTCCAAAGTTTAGGCGCTAGATAAGAAAAGGATCTACCACCTGCACTTGATTTTAAAATTCTAGGTATTACCAACTGACAGGACGCCTGAGAGCGTAATGTACGTTGAGGTCTGTAATACAATAGAAGTTCATTCAAATACTGCGGCGCTAGACCATGTAGGGCTTTATAGGTAATAAGCAAGATCCTAAAGTTAATGCGATGCTTTATAGGTAACCAGTGCAAGGTTGACAGAACCGGGGTTATATAGACATACTTTTTTGTACGTGTAAGAACTCGAGCTGCCGTGTTGCGACAAGTTGGAGTTTTTGTGATAGGCCTGCAGGGCATCCACCTAGAAGTGCATTACAATAATCTAGTCTTGATGTCATGAATGTATGAATTAATTTCTCTGCAACTGACAGTGACAGCATATGACGTAGTTTAGATATATTCTTAAAATGGAAAAATGCAATTTTACAGGTGTTGGCGACATGGCTTTCAAATGACAGAGTACTATCGAATACAATGCCAAGATTCTTAGCTGATGACGAGGATTTTATGGAGCATCCGTCAATCGTTAAGCAGTATTCTTGGTTGTTACGTATAGCGGTTTTCGGTCCAGTAAGTAACACTTCTGTTTTGTCCGAGTTTAGTAGTAAAAAATTGTTACTCATCCACAGTCTCTGTACTGTGACATGCTCGAAATCCAGACTGGAATTCATCATTAATGTCATTCCTTTGGAGGAAGGAGCATAATTGAGTTGAAACTACTTTTTCCAGAACTTTAGATATAAATGGTAAATTCGATATAGGCCTGTAATTCCCTAGTTCTTTACGGTCGAGTTTTTTTTTTTTTTAAATAGGCCTTATAACAGCCACCTTAAATGCTTTAGGCACATGTCCTAATGTCAGAGATGAGTTAATAATACTAAGAAGAGGATCTATAATTTCTGGGAGCATTTCTTTCAGTAGTTTTGTAGGTATAGGGTCTAGCATGCATGTTGTTGATTTAGATGATCTAATGATTTTAGACAGTTCATCGTGATCTACTGTAGAAAATAATTGCAATTTCTCCTTAGGGGTGCTGTAGTTAGTTTGTTCAGCGGGTTTCACTACAGGTTGCATTGTTATAATTTTTTCTCTTATATCTTGGATTTTACTAGTGAAGTAGTTCATAAATTCATCACTGTTATGCTGATAATCAGAATCTGACGTCGCTGACAACTTATTTTTTAATTTAGCCAAGGTGTTAAATAAAAACCTAGGGTTGTGATGGTTTTCCTCTATTAGTGATGAAAAGTAGGCTGATCTAGACGTTTTTATGGCATTCCTGTATTTTCGAATACTATCCTTCCATGCTATACGAAATACCTCTAAATTAGTTTTCTTAAAATTGCGCTCCATTTTCCGGGACGCTTTCTTTAGAGTCTGAGTGTGTTCATTATACCACGGTGTTGGGCTGCTATTTTTAATTTTCTTTAAACGCAGTGGAGCAACTATGTCTAATATTTCCGAGAAGGTAGAGTTAAAATTTTCAATAGTAGTGTCAAAATCGTCAACGTTTTTACACATGCTAGATATTTTAGACAATTCAGGCAGATTATCGAGAAACGCATCTTTGGTACTTGAAGTAATCGTTCTACCATATTTGTAACAAGGAGTTTGATTTGCAGCCGTAGGCCATTGAAGCAAACATAATATCAGACAATGATCCGAAATGTCTTCACTCTGCTGAATGATTTTAACATCGTCCACATTTATACCATAAGAAAGTATTAAATCTAAAGTATGATTACGAAGGTGAGTGGGTCCTGACACATGTTGACTAACGCCCATGGAGTTAAGAGTGTCTTTGAAAGCCATGCCCAAGGCATCTGTATCATTGTCTACATGGATATTAAAGTCACCGACGACAAGGACTCTATCTGCGGCCAGTAGGCTACTAGTTCTGATAAGAACCCACCAAAATCTTTAATAAAATCTGTGTGGTGCCCTGGAGGCCTATATACAATAGCTAGAATAAAATTTAAAAATGTTTTGTCCTTAGTATTAGGTGTCGATACGTGAAGTACCATGACTTCAAAAGAATTGTATTTAAAATTAGACTTCTGAGAGATGATAAAATAATTATTGTAAAGTGCAGCAACACCTCCCCCTCTACCTTTTAGGCGAGGCTCGTGTTTATAGTAATAATCTTGAGGAACGGATTCATTTAGAGTAATATAATCATCTGGCTTTAGCCATGTTTCTGTCAAACAAAGCATGTCTATTTTATGATCGGTTATCATATCGTTAACAAAAAGTGCTTTATTTGAGAGAGATCTAATATTAAGCAATCCGAGTCGTAACAGTTGATTATCTGTATTTTGTTCATATTTCATTTGTTTAACGTTTATTAAATTACTTTCAAGAGGTTTACGCAATATCTTATGTTTGCTAATCCAGGGGACAGACACAGTCTCTATTTTATGTTGTTTGTAAGAAGGGATTATTACATGTTGCATATTTTGTGTATTCTGTAACGCGAGACGGCAAGCAGACAGTTGGTTAAGCCATTCTGTCTCCTTCCTGACCTGGGCCCTAGGTAGTCAGACTTTAGCATTATTAAGACTGTGTGCCAAATTTCTAGAGAGGAGGGAAACCCCATCCCAGGAGGGATGGAGACCATCTCGTTTCAACAGGTCAGGTCTGCCCTCAAAACTCTTCCAGTTATTTATAAAATCTATATTATTCTGCAGGCACCACTCAGACAACCAACCATTTAGTGATTATAATCTGCTATAAATCTCATCACCACGGTAAGCAGTGAGGGGGCCAGAGAATATTACAGTGTCTGACATCGTTTTTGCGAGCTCACACACTTCTTTAATATTATCTTTAGTGATCTCCGATTGACGGAGTCTAACATCATTTGTGCCGACGTGAATAACAATCTTACTGAATTTACGATTAGTCTTAGCCAGCACATTTAAATTTGACTTGATGTCAGGCGCTCTGGCTCCCGGTAAACATTTGACTATGGTGGCTGGTGCCTCTATGTTAACGTTCCGGACAATAGAATCACCGATCACTAGGGCACTTTCAGCAAGTTTCTCAGTCGGTGCGTCACTGAGCGGGGCAAACCTGTTCGAGACTTTAATCGGAACGGTTGAGTGATGTTTTGTCCTGCGACTATGCCGTCTCACCGTCACAAAGTTTCCCAGCTGCAGGGGATTTTCAACCAGAACCGAGCTGTGTGCGCTAACATTGCTCGCATCCAAAATGTTTTCTACGGTCCAAACACTCTTACTATCCTCAAATAAAGATTGGATGCGAGACTCTAATTCTAAGATCTTCTCCGTCAGCCTAACTACTTCCCTGCATTTATCACATGTAAATCCCTCGCCGCTGACAGAGAAGGCTAAGCTAAACATATGACCTGAGGTGCAAATAACAACAATTGGAATAGAAGCCATGACTCACCGGGTATGAAGTGCAATCCTAACTTACCAAGGTTGCTTGATGAGTCTTAGTATATACACTTAAAAAGAGAAACAGTTAGCACACAGGACAAACAGGGGGAGATGATATTCCACAGTGTAAACAGAAGGCAAGCTAACACGCTAATATTCTAGCGGCGTTACGCTTCAATTAATATAGGTTTAGAAAATAAAGTTATAAATAATTCGGCAACGACAGTGATAGGTAACGATAGTAAAATACACTAATATTAAGACCTTAATGTATAGTTAATGTTACCATCTTGACAAATGTGGTTAGGATGATAATTTATGTAAAAATTCAGAATGTTCCTTGCTATCATAATCATAATGAATCCATTCCCTATTCATAGAAAGTCTCTTCATTTTTTTCTTTGCATTACTTCATGTTGCTCAGGCTTTATCTATAAACTCATTAACTTTATGTAAATGCGTCTCCTTTCGCTTCTGAAAAAAATTGTGCTGGCAAACAATTTTAAAAACCGTCTGTCCTCTGCCATCTTTCCCCGCAGCTGTTCTGGAAAAACCTTTAGAGAAGAAGGCGGGGAGGAACTACGGGCCGCCCGGCAGCAAGAGTCTCATCTACTTCATTGATGACATGAACATGCCAGAGGTGGACGCGTACGGCACCGTTCAGCCGCACACCCTTATCCGTCAGCACATGGACTATAACCACTGGTACTCAACGCTTGCTTATAACCCTGAACATCACAATGATTTATTAAACAGTCCGGCTTAACAGCCAAATAATACGATTTCACGGATAGAGACATTCTCCCAAGAGCTATTTTACACAATGGACACGCTAGTTATGACCATGACACCTTGCTACCTTTACTCAGATAGAGAATTTAATTACTACAGTAATGGATTTTGTTACATAAGGGATTTATCTGGTTAGGAACCTTGACATCGTTGGCGATCGTTCGGTAAGCAAGGCCACAAGAGGTTCTGTTTATCTTATCTGCGCTGTTAGTCACTGAGGCTGTGTTTTGTCATCAAAAGTAAACATGCCTCAGTTTCGCTGTCTATGCGACGTGTAGATCAGAGCCAAAGTCAGTGTGTTTCTTTGAGCTGCAGTGGATTTAAGATAGACGCGGCATCCATACAGAGCAGCTCGCGTGCATGCTTTTGTGTGCGTGGCGTCGTTGTGACTGACGGAGCGCTGTGTCCTCTCAGGTACGACAGGAGCAAGCTGCAGTTGAAGGAGATCCACAATGTGCAGTACGTGTCCTGCATGAACCCCACCTCAGGCAGCTTCACCATCAACCCCCGACTGCAGGTACACGCTCAGAACTGCAAATTAAACACATCTCTCCCCTTCTGCATCCCATTGGATACTGTCACTGTCGGGTTTTGTTTTTAATCAGATACTTGACAAAAATCCAATAGCACATTTTTAAAGCCTCTACATGTTCATACTGAAAATATTGCATTTCAGAGGCATTTCTCCATATTTGCTCTCTCGTTCCCCGGAGTGGACGCCCTGAACACCATCTACTGCAGCATCTTAACTCAACACCTCCGTGGTGAGGGATTCCCACAAGTTCTGCAAAAGAGCTGTTCTCAGCTGGTACATTTGGCATTGACATTCCATCAGCGTTTGACCTCCACGTTCCTGCCAACCGCCATCAAATTCCACTACATCTTCAATCTCCGTGATCTCTCCAACATTTTTCAGGTACTCAAAGGGGTGCAAGCCTCAGGTCTGCTCACTCTGAAAAAGATTGAAATATTAATATTTTTGTAATAAGCAGTTTATCCCCACCGTCAGTCTCTGCGCTGTCTGACTGTCTTTGGGAGGGAAATGACTTGCTGTTATGTCAGTTTTGGAAGATTAATAGTCTTTTTAATAATTCTGCACTTGAAAAAAATAGTTTTTTTGTCTCTTTAAAGTTAAAATGTAAAAAATTCTTAATGGCATAGTTCACCCTAAATATTCTGTCATCATTTACTCACCCTCGAGTTGTTCCAAACCTGCATTCATTTCTTTGTTCTGTTGAAAACAAAAGAAGATATTTCGAAGAAAGTTTGTAATTAACAGTTCTGGGGCACTATTGACTACGTAGTAGTTGTGTTATTTACCAGGGTAGTCAATAATGCGCCGGACCTGTTAGGTTACAAACTATTTTCTAAATATCGTCTTTTGTGTTCAACAGAACAACAAACTTTATGAAAGTTTGTAACAACCTATGGGTGAGGAAATGATTACCTTTTTCTACCCCCTGACATTTTCCCCTTGTTTTAAGCACAAACATTTTTAGTCTTGATTACTTCTCTCTGAAAACAAGCCATTTCATCATCTCATATTGCTTTTGAAACAAACTTTGAAGAATTCTCAGATATTTGTACTGCAAAACACTGCAAAAAAAATCTCTTTTGCAGTATGCATAATCATTTGCCTTTTAGTCAGGGCTGTACAGTCCAACATATATGTCGCACATGCTACAAAAAAAATTTGTTGCAAAGAGTAAATTTGCCAGTGAAGATCGAAAGATAGGGGTAGTTGTGGCCCTAATGGTTGAGAGTAAGACTCGTGACCAGAAGGTTGCCGGTTCCATTCTCAAGGCTGGCGGATAACGACTGAGGTGCCCTTGAGCAAGTCACCTTACCCCTACTTGCTCCACGGGCACGGCAGACATAGCTGCCCACTGCTCCATGTGTAGGTTTGTTCACAACTTGCGGTGGGTTAGTTAACTACTTTCTGGATGGGTTATGCAGATGTCACATTTCGGATATGGGTCACCATACCTGACAAATAGGTCACTTTCACTTTACTTCACTACAGTTTGACAGGTGCATTAAACAGAGATGCATTTGTCGTCGTGATCGTTTGTGTGTGACATTAATCAATGGCGCACCTCTTTATTACTTAGTTTTAGTCTCTATTTCAATTTTAAGGGTTTTCTTAACTTTAGGTGTTTCCTGCTATTATAGTTTTCATGTAATCTAATATAAATCCCATTCAATCCATTCAGTTTTCTAGTGTACTTTGGAAAAGGTGCTATTGTTTTCCAGCAGTTTTGCATACTTATCTTTAACTGGTTTGAAGTCAAATGAAGACACGATTTCTTGAAATTGTACCTCAACTTAAAGGCAGATTGCTTTTGTACTCGCTCAATATCTGTGTCTTGTGGTCTTTGTATCCACAAGAAGTTACAGACTACAACTGTGAATTTCAGTTCATATCTGAAAAAACATTTGACAATGGACCCTCGGGGCTAAATCTCTGTCAGAAAGGCAGCCCATCAGCTGCTGATTTGTTTCTCTTTGCAGGCTGAAGTAAATAATTCATCCGTGGATCTTTTTCATATGCGCGTTCTGATGGAAGTTACCTAACTTCCGACAAGCCGGTAAAATTCCATTATATCCATTAATTAGAAGCATCTCGGTCGGACATGCTTGTGGCCAATTTTAAACGATTCTGCCTGAACGCCGCATCCATTTTCAAGCTAGTTTAGGAGCTCAACATCATTAGCCAGATGCTCACGCATAAACAATTCAGCACGGCCACCTTTCAAGAGCCACACTGCCGTCCCGCTTCTTGTTATTGCGGTGACTTAAACAAGCGCTCCTTGGATTTCAATTGTTTTAAAGTGGCTTTATTGGGCTACGTTTCCTCGGTTTGTCGATGATGAAAGAAAGAAAAAGTCGAGGGTGGCCTCTGAACCTCTCATTGTTTTGGGTGAAGTCGGAGTAATGAAGCAAAATGAGAGCGAGAGAGGGAACAGATGAGACGCAGCCGAAGGAAAATTTGAAGTGCGGCCCTTAGTTCTGCCTTGCTAATTCAACTCACAGTTCAGCTGCCTAAGGACAGAAGGAGAGGGAGGAGAGCGTTTCCGCACGACACCCTCAAAGTACTTCGCATTTCCAGACACTTTCTCTCTCTGTGAATCTTTACACAGAGAAAAGATTTCATCCAGACGCTTTTAGTTCTTTATTTATTATAAATGTCTATTCAGTATTTAACACCTTCGGGAAAGCTGCTTTGAAACTTTTAAGCTTCAAGGTACTCAGAATTTATGGTTAAACTATACAGTCAAGTTTCTACAGGTAGTAACAAAAAGTAGGTAACCACAACCACCAACAGATTGTGTAATGTGTATTTGTTTGTGTTTGGCAATCACAGCAGTATTTATCTGGCACTGGAATAATAAGGTGACAGGCTTAAACAGCATTAGGACAGATTTATTTACTGTAAGTAAATAATTGCTCGGCACATAATCGGCTGTGTGTAATGCGCACATGCATATGATGTTTACCTCCAGTCATCCTATGCCTATATTAATAATACTCAATAACTGCAATTAAAATGAATAAGGCTTGGTAAATAAATACTGATCTTACAACTAATGAATCATTTTATTTAGACGTTCACAACATGGACTGATGTAGGGGACTGTTTGGGACAGATATGTGATAAAAGTAATTTGACAATGTAAATATCATTATTATCAAACTTACAGAATTGAGGTCTGTCAAGTACACAAAAGCTTATTAATTTAGTTTAGTCAGTCTGCTGTTTTAATCCAACCATTACTCTTCATAGAGGCTTCTGTAAATAATTATTTTGTTCCTAGGGTTTGCTGGGTAATGACGCAACTCAAAAAAAATGCACAGTAGTGCTTAAGTTGTAACTTAGTGCCTATAGTTAATACTAAGCTAAGCTGTAACTTAAACACAGCTGGTGCAAACAGCCGCTGATTTTATATGACTTAAAGAGACACTTCTCCCGAAAATGTGGTCATCATTTCCCCTCAGATTGCTCCAAACCTGTATACATTTCTTTGTTCTGCTGAATACACAGGAAGATATCTGGAAGATTGTCAAATCTGACACCACAACCCCCCCACCTGAACATTGACTCCCATGGTATTTATTTTCCCTACAATGGCAATAAATTGTTTTTTTCCCTCAAATTTCTTCTTGTGTGTTGAGCAAAAGAAAGAAATGTATACAGGTTTGGAACAATCTAAGGGTAAATGATGACATAATTTTATTTTTTGGGCGAACTCTCCCTTTAAATGATCTTAAAGCAAAAATGATTTTAAAGGGATTTAAACAGAAAATATTGTATTGTGTTACATGTTGTGTTGTCTTCTTTATTGGACCACCTGGAAACAAAGCCAAACTGTGATTGGTTGTTTTTCTTTGGTCAATGAAAGCCACTGTGGAGTCCAGACCTTCTGCCATCAGTCTATAGTTTTGGAAAAGTGACAGTACAGTCACACTACTGAAAAATGCAGTTACGTTCTTGGCATCTTTGAGTTATGTGTTTTACCGCAGTGGCTGGAGAAGCTGATTGCTTTATGATTACTCAGACCCATTTAATTGGTTCCAGATACACAGTATAACAAGTCTCCTGTTGCATAAAGAAAGACCCAAAGGCACAATCGTATCCAGTTCGTTTTTGTGAACTCAAAAAAAATTGGAAAGGAAGTGAGGGAGCCTATTCACCCGTCAGCAAAAGAAAAGTTTCCTTTAAACATTATTAATAAAGTTCTGGGAAAAACTTTGCCATTCAGATATCACCAGTAGGTACTTATTTCAAGACATTGATTGGCATGAATTCATTAATTTATAGCCCTTGTGTGAGATAATTAGGCTCCAAAGAGTAGTCATTTGAGCGCTGTGCGTTGGAAAGGCACCACTGTGATTAGACAACACTGTGTTTTTAAATGTTCAGAGCTGAATGTTTCAGTGTCATCATAACAGATTTCCTCGGGTGCTGTCCGGGCGTAACTGCAGGGAGGGACCGAGACTATATCTCGCAGAGCGGGGAAGGGCAATCATTTTGATTTATTTGTTTTCAAAGGAGGGCACTGAGGCAATGGCATCTTTGAAGAGCCACATGCCTGACAGAGACAATGTTTCTTGACTGCAGCCTGCAGTGCGCTAGAAAATGAGGACTGCAGAGTTCATGATGATGGCCATCAGACGGATGACATGTACCTGAATTCTAAAGGATCTTCAGTTTAACATCAGTTAGCATGTGAATAAAATACACCATAATATTTTTCAGTTTAATTTAAATATAGTTAAGGGGCTACATTTTTACCTCGACCTGAAATGTATTTATGAATAGGTTTTAAACCTAAAAGTTAAAATGCACCAACATTTCAGCCAGTTATCTGTATCCGTCGATGAAAGTAATTTGCCCATATAGTTAAAATCAGCCAATGATCGGACCGAAACATCCTGTCAATCAAAAGAGGACATGAAAATGCAATGAATTTGTGCTCTGTGTATTAATTTAATCTTCAGAATGAATTCCAGTGATGTCAAACTATGGGTATCGCAGACATCACTTAATCCGCTGTCGGTATTGATTGAGATATTTAGTATCGGTGCATCTCTAATAAAAGTTTTTTAAATATTCATAACATTTAAAAACTATAATAATCTTAAAACATTGTTAAAAATGTATGCGTTTACACAAATTATACAAAAAACTGTACAACCAACTGTTGTGATGTCATTTTCCGTTGTCAAGTTCATTCCAAAATGTTTTGATTTCCACAACAATTTATGACAATTTGTGAAAAAAGGGTCACAACTCTCACTGTTAAAGCCGGACATGGCGATTAGGTTTTTTCATTTTTTTACATACAATATATCCAAATGAAATAGCCTATGGAAATTCGGAAGCCTGGCTTTTTGACAAATTATTAAAGATTTAAAGAGGTACGTACATTAACTAATACAAATATATAAAAAAATGAATAAATAAATAGTGACCTGCACAGATTAATATTTATAATAAACACTGTAGTACTCTATAAAAATACAAATGGGCAGTTTTGATTAAATGGTGACTTTAACATTAAATAAACTACTGTAGCTGCAAGAACGTGCAATGTGTTTTTATGGTTGTTTATTATTTATAAGTTAACCGAGCCCATATCTTAATAAACATCCATCATTCATCATCATGTATAGTATTATAATTAATATGTCCATCTGGACAAGCTGGATGGCTTGATAGTACATTACGATCCAGCATTTACTGTAATCTAGAACGATCACAATTATTCCTTAAATATTACTATAATTTACTAACAAATTGGTTTGTTATATATTTTCTAGACTTTATATTTACAATAGAAGGACGGCAACTAAATACATGGCAGATGGAGTTCAGTCCAAGCTTATGCCGGAATGAAGCTAATTTTCCAAATGACAAAGTGCTCCAGCAAAGCATGCATTTAGAAGTTAGAGGAAGCGTCAAAGTGTCAGAATGAGCGGTGCAGAGAAATTGGACAGGTGCTTGTTGTAAATCAAGGACTGTGTATGGAATAAGGGTTGGCCCACACAACTGAGAGGCTGTTTATCTTGCCTCTTGATAGCTAATCGATACGAATTTGAGGCGCGAGCACCAGCGAGTTGTGGATCTCACAAGATGATGGTTTCAGGGATCCATTCATGCGTTCAGATTAGGAATGACTTTTGGTCTAGGCCGAGGTTCCCGAGTCAATGTTTTGCGATCTATTTTCTTATTTTGTAAAATCTCTCAGTCACTTCTGTTAATTGTTGATTTTAAATGTTTGTGGCGATGTATAGAAAGGGTTAACCTTAGATACATAACAAGGCGTTTATGTTTTTTCATAAACAATGAATGCGTAACAGTTGGAAGCCTGTACTGGCTACATGGCCAAATATGGTTTGATCAACAATATAGATTAATTTCAGTCACTTCGGGTAATTGCAGATATTAAAGGGCTGTGGTGGGACATATGGCACATATCAGAGCATGTAATTCCTGCCCAAAATCATGCTGGAGGTAAATTGGTTTGCTCTCGTCACTCATCAGACAATTTTTTGTGTGCTCTTTAGTTGAATTGAGTAGCAATCTTGAGTTGCTTTGCCACAGTCCTAAAAGCATAAATGGAAACTTATTGACAATTGAAATGCTTGTATAAAACTGATAAAGGTTTTGTTGTAGGACTCGGCGATAGATCTTAAATAATTAGACGCATACGCTTGACCCTAAGTGAACTCTGGTCTGTGGTTGGTTATCAGTTTGGCAAGTGGCTAATAATAAAAAAATGATATAAAATTCATATTAATATTAATGTAGATTATTATTTTACCCTATATTACTTATATACATTTAAATTAAAATCTTCCAACAGTTATTAATTCCTTGCGGAGATTTACCGGAATCAAAATTTGGGCCACATAATGTTTATTTATGTTGTGGCCTCTGAAACCATCTTTAATGTTTCATATCGATGTTTATTTTTACATTTTTATAACCTTTTTCAAACAAAGACCAGTAGGAAATAAGTTTGAATGAACCACTGTATTATTCATCATGTTTTCTTTTTTCAATTTTAACTGTATTCCTATCAAATGCTTTGGTAACAAATATAATTCACACAAATCACACAAATATGAACAATTTCATTTTCACAACTATTTCCTGGCAGGTCTAGAAAAAGAAAAAGAAGACTTTTTATAGGTTACTGTCACTTTAAGACCCAATGCTGATACAAAAAATATATATTGTTATTGAGAAAAGTACTGTCGATTCGATACACACTTACACCCTGTTTTCACCTAGTCCTATGGTAGTGTCTTCAAAACAGTTTGTTTGTTTCATTACAGGGCATCTTGTTTTGCACCAGCGAGTGTTTACGGACTCCTCTGGACCTGGTCAAGATCTACCTTCACGAGTCCAACCGAGTGTACCGCGACAAGATGGTGGACGACAAAGATTTTGCCACGTTTGACAAGATCCAGTCGGAAATGGTGAAAAAGTTTTATGAGGTGAGAGGTTTGCTGCTGTGCAGGGAGTCATTAGAGGCCGGATAGGCTGCTGCTCTGAGAGCTCATGCTAATCAGAGCAAAACCATGTCAGCTCAGCCTGCCATCAGTCCAGCAAATTGGGAAAAGATTTTTTTTGCTGCCCCCCTAACTCATGAGATTTATGTCAGAGTGGTCTACAAGAAAGTGAAGGAGAGAAATAGTCCACTGCTGCTTTCCTTTGAAGAAGCATCTAATCATCACACAAACAGAAATCCTGCTTCGCTCCCTGGTCACCCCTGACACGTTCTACTGCAAAACAAGCCAGATCAACAAGAAATACACAGAATTTACAAACGGTTTTAAAAACAGTAGCTTGCAGCTCGCTACCCAATGGGTTTGAAATCTCAAGGTGGCTGCTCATTTTAAAACAGTTTCATGATTTCGCTCCCAGAGTAGCAACACTGGTTATTCAACTTTTAATATTTTATGAAATTCTAAAGGCCAGTTGTTATTCCCACCAGGATATGGAGGGGACCCTAGAGGAGACCAAGGTGATGAATATGTACTGCCACTTTGCCACGGGCATCGCTGAACCCAAATACATGCCGGTTCAGTCCTGGGAGAGCCTCAACAAGACCCTGCTGGAAGCCCTTGACAGTTACAATGAAGTCAATCCAGCTCTGAACCTTGTTCTCTTCGAGGATGCCATGTCTCATATGTAAGAAAATCTGCACTGCTGAGAGATCATGGCACTGCTTTAGCTTGCTTGAGAATGATGCCAAAGAATGGCTGATATATATTTTCACACCAAAAAATGAAAATTCTGTAATCGTTTACTCACTCTCATGTCATTTTTTGACCTGTATGACTTTCTCTCTTATGCAGAACACAAAAGAATATATTTTGAAGAATGTTGGTAGCCGAATAATGGCGGTACCCATTGACTTGCATTGGTTTTGTGTCCATGCAATTGAAGTGAATGGGTACCGCCATTGTTCACTTGCCAACATTCTTCAAAATATAATTTGTGTTCTGCAGAAGAAAGAAAGTCATACAGGTTTACAATGAGAAGAGGTAAATACATGATTTTCTATTTTGGGTGAACTATTCTTTTAATACGTATAAATCCTTTATTATACTGTTTGAAACTCCACTATTTCACTTCCTGAAACTTTATCTTTACTCTTCTCACCCGCTTCAGTTGCCGTATCAATCGGATCCTGGAGTCTCCCAGGGGGAACGCTCTGTTGGTGGGAGTGGGAGGCAGCGGTAAACAGAGCCTCACGAGGCTGGCTGCGTTCATCAGCTCCCTGGAGGTCTTTCAGATCACTCTGAAGAAAGGATACTCCATCCCTGATCTGAAGGTTCTGCAAGATTAACGCTACGTTAATTACAGCATCCAACCAAAAAACGCTTGCGAAACGGTTACATTATATCTCTCTAAATCACATTCATGAGACATGCGAAGGCATGCTTTTAGCCCTTTCCGGTTTTTATTGTAATGCTACTCATCAGAGTTTAAACCGTCTATGCATGAAAACGCAGCCTAAAATATACTGAAATAATTAAAAGTACACAGAGGACCTCTTGAACACATTTTGCACATTACTGTGTACATACTTCATGAACTTTTATGCCCAAAATATGTTTTATTTCAAGTGTTCTCCAGGGACTTCTCCAGGGAAGTGGAGCTCGGTGGGGTTTGAATGTTGTTTCGTGTATTTTTAGATCGATTTGGCCGCGTTGTACATCAAAGCTGGCGTGAAGAATATTGGCACGGTGTTCCTCATGACAGATGCCCAGGTCACAGACGAGAAGTTCCTAGTGTTGGTGAACGACCTTTTAGCATCTGGTAAGGCTTGCTATGTCTGAGCCCATGTGGCATCAAGTAGTGTTTTCTCTGCCAGGTATAGGAAACGCACTGCACAAGATGATGATACGCTTTGGATGTCTTCATTTTTTAACATCATGAGTATTGGGATAATTTTTATTTTATTTTCATTTAGCCATTTCCTAAAGACAGGGTCATTGACTAGTTTACTGATCCCTACTTGTCTTATGACTCACTAGTATGTTCATGTTTGGACATAAAGGTTTAATATTGTCTAATACAGTTGTATATGTTACAGTAGATAGATAGATAGATGGATAGATAGATAGATAGATAGATGGATAGATGGATGGATGGATGGATGGATGGATGGATAGATAGATCACAGTTGTCAAAGTTCCCACTTTTCTTTATGATTTCTACTGTTCCTCAGTAGCATTACCATACCAACGCGTAACACAGAATGTCACTACACTTTCAATGAAGGCGTCATCAAATATCTAAAGCATTCTGTTGAGGACCTTGAAAGAAAGTAACTTTTTCAAAAATACATTCGCTGTTGAGTCTTTATATAATCCCATTAAATCCAATTTAAGTGTGTGTTCAAACACTACTGGGAGTATGTAGTAATTTGTGGCTGTTTGTATTGGCTCTGCATGACTTAGTGAAGGATGTAATAATTTCCTTCCTCTAAAATCAATAGACATTATTTTAGAAAAGGTCTAAGAGATAAAAATGACCCAAGTTTAACAGATACAACCTTATTGTAAAGTGTTATAGATTAAATCTAATTCCTACCTATGCTCATTTAGTACAAAACTGGAAACATGGCTTAGTTTTTTGTATCTAGATTTTTACTCTGAATTCTAAGGGATAGTTTATCCCGATGTGTTTGGTTACTCACATTCTTCCAAATATCCTTCTTTGTGTTTAGCAGAACAAATACATTTATACAGGTTTACAACAATCTGTGGTTGAGTAGATGATGACAGAACTTTCATTTCATCTCATCCCCCATTGACTCCCATAGTGTTTATTTTTCTTACTATGACAGTACATAGGGGACGAGATCTGTTCGGTTAATGGCATTCTTTCAAATATCTTCCTTTGTGTTCAGCAGAACAAAGAAATGTATACAGGTTTGGAACAATCTGAGGGTGAGTAAACACAGAATTTTAATTTTTGAGTGAACTATCCCTTTTAATTTTGTGTCGTTCAATGACCGTGTGGTCAAAATAATGGCTCCCACATGTCACGTTTAAAAGAACAGTACTTTTTCCGATTAAAATAGAGGAATATATTTGAAAGAATGCTTGTATCCAAACAGTTCTTGGCCACCTCTGACTGCAATAGTATTAATTGATGTCAGAATTTAAATTTTTGGGTGAACCGGACCTTTAATCCATTTCAAAGCACATACGGTTTGGGGCATATTGTACGACATATCATAGATTAGATTTAATAGTTTCAGCTTTATTGGCCATTCCCACATTTTTTGCCTCAAGACAATTTTTTAAAGCGCTTTATCATGCTGGTACTCCAAATCTGCTTTAAGACCGATGGCACACTGAACACTTCAGTTTCTTTAGTGTCAGCACAGAGTTTAAACAACCTTGTATCGATTTCTTCTTTCTTCTGCCCTGGTCACAGGTGAAATCCCTGATCTCTTTCCTGATGACGAGGTGGAGAACATCATCGGTTCTTTAAGAAATGAAGTGCGTGGCCTGGGTCTCATGGACACGAGGGAAAACTGCTGGAAGTTCTTCATCGACCGCGTTCGTAGGCAACTCAAAGTGCGTGAGGAAGAACGATTCACGAACCGGCACTGTGCCCACAGCCTTTGAGAACGATTAAGCTCTGTACACCCCTTTGTAAATGCTTTTTGGTCAAGCATCAAGAATTGAGTTTACAGTTCTTGAAATAAAAAGATGTCTCCCTTAAAGCTATGTGAGCATTTTACTATCATAATGTTCTATTCCTGCAGGTTGCCCTGTGTTTCTCACCAGTGGGCAGCAAGCTCAGGGTACGCAGTCGAAAATTTCCAGCAGTGGTCAACTGCACTGCCATCGATTGGTTCCACGAGTGGCCGCAGGAGGCCTTGGAGTCAGTCAGTCTGAGGTTCCTACAGGAAGTAGAGCATATCCAGGTGAGCCACCCACCTAAACACATATCAACAGGGTGGCGAAAGAACATTTGACCTGGGTTAGAAAGAAACAACATTTCTTTCCGATTCCCTCAATCCAAAGCACTGAGATCAGATTGAAAAGTCCCAGGAGGTTAGTGATTTTCTGCAGCGGCCTCTTGCCCTAGTAATCCATCTCAATGTGATCTCGGAATGAAACTGACTGGATTCAGGTACAAATGCCGTTCAATGCCAAATGTAATTTTTTGGTAAGTGTTGGCCGCTTGAAGTCATGAGGAAAATAATTAAATTGGGCAAGGCGTCAATCAGTCTTCACATCATATTTCATTAGAAAATGAGGCCCCAGTAATGTGACATTTGTGGCACTATGATTGTAATGTTTAATGTATTTAAAAAACGTAACTGCATTGTTAATATTCCCACATCTAGCCAGAGGTGAAGGATTCGGTGAGTAAGTTCATGGCCTATGTGCATGTAAGCGTGAACAAGACCTCGAGGGACTACCTAGCCAATGAGAGGCGGTATAACTACACTACACCCAAGTCCTTCCTGGAGCAGATCAAGCTGTATCAGAACTTGCTGGCCCTTAAGAAAAAGGATCTCTCCACCAAGATGGAACGACTGGAAAATGGCTTGGAGAAGCTCAACAGCACCACGGATCAGGTGCGGCTTGTCATGTGCCTGATAAAAATCAGGACCACTTCACTTGTTATGGGCATTTCATGCTTTTAAGACATTGAATTATGAAACAAGCCCAGAGTTATCGACTAAGCATTGCATACAGTAGTTAATGGCAGAATATCTCACAAATTTTAGACTAGCATCATATAGACTCACACACTTACCAAATCATGGTCCAATTGGTCTGTCCGAACCTCGGTGACTTTATTTTTTCCATGGAGCACAATAAGCAGTGATACCTTGTAATAAAAGTGATTAAGGATTCAGGCTGTCAATCTTCAAAAAGAATGGAAGAAAGTGTGGTTGCATACACACAGTGGTGTAGTCTACGTGGTACGCAGGTATATGCCGTATACCCATTAGAAAAGATCAAGAATTTCCGTATATCCACTTAAAAATGCGAAACGATACGTAACAAAATCTTTTTGTGTCAGAAAAGTGTGACGCACTTTTGGTGCAACCGGGAGATATGAAACCAAAGGACATCAAGAAAGGCAGCATTTACACTATCAGTGTTATCGTTAGCCTGCCCCCGAAGCTACTGGTGCTTCATGCAGCAGGTGTTACAGAAAATGAGCCCGACAAGGCTCATGCGATGCTATACGCGGGGTCCCCATTCCTCGCGATAGTGTTCCGGGGTCCAAATTGCGCACACTGTTCGCCGGTGAATTATACTTTCTGCCTATAACTCACCCCACTTTTAAATTTGTATATTAACTGTAAGTCATATTGTAGATATATAGAAATAGTATATTACAAGTAATAGCTTTTCACATGGATCACAAATGCGCATTGAAAATTTTTTTTGAGCAGTTTGTCCGTTTAGGGCTACTGTAGAAACGACATGGTGGATTCCATGCAAAAGGACCCACGGTGTATATAAATAAATCATTTTAAGGTAATAGATACATAACACTTCATTAGGTCTTTATACACCTCTGAACACATTTCTAGGGGGTAGAATATGTTATGGGCCAGTAAGAGACCACCTAACAACTGTCAAAAACACCATAACAACCTCATAGCAACCATTCAGAATACCCTAGCAACCGCAAAGAATTATGTAACTTGGAACACCTTAGCGACCACATTAGAATACCCCGTCAGCCACCCAGACAAAAATCATTAGCATTTTTTTAGAAATGCTAGAAAGTAGTTAAAACCTGTAATTGCGTTCTCAGCAACGCCTTTGCTTAACAACTTTGCTAATTATTACGATTGAGACATTATGACTTATCTAATGTGTCCTTCTGTTTGAGCCGCATTATGCCTACGGAGGCTCATACAAAGCAGCTAGTATTAAAAGTGTGTGCGTTTATCCCGCAGGCACGGACCTGCTGAAGCCCTCTTTATCCCGAGGTAATGGCCTCAGGGCTCAAGACCCACCCCCTTTAAACGGAAAAGCTATCAGAAAGCTCATTTGTGCACTTGCAAGGAATAAGTGGAGAAAAAAACTAAAATCCAAATTCACAGGTACGACTGAAATCCTATGGTGCAGATTGCCCACCACAACAACCTATTTACATCAACGGTTCAGGGACCAAGGATGGGAGACAGCGGGTCTGGCTAGAAGTCAAAATTAAAAGTAGGTGCTAATGAGGCAGAAAGTTTATTGTGCTGCTTGAAGCTGCGTTATTAAGGTGGGACCCCTGTAACATGTAATTAGTGCATTAATTCAAACTAGTTGGTCTCTGCCCACATCCGAGGGCATAGGGGATGGGACGGGGTGCTCGGGTTTTATTAGTTTTACAGTCACTCATTACAGCAAGTGTTGAGTATGTAAATGAAGAATGAAGAACTGCGCAACTCACAGAGGTTGTGGCTGTGTTTGTCTCGACTTAAAATAAGCAAGTTTATTCATTTATTAATCTTGTGAATAATTTATTTAACATTGTAATAAAAAATGTTGTCATTTTGTGTGATAACAACACTCTGTCCGACCGCTGTGTGATCGACAAGCCAGTGGTTCAAAGCAAATGTAATTGACTAATATACAAAGATTTCGTTTAATCTCAAAATGTCTCTTTTAAGATACGCCACAGTGATTTAACAAAGGTAAGATTAGACTTCTACTCTTTGATCCAGACTTGTGAAGTCCCTGCGCAGATGCTCATTTTCAAAGTATCTTTTTTCTGACTGAAGAGGGATCATTATAGCTGTTTCATGTCGTTTGGGAGCAGAGAGAGAACAAACTTCGATGAAGAGGGGTTTTAGTGTGCTTACTAACTGTGCTTTCTAGGCAATTAGTACCCCGTCATCTTTACCTCCTATTCATCAGTTTAATTATCCACATGATGGCGGATAATTGTGTGGGTATTGTACGGTTTACCAACCCTGAGGGCAGTTCATCCCTGACGTCTCATTTTCTTAAGGCTAATCAGCTCATTTGGATGCTGGAAGAAGGAAACAGATTTGAGTTTTTTCCCCTGCATGCCTTATTTGACTATTTGTTTGGTTAAGGAGTCACATCATGTTGTTTGGGGTTCTATTTGACAACAGCTAATTGCATATTTCACCTTTTCTTTCCTGTTTTCGGGCCTGATGAGCTTTTCCAGCTCGGTGTTTGGTGCAGAAAATGAGTGACAATAGCATAATCTGTTGTGACAAAACAATAAGTTCATGTGTCATATCTCTGCGAACAGTGGCTTTTTCAGTTCAGATGTTCTAGATGTTATTTATCAGTTCAAACTGTTGATGCCTGTGCTAAAATCATTCATTTGATTTTGACAACGTATCGTAAAAGCGTAAAATAAACTCCTGGTGGTAATGAAATTAGATGATAACGGCTACTTCAAATTGTTTTCTCTGTACACTGTGATACTGGATAATGTACGTGCTGGGCCGGTTATGCATATAAAATAATATGATGACAATTTATAGGCTGTGAAAGTAATAGAAACTCAGAATAAACCTGATGGGGTGGTCCAGGAGTCCCGAACTGGGTGAATATGTATTGTAACATTGCAAAAGAGTTAATAATACAATGTGATGTTTTGATCCAGCTTAAAAACCTACTGTAGATTGGATTTTGTGATTGAATGCAAATTCACAATACTTTTCATAACAACCCAATTTTAAAGATTTGATCCAATTAGATTACTTTTAAAGTCCTTGTAAACCAATATTAAATATGTATTCGGAGTTAGTAAAGAATGTGTTCATAACCAATTCAACCAAATATGAATGATTAACCCACCAATTAAATAAAATAAGCATTACTTTCTGCTCTCAAATGCTGGGGACGTGTCCGCAGCTGAAGCCATGCCCACTCGCTTCTTTCATCATTTAAGAATCACTGAAGCACGATCAAGTACAGTGATCTCCATCCGTTTGCTGTTCACGTTATATCCCCCCCTCCATTCGCGTCTGCTTCAACATTCGCTTGTTATTTGGTGCAAGATTTATAAAGTTGGGCAGAGTGAGAGTGTGAGAGCCTGAATGTGCGTGCATGAGAGATTGAGCAGACATTGTTACTAATGCGCTCTAGTGTTAGTGGAGGGGCCATACATGCTTGGATGCTCTCTTACATTATCGTTTTAGCCATGCCCAAAGAATCCTGAACACAGAATTGGTTTAACAGTTTAACTCCACTGTTCATTATTACATAGTTTATAGTCTTTGTAAAGTTTTTCAGTAATTAATTTCTAAAATATTTATGTATTTGCAAAGTGCTAACCAATAACTTGACAATAAGTGTTTACAGTAGGATTAAAGCTCGGAGGCAAGGTACAATGAACATGAAAGAAATAGACACAGAATATTTTTTTTTAAATGCATTAAACAGAGCTAAAAGGTAGTAAATTACGTGATAGTCAGGTGTATCCGGAACAGTTATGTCAAAAACAGTTGCAATTTCAAGAAAATAACTTTTTGTAAGATGAATGAAATATGACTGTGGTGACTTTCATGTTGCTTTCGTTGTTGCTTTAGATAAATGAGCCTTCATAAATGTAACATGTAATAATCCTTTGCATCCTTTGGCAAACACTTAGGTGGACGACCTGAAGGGCAAACTGGCTGCACAGGAAGCAGACTTGAAGCTAAAAAATGAGAGTGCAGACAAACTAATTAAGGTGGTGGGTGTGGAGACAGAGAAGGTGGCCAAGGAGAAGAAAGTGGCGGATGAAGAGGAGCAGAAGGTAGCCCTCATCGCGAAGGAGGTGACCCGGAAGCAGCGTGATTGTGAGGAAGACCTGGCTAAGGCTGAACCCGCTCTCATAGCAGCCCAGGAGGCTTTAAATACACTTAACAAGGTCAGATTTCTTTTTAATTTCACGCGTTGAGATTCCAAGAAAGAATCAATATTTGGTTTGCTAACTCGATGTTCACGTGTTGCGTTTCCTATTTACAGAACAATCTGACAGAGCTCAAGTCTTTTGGTGCTCCTGTAGTTGCAGTAACCAACGTAACAGCAGCTGTCATGGTACTCATGGCCCCCGGGGGTCGAGTTCCAAAGGACCGCAGCTGGAAGGCTGCAAAGGTGATGATGGCCAAGGTCGACGCTTTCCTAGACGCGTTAATAAGTTTCAAAAAGGAAAACATCCATGAGAATTGTCTCAAAGCTATTCAGCCATACCTAGCGGATCCGGAGTTTAAGCCCGAGCTGATTGCAGCAAAGTCTAATGCCGCAGCCGGTCTCTGTTCGTGGGTCATCAACATTGTGAAGTTTTACGAGGTTTATTGCGAGGTGGAACCTAAGAGACAAGCCCTGAACAAAGCCAACGCCGAGCTCGCGGCTGCTCAGGAGAAGCTCTCTGTCATCAAAGCAAAAATCAACGTAAATCAATGTCTTTGGTTTTAAATTTTTAGTCCTGTTTTTGTTTTGTTATTTTGTTTTATGTCTCTCTGCTTCTCCTAACAGCAACTTAATGAGAACTTGGCAAAGCTGACTGCGAAGTTCAAGAAAGCTACAGCAGACAAGCTGAGGTGCCAACAGGAGGCTGAGACCACAGCACGCACCATCTCTCTCGCCAACCGCCTTGTGAGTCTCCACCCACCACACAAACGCTGCCATCTCTTTTGGAAACATTCAAATACAACCTTTGCCTAATGTTTTGTATTTTAATAACTAAAGAAAACCAGACAAGTTCAAGCTAAAATGAAAAAATGAATTATAATTAACATGCAGCAATAACCCTTACAAAAAAAAATGATGGTTTACATTCAAGCATGCGCTAAAAATTCAGCATCAGTTCACACAAACAAACACACACATCCATGCTAGTTTTTGCTATAACCACACTATCAAAGGTAATTTATGGGTTGATCTGACATTATTTCTAATTTTTTTTATTAAATGATTTGTTGACTCTGCTATTATGCTATTTACAGTTTCCCACTATTGTGCAGTTACTGGTTTAAACAGCTCTAGAAAAAACACTGCTAAATAATTTTCCTATTTATAGGTATTAGGTAGTTTGTTAACTTAAAGGAAAACTCAGCTGAAAATTGAAAATTCTGACATTAATTACTCGCCCTCAACTCGTTCGTCAACCCTAGCGCAGAATGTCAGTTACGTTGCTGTCTATTGGCTGGAGTCAGAAAGCTCATAGACCTCTTCAAAACTATATTAATTTGTGTTGCGAAGATGTCCTTGGGTTGTTGAATGACTTGAGGGTGAGTAATTCGTGGCAGAATTTACATGTATCGGTAGAGTTTCCCTTTAATTTAGTTTACTTTATATAAAAATATTGCAAATAAATAGCAAAATGCTAGTCAACATGACAAAATGGAAAGCATGTTGATATATCTACATCGTAGATAACTAATCGTTTTATATATCTTTTATAAAATAATTTTATTGAATATTTAATGGAATACTGATTTTTGATCACACTCTCTTCTACATTGCTGTTGGATGTCTTTGTCATTCCTAAGGTTTGTTTTTTGGAACTCAACAAACACTGGAATGGAATAGACACATACATCTAGAAATGCTCATTACAGGCAAATTTGAAGTGGTCTCTTATGTTCAGATGAAAGTATTGTGCCATTGCCTCGCATCTTGCGTTTTTTCATCATATCACACTATGAATGGTACAGTAGGTCAAGAAAAGTTGAACTCTTAAAGACAAGTTTCAACTCACCTAATCACCAAATCCTCATTAAATAAAGTAAACCGACTGAAAATAATCACACACAGTATGAGCAAACTGCTGACAGATCGATCAAACTGCAGTGTACCGCTGAAAATGACCTTATAGCCATTCACAAAATAAAACGGTTTGAAAAGTTGTCACTGAAAACAGTGCTGCTGTCCTTCGAGTTTCTATCCTTATCTATTATCTTGTTTTAATTATCGCAGTCTGGTAACACATTTTATTACACCGCTCCTTTGAATGCTTGATTCTGATTGACCAGTCGCGACATTCCAAGGGTTGTTATTTTCAAATGACAACCACTCAAAACTAATAACACCCTGTAACCCGGATGCTGCAAATCATTTTCAGAGGGGCAGTTTAATATTACTCAAACATTAATTATAAATTTGTCTTTTAATAACATATACGACACTATATTTACAAATTATTAAACCAATTTGCCTGTACCTTTGAACATCGTTTCTTACTTTGAAGCCCAAAGTAAAAAGCTTTTCCTCGCGGAAGGTCTGCATTCTGTAAAAATGTTTCATATAATAAAATATTTCAAATTCACATTTTATGTCCATTTTTTTTCTCCTGTGGCATGTAGCCAAGTTATTAGCGGGATAGTGTACAAACGGCCTGCTGTTATCACGAAATAACCCCCTTCAGTGTGATACAAGATCACACTGCCGGGTCTTATTTCTGCGATAACACTCGGCTCCCTGTACATTATCCCTTAGATATCAACACCATGTAAACTATTTTCATAAGCTCATCACTTTCAGTTCTGTTCAGTGTGAAATATTTATTATCAACGTCTGTATTTGCTCTTAGGTTGGAGGTTTAGCAGCCGAAAAGGTGCGCTGGGCTGTGGCGGTCAGTAACTTCAAGCTTCAGGAGAGGACTCTGTGTGGGGATGTGCTTCTAATAACAGCATTTGTTTCTTATCTTGGATATTTCACGAAACGGTACCGCCTTGAGCTGATGGACAACACCTGGAGGCCTTACCTCAGCCAGCTCAAGGTCTGTTTTCAGAGACATGTTTATTTAGCAAAGGAATCAGTGCTTTTATATTGTTAAAACATTTAATTAAGATGCACTTTGGATAGTCAGGACGTCTGTGTCAGTTAAAAAAAATATTTTTTTAAATTCCATCTATTTTTTAATTCAGAGTTTTTGGGTTGAGTCCGTCACTCAAAGTTCTCTTTTTCCCCTCTCAGGTGCCGATCCCCGTAACTGAAGGGCTGGACCCCTTGACTATGCTGATGGATGATGCTGATATCGCAGCCTGGCAGAACGAAGGACTGCCAGCTGACAGAATGTCTACCGAGAACGCCACCATCCTCACCAGCTGCGAACGATGGCCGTTAATGGTGGATCCACAGTTGCAGGGAATCAAATGGATCAAAAACAAATACGGAGACTACCTTCGTATCATCAGGATCGGACAAAGAGGGTAAGGTTCAAATATACCTTTCATTCTAAACATATGTTAGGAAAGTAATTTACATGTGTTCGGGGAAGAAAATACATTTCCCACTAAATCTGACCTTAGCACTCAATTTATACATCACTATAAGCTCATAAGCTTATAACTGCTGTGAATCGGTGTAAGATGAGACAGTTTTAACACTGATTGTTTACATTATGTACTTGCTCAATAAGCTTTGTTTATATTTAACCAGAAAAAGTTATGGATTGCCGAGTTAAGGTTGTTTATTTGCTGTTTTTGTAACGTCTAATGTAGGTATTTGGACTCCATTGAGAGGGCATTGTCTGTAGGAGAAGTTGTCCTCATCGAGAATTTAGAAGAGAATGTTGATCCGGTGCTTAGTCCTCTACTTGGCCGCGAAACAATCAAGAAAGGACGGTAAGAGTGTTTCAAAGCATTTCATGCATAAATTAATATCATTCTTTTATACTGCATTGTGTATGGGATTGTTTTCCTGGAACACAACTTTTGACAAATCTGACTCTCTATGACTTTTCTGCTGACAATCATGGTCACTGTAAACTGTTATGGGACGGTATGGAGCCTTGTGGAGATTACCCACATTTGCTTTCCATTGGAAGAATAACAGCACACCCGTGTCTAACATATGTGTGCAAGGGATAGTTCACCCCCCAAAAATGTTTTATCGTTAGGGATGCACCGAATGATTACTGAATATGACATCTGATGCAATCAACTCAACTTAACTTTATTTATATAGCACTTTTTACAATTACAATTACAATAGAATGTTCTTCAGACAGGAGCGTGCGGTCTAAAGACCCGCCACTCCCGGCATCCTTTGACTTCGCACAGTGGTATCGTGCACACAGTTCCCTGTACTGAACAACTTGGAATGTCAAGCTATGCTCGTGCATCCCTAGTACACCTTCTGAGAGAACAATCTTTCAGCTTTTGTGGGATGAGTTTATAGAGAAGTGAACTGAAATGGTTGTCAGTCAACCTCAGCATGCCTTGCTTGCATGGATGTTGGCTTATGTTAAATGACACGTTTTAATTAACTAGTTTGTCGTAGGCGAACAGAGTACATTACATTCTTTCTGCAGTCAATTAGTCCATTGAATAAGGGAGAAGGCTCAATATTTTTATTTTTATTGACTTGGTTTGCTCCATTTTATATTTTAAGTTAAATTACATTGAAAAGCAAGACAAAATATTATAAGCACATTTTGATCATTCAGTTAATGCAGTAGTGAAAAAAATGGCTAAATAAATAGAAGAAATGCTAAAAAAAAACGTGTTCGGTTTTCGGCTTTCAGCCAAGTGTTTCATTTTTATTCAGTTTCGGCCAAGAATGTTCATTTCGGTGCATCCCTACTTATCATTTATTCATCCTCATGTCATTTACAATTTGCTTATGACTATTTCTTCTGTGGATACAAAAGAAGATATTTTTTATATGTATCAATTGTTTTGTGTCCATACGATGGAAGTCGATGGCGGCCATTGTAGTTTGATTACCCTTAATTTTGTTCTTTGCAGACCAAAAAAGTCTTACAGATTTGGATTGAAATTAGGATGAGTAAATGATGTAAGAATTAAAATTTTTCGGGGTGAAATATCACTTGAATTTTAACTTGAATCCACAATAGCTACATAAAGATTGGCGACAAGGAGTGCGAATACAACCCCGATTTTCGCCTGATCCTTCACACCAAGCTGGCGAACCCTCACTACCAACCCGAGCTTCAGGCTCAATGCACGCTGGTCAACTTCACAGTGACACGGGACGGACTGGAGGATCAGCTCCTGGCGGCCGTGGTCAGCATGGAGAGACCTGACCTGGAGGAGCTGAAGGTATAAGCATCGCTTGCATTCATTTGCACGCCAGAAGTCTCTCAATTAGACTGATGGACCAATATGTTGTCTCATTTTAAATGCTCACTCTAAGGAACATCCCAGCCCGGCTTTCATTAAAGAAAGGGACAGGCTCTTTGAGATTTAGATCACTCTCTCTACATTTAATTGCAGGGACAGTTAAGTAGATGCCATCTAATTGGAGGGTATTTGAAAGGAGTTTTCCAGCTTAATTGGATTCATCAGTTTCTGAGGTCTAGTTTGGTCGAACTCAACGATAATTAGTCAATGTACTGTGACAGACAGGACGGCAATCACGCCGGTTTTGTGATACGAATTAAAATATTTGATTGTATAGGAAGTGGCACTTGTTTTTACCCCCGGGTTTGTACTTTGTTTTCTCACCTTTACTTAGAAAAGGTTAATTACGGGTTTTGTTTTTGAACATTTTGTGTATATAATTAGCAAATTCTTCCCACATGTTCCCCGAGCACTGTCGCTAATGACCATTGAGTTTCAGCCATTGGAAACACAGATGTGAAATTGTTATTATGGACCATATTTTAGTTTTACATTACTGTACGTAATTAGATGGAATGCTCAATGAAGTATTTATGCCGCTGGATTGGACCTCATTTAATTTTTGATTAAGTTTTCATGATTTCTTATTCACTCACATTTATTCTTTCAGGAAAATAAAGCATTAGCCAATGGCAGGATTAAAGTAATAGGTCGCCCAAAAATGAAAGTTCTGCCATTTACGTTCACTCATTGGTTTTTCTTTTTACCGTTTCTGTTGTCTTCTCTAGATTTAAATAGAACTATATTATAATGTTGATACATTTTCTTATAAATATAATGAAAGTAAATGGAGACTACAACTTTTGTTTGACTAAAATATTTGCGCAATATTTGCTTTTATTATAACCCCTCAGGTTATATTAAGTCATTTTAAATTAATTGTTGTGTGTCATGGAAAACTGTAAACATTTAAGGTAATTATTAGGCACAATTTAATTTTGTTTTTCAAATATTTAAGCATTGCAGCATATTAGGTTATATATGGGTTTTATTTAACCCTCTTGGGTTCAGAAGCTTTGACATGCCTTTATATTCGCTCATGTCACTGTATTCAGCATCAAATTCTCTAAATTCTTCTCAAAGCTTAACATTTAAATCAAATTACAACTATGCGACATTCATACAAAATTATAAGAAATCTTTAATAATACATTTGAATAACGAGAGAAGACATCAATTTCTCAAAGTTGGACTTCAAATTGAGCTAATAATGTATATTACAAGTCTTAAATTAGGTCGGATGGCTCTTTGACTCCCTTAACTCTAAATACATAGGCTTGACGTCAATTATGTCAAGGTCATTTGCTCTGTTTTAGCTTCTGGTCACGATTCACTGTCATTGTATTTGAAAAAGTAGCATGAACATCCTGACCAGCATTTCCTTTAGTATCAAAAGCATCAAAGTCACATGGGTTTGGTATGTGCAAATCCAGACAAAATATTCATTGTTATAGGTGAACTGTTCTACTTTCAGAATTTTACAGCGTCAGTAGTTCATTAAGACGCTTCTTGTATTGTTCTCTCTCATCTCTATCATGTCTGTCTTAGCCGAAAACAGAAGGATTTCATCTGTGAACAAATTACTCTGAAAAGAAAAAGCATTTTTAATGACGACAGGAAGAAAATGTGGTTACGTCTAGATCCCCTCTGTTGAATTGGCCATAAAATTGAAATGTTGCTTAATGAAGCTTGATTAATTAGTGTTTTGTGTCTGAGATCCTGAGGACGAAAATAATGATACAGGCCTTTCTTATCATCTTAATTAACGTTGAAAGTTACAAGAAGAACGTGAGAATCCCTCAGCACCTGTCATGACATCAAAAAACACGACGGCGTTTCACTTGCTTTTAGTTTCACATTGCCCTGTTGTTATAATTAGACCTTACGCAACCACACCACAGGGATTGCCCCTTTTTTCAGATGCCTTCGTTGTGTGTTTACATTTCCTTGGTTGTGTCAAATTTTATAAGTATATGTGCTATTTTTGAGTTATTACATGGAATTGCAAATATGGTCAGTATGATCCATGGAAAGAAGCTAATGTTAGACATCAGTCTTCTTGGCTAATGAGCAGAATTCTGCCATTCTAAAATGATTCAACGTCACACAATTACTTGCCTGAAATTCTTCAAGTAAATTGCACTTTCCTCAAAATAATGCATTTTGCTGGCTAGTTAGTTGTTTGTTTTCTAGGTCCAGGTTAATTGGATTCAAAAGATGCTAGCGGAAATATAATCATTAATGACTAAGCCATAAGGATTATATACAGTAGTTGTATCTCTTCCGATGAGAGGTCACACGGAAAGGTCTAGATCTTTAAACCATGTGCTCGTCATTTTTCCGTCATTATTTATTTTTTATCTCATAATGCCCACCCAACAAACACATAAACCGTGTGACAACATTTTGACAATCAAGGAGACTCATACACAACTATTACAATAGAAAGAAACATCCAGTGCTGCCCACAAAGTCAACACGTCAGATGGGTGTAAACCTCTGAAAAATGGATTTGGTCTAAATTGTTATTGTTTCATTTATACATCTTATTTTTTCATTTACTAATGTCCTTAAAAAGATTTAAAATTACATAAATGTTTTTCAGGAAATTAAATATATATTTTTTAATCGTTGTGTATGAGTCTCTTGATTTTCCTCAATGTAAAAAGAGTAATCTCAACATCATACAGTTACTGCTGGACATGAGTAAAATATCCAGAAATGCTGAAAAGCAAAGATTGTGGAGGATCTGGGTGATTGCTTTGAAGATCATTGGACAGTCTAATGACTCATGACAAACAAGAGACCCCTAAACAACTATGACTAAACATTAAAACTCTCATTGATTGTTTAGGTAACATCATACAGTATTTTTAATCAGGGGCATGTAAACTTTTGTCCTGGGCTATTTTTAAAAATGCTGTTATTATTCTTTAGTGTGAACTTTATGTTAACATTTCATTAGTGAAATAACTTGTAATATTTCCTCCGACATCATGAACTGTTGCCTGAAATTAAAAAGGCTGATATTCATGCTTCTCTTCAGTGATGGTCAAATGTTCTTTGCTGTTTGTCCTTACAGCATGCACAGAACCTAAACAATGGCTCTGAATGCAGGTTTTAAAAGGTAACTTTGTGACATGAATTGTGACAACTTCACCACACAACGTAAAAACATCCACCTACAACGTGTTTAAAAGGTTCGCTACATTGTGACAATGTAGTGTGTTTTGCCGGGTTATTGGTCACTGCCTGAAGTATTTTACGTTTTCATATTCACAAATCGACCTCATCAAGGACACATTTCGCCTTGATGCTTGAATGTCAAGCTAGTGATTTTCGGAGATGATATTCCAAATAGCGATTAAAATGCATCACTGTGCTTTGACTGCGTATGGTATATCAGCCGTATGTTTGGTGTGAGTGTGCGAATGCTTGTTGTGTGTTTTTTTTCCTTTCATAAACGTGGGAAATGGATCCATCAGCTTTGACAATCCTATCACACTTCATTGCTTGCGGTTTGATGTGTTTTGCCAAGAGGAACTGTGTTAATCCACCCAAATACTACCTTCATGTCTCCCATTGGCAGATGTTGAATATATTGATCTCGGCAGCCTTTAAGATGCCCTCTAATGTACCTGGCTCTTCTACAGTCTTATACCCTGTGGGTCTTGTCCTTTTGAATCATTGTTGGTCTGCACATCATTCCAAAGACGCCTTTCTTTGTTTTTTACTTTGAAGTCAAACCTTACAAAGCAGCAAAACGGCTTCAAAATCACTTTGAAAACTCTGGAGGACAACCTTCTCTCACGCTTGTCCTCTGCTTCGGGAAACTTCCTCGGAGACATAGAGTTGGTGGAGAACTTGGAGACGACCAAACGAACAGCGGCAGATATTGAAGATAAGGTGTGGTATATCTTTATTAGCAAATTGGACGTTATCTGTTTACGGTGCTTCCCAAACTTTGAGCCTTGAACCTGTGGCCTAGGCTGAATCAAATGTAAAAATATTGAATAAAAAATATAGTATGACTTTTATTACAATAGATTTGTGAACAATGTAGCTATTGTAATTCTTTCATTTAATTCACCAATAATAAGAGAGAAATAATAATACAATGTATGGTGGCCTTACCCCTCTGATCTCTTGTATATATACAAATGAAAATCTGATGTTTTTAATTTTAATATATTATATTATGTTGTGCTAACTACTGACTTTCAATGCAGGAATTAGGGCGTATGTAATCAGTTCTATTTATTGCATACATTGTGTTCTAAAAGTGGTCTTTTACAAAGAGCAGATGGGTAGTTATAATAATACAATATTGGTGTGGCAGCAAAATTTTCGAAAACAGAATGTTAATAATACTCTATTTTATATTACTGAGTATTTTATAATAAAACACTGCAAAAAGCAAATGTTATAAAAAACACTTGTTTATAGATATGGTAACATGTATAACATAACACAAATAACATTCATTTTAAAAAAATATTTTAACTTAATTTAACAATTTCATTTCATGGGCACAATATACTATATATAAACACAGTATATATACATATATTGCAATATATTATGCAATATTAATTTATTTTTTTAAGAATTACATTTTTCACATTTATATATTTGTCCTGTTATTTTTATTGTTATTTGTTGTGTTTTTCGGTGTGACAGCAAGAATTTAGAAAAAAGAACGAGGATAATTTCTCTTCTAATGTCACACCATAGGACACATGTGCTTGTATTCGTCGACAGTTCAGATATGGAAATGTTTATTGCCCAACAGTTTATAAAACAAAGTATAAATATTATTCAATTTAGATTTGTATTCCAAATCCAAAATTCAAGCTTTACATTTTTTTATTAGTATATTTGATTCCTGTGAAACAAACCCATGACTTGTGTTGCTGACACATTACTTAACCAGTTGTGCTAAAATAAAGTGAACACAGATACAAATCCAAGAGAAGTAAAATTCTGAAATAAAAAAAGTAATCTGATTATTTTTACTGTGATGCTTGCATTCCATATAGTCTTTCAATTCAAGTATTATTACTGCATTATTACTATTTCATCATTCAGTTGTTACAGCCATAGGTTTTTATTTAATAAAAACATTTGTAGCCATGTTTTGCAAAACAGAACATGGTTTTTGGTTGTCAATAAACTTCAACTTCTCAAAACCCTTTATTGGCATATTAATAACAAGCATGACCCTCAGCTCAGCTAAAGATGTATTTCTGTATGCATCAATACAGGTGAAGGAAGCCAAGGTGACTGAGGCTGAAATCAATACCGCGAGAGAGCACTACCGTCCGGCAGCGGCCCGAGCATCGCTTCTGTATTTTATCATGAACGACCTCAATAAAATCCACCCCATGTACCAGTTCTCTCTTAAGGTATCTCCTGACTGTTGACCCTGAACCAGAGCCTCTTTTAAAAACCTGTTGTTTATTTCCCTGTTCTCGATGATTTAGTTTGTACCACAGTTGTTGTTTATTGTGTTTTCTGTTTCCTGGCTCAATTGTGCTTTTATTGCGTTATGTTTAGTCCCATGCTAACCCAACCGTGCAATGGTTGTGAGCTATGATTTTTAATAAAACAGGCTTCAACATTCTGCAGCACTGCGATAACAAAAGGATTTCCCGCAGCTTAATGTACAGCGCCACAGCAAAATAGATGATATGTTGTGATCAAATTACATGAAATTTTAATAGTTTCTTTGCTTAAAAATGTTTATTTTGTTTCGATTCATGCTGCAACAACAGAAATCTGTTGAAAGCTCTCGATGTTAATGTCAAGAGCAGCTTTGCCTTCTAATAATGGAATAAAGATTAGGAATGCATAGCTGTTTTTTTACTTTCTCGTGCTTTCCTGTCATGGCGCTCATAAGATACAATCTACAGCTATCAAAAAATAATTGCCTTTTCCCTGTTGTACAAAGATATGCAGGAAATCTTGATCTCCCCAGTTAGAAAAATGTCTCATTAAAAATGAGGAAGAAAACACAACCGTATTAAAATGCTCCAAGCTAAATTCTCAGTCTGTCTGTTTTCCTCTGTCTCTTGCTTCTGTGTGCCTCCCGCGTCCAGGCGTTCAACGTCGTGTTTCAAAATGCCGTACTAAAAGCCTCCCCAGATGAGACCTTGAAACAACGGGTCTTAAACCTGATTGACAACATCACATCCTCAGTGTTCCAGTACACCACCCGCGGGCTCTTTGAGTGTGACAAACTCACCTACACCGCCCAGCTTGCCTTCCAAGTGAGCCGTTATTTCATTATGTCTAACAGATGACAAGCAGTAGTCATAAAGACCGTAACATATGCCATGTCTCCGCTTGTTTCTCTTAAATGCATGTATTCATCTCCATTCAGGTCTTGCTCATGAGTAAAGAGATCAATCCAAGTGAGCTGGACTTCCTTCTAAGGTACCCGGTCCTACCAGGAGTGACCTCACCCGTGGACTTCCTGTCAAATCACTCCTGGGGTGGAATTAAAGTGAGTTATGAATTATATTTTCCTTATCTTGAAGAACATCGGGTCCTTAATTTCATTATTTCGATGGCTTCCTTTCAAATATTGATATGTAATAAAAGCAAAATGTCATTGCAGGTACCAGGACCAGTCATATCTCTAAACTTAACTCATTTTAAAGTGGCCGTCTGTAAATTCTGATAATGGAGGCTTGTTTGGCCAAAGACATTCATTAAACTTGCTGTAATGATACAAACGATTTTATACAATAATGGTGAATTCTTCTGAGATTAATGATAATGCATTTAGAAATGAAATTCAAAATAATGAATGAAAATTCGGTCCCACTTCAGATTAGGATTTTTCACTATTAACTGACTATGTCTTTTAAACTTAATAAACTCTTAATTAACAAGGTCGTTTTTAGGTTTAGTTATTGGGTAGGATTAATAGAGGTAGAATAAGGTAGTGAATAATAAGGCATTTGTGCTTTATAGGTGCTAATACACAACCAATATGCATATCAAAAAGAATGTAGTTTATGATGAATATGTGTACCTCAATATAAAGTGTAACCGAAAATTCCGAAACCCATTTATTCTCTGTTCATTTGAATTATCCCTGCACATGAAAATCCTTTAAAACTGTAGGTTCCCCATCACGCTGTACCTTCGAATACCTTTAACTTTTTAGAGTGGTTTCACATTAGCACTTTTGGTGTGCACCCGGGTTCGATTAACGTCAGAGTTGGGTTCGTTTGGGTGATTTGAACGCTGTTTTCCAAACTTTGGAAACAAAACTACGGTTCAAAAACATACAAAAGTGACGCTAGCAAGTTATGCATTTCGCCGCCTTCTCCTGCGTCGTCGTAACAGGCGACAGGGTAAACAGCTGCCGGCTGATGACGCAAACAACCCAGGCTGATGATGCAAATGCCCGCAGTTGTTACATCTACACTCTAAAAATGGCTGGGTAAATATTGGACAGAACACATGCTGGGTTAAAGTAATCCAGCACACTGGGTTACACATTTTAACTCTGCATGCTGGGGTTATTCTTGCTGGGTTATTGTTAATTTCTGCTGTGCTTCATTGTCAATCAAGACAATTGACATTTATTTAAAAAAAAAAAATTATTTGACTGTAAAAATAAATGTTAATAAAAATGTAAACTTTTACAGCCAATAACAGCAATATTAATAGATTTGCTTAAATAAAAGAAAATAGTTAAATTCTAATATATAAAAACAAATTTCTATGTAAATAAATAACATTATAAATAACTTATAAACATTCTCTACAATATTTAGCAACAAATTTCATTAAAAATAACTAAATAAATAAAAAATAATGGCTAATTTAAAACATTAGCAGTATAGATAACATTAATAATTACAATTCTGCACAATGACATGTTCCAACAGACATATGTCACATGTCAATTAGAACAATTATCAGTGAATTAATAAAATCATTCATGAATCGATCAAATTTGAATTCTGAAGCAGTAAAAATATGAATGTGTACATGTATACTTTCACTGTATTTAATTGAAAGGAATAAAGGAAAAATATCCAAGTTAAGTAATTCCTCACACAGCAAAGTTCAGCAAAGAAATCAAATAGAAGACGATTCCTCTCTATTTGAAAAACAACAGTCTTGAGAAATTCCCAGGTAGAAGCGCATTGCGTGGGAAAGTTAACATCAAACACATAAAGTGCTTTGAAACATACATCAACAGCTGAAAGCGTGGTTTATTCCAAGAGCCTTTCCATTCAAATATCAAAAGCCTGAGATACTGTATGTGCCGGATGTTTGCCATAACAGGGACAAAATGAAAGGGCTTTGTTAATTCTGTCCGGTGCAGAAATTCCACATGTTTGTTCCAATCTATAAATAAGAAAAACACATGATAATAATCAATACTCCAATACACTTTACGCTGTGTCTTGACATCAGGTATATATGCAAGTTTAACACAAACTTACCTTTTCACTTGTCAATAAGACTCAATAAGAGATTTACTGACTAAACAAAAAATGACATTATGAATTACACCACTTAAGACATTAAGAAACCACAAATTAAATACAGGCTACCACACGTCCTTCTTTCTTATATGTACAAACCTTGAAATGTTTGGTTTAAAACGGTGGGAGCAATATAATTGACTGGCTGCTTAATGTTCAGAGTGGACACCGAGAGAGGCGTTCCTGAACAGGGAACGCTGGACCGCGCTCGCGGGGCACTCGCCGTCTTGACTCACTTTTAGTTAAATTCTCACTAAAGTTCATAGACTTAGCTTACATGTGATGGTATTAACTAAAATTGTTTTAATTCACAGTGTCGCGCATCGCGAGTCAATTTATGTAATGGCGATCTGAGGTAACAGTTGCTGATCGTCTAAATTACATCATGTTAGTTAAGACACTGTTGCCTTCCAAAATGTTGCAAATTCTGCTCATTTCTATAAATATTAACTTAAAATTTAAAAAACATACAATTGAATTGTTCCAACCAGTAGCTTTGCTCCTTTGTTCTTTATAAAAATGAAAGTTGCGTAGTATACTCTACGTCTTCAGGCCGGGAAGCGCGTGAGCATCTTCAAACAACCCAGCGGTGCAGAATGAATCCAGCACATTAACCCAACACCTGGAAAACTAAAACAAAGTGTTTAACATGTGGAAAAATAACCCAACAAAACAATCCAATGGTTTCAACCCAGCGTTATGGGTTAAAAAATAACCAAGCCATTTTTAGAGTGAGGGGTTCGGACCAGGCAATCGGACTAAATGTGAAACCAACCTTAGTTTCCCGAGCCACTAAATTAGATTTACCTTGTGCTGAGAAAACCCTTGCTGTTCTCCAGCACACCTATTGTCCATGGTAAGAATTTGAACGCGCCTTACGATATTTCAGCGAGAGGAAGTCCATAATATGTGCCATTAGGATTTCCCATAAGCAAGGCTTTTTGGGATTATGAATCATCATCTCCTGCTGCTTTCTGCACATTCGGGTCGAGCTGAAGTCTTTATATGAAAAGGACCGGCATATGTCAAAGTGGTGTTCTTCAAAGAGAAAATAATTTTAGCTTTGGGATAGGAATGCCTGGTTTTTGCTGTCTAAGCACTTTTAAGGTCTAGTTTATGAAGAAACACAGTCATGTTTACTCAGCAGTTAATGGCATAAAGACACTTTACTTTGTAGTTAGATGTGATTAGTACCTTGACGGTGCCGATTATTACTCTTTATTCTTCGCAGGGCTTTTATGTCTGACATCACAACCTTTTTTTTCAGATAAGATTGCACAGTGTCCACTTTTTCTCCTAAACCAATTTAATATGCAAAGTCAACTTTAAATCATCTACAGTAGGTTGATGTGATATTTATTGCAGGCTCTCTGTAATATGGAGGAGTTTCGAAATCTTGACCGAGACATTGAAGGGTCGGTTAAACGCTGGAAGAAGTTTGTGGAGTCTGAGTGTCCAGAGAAGGAGAAATTCCCTCAGGAGTGGAAGAATAAAACAGCTCTTCAGAGGCTATGCATGATGAGAGCGTTACGTCCTGACAGAATGACATACGCTGTCAGGTCAGACGCCAATCTTGTAATCCACTATAAATCACTGATGACAAGATTCTTTATCTATGTCATCACCTTTGTCTGATGTTTGAGCTTTAAAGTTGTGTTTTGAAGAAGTAGGGGATATTGTAGTTAAAAGTGTATTAAAGCAAGTATATGTCTAATAGACATGCCAAGTGAGAAGTCAGAGCCTTAAGGTGTCAGATGCAAATGTCAGTTAGCTTTTTTACAGAGATGTTTTATTTAAGTGCATTTAAAATAGTTTCATTAAATATAGTTTTCTTTTGTACAGCCAAATTTTGTGACATACACGGTGCTCTCTTGGCATTTGCATCAGGCATTAGATTGAAGTTCTTTGTTGCTTATGTAGACTCTTTAGTGCCTGATATTTAGGTAAATCAAATATAAAAAGACAGCGTATGCTTGTGTCTCAAACAATAATGACAACTGTTGATTCATTCTTTTATCTTTAACATAGTTTTGACGATTTTGTATATGGACGCAGTACATAATTATTAAAGTCTAAAATTTCTGAAATTTTAACTTTTTTCTATATAGAGATTTTGTGGAGGAGAAGCTTGGCAGTAAATATGTGATGGGACGTTCAGTGGATTTTGCAGTCTCTTTTGAAGAGTCTGGAGCCGCCACCCCCATATTCTTCATCCTGTCTCCAGGGGTGGACCCCCTGAAGGAAGTGGAGAAACACGGTACCTATTACTTTAAAGAGGAAATTCCCTGCTACTAATTGAAATTCTATCTTGCATAAAAACCTTTTTATCTTTGAAAAGCTTTAGTAATTAACTGTCGTTTTAAAGCTCAGGCGTTATTAAGCTATTCTAAATCTCACTTTGTTATATTGCAAACTCACCCCCTAAATATTACAGGGTAACTACACAGACAAGATTATATTGTTGGTATATTGATATCTTAAAGTGATAGTTCACCAAAAATAGAAAATTCTGTCATCATTTACTCACCCTCTTCTTTCTTCCGCAGAACACAAAAGAAGATATTTTGAAGAAAGCGGCGACACCCATTCACTTGTATTGTATGGACATAAAACCAAAGCAAGTGAATGGGTGTGAGTTAGCAACATTCTTCAAAATATATATTTTTGTGTTTTCTGTGAATGAAAGAAAGTCATACAGGTTTGAAATGACAAGAGGATGAGTAAATGATGACACAATTTTCATTTTTGGGTAAACTTTCCCGTTAAGCTAATATTTTGAGTTGCCTGTCATACAATGTGTTGAGATGCTCTCTTGTCGTAAATGTTGGTATTTTCCTTTTTTTGCACAAAGAGAGATTTAAACGTTTATTAATAGTGGCTGTCCATGCATCTCTGAATTTGAAGGATTAGATTCTATAAATCTTCTGTGGAAGAGAGATTAAAGATGCCTCTGAGATCGACTTATCAAATCTCACAACCAATTATGGAGAGCTGGACTGAGATAAAATCTCCTCTCTTGGAGTGACCACACTTCAGATTACTTCATTTCTGACTGTAATACTCTATATACTTTGTGTCTTGCACTGCAGGAAGGAAACTGGGATATACATTCGACAACAAAAATTTCCACAACGTGTCACTGGGCCAGGGGCAGGAAGTAGTCGCAGAACAGGCTCTGGATTTGGCTGCAAAGGAGGGACACTGGGTCATTTTACAGGTAAAATGAAGTTATACATCATTCACACCTAGAACTGTCCAATATGTGCATTTGTATGGGGGGATGTTCAAAGGCACTTCTTGTTTGAAAAGCACATTTTGGTTGAATGTATAAGCAATTATTAAATAACATTACAACTGACGATGTTTTATCATTAATTGAAGGGTTTATTCAATTTTTTTAAGACCCAGTGAGAATTGACACAGTTTGCACACTCTTTTCATGCATTGCCAAAATTTCAGCTGAAGTATAAAATTAGGGTGGGCCATTTAAAATAAATATTTTTGAACAATGTTGGTAACTGAACAACGGCGGACCTCATTCACGTTCGTTGGTTATGTTTCCTTACCATAGAAGTGAATGAGTATAAGAAATGGGAAGTTTTAAAATCTTTTCTCCATGTAAATGTAAGTTTTGTCATTGTTATAAAGCATACTTGTTTATAGATTTGGCTAACATATACATACTAAAAACTTAAATAATTTAATTTTGATTACATGGGGACTTATTTATAATTAAATTAAGATTTTCATTTTTTGCTTTTTTAATTGTATTTATTTGAATTATTTATTCATACTAATAGTTATGTTAAATAAAAATGTATTATGTTGTTGTGGTGTTGAAAGTGGTAATAAGAATTTGCGCTGGTGCGTAATACCTTATGCCTAAAACTACATTACCAAAAAATCACGCATCACAAATACCAAAAAAGTGCTTGAAGCAGTTTCCTGAAACTCATTAAATCTGTTCTAATAAGCACTTAATAATGTGCACCCTCTAATGCCTAAATGCCTAAACCTATTTAATAAGCACGCCTACTGTAGGTAAAGAATGTTGCTTGTACATTTAGCATTTAACTGGCAAAGTAAATGTCTGGGTTGCGTTCGCCTTGCGACTCTTCCTCGCTGGTGATTAATGACCTGTTGTTCTCTGCTGGGAACGAGAGGGAAAGAAAAATGCCCCCACACCCAGCCAGTCCACTGGCCCACCGCAGGGGAGACAGCCGCACTTCAGTAATGAGTCCATTAGACCGCTTCCATTTCATCCAAATGTCATTCTTAAGGCAGTGTGTGCTACGACCGCTGCTGTTCATTACACATATTAATCTGGGCATCTTCCAGTACCTACCCAAATGTACAAGTTGGCCATAGATGTGGTTTGATTATAAATAAAGAAGCGATCAATATGTCAAAGCGGATAGAAAATAGTGAGTGGGTTTGAATTTAAGTGATTTTCCCACGAGCCAGGTTGTAGAAATAGATCTCCACGGAAATCAAACCTGCATCATTGATCCCAATCTGAAGAGGACAGGAATGTATTTTACTCTTTAAAGAGGCACCTGCACTGAATCACAATGACTTGCAGAAGGACTGGAAGAAGTACGTGCAGAATGCAAATGTCCCTGATCTAATCCAGGAGTTGATTGGACGTGAAGTACGCATCATGCTATTGTGACCAGACGCACAGAGATGAGCGGAGCTTTAATTGCCTTGGCTTGAGAATCTAAATCAATGGATCCAAAGGATGAGAATCTTCATCTGGCTGTCTCATCCCACCCACACGGTCCTGCCTTGACAACACAGCCCATCTCTTTTAGCCCGATGTTCAGACTTTGCCTGGGAACTTGTGGGTCAATGAAAAGTTCCCCTCCAGTGAAGGTTAATTATATTGCAGCACACGGCGCCCCGGCCTCCAGAAATGCAGAAATCCACTCACTGTAGAGAGGCAATCAATGGCTAATACTAAAGCAGAAAATCCTCAGTCCTGGGAGTCAAGTGGCTTAAACTGACCAGAGCCCCCACACCCCTCCCTTTTGAAATGTACTCTTTAAGATACACAATGAGAAAAGACGAGGAAAGCAAGGTGAATTCGCTCAGGGACGATTATTGCTTGAAAAGTGGCCGCAGGGATAGTGTTTAACTTTAATGGCATTCCTGGAAGGAATATGCTGCATTCAGCCGTTTACAACCGCCATGTGTTTTAGGGTCATGTTAGCGAGCTTTTCTGCCAGATTTAGCAGTAAAGTGGAGTCCAGTGAAAACAAAGAGACAGTAAAGGCCAGTTACTGCACGGACATGATATGATTAAATGGCATCATGTAAATAACCTTGAAGTCTTTGACAACCGAATTGTAATTCAATGTGATATACTGTTTTACAAACTGCCACCTGTTAAATCATTATCAGTATTCTGCCAATCTGAAGCAACCATGAACGTGATACGTCAGTACGTATGCAGTTTTGAAAACACAATGACTGGGGTCAGTCAATGACTTTAATGGATAGATGACCACGTACAAGTTGCTTTCCACCATCAGGCCGAGAGACTTGGCATCTCCAAACAAAATGGTTCACCTGCAATCTGTTCTTTTAAATAAAAAATGCTTCAAGAGCAAAATCTGAGCTAAAGTCAAAACACAGTTTAACAGACAGCATGTTAAGCAAACATCGATTTTGGATATGGTGTGATGCCATCCCACAGCATCCCTAAATACTCCCTGCAAAGGCAGGCGATGACAGAATTTCACCTTGAACATTAACAAGTGCACAGCATTAGCACCCATCAGGCACCTGTAAAGATAGTTCAGAAGCACTCCTTTAGCTGTTGTTTCCTCTTAGAAAACATGTCTGTCTGTGCCGTTGAGAAAGAATGACTTAATTTGTGTTGACAAGCTGGAAGTTAAAATGCCACATGGCTTTTAAGCTCATCCTTGCAGCTTTGCAGTCATTAGAAACCAATTGCAATATTGATATCATTTAGAGGTTTGTTTTGCTTCGTTTAAATCTTTCTCAGAATCAATACTACTGTCATAGTGATTTTAACACTGTGACAGTTCACTCAGCACAATGTTATATAACACCATTAAGGAGATAATTGTATCTGCTCCTACATTATAAGTCAATTTTCTCTCTTACAAAAGTTGCATTGCTGCCAACTGCCTAACTATAGCTCGTGGAACCTCGTACGCAAGTAATTTGGAGAGCTCGGTGCTGGCCAAAAACTCTGAGTGCCACACAAAACCTCTTTAAATGAAGAACTTGACTCATGATTGATTTCAATATAGTTAAGCATTAAGTGACAGACATTAGCATTATATTAATTACATTGTTGGCGGGACAAAGGTTATGAGTTCTAAGTTAAACTTTTACATGAATCATGGAAGTGACATATTTTCCATTTAAAACAGTGTTTCGTAGTTTGCTTCAGTGGATCCTGTCGCTCAACATTTCTGTTGTTGTAAAATATTGATTGTTAGGCCACTAATGTCGTGCATTGCACTGGAATCTTAACTTTCTTCTTTGATTTGGCTCTGTAAACAGTAACTGCTGCCTTCTAACATTTGATTGGCCTGTTGCCATTTTATTTTGACATTGAGGTCCACTGATAGACAAGTTGGCAGCCCTGATATTGCGTAACTTGACAGTTTTTTATTATCTTGCAACGTTAGGAGTAGTTTTTGTGAATTGTTAATTTAACATTAATAAAATTATGTGCCAAATGAATTTGCACATTTGTGTACAGTAGTTTGGCCATTTCACAATAATTTATTGTGTTAAATCCGATACAGTTATCTTCATCATATGCGCATAGTCTATTGTTATTTGTTTACAAGCAAGAGCTTCATTTACAGTAACTTCTTGTTTATCTTCTCTTTAAACCAGAACATCCATCTAGTAGCGAAATGGCTGGGCACTCTGGAGAAGAAACTAGAGCAGCACGGTGAGGGTAGCCATCAGAACTTCAGGGTCTTTATCAGTGCAGAACCATCATCTTCGCCTGAGGGTCACATCATTCCACAGGGCATTCTGGAGAACTCCATCAAAATCACAAATGAACCGCCTATGGGCATGCAAGCCAACCTGCACAAAGCCCTGGACAACTTCAATCAGGTATAGTGAGCCACACGCATTTCCACAGCTGACTAGTATTGACATTTATTCTGTCATCATGGCACTTGAGGAAGCAATGGGCTGCATCCCAATTGGCTCAGTGCTAAACATTCAGGGTAAAAAAAGTGGGCTGCTGGTAAAAACTCTGCAAGGAATGAGCGATGAGCTGTCATTATTGTGCCCTTGTGTAGTAAGTCACATGGAAAAATGTGTCTGCTTAATAGCTACTAGCTTACCTACAGCACGGATGGAGTACATATTGTTCATGTAGTAAGCCAGTTGTCCAATACGGGAAGATACTACTGCGTTATTAATCTGCAACTTGTTACCACATGGCTTGTGTGGCACAAAAAGTATGCCGATTAGAAATAAAAGAAGAATCAATTGATCAATTTAGTAATTAAAACATAAAAATGTCAACAAATAAATCACTTTTTAAATTGAGAAATGAATAGACTTATTTAAACTCTGTTTTAAAATTGAGTTTAATTGAACCATAAAACACTACAATTTAAAAAAATATTTTTAAATGTATAAATAACTAGATAAATGTAAAACGTTTTTAAATCATGCTTTAAAAAGTAAAAAATAAAAAGTTCAATAATAAATCATTTGAAATGCAAATTTTAAATCGCTTTTGCCAAATGCTTTTTTCTCTATCTATATGCCAATTGCTTTTTCTTTGTCGTTTTGTCAAATGCTTTTCTTTAACCATTTGTCAATGGAGTCAAAATACCATTAGACAGTACATACTTTGGCGCAACCAATAGTTTTCGGCTCAGTTTTAGGATATACCCCCTCTCCCATATGCCATTTGAAGTAAATGTAAGGCGGAATTTGATTGGACAGCAAGAAAGACCACCCGCCATTAAAACATTAACCTTATACCTTGCGTGCCATAACTACATAACATGGCAGAAGTGAATTTCGGCCACTGCACAAGCATACAGACAAAACCTCAAATTGAATCGTGGTCGCACACCGAACAACGAGACGAGACAGGCAGAGCCGTCTAGAACAGTGGTTCTCAATTCTGGCCCGAGAGATCCACTTTCCTAACAAGGTTAGTCCCAGCCCAGATAAAAATATCTATCTCGTATCACATTAAAGTACAGCAAGAGCGATTCTAGTGCAAACTGCTTTGTATTTTTTGAATAGCTCTCGCGGTACTTTAATGTAACACGCCAGTTAATCTGAGCAGCCCCACATTACGTTGAACGTGTCTATTCCTGAAGCCTTTGAATAGCTTGTTCATGTGTGTTTTATCAGGGTAAATACCGTGCAATGGAACATACCACTTATGCTCCTTACGAACTGGAATTACGGAAGAATATCCAGTGATGTCTACTTCACAGGGCACTTACGGAATTATAAACAAACAAGGTGTGAATGCCCAAGGTGTGACCGACTGCGGAAGCACCAATTGTACCACGTCTGTCGGACCGACATACAAATCGCAACAGCGATCCAGGAGTCCCGACTCCGTTGTATATACTGTAGCCGCTATTGCCCGCGGCTGCTTCATTCTCAGCATATTTACTTGACTTGCTCAGAGGCGTTGCAAACATGGCTGCCGAGTGGCACAACTTTCGTAAATGGACCTTGTACCAATACAACGAGAACACAGACATCGTAAGTCACTGATAGATGACAGTTGCTCGTCCCGACCACTCCCTTCCTTTCTTATCGCAGTTATTAATTTAAGTTATATTTTGTGAGGATGACTTGAGCTGAAAGAGATGCATTTCATCACCTTTTAACATACTATTTTAAGCCTAAGTAATATGATTTTCCATGCTTAAACTATGGCATACTAAATTATATAGATGGAATGTAAAATGGTATTCAAGCCATGTATGTCATGTAGTCCGTAAGTTTGTTGTTAATATAAGAATTTGATTTTGTTTTTGCTGCTGCTTTGCTAGCGCTAATTCAATTCTGCATGTCTTATCGAGGATCTGTGGCATGATTTCCAGCTCACTCTAGGTCAATTGAGTGCTTGGAGTGCTGATGGCTATCTCCCAGATAAGTGCTGTTGCAGCACAGCTCTACTGTAGCTTTCTAGGAGGTTTCCATGGCTGGAAGAGTCACATTCTAGTCATGTGCGCACTATGAAAGCAAATCAATGGCAGAAAAAATGGCCTAAACAGCTCTCAAACTCTAGTAAGTAGAAGTAATCTAGAAAACGACAGATACTTTCATATTGACCTTATCAGCTGTCTTAGCCAAAAGCTAGATCAATTTCTTCCTTTTGGTGTCATCAAATTAAGCCCTTGCTGGAAATGTAACTTAACTATCAACCTTTAGCCTATGCTTTACCATTAGTTCTGTTGTAAAGCCATGTTTATTTTCTCATGGTCAATGTTTGTTAACTTTATATGATTTGCTTGTGTCTGCATTCATACAGTATTCATAAGCCATTTTACAAAACACACACACACAAGGGATTTTCAATATTTACATAACATTAGCATTAGTGTTAGCGTCAGCCTTGGGTTTATGAGTTGTCAGCTGTGGTGGGCTTGTGGATGTATGCTGTGCTGAGTCCGTAACTGGCATGTGCTGAATGTTAATAAGCTTGCGTCTGGATGCGAGCTCCAACACCAGCTCCTCCATAAAAGTTTATTAAGTCAGCAGCACAGGGTCCATCCGAATAACCTATAAGGGCTCCCTTTGCTAGCGACATATTCATAAGCACAGGATATTTGCTCAACAGCGTTATTGGATTGCTTGTACAAATATATGAATCCCTTGAGGTCCGAATGCCATTTAGCTTCACCACTGCTCTGACCCCCTCCACTCATTTAATTTGTTTGAAATAATGAGCCAGAGGATGAAAAGCCTGACAAGCGGTGACAATTAAAAAAGTATCTCAGCTCCTAAATATATTGGAAATCTAGTCATCCTTTTGTCTGTCCTAATGCCTCACGTCCGCTGGGAACCCTTACAAGAGTACAGCAGCGGGAAATGGCAAAGGTTTTAACTTTCAACGTTGTCGCTTTGTTTTTAAGCAGAGATGTGTTGGCAGTGTTTGAAACGTGTTGTGAATGTGTCCTAATTGACAGGATACCCTGGAGATGTGCGCCCGTGAGAACGAATTCAAAAGCATTCTCTTTGCCCTCTGCTATTTCCACGCCGTGGTGGCGGAGAGGAGGAAGTTCGGCCCTCAGGGTTGGAATAGGAGTTACCCGTTCAATACAGGAGACCTGACCATCTCTGTCAACGTGCTCTACAACTATCTGGAGGCCAACAATAAGGTGAGAAAAAAAGGGGTCATGTTAGTGTCAAAAGCTGAAAATATAAATATCTTTCTGTATATAGGAGAGAACAGGGCTAGTTGTCACACTTTTTTATAGTGTATGGGTGTATTATATTTTAATTAAACTATATTAAAAATGTATTAAAAAAAGTTTATAAAAGCTATACAAAAGTTTTCTGACAGCTGTTTCTTTCCCTGTTAATACACTTTCCCCTGTATTTTTTTTAATTTGCCAGTTTTTGACAGTATTTAAAAAATATCATATCAAAAAAAATATCATAAAATTAGAAATGCTGGAGATAGTCAAATCTAGTAAAATCTAGTAAAATTTAGATTTAGTTATAAATCCTCAGGTTTTTTTTAACATTAAATTCCAATAGGATTTGGGTTTTATTCCAATAGGATATACCATCCTACCAATAGAATGCATCACATACAAGTATCCATTGTACAATTCCCATTATAACCATTAAATCTATTACACTTTATGTTGTTTTTGGGCAGGGTTCTATTGTTTTTATTTCAACAGGAATACTTCAACTATAGTAACTTCAGTTAAAACATTATTATTTAAAGCGATTTGGAAAATGTATGTAGCAGCAGATCAGAAGTTAACACGCTCGCGAAGCTCAAGGTGTATGTAATGCTTATTTACCGTATAGCCGTTATGCCGATCATTTTCATGACAATGTTTCTATGATCTTTGACTGATCGTAACCCACAGATGATTACACCACACTTTAACATTTGCCTTTTTCTTTTATTGTTCTATTTGCCTTTTTAGAGTTCTATCAGCGGTGTTGCAGCGCCTACGTTAACATTACTTTAGCGGGGAAGATCCTAGAGTTGTCAGATTTGCATAAAAAAATTGCCGGAAAACCGCAAGCTTAGAAAAACAGAATTGGCAATAGTAAAGGTCCTGACACAGGAAAACCTGCTGCAAAGAAACATTTTTCTACTTTTGGACCTTTTTATAAATGTAGTGCAGTAAAAAGTAAGATATTTGTCTTTCAAATGTAGTGAAATTAAAGTACAAGTACTCAGAAAATATAATTTTTAGATACTCATTATTTTAATAAGTTAAGATACTCAAAAAGTGTACTTAAGTACAGTCCTCAGGTAAATAAACTTGTTTACTGTCCACCTCTGGTTTTGTTTGCGTCTTCCTAAGACCTCTAAGTTTCAACTACACATATATTGAAGGGTTTGATTTACAGAAAAAGCAGTTTAAGCATTTTTGCATTTTTTTAATAATAATAGTAATATTAACCTTCCCTTACTTGACATTTCTGAAAAATATTTAACAAAAATATGTAACAGATAATACTTACTCCACGAACATGGAAAACAGCCATAGATGGACTTATAACAGCTTATGTTCCTGCTCTTTGCTCCTATAACTAACCAGTGTGAAATCCCCTAAATACATGTTCCTTGCCTCAATGTAGTATAATATAATTATTTTGAGAATTTTGGTTGGAGGATAAAATAGAACACCTGCTCACTATTTGATATTTTTGCCCTTCATTTCACAAAGCTATCAACCATTAGTGTTTGCTTTTATGGCAAAACCTTAATAATACAAAAGAGCTACGGACTCCAACTAGATTTGCTCTTCCTGAAAAAAAATCCAGCTCTAGCAACACAAAAGAACTATAGTTTTAAGGTAATCCTGTATCAGAATTGCTCTGTTGTTTTCATGACACTCGGTACACATGGTGTTGACAAATGGTTACACAAGAACAAAAACACAGTACTTGTGCAGTGCAGTGCAATAAATAATTAAATACATGCAAGATAGTCACAACCAGTGAGAGTAGCAGAATGTCAGGGCTTAGGTTTTTGATAAAAGTATTACGAAATTGGTTAGTGATTTTTTTACCAAATATTATAGATGCCAATTTCCAAAAAGAAGAAAACTAATTTTTTGAAGCTCAGCAGTATAATTCTCACGTTTATAATATGTCAGAATCGTGTACATTCTGCCTAACATCCCCTTTTGCATGTCACAGGAGAAAATAATTTGTATTGTTAGAGGAATATCAATTGAGTTTGTGGAGATTGTGGAGATGGTGGTCTAGTGGGTTAAACCACTGAACTGGTAATCAAAGGTTGCTGGTTCGATCCTAGCAGCCACCACCAGTGTGTCCTTGAGCAAGACACTTTACTCCATGTTGCTCCAGGGGGACTGTCCCTGTAATAAGTGCACTGTAAGTCGCTTTGGATAAAAGCGTCTGCCAAATGACTAAATGTAAATGTATGTAAATGAGTTAGTTCCAGGTTAGTTCCTTGGTAATTCCATAACCGAATTTGGACGTGACAAATAAACTCTGATGAATGAAACTCTCGAATGTGAACAGGGCATGAAAGAAATTTCCACATTCCACAAAAGGCCACATTTGAGCAGACACAACATGTATTACGGCTAAAAGAGCAAACAAACAAAGAGAGAATCAAGAATCTTTTCTGCATTTTATATTTTCCACAAAATGTCAAGCTCCCGTCGAAGTTCCCACTCCCCATCTCTTAAGGGCACACTAACATTTTCTCACCTGGGATTGGTTTTATCTGGCTCTACTGTAGCCGCCCGTCACACGCCCACATTTGCTTAATCACATTACTCTGAGCCACAGGGCCTGAGAGGAGATGTGAGGAACAGAGAAACCACTGTAACTGGTGTTACCAGAGACACAAAGTCAGCCATAATGAGACGTCCTGAGGGGCTGGAACGCGTGAAGTGTAACCTACAGTCAACCAGCATTTTAGTTCTCGTGGAATGGAAATTTTGATAGCTGTAGAATAAGAACTTGCACTGTATTGTACATATACAGGTGGTGACTCTCTCTCACTATTTTAAAGGGATAGTTCACCCCAAAATGAAAATTCTGTCATAATTTACTCACCATCTTGTCATTTCAAACATGTATTCAAAACTTACTTTCGCAAAACACCAAGAAAATATATTTTGAAGAATGTTGGTAACCGAAACAATGTCAGTACCCTTTCACTTCTATCATATGGACACAAAACCAATGCATGTCAATGGGCGCCGCCTTTGTTTGGTTGACCTTCCCCTTTAAGGTACAATGCGCGGAAGTGTCTGGAAACCGCACTGCAATCTTGTAACGTATATGCACAGTTGATCTTCAGATAGTCATATTTTCTATGCCTTCATAGACGCACCAACTCTATCGCGTAAACATGCTGCACACATATGAGCATGTTTGGTATTTTGTACATTGCACCTACTGTTGTTGGAAGTGCATTGGAAGAATTTAATGTTTGGCAAAGTAGGCAGAATACAGGCTGTAAAAAAAAAGAGATCACTGAATTTTACAGTTTCAGATTTTCACACCATGTTGAAATATGCTAAAAATCATCGAATTGCAGGAAAGGAATGCATATGTACAAGAAAACAATGAAAAAACAATTTTTAAGTGATTTTTTATTCCACAGTATTTTTCTGGAGCCCCAGCTGCCAGAAAGTTACAGATTTTTTACAAGTGTAAATGAATTCTGAGCGTTTGGTACTGTACAGCTCTCGTAGAGATGTAGTTTGCGCAGAAACTTAGTCTTTCCCAACACAATTACAAAAACATTTAAATGAAGTTTCGTTTAATAGAAATCATATTGAGATGATCGCAACAATACTCTGTTTTCTTATTCCATATATTCTATTTTCTAAACCTTTAATCCAAATTTGTGCAAGCACAATATAAAGAAAATGTAATTAATTAATTGTACAGTGTTCCATAAAGGATCATAAATTGACCTCTTTGTGCAAAGGAAGACAAATATTACAAATTCTAAAATAGTGCCGAATCATGATTTTTTTTAATTATTTGATAATTTCTCTGTTTAATGTTGTTCAAAATAATGTAATTGTTTTCACTTTTCAATGTAGTCTCACATGTACATTTCAAACACACTTTGCATGGGAGTTTTTTGTGCTGACTGTAATAGATAAAAAAAACTAGGTTGCATGCTCATCTCTGAAAAGTCGAAGTACTTAGGCAATTATATCACAACAGGTGTGTTAATTCTCTTCTATACTTTGATGGCCGTTTTAGGTGCCCTATGATGATTTGCGCTATCTCTTTGGGGAGATCATGTATGGAGGTCACATCACAGATGACTGGGACCGCAGACTTTGTCGTACCTATTTAGAAGAGTTCATTAAGTCGGAGATGATGGAGGGAGAGCTGTGTCTGGCCCCTGGCTTCCCTCTGCCTGGAAACATGGATTACAACGGCTATCACCAGGTACTGTAGCTGATTTCTTTTCAACAAATATAATTTGAGGGCGTATTTTCTTTGCCTGTGTGTTATAGCAGCGATTCCCAAACTTTTTCATTCCAGGACCCACCTAGACAGGTAGCCTATAATCTATCTTGATAGAAGTTTTTATTTTCCATACATAGAATACATGAAATTTAAGCTGCAATACCAAACTATCAAATGGTAAAATATCAAAGCTATTGTTATTGCCAGTCATTAACTGTACTAAACTGTTTTTTGTTTGTCATTCAAAAGCCAAGCCAAGTGAATTTTCATGACCCACCTCATGTCACTGTGCGACCCACAAGTGGGCCCCGACCCATCGTTAGAAAACCCCTGTGTTACAGGACTACCGGTTAAACTAGAAGACCACAAGCATGCTTGTGTCATTTTGCGTGATTAAGCTATGAATACCAGTTCTATTCAAATACAGTGTGACTCACAGATTAAGCGGATAGTTCATCCAAAAATGTAAATGCAAATGCAAAAATGTAAATCCCAATGCTGGGTCTTCCAATAATAGAAAAATATTTGTCACCCCAGAAAGCATCATGCTACATTTCATCATTAAGACTTTGAAGGTTTTATTTGAATTTCCATTTCTGTGCATGTTTGAGAGTTGTTTGTGTTTAAATGTGTTAGTAGGCAAAAATGCCTGCAGTGGTTCTTAGGCTAAAGATGAACAGTTTTTCTCTCTTTCTGTCTCTCCCGGCTGTTCCTAACAAACCACATTGAGCCACAATCTAAACCAGAGGCCCAGCGGATTCAATATATCCAGTGCTCATGTGTATCTTAATGCATCCCAGACTAGAGATTTTCACCACAGTTTGTTTTATGTGTATTTCTGTACTGACACCACCCCCTGCCAGGCTAATGATTTTCAGGATAGATGATAGCATCTGAATCATAGCTGTACCGCGGAGGTTTATGAGAAGATATTATATTTGCTCACTTTATTGCAGCTCCAGGACTCATCACACTTTCTGCTCTCTCTCTGGATCTGTTTCAGTACATAGATGATGCTATTCCGGCTGAGTCACCCTACTTGTACGGCCTGCATCCCAATGCAGAGATCGGCTTCCTCACGCAGACGTCAGAGAAGCTCTTCCGCACCGTGCTGGAAATGCAGCCCAGAGATGGAGGCTCCGGGGAGGGCACGGGTGGCTCACGTGATGACAAGGTTCTTAAGGATTACACTCATATAGGCATAGCATTGATACCAAAGATATTCACACTTGACCTAAAGCACAAGATTTAATGTTCTTTTTCCCATGTAGAGTGGGTATTTTATTTTGTGAGGTGAAATTCGGAAGTCTTGTATGGTATTGTATGGTGTTCATGATTTTTGATACGTGTTTGTGGGTCTAGTGGATGTTCAGCATTACTCAGTTTTTGATACAGCCATAAGATGAATGTACAATACTTTTTCAGATGCAATGTTGTGCAAAACACCTGTTCTTAAATGAATGCATATCTGTGTCTTGTTAAGATAGACACATGTTATGTTACTTTTAGTACAACTTTCTGTTGTATTTTTTATATATTTAATAATAATAATCACCAAATAACTATAATGTGTGAAAATTCCATGACACAAATTATTTAAGACATCTTTTTTGATTGTGTTTATTTTTTATGACGAACAACATCAACTCAACTCAACTCAACTTTATTTATATAGCGCTTTTTACAATTTTCATTGTTACAAAGCAGCTGCACATGAGACACATTGAATACAAGTAAAACATCTAAAAGCATACACCTGTAAAAACAAGAAAAAGTGGAAAACAACAAAAGACAGACATACAAATGCTCCACACACACAACATGCAAACATACTTACACACATTGACATAGACGCACACACACACAAACACACACAAGCACACACACACAAACACACACACACACACACACACACACACACACACACAGGGAAAGCACACATTGGCGATAAAGGAGAGAGAACCACAGGTCAAATATTAAACGGACTATAAATTCTTATATGCAATATTAATTACGTCTAATTTCTGAATTCTAAAGCAGCCCCCCGGGCCAGGCAGATAGTGCACTACAATATCCAAACGGTGGTGAGGAACCCAAAACTCCCATCGAGAAAAAAAACCTCAGGAGAACCCAGGCCCAACCAGGGGATTCCAGTTCCCCTCTGGCAAAAGCTGCTGCCTCTGCACAAGCTCAACAGTGCTTGCACAACAAGGCTAAATAAAAATAAAAAATGATAGATTTAAGATTATCATTAACAATCTAATAGCATTTGAAATGTTGTAGGAAAATCAAATTTGTCGCGTCCTTTATCCAGCTCTATCCTCTTAGCTCTTGTCAGGTCACCGCTTCCCATTCTCAGCTCTGCCATCAGGTCTGGGCATGAACTGCATCCTGCGGTAACCTTGGAACAAAGAGACAAGACTGGCTGAGAGTAGAGTAATGTTCTGCACTCTTTGATACAACAAGCACATCATTTGTTGTTGGATGTGTTCCTGGTTCCGGTTGATCTAAATAATGCAGCCTAAATCCTCTGAGGATTAATATTATGGAGGTGTAGTGTATGCAAGATTAAAAAGATGAGTCTTTAGTCTAGATTTAAACTGACAGAGTGTGTCTGCCTCCCGGACAGTGCAGGGAAGAATATTCCAAAGTTTAGGCACTAGATAAGAAAAGGATCTACCACCTGCACTTGATTTTGAAATTCTAGGTATTACCAACTGACAGGACGCCTGAGAGCGTAATGTACGTGGAGGTCTGTAATACAATAGAAGTTCATTCAAATACTGCGGCTCTAGACCATGTAGGGCTTTATAGGTAATAAGTAAGATCTTAAAGTTAATGCGATGCTTTATAGGTAACCAGTGCAAGGTTGACAGAACCGGGGTTCCCTTTCTGTCGGTCTCTCGACGTTGTGTCGAGAACGACAGATGGGGGTTCGGCCTTGAGAACCAATCAACTCTGACTACTATAGAAAAGGCCAATGAAATTTGGCAAATGAAATTTGCATGCCGGGCTCCGCCCCCGGATATCCGGTATAAAAGGAAGCCGGCATGCAGCATTCATTTACCTTTTGTTCTTCAGAGCCTTCGCTCATGACTACGAACAGAACGAATTCAATGAATGCTTCTTCTTCTGCCGGATCTCCCTACCTGCAGCGACCTTCCCCTGGGCGTCTCGGCGGTTCCGGAGGTGTTAGAGATTTTCTGAAGGTCCTTTTCAGGACTGACTGAGCATTCTCCAGCGCGGCATGTCCCGCTGTTCTCTTGGGTGCGGCACCCTCATCGAGGAGGGGGACGGACACGATCGCTGCGTTAGGTGTCTGGGCGTCCATCACACTGAAGCATCATTCGTTGACACATCTTGCCCGCACTGCGGGCAGATTGTCATTCAGAAAGTTGCGGTCACGGGCCGCAACTTCCTACGGGAACCAGCCACCATTGCGTCTGCTACACGGGCTGTGACATTGGTGGCTACGGCCCCAAAGTCCGCAACATCGGGGCTACGGCCTCGAAGTCCGCCTGTATTAGCAGCGTTAGTGATATGAGGAACTCTGCGAATGTAAACCCGCCAGTCAAGTGCTCATGGGCCGATCGCACCCCGATTCGCTCTTCTGAACGTTCCCCAACCGGCGGTGGCATACCGTCCGGATCCTCAGCCACGCATTCAGAAACGATGTGTGACGTAGATGAGATGGCTCGCAGCATCGGAGGGAGACTGGCATCCGACTCTGACGAATCCGAGATCCAACCCCAGCGGTCGAGATTAGGACGAAGCAGAAGTGATGTCATCCGTGCTAACCCGGGGATACTTGGTTCCTGAGGTCGGAGTGCGGTGCAAACCGCGCCCATCCCGGGTGCTATGTTTTTCCCGGAGGTGCATGAGGAGCTGTGTAAAACTTGGAACGCTCCACTCACGGACCGTTTCAGTGAAACCAGCTCCGGCTCCCTTACTTCCCTTGATGGTGGGCCAGCCAAGGACTACGTCGAGATCCCCTGGGGGGAATCGGCCACGTCTACCGTCCAAAGCGCGTAAGACTTCGGCATCACTGGTGTCGAAGGCTTGCGATGCTGCGGGCCAGGCTGCCTCCTCTCTCTATGCCATGGCCATCCTGCAGGTCCGCCAGGCCAAGGCGTTGAGAGAGCTCCACGAGGGTAAGACCGACCCGGGTATAATGCAGGATTTTCGTGGCCCTGGGTCAGATGATGTCCACGGTAGTGGTCCAGGAGAGACACCCCCGGCTATACCTTGTGCAGAAGAGTGACAATAAGGAAGTACGCTTTCTTGATGCACCCATCTCGCAGGGTGGGTTGTTGGTATCACCGTCGAGGACTGCGCTCAGCAGTTTTTGACGGTGAAGCAGACAGTGGCAATTAGCCACATTATTTCACGCCGCGACTCGGCCGCCTACAGGCCTCCGAGATCTCACGTGACGTCTGCTTCCCTGCAACCCAGGACCCCACCGGCTCTGGTTCCTGTGCCCCCACAGGCGGCACCCTGGAAGCGGAAGTCGAGGGGGAAACCTCCACCCCGTCAGCAACCTTCTCGCGAGAAGGGACGCTGACGAGAAGACCCCAGGGAGAACAACATCGGGCCCGAAACTTCACAGCTACGGCTCTGATCGGTCTGTACGGGACGGCTCCTGCCCTTTCACCAAAGCCGGACCCTTTTCAGGGCCTGGCGCCCACTTACTCACAGTGTTTTCCGGTTCTCCCCGGGTGTACTTGCAGCCGATCACACACTCCACTGGACTGTGCCCGGCAAACCCGACCTCACGCCGTGGCGAGGCGTAGGGTCGTACACACACGACAGTGTCTGGGTAAGAAGGGAGGTTGGTGAGGTACCAGTTCTTAGCCATGTGTTTGGGTAAGAAGAAAAGGTAGATAGCACACTGACCCAACCTGTTAGAGGGTGGAAAGGTGCTTTCGCAGGCATACGCCCCCCCCGGATGGCAGTCCTACATGTCGCCACGCAGGACGTGGGCTGACACCGGGTTTACACGAAGGTTGTTAACCCTTGTGAAGGTGTTTGGGCGTAGCCCAAGCTGCATCTCTACAAATGTCTGCTAGAGAGGCGCTTCTGCCAGTGCCCAGGAGGTGGCTAAACTCCGTGTGGAGTGAGCCCTCATTGCCAATGGGCATGGGAGATTCTGAGATCGGAATGCCGTCGTAACGGTGTCCACGACCCAGTGCCCCAGCCTCTGTTTGGAGATAGCCTTCCCCTTCTGCTATCCTCCAACAGACACGGAGCTGGTCAGAGCTTCAGAGCTCTGCGTGCGGTCCAGCATGTACTGGACACAACACTGATCGGGTTGGGTCTTCCTCCCTTATGGGGAGCGCCTGCAAGTTCACCACTTGGCCCCAGAGGGAGTAGTGGGAACTTCTTGGGCCCGCATCCGGGCCTGGGTCTCAAGTTAACGTAAGAGATTCCAGGGCAGAATTTAAGGCAATCCGGGGACACGGAGGATGCTCGTTGGTCCCCTACCCTCTTGAAGGAAGTGAGCGCCGTCAGGAGGGCCGTCTTACTCTGTAAGGAAGATCGGAACCTCCAAGGGGCTCTTGGGGGGCCCTGAGGCTCCCCAGGACCACTTAGGGTCCCAAGAGGGTATGGAGCGGAGATGAGGCGTATTCCGCCCTCTCGCGCCCATTAGGAACCTGGGACCAGGTCGTGTTGCCCTAGAAACTTTCCACCGACTGAGTCGTGATGAGTGGCAAGAGCGACTACATACACATTCAGTGTGGAGGGGAGATGTTTGTCTCCAGTCTCGTAAGAAGGAAAACGCAATCCTGATCGAGCACAAGGGCGAACCCCCATCAAGGGCAAACCCCCATCTGTCGTTCTCGACACAACGTCTCGTTCCCTCCAGAACCTTAGGGAACTGAGGTTACATACGTAACCAAGACGTTATATGCTCATACTTTTTTGTACGTGTAAGAACTCGAGCTGCCGCGTTTTGAACCAGTTTCAGTTTTTGTAATAGGCCTGCAGAGCAACCACCTAGAAGTGCATTACAGTAATCTAGTCTTGATGTCATGAATGCATGAATTAATTTTTCTGCATCTGACAGTGACAGCATATGATGTAGTTTAGATATATTCTTAAGATGGAAAAATGCAACTTTACACGTGTTGGCGACATGGCTTTCAAATGACAGAGTACTATCGAATACAACGCCAAGATTCTTAGCTGATGACGAGGATTTTATGGAGCATCCGTCAATAGTTAAGCAGTATTCTTGGTTGTTACGTATAGCGGTTTTCGGTCCAGTAAGTAACACTTCTGCTTTGTCCGAGTTTAGTAGTAAAAAATTGTTACTCATCCACATTTTTAAGTCAACTATGCAATCCTTTATTCGATGAAACTGCTGGGTTTCATGAGGCTTCGAGGAAATATAAAGTTGAGTATCATCAGCATAACAGTGAAAGCTAATTCCGTGTCGCTTTATTATATCTCCTAGAGGTAGCATGTATAATGCGAAGAACAGAGGCCCTCTTCAGTAAATAGGGGTAAAATTTGACCTCTTTTGAGTCACATTTATTAAAAAAACTGATATGAGATATAAAAAAAAAAATGGGCCATCAAACTGTTAATCGCAATTAATAGCATCCAGAATAAAAGTGTCAGGAATCTCGAGGTAGAACCCAATCGCAAGGCAGAGACGGTGGTGAAGGGGTTAACAAGTATTTTAATAACAAAACAAGACTACAAAAACAGCAAAACAAAACCCACGAGGGGGGAAAACAGAACAGGATATGTATATACTTAACAAGGAACAAGGACACTGACTAACTAAACTAATAAAACAAACACTTGAATTACAACACACTAACACTGACTAAACTACACTTACTTTGACAGGCAAGACAGCAACAGGAACAAGTACAACGACAGGAACATGTACAGCATAAACGTACAGCAACATGTAGCAAACATCAGGCAATGCCATGGCTCCACTTGAGACAAGAATAAAACATGACATGATAGTGGAACCATGACATAAGCCCCCCCTTTAATGAACACCTCCAGGTGTTCATCAAGGGGTAACTAACAAGACAAGACTAAACTAGACAAGGACAAAAACCAGACAGACAAGGCAAACATGACAAGGGGCAAACACGACAAGACAATGCATGGGTTGGGGTGGGACAATAAAAACAATAAACAAGGGAGGGGGGGTGGGGACAAAACAGAGTACATTGGGGGAAGTCCAGAAGGGGGAGGGCTGGGTGGGGAAGTTCCAGCCCTTGGGGACGCGCCACAGCGCGGAGCCCCAGGGGGCATGACAGGAGAAGTCCTTTGGGGCACTGTTCTTGTCCCCGGCAGGACTGTTGGGTTGGACGGCCGGCTGAAACGCCGGGCAGGACAAGGGCTGGACGGCCGGCTGGAATGCCGGGCGGGACAAGGGCTGGACGGTCGGCTGGAATGCCGGACGGGACACAGGTTGAAAGGCCGGCTGGAATGCCGGACGGGACACAGGCTGAAAGGCCGGCTGGAATGCCGGACGGGACACAGGCTGAAGGGCCGGCTGGAATGCCGGCTGGACTGCCGGACTTGACCGTGGCTGGGCGGCCGGCTGGAATGCCGTGCCGGACGAAGGCTGGACGGCCGGCTGGAATGCCGGACTGTGTGCCGGCTGGAATGCCGGGCTGGGTGCCGGCTTGACTGCCGGGTTGGGTGCCAGCTGCTGGGCCGGGCTGGGTGCCGGCAGCTGGGCCGGGCTGGGTGCCGGCTGGTCGGAGGAATCTACGGCCGTAGTGTCCTCTCGGACCGTCCCGCCCCCACGGCGCCCCCCCAAAAAATATTTGGGGCTGGAAAGCTCCGGACTCGGGACCACAGGACTCGGGACCACAGGACTCGGGACCACAGGACTCGGGACCACAGGACTCGGGACCACAGGACTCGGGATCACAGGACTCGGGACCACCGGACTGGATAGCACCGGACTGGATAGCACCGGACTGGATAGCACCGGACTGGATAGCACCGGACAGGATAGCTCCGGACAGGATAGCTCCGGACTGGATAGCTCCGGAATGGATAGCTCCGGACTGGATAGCACCGGACTCGGGACTGTCCTCCGTTGCCTCTTCTTTTTCAGCCGAGCCACCCGTCTGGTGGTCGGCTGAAGGAAGGAGGTGAAGGGCACAGCTGGTTCGGGGTTGGAGGCCTCCGAGGATGACCCCGAAGACGTTCTCCTCCCCCGCTTGCCACGGCGACCAGTAGGTGGAGGTGAAGCTGCTGCGGATGAGGCGGAGGGATCGGCAAAGCCCATAACCCCGACCTGCAGGGTACGACCCTCCGGGATAGCGCCCAGCGGAGATGGATAATAGGAATGTGCTGGGACCCTGGACTCCGACCTGTTCGTGGCATACCGCCACACGACATCGAAGTCCAGCGGTCTCAGCATCCTCATCTCCGCTGGCGACAGAGGATCCCTGAGGCCGCGGCTGAACAATACCGCCAGCTCCGCCTCCCCAAAGACTACCTCCTCTGCGGCATCGAGGAACCTATCGACGTAGGTCCCCAGGTCGTCGTCTCCTTGACGGATGCCGCAGAGGTGGCGTGCCTGGCGGGACCGCAAGCAGTTCACCTCGGTAGCCTGCTGGGTTCTCTTTGGCTCGTTCATTCTGTCAGGAATCTCGAGGTAGAACCCAATCGCAAGGCAGAGACGGTGGTGAAGGGGTTAACAAGTATTTTAATAACAAAACAAGACTACAAAAACAGCAAAACAAAACCCACGAGGGGGGAAAACAGAACAGGATATGTATATACTTAACAAGGAACAAGGACACTGACTAACTAAACTAATAAAACAAACACTTGAATTACAACACACTAACACTGACTAAACTACACTTACTTTGACAGGCAAGACAGCAACAGGAACAAGTACAACGACAGGAACATGTACAGCATAAACGTACAGCAACATGTAGCAAACATCAGGCAATGCCATGGCTCCACTTGAGACAAGAATAAAATATGACATGATAGTGGAACCATGACAAAAAGTTTGTGTTTACATAATATATGTCTGAGAATTGTGCACATTAATTTTGTATTTTTAAAAATACACACATAATGCATATATTTGAGAAAATAAATTAATAAACAGTTGTATATAATTTAAATTAGTGGTAAATATAAATAAATACATGTTAATATTTCCTTAAAATGTTTACATGTATGTATATGTCTATGTGTTTATAAATACAAAAATAATTTGCACAGTACACAGACATATATTAGGTGAAACACAAACTATCTGGATGTGATTAATCGTGATTTATCGTTAGACAGCACTAAAAAGGGAAGAAAGAGAATCCAGTATATTTGTGAAGAGACAAGTTTATCTAGAATAAATCAAAAATGTCTGAATTTAAAAAAATCGCCTAATTTTTTGGTAAACAAAAGTGATAGTTCACTTTCCTCTTGTCATTTCAAACCTGCATGACTTTCTTTCTTCTGCAGAACACAAAAGAAATTAAGATAAATGTTGGTAACAGAACAGCACAGCCCACAATTCACTACAATTGTAACCAGTGCAAGTGAATGGCTGTTAACAACATTCTTAAAAATACCTTCTTGTGTGTTCTACGGAAGAAAGAAAGTCATTCAGGTTTGAAATGATAAGAGGGAGGGTAATATGACGCAAGTTTAATTTAAAGGGGAACTACTCCTTTAAATTGTGTTCCACAGACCTGAACCCCACACATAGACTATATTGGCATATGTGTTACGATGAAATATGACATCATAAATTGCTTAATGTGTGTGATAAATGAAGTGGATTTTAATCAATATGTTACATTTTCTGAGAGAGAATTTGACTCCAGTGAAAATATCTGTCAGTGGTGAAAGAAAAAAATATTTTGATTTTGATTCATTATTTTTTCCCAACTATTTATATTTCCCACAGACCGTTTTACAAGTATGTTTTTTTTTACATTTTTTTTACAAAATGAGTCTTAAATCTAGAAGCTCCTCCTATCTGAAGAGGTTAAAGTGACCTAATTTCCCAGCAGTTGTGCCTCTGTGACATTTCAAAGATAAGATATGAGACTGTGTAAGTCTGGTCCAATGCATTATGACAGCTGACCTTTTTTAGTCAGGAGATTGGGATTTGTAAGCAATGACCACTTTGCATTGAGCCGTTCATGGAACAGACATAGACAAATAGATCTGCCCAGTGCACCGTGATTAAACAGCCCAACATCCAGCTGATTTTTTTTGCCACCTTCACAGTCTCCACCAGAGTTGTTTTTTGGAGGACATTTAGGATGTTGAATTCCCTCTCTTGTGTGTTCAGGTGAAAGTCGTACTTGATGAGATTCTGGAGAAGCTTCCGGACGAGTTCAATTTGACCGAGCTGATGGGGAAGGTTGAGGAAAGGACGCCGTACATCGTGGTGGCGCTTCAGGAGTGCGAACGAATGAACATCCTGACGCAGGAGATCAGACGCTCTTTAAAAGAACTCAATCTGGGCTTGAAGGTTCGAACTCATCTCATCTTAAATGAAATCCTTCGGTGTTAAAATCGTTCTCCTCCCGCGTGTCACAATATAGGCCTGCTGTGCGTGTACTGATCCCATCGTCGCAACATATGCGGATCAAATTGCATGATTATTATGCCTCGCTATTAAAAGCTGAAGGTAGTTCTTGCTTTCTTTGCACACCTGTTTGGTAGGAGCGGGAATCTTTAGACACAATCCGATCCGATTCTGGGAGCAACGATTTGATTCCAAAACGATTCTTAGCATACATTTTTGGGAAATTGATTATTTTGCTGTGCAAATACCCGACTTTACATTTGAACCCAAATTAGTGTTGCTATGCTTTTTGTTTGTAGTTAGAATCTCTGTTTGACAGTATTGCTGTCTTAAAAATGAACATGAAGATTTCTTTCAAAACTTTTATTTTATTATCAAAGTTAATTACATTTTGGACATATAAGCTCTGTAGCGGTATGGCTTTCCATGTTTCATTCAAATAACAATTAAGAACGAAACGCTCCGCCGCACCCTCCCTAAAGACTTGACACTGACAGAAACTTCAGCGCTAGCTAAGAAGCCAAATTCAGGGTGTGAGCATAACATCTCACCTGTGGAAACTTGCCAAGCTGTGCTGTAACATCCATTTGAGAAACGGGAAGCTTGGCTACTTGCTCGAGGGTCCTTTGACTGAAATTGCTAAGTGTGTGAAACACAATGCTGATTCTCCAGCTCCGAATGAAACCGCGTAATTTGTTTCTTAATGTTAGTCTTGTTGCCGAAATATTTGAATTTGGCCTCACGGACTTTGCACACAGTTTCGCTCTTATCAAAGATACCTTTCTCTTTGTCTCCAAAGTGTTGCCACACAGCTGATTTCAAATTTGATGGAGCAGGTCGTAGTTTGTCCATCGTGGTCTGAACGAAGCGACTACTCCAGCACGTTTACGTTCATCTGTCAACGGATATTTCTATTCCGCGCACAGTGGCAATTTGAACTGAATACAGAATCGTTTCTGAATCGATAGTGAATCGCAATGCATCAAGTTTTTCTCCCACTCCTACTGATAGGCTCACACCTCCTGGTAATAGCAGAATGAAATCACTACCATGCAGTCGAGTGACTGGACTGCTCTTTTGAAATCTATTTATAGTGCAATAATCCTTGACTGATGTTAAACCTTATGAAGTGATGGCTGTCATCATCTTATGAAGGATGTTGGCCTTGGCTGAAGGTGTTTTGATTTAGCAAAGATTCAACAGGGAGTGACTGAGGTGATATTCAGACCTGTGTGGAGCCTGTAACCCCTATTGAACGGAGTTAAAAAAGGCTACTTGGTGCTTATGTGGGACTACGGAACACATTTATTTATAACCTGTAAAGTAGGGAAGTTAAAGGGATAATTCACCCGAAAATTCAAGTTTTTTCAACATTTACTTGCCCTTATGTCATTCCAAAGCTGTAGTACTTTCTTTCTTCTTCAGAACACATATGAAGATATTTCGAAGATTGTTGGTAACCGATCAACATTGGCCCACATTGACTTCCATTCGTATGGACCAAACAACTGACACATTTCTCAGAATATCTTCTTTTGTGTTTCACAGAAGAAAGAGTCTTATAACAAAGACAAAGAATGACAAAGAATTTTCATTTTGGGTGAACTATTCCTTTAAGCATCTCATCATGTTTACTGTCACCTCACAGGGTGAGCTCACAATGACCAATGACATGGAGAATTTACAAAACGCCATTTATCTGGATCAAGTGCCTGACTCCTGGACCAAGCTTGCCTATCCATCCATTTCCGGTCTGGTCATCTGGTTTACAGACCTTCTCAGTCGCATCAAAGAGCTGGAGACCTGGACCACTGACTTCACCCTGCCCTCTGCTATTTGGCTAGCCGGCTTCTTCAACCCTCAGTCTTTCCTCACAGCCATCATGCAATCCATGGCCCGCCGCAATGAGTGGCCGCTGGACAAAATGTGCCTGCAGTGTGACGTCACCAAGAAGAACCGTGAAGACCTTAGCTCTCCGCCAAGGGAGGGGGCCTACATTCATGGGCTCTTTATGGAGGGGGCAAGATGGGATATACAGGTAAATATCTTTCTGGTAAGTGGGTCAGACTGGGTTTGAGACCCACTGTTTTACTGACAGCCAAATGCTTTGGATAGGCTGCATAATTGTCTGGATGCCGTCTAAAGAACACTCATGGCTCAGGGTAAATCTATCCTAATACTGTAGATCTGTCTCTGTTTATTATGTCTTTAAAATAAATTAATCAACAATATTGACTATATAATAAGAACACAGACTTGCTCTTCCTTTTTGCAGTTTGCAATACTAATAAAACACCCAACATTGATGCATAATAAAAACACATGCTCATTCACTTCACAGTTTACAATAATTCAAATGAATTTAAACCAATGCAGATGTCTCTAAAGCCTGTTTAAAAGGTCCAATGTGTCATTTTTTTGAAAGATCTATTGACAGAAATGCAATATAATATACATAACTGTCTTCAGATGTGTATAAAGACCTTACATAATGAAGCAGTATGTTTCTATTACCTTAGAATGAGCTATTTCTATTAACATACACAGTGAATCACCTTAAATGGAAATCCCCATGTTGTTTCTACAGTGGCCCTAAACGGCAAAAAACTGCTCTAAGAGCGTGTTTCGTAAATATGTTATCTCCTTCAGCTAAGAAACGAAAATATGATGACATCTTTGTCCTGTGTCGGCTGCCGTAGTTATAAAGGGTGGAGTGAGCCGTTGGTTGCCATTCACAACATCACCGCTAGGTGCCGCTAAATCTCATACACTGGACCTTTAATGACACTGGATGATTTGAATCACTATGGCCGGCTGGTTTTGCCCTCATATATATTTTAGATGGATTTTTGGCTTTTGGGAAAAGCTATTCCACAGCTTATCCAAGTGTGAAAGCACACAGAAACAGAACTTCTGTACCTCAAGACCAGCCCAGGTGCACCGTTTACAAAACCAGTGAGATTTATAATAACTCCCTTATTTATGAATGAGTCTTAACGGATTGAGAGAAAATCAAGGAAATAGTGCCGACCAATATAAATAACAATTATTCATGTCATATAGGCGTCATTTGGTGATGAGAGTTTGCAGCTTTAGTCCAAAAAATATTTGAGCTTATGATTTAATGTAATGTGCTTCAAATAGTTCAAAGACCAGTTTTTAGGGCCAGGAGCAGATCTGGTGAAGTTGTCATTCAAATTATTCTGATTGACAAGCTTGCCTGGTTAGGACATTGGATTCAGCCTATTATCCAAGCTGAGAACCCTAACCAGTATACAAAAATGGGAAAATTAAGAAACCATTTAAAATTTTCATCTAATCAGCATTTCTAGATGTTGGCCATTCCAGTCCACTATTTGTTGAACTTCAACGAAATCAAACCTCAGGAGTGACTTAAAGTCATCCAACAGAAATGTGAAAGACTGACAGCATGGCAAAACTGTAATTAAAATCTAGCTTTCACATAAACATTCTTTTTGAGCTTTTTTACAATATTCAAATTTAGGAAAAATGAATATACCAATAAATCCACTATTATAAATTAGGGTGCTTCAAAAGGTTCTTTTGATGCCATAGAAGAAAATGTTTTGTCTACATGGTTCCATAAAGAACCTTAAACATCCAAAGTACCTTTCTGTTTCACAAACGTTTTTTTGTGGCGAGAAAAGGTTCTTTAGATTATGAAAGATAAAAAAAGTCTACTAAATGGTTTTACGTGGAACCAATAATGGTTATTCTATGGCATCAGCCTGAAGAACCTTTTAAGCACCTTTTTGTTGAAGAATATGGCAAATTAGGAAATATTTTTGAAATTTTCACTTAATTTTTTCCTGTAACTTTGTATTAAAGAAACTACACAGACAGTTTTATTGTTTGGTAGATTTCTGGGGTTTTTAAGAGTCAGTATTTAAAAGCATTATAAAGTTTTACTGTTGCCACGAGACAGGGCGGTAATTCAATGGGAAACATAAGCAGTGTCCTCTATAGGCTTCTACAATGTCAACATTATTTGCATTTTTCCCTTTAATACTTTGCAAAGTTCAACTTTTGTCTGTCATCTGTGGAGCAGAAGAGGATTAATTAGCTCTCCATAAGAAAGATTCCTGCAAGCCTGTTTCAACTTCAGCTGCATTAACTTTGCCTTGTTTAGGGAGGCTATGCCATTACTGCATAAACAAAACTAGTTTTGTGGAGAATAATGCAGGGTGCTCTAAAGAGACTTCATTCTGTGGTGTTGCCACCAACAGTTTCATTAAACAAGACCGAATCTAAATGGATTCTTTTCCATTGCATATACATAAAGAGCCTTTAAAACCCATTTTATTCATACATTGATTAACATTGTAGACTGAATGTTAAACCTATGTTTTCTGTATGATATAGGCTGGAATAATGGTTGATGCCCGTCTAAAAGAGCTCACACCTACAATGCCTGTGATCTTCATCAGAGCCATCCCTGTAGACAAACAGGAAACACGGAATGTGTACCAGTGTCCTGTCTACAAGACCAGACAGCGTGGACCCACGTACGTCTGGACATTTAACCTGAAGACCAAAGAAAATCCATCCAAATGGACCTTAGCTGGAGTAGCTCTTCTCCTTCAAATATAGAAACTATAAATGATTTTAGAAAATATTTAGTAGTAATTGCATCAAATGCACAGATTCCTAACACACGTGCCAATGGTTGTAAACACAATGTGTGCAATTCAGTTACATTAAAAAGCACTTTGAAAAATAAATGATTCTACTGTTGTGCATTTTTTCAGATTTGTGACTTCAGAAGTACAAAGCTCAACCTTCTTGTATCATATTTAAATATTTCCTGAGAAACTGTTGTGTCTGTCTGTAGAAAGTGACAAAACCTCAGCACAGTGTTTCTGTGAATCCACAGCAGTGCAGACGAGCCTCCTGGGTCACTTATATCTGTTATTGAGAAAGCTTAACAACACGTACAGAGGCCGAGCTGTGAAACGCAGGGCCACGGGAAACGCGAATATGTGGAGAAAAGCAATAAATCTATCCAGAATCCAATTACGAAGCACCGGGAAATGTTGTTTTGTGTAACACAAAGCTTCTCCCATGTTCTTTCTATTAATTTCTCTGGTGTACTCTACCAGTATAAGTGATATAGTTAAAGAAATATATATGAAATATACAGTACCAGTCAATAGTTTCGCCACATTTCATTACTATGGCTACTGTATTGTTATACCATATGTTAGAATTAAAGTATTGATCAAAAGTGAAATAACGCAAAAGGGGTTTATGGGAGTAATGTCACCAAAATTATACTTTGGACACAATTTAAAATTTTAATGGGTTCTAATGCTTTCTTTTGTCAAACCACTCAGAATACTATATATTTGAATACATTTTAGTTCCCTTTCTGTCGGTCTCTCGACGTTGTGTCGAGAACGACAGATGGGGTTCGTCCTTGAGAACCAATCAACTCTGACTACTATAGAAAAGGCAAATGAAATTTGGCGAATGAAATTTGCATGCCGGACTCCGCCCCCGGATATCCGGTATAAAAGGAAGCCGGCGTGCAGCATTCATTTACCTTTTGTTCTTCAGAGCCTTCACTCTTGAGTACAACTTAGGATTCAAAATCCTCTACAAACTACACTGCTGGAGCTACGACGTGTTGCAGCGGATCGTCCCTACCTGCAGCGACCTTCCCCTGGGCGTCTCGGCGGTTCCGGACGTGTTAGAGATCTTCTAAAAAGTCATTTTCAGGACTGACTGAGCATTCTCCAGCGCGGCATGTCCCGCTGTTCTCTTGGTTGCGGCACCCTCATCGAGGAGGGGGATGGACACGATCGCTGCATTAGGTGTCTGGGCGTCCAGCACACTGAAGCAGCGTTCGTTGACACATCTGCCCGCACTGGGGGCAGATTGTCTTCCAGAAGTTGCGGTCACGGGTGGCTGTCTTCCTACGGGAACCAGCCACCATTTCGTTCGCTACCTGGGCTGTGACATCTGTGGCTACGGCCCTGATGACCACCCACGTTAGCAGCGTTAGTGATATGGGGAACGCTGCGAACGTAAACCCGCCAGCCAAGTGCTCACGGGCCGATCGCACCCCGATTCGCTCTTCTAAACGTTCCCCAACCGGCGGTGGCATACCGTCCGGATCCTCACGCACACACTCGGAAACGATGTGTGACGTAGATGAGACGTCGCTCGCAGCATCGGAGGGAGACTGGCATCCGGCTCTTACGAATCTGAGCTCCACCCCCGGGTCGAGTTCCAGAGGAAGCAGAAGTGATGCCACCCATGCTAACCCGGGGATGCGTGGTTCCTGGGGTCGGAGCGCGGTGCAAACCGCGCCCACCCCGGATTCCATGTTTTTCCCGGAAGTGCATGAGGAGCTGTGTAAAACTTGGAACGCTCCACGGACCGTTCCAGTGAAACCAGCTCCGGCTCCCTTACTTCCCTCGATGGTGTGGCAGCTCTCAGGCTCTTCAGAACAAGAGGTAAATGAATGCTGCACGCCGGCTTCCTTTTATACCGGATATCCGGGGGCGGAGTCCGGCATGCAAATTTCATTCGCGAAATTTCATTGGCCTTTTCTATAGTAGTCAGAGTTGATTAGTTCTCAAGGACGAACCCCATCTGTCGTTCTCGACACAACGTCTCGTTCCCTCCATCAGGGAACTGAGGTTACAGACCTCAGAACCAAGACGTTCTGTTAAGATGTTCATATGGAGGTATAATTTTCCTTTGTCTATAAAACATATTTCATGTATTTATGGATTAGCTTTTCAATCAAGGTTTTTGTGCTCATGAAAACAAATTCAGTCAAGTGTTTTCAAACTTTTATGTAGGAATATACACAAAATATAAAAGCTTCTCATGCACCCTGTTCCCTATCGATACTTCACTCGTACTGCGTAGCAGGACGCTATGGGGAAAAAAAAATTCTCTGTTGACCGAAGCTTTACAATAACGCAGTGAATACTGGAGGGCCATTGGTGAGTGCAAAGTAAAACTTTACGCCAATGCCAGCAATGCTGCACGGATCTATGGTCCTCAGATCTCTTCTCCTTCAGCAAAGACTTCTACCTCGCTCGTGTCTCGTGCTTGGGAGCTTGTCACGCTCAAGACGCACTCGGAGAGACGGAATGCCCTCACTGAGAGAGCATGAGTCTCTCCTCTCTGCGCTCGCGGATAGCTTTTTTTTGAAAGAGCGAATCTGCTCCTCGATCCCTCCAGCTTCACCCCCCACAGGGCTCTGCTCTGGGAAGTGCGGGCTCACCCCTCCCTGGTGTGCTTTGCCTTCTCCACAGATAGAAAATTCACCGGTTCGTTTCTGGCAGAAGCGAATTCGAGGAGGAAAACAGCATGTCGTTAGCGGCTTCAGACGGGGAGGAGCTGTCGGGCTCGGTTTTCGACCCCGCCCCCCAAGCCATCTGTAGAGCACAGCAAACCTGCGCCCAGTGGTCCGCGGACTTCGCCGTTCTTCCAGGAGATTCATGTTGACCTCACCAGGTCGTGGCGCGCCCCCTACTCGCCCCCGTCACGACCCTCATTTTCCTTTTCTCTCACCTCTGTTGACGACGCAGAGGAAAAAGGATATGAGAAGCTGCCTCCCCTGGATGAGTCGGTGGCCGCACATCTGTGTCCGCTCTCGGCTATCGGTTGGACACGACAGCGGCTCATCCCTCTAAGCCATGTAAGACCACCTCGGCCCTTGCTGGACGGGCATTCTCATCCGCCAGCCAAGGGGCTTCAGCACTGCATTCCATGGCAGTGCTCCAGGCATAACAGGTCAAACTCATCCAGGACTCCTTCAAAGAGCTGGGAGCGTGAAGGATCTTTCTCTTCACGCCGCCATGGCCCAGGGGATATGCAGATCGATGGCCAGTCTCATGGTGCTCGAGCTCAAGGAAATCAAGGAAGTGGACAAGCTCAATTTTCGCCACCGGCCTCTTTGGACCGGCAGTCAAGGGTTTTGCGGAACGTTTCACCACAGCACAGAAGTCTTCGCAGGCCATGAAGCACTTCCTGCCCAAGAGATTCAGACCTACGTCGGCTCGCCCCAAGCTATCACACGTTGTGGCTGGACCTCCTTCAAAAGAGCTTGGGTGCTCCAGATCAAACTGAGTCGGGCTTCTACAGCCGCTACTTCCTCGTGCCCAAAAAGGATGGTGGTCTCCACCCCATCCTCAATCTCAGACATCTGAACCACGCCCTTATGAAACGGAGTGATGCCCAGAGGACTGGTTCTTCTCCTTGTATCTGAAAGACGCGTAATTCCACATCCAGATAGCTCCCCATCACAGATGATTCTTGAGATTCGCTTATGAAGGGGTTGCATATCAATTCATGGTCCTTCCATTCGGACTGTCTCCAGCTCCTCGCACTTTCCCACAGGTCCCTCCTTCTCAGCCATCTAGATTGCCTGGGGCTCAGAATCAACCTTCCCAAGAGCTCTCTATCCCCCAGCCAACAAATATCGTTCCTGGGGGGGGTCTTCGAGGTCTATCGTTCCTGGGGGGCCTTTTTTCCCTGGTACTTTGCCTCTTGGAATTCGACCAGTGCAATCTGCGCTCACTGAGGACAACTCAAGTGCCGAGCAGACTTAACCAGGGAGCAGATATGCTATCTCGGAGCAACGTCCCTTCAGAGGAATGGTCGCACCACCCCAGGTCGGTTAAGGAAATCTGGGAAGTCTTCGGCAAGGCAGAAGTTGACCTTTTGGCCTCAGAAGACATCACTCATTGCCCAACCTATTTTTTGAAGGACAGGGACGCTTTGACCCACCACTGGCCCAACCGGCTCATCTATGCCTCCCCCCCGATTGCTGTTATACCACAGACGAATCATAGAACAGGCGCACACGGTGCTGTTCATAGCCCTACTCTGGAAGAACCAGCCTTGGGTTGCGGAACTGTCTCAGCTGCTCGTAGCAGCCCCATGGCCAATTTCCCTCTTCTCTCAGGCAGGCAACACCATTTGGCACCGCCAGAGCTGTGGGCTCTGCACCTTTGGCCTCTCGATGGGAGCCTACGATCCTCCCCGAGAGTGTCATGAACACAATATCACAGGCTAGAGCTCCGTCTACGAGACGACTCTATACCCTTAAGTTGTCTGTCTTCTCCGCCTGGTGTGCAACTCGCGGCACAGACCCAGATTCCTGTGACGTATCACTAATTCTGTCCTTCCTGCAAGAGTTGTTGGATAAGGGCCGCTCCCCTTCAACACTCAAGGTTTATGTGGCAGCAATCGCAGCTTCCCATGCCCCCACAGCAGGCCAAGGAGTAGGAAAGAACGACCTGATCGTTCGCTTCATGAAGGGTTCCAGGCTGCTACGCACCCCTCACCCCCTCACCATTCCTGTATGGGATCTACCCACTGTGTTGAGAGCTGTGAAGGGTTCTTCCTTCGAGCCTCTTCAGTCCGTAGACCTCCGCCCCCTAATGCTTGAAACCGCTCTGCCTCAGTGTTACCATCTATAAAACGTGTGGGACCCGGAGCCAAATCTGCTCTGTCCAGTAAGAGCGCTTAAAATTTACAGGCGGTCGGAACAGCTTTTTGTCTGCATCCGTGACCGCACCAGAGGGTTCCCGGAGAGTATAGACCATCTAAATGGATAGTTGAGGCTATCCCGGATGGCATTTTCTTCCTTGTGCCTTCAATGCCCCACGGGAGTTAGGGCCCATTCTACCAGAGGTGTCTCCTCTTCCTGGGCATGGTCTAGCGGAGTCTCCATAGTGGATATTTGTGCGGCGGCTTGCTGGGCTTCGCCTTTCACATTTACCAGATTCTACAGTCTGGACCTTCCGACCTTTCTGCTTAAGACTAGACTGCTGGACCGTGCTTGCCCTCAACCATAACGGCGCCTAGCACATTTTGGGACGATTAACCAGATTAAGCCACCTATTAGCTTGGCTTTTACATCTTCTGCAGGGCTTCCCTGCCCTTTACCTATTCTCACGCCACGGCTCCAGGATTATATGTTTTTCTCGTTCCACTTGTAGCACGGCGTGATTATACTGGTTCCCCATAGCGTCCTGCTACGCAGTATGAGTGAAGTGTTGATAGGGAACGCACTTGGTTACTAACATAACCTTGGTTCCCCTGAGATACAGGAAGGAGTACTGCGTTCCTTGCCATTCTTACAAGCTGCATATGGTCGTCGCTTCAGTCGAAGTAACCTGAGGACCCTACGGCGATGTGTCTTCTCATATTGCCATAAGACCCTCCCCTTTTGTCAGGCGCCATCGCCATAGGTCCATGCAGCTTCGCTGCCATTGGCGTAACGTTTTACTTTGCACGCACCAATGGCTCTGTAGTATTCACTGCGTTATAGTAAAGCTTCAGTCATCGGAGAAAAGGAGTTTTCCCCATAGCGTCCTGCTACGCAGTACTTGTTCCCGTATCTCAAGGAACCGTGGTTACGTTAGTAACCGACTACGAATGTTATGTTCTTATACTAAGGAACAAAAAAAACCTTCAAATTGCTTATATTGTTATTGGGGTATAGTTTTACAAAATATGATTATTACAGTTGAGGCCAGACTTTCAGGACAGTCTGATTAAGTGAATGATATTGGTGAAAGAAATGAATCCGTTTGGTCATGACCTATAGTGTCAGTCCTGCTGTGAAATCAATGTTTTATGGATAGTTCACCCAAAAAAAGAAAATTGTGTCATTATTTATACTCACCCTCATGTAATTTCATACCAGTATGAATTACTTTGTTCTATTGAGAAAAAATATTTGGAAAAATGTAAGCAATTTTCAGTTCTGGTACATTGTTGAAATGGAGGTCAAAGGTGCCCCAGAACTGTTAGTTTTTGTTAAATTCTTCTAACTATATTATTTTGTGTTCAACAGAACAAAGAAATATAAAATAAATTTTACCACGTTAACAAGTAATGTCACAGAACTGAAAATTGCTAACATTCCTCCAAATATATTTCTTTGGGTTCCAAAGAAAAAAATGTATGCAGGCTTGAAACAAGGAGTTCAATGGAATACATCAATTTCTACAACCTTAGTTGTTTTTTGCTGATATTTGATTTTATGCTTGTTTTATCATCTCACAATCTATAAAAGATTCTAAAAAGTAGTTCACAATAGATGACGTTTATCAGAGAAAACAAGAAACCGCAGGCCTCAAATCCCGACCAACATTTTCATAAGTACTGTAACCCAATAATAAGACCTCCAAAAAAACAAACCTAGCCATTTATATCATTCCACAATAAACCAAATATTTACACGCAGACTCTCTGCCCCCAACACATTACCATCCTTTCCCACACCTTCATCCTGCAGTCACGTCACCGTTCAAAGAGGCCAAATGCAGGCTGACTATTCATATTTTATATTGCACGGCTGATGTTTGTGCTGCCGGGTACACGTGGTGGGCAAAGTGTCAGGCTAAGGCAGAAATCTATCAAAGACTCCTGCTCAGAATGTAGAGAAGGTAGCTTTAATCATGTTCCATGGGAAATGTTGGTTGCTAGGCTACAGGTCAGTCTTGAGAAATGACTTGTGTGAGAGCAGGCAATGGCGCAGTATATGTAATATTAAAGCAAAGCAGGCTGTATGCAAATTTCCTGAGAATTTTAACATATCACTTTCACTTTCAGAAATATGGTAATTTGAGACGAGCGCAAAATGTAAACTTAATGGAAGTGCTTCGAGCCACTTCAGATTTTTTCTGTACAAGCATTTGAAATGCAGCATTCTGTAAATGTGAAATGAAGATTTATATAGTGTTCAACTCTAATAGGAGTTCTTATAAGAGTAACAGAAGGCAGTGTATTTTAAGTGTTTAGGCACAACCGTTTCGGCAAGGTAAACCGTCCGTTTTTAAAACAACAATGCATTAAAAAAAGCAATTTTCCATTTAGCATCCTAAAGTTAAAAACCTCTGTCTTCACCCTTTCTGAGAGACAGAAAATAAATAATTAACCATTCATGTTGCAGATTCTGGCAGAGAACCTTAAACCCCCAACCTGGCCGGGATAAAAAATTGAACATGGAAATGTTTTGACTGAACAAGACATAGCTCTCAGAAGTGGAGACCTTTTCATTATTTTATATGGACCAATGTTTTAGTCAGCAACCATTTGCGAACAGCGAAAGCTTTAGCCCGCCTTTTGCTTCTGGTTTCCGACACTTTAACCAATATTCCTCACAGACTCTGTTTAATTCAAGTGTCATATTTTCCATCTAAATGCTGAGGGAAGAAATGGCAGAAAAAGGTGTGAGATCCGAGTGCGTCTCGCTCTTATAGCTTTAGCCAATGCGGAATTGAAATGCACAAGGCTTTGTTTGTATGCGAAAATTGCGTTTTCACCCCTGAAGTTCAATGAATTTCAAGAAGGTTTTGACAACGTTTGCTGGTATGCAAACAGCAGGTATTAATTCACATGTCCAGAAAAGCGCCAATATAGATCCCCAAGTTACATATTTGCTTGGTTAGTGTTCAGATATAGTAGTTTCTTTCTCTGCGTGAGAGCTCTGTCGGGATGACACCACAATTTCTCATGCTGTTCCGAATGTTTGGTGTTGTGTAATTGGTTTTCTCTCGAACTCTCACAAAGTGTTTCCACAGTTAAAATATAGTTGGATTTATGAAGATAGTGTACAAATAAAAAATTGTTTAAAAGTGAATTTCAGGCTGGGCTGTTAAAGGGACTGTAATGTCGAACAGTAACAATATGTTTGAGAGAAAGGGGAAAACCAAAGTAGATCATGTAAAAGGTAATGCGTTCCATTGTAAGGGGACTTTTCTATAAAGAAAGGCTTATCTTCTGTATAGCTATTTTCTGTTCTGTAAATCCTTATGTATAGGCATGAGCAGGGCACACACTTAAATGTTATAAAGCGTCGAGAAACTTGTGCTTTCTGTATTTTTCTCATAGCCAGATGACAGTGATCTGAAGTTTTGATGTGTTTTCATGGAGACATTGGACAGAAATTTCATCATCATATGTTTATTTATGTTGGGTGTGTAGGTCAACAAATTCAACCTTATTTTATCTTAAGCACTGTTTTCTTGTCTACAAATATTACACCATATTGAAAGATGTCAGCCACTCCTAGCAACTGTTTACTTGGTTTTGAAAAAAAATACACAGCAGGTTTACATGGTGTGATAAACATGAACAAGAATGTAAAGTACATTAATCAAATTCATAATTGAAATTACAATATTAGGGGCAGTAATTGACTGACTATTTTTTTGTTATAATTGTGCAGCATTTTCTCATCAATCCATTTGCATTGATGTATAATAGAAGGGATATATGAGGGATGGTTGGATGATAGAAGTGTTGATATCTATTAAAGACAGATGTACAAACATTATACACATTTAGTTTATATATATATAAATATATATACAGAATAATATTGAAAAATTATAAACAGAATGTTCTAGCAAGTACTACAGCTAACGCTCTCTCTGTCACTTTTGCTGTAATTAAATGGGAGCGGTGTATTCTTGAAACAATCTTTAAAGGGATACTACACCCAAAAAATAAATTTCTATCATCATTTAATCACCCTTAAGTTGTTCCAAACCTGTGTACATTTCTTTGTTCTGTTGAACACAGAGAAAGAAATCTGGGAAAATGTTAGCAACGGAAATTTCCGGGACATCGTTGACTACCATAGTAGAAAATAAATTCTATTGAACACAAAGAGAGATATTTTAAAGAATTTAGGAAAGCAAACAGTTCCTGGGCGGCTTTGACCACCATATACATTGGTAGTCTATGATGTCCCAGAAATGTCAGATGCTAACATTTTTCCCAATATCTGTCTTTTTGTTCATCAGAACCATCAAAATTGCAGGTTTAGTGAATTTGAATGTGAGTAAATGAAGACAGAATTTTCATTTTTGGGTGAAGTATTCCTTTAAGTGTTAATTTATTAATTTTGTAGCAGAGATATGTATGTTGCTTCTGTAAATAAGTACTAAGAATCTATCTACAACCGAAAAGCGTGAACGTTAAGTTGTGCCCCGCCCTCCCCTATTACTACTATTATGGGACATTTACCATTGATTTCTTAAACCACAATAATACCTTAGCGGCAATACTTTCTTTGTTTCCTTTGTTCTCCCTTTCTCTGTGAACATGTGATTGTTTTATTATGTTTCAAGTGTAATTATGTAGGGCTGTTAAACGATTAATTGCGATTAATCGCATCCAAAATAAAAGTTTGTGTCTGTGTACTGAGTGTATTTATTTTGTTTTTATAAAATTACACATATGTGTATATATCTAGGAATAATCCCAAAATCAATAGATGTTTATATATTACTCTAAATGATACTGCTTATACATGCAGATATTTCCTAAATATACACATGCATTTGTACGTTTATAAATACAAAATAGATATGCACAATACACAGACATATAAAATATAAACACAAACCTTTATTCTGATGGTGATAAATCGTTTGAATTGAGACTGAAATGTTAATTTAGGTAATTTATTTAGGTTGATGGTTAACATGAATGTCAATACAGATTGGTACAGTCTAAATTTAGGTTATTGTTATACCTGTGTTGTAAAAATTGTGCCTGAAATGAATATGCAATCTTGTAAACAAATCATCATTTTTACCAAACTCCACACTGTCCAAACATAATTGTATAGTGTTTGGAAAGAGCAGTCAAACAGTAAACACCAACAGATTGCTCTAGATTTTCAGTACAGATATTTGTTGATGAAATTGGTCGTGAGTGAATAAAAGAAAGCAATAATAAATATTACTTTGTATTACAAATTTCAACCGTTACCACAAACAGTCTGACTTCTTGTCTTGTTCTCATTTTTTGATCTAATTTTCTCATTATAAATCTAATAACGGTTCAGTTTGGCACATAAAACGGTTTCTTACCAGAAGAGGCAGTGAATTTGATTCCCAGGGAAAACACATACTGATAAAATGCTTGAATGTGCAATTTGTGTCAGCAAAATGCATAACTATAAATAGGTTTTTACTATATAACCGTGAGTTATGTAGGAAAGTGTAAAAATGCTACATTTGCCTCCAGTCTCCTCCAATGTTTTTTGAAGCATATAATTCTTTTTGCACATGAATGTTCGTGTTTAGAAAAATAAGTACGGTTTATTTGAAGCTAGTACAACAAGCATAATATACTCATTTGTCTTGTGAGTCACTGCAACACATTCTATAGCCAGAAACCACCATTGTCTTTGTTCAACAGCATTCGCACCAATCTCTTCCTACAAACACATTTGATAAGACACACGTACAGTATCATAATACTTCAAATGATCTAACACTGGGTTAGTGGGTCTATACTGTAAGTCCGAACTCTTGAACCTCTAAAGAAAACCAACTACAGTGATACAAATGGCAACCAGAACAGACTTGTCCAATTACTGTGGCTAAACAAGCATATTTACAATCATCTTTGCAAAATAACCGGCCATTAACTTAAGAACAAACTCATATGTGCCAGCCATTACCAACTGAACAAAAGAACGAAAAACAACGGAACTTTTACTTGATTGTGCTTTTCAACCCACAAAACCACTTCGTTGTTGAAATGGAACTTTTTCGTAGAGGCGCCGATAGAAGTGCGGATATCATAAGAACTTCTAAAGCTATTGACTAGGACTGGAAGTATAAACAGTATTTGTATTTATATATGTGTATAAATTTCTACAGTTCTGTTACACGTCCACACCGTTCTTTGTACGTTCTTTCACACCTTCTGGCTGTTATTGTTATTATCTGCGAGTCACCGTGTGAGGCCCTTATGAATCCTCAATGTGTCCATCCCTTCTTTGCGATCTACAAACACATATAGATGAGTGGGTATGCACACAGAAGAGTCTCCGTACTAAATATATAGTAGCTATCAGTTATCCGTGACCAGTTTTGGCTCATGTTTACTTTTGCCGGGGTTCGTGGTTCCTTGGTCATGAGCTTGTCGGTAGTTAAACAGTTACTTCGGTCTTGCTGCCTGTGCGGTATTGATGGTGGTGTTGCTGTGGAACGTAATGAAGCTGCTCCACGGTCTGAGTGCGGCGAGAGGCGAAGGCCTGTCTCTTGGAGGCTGTCTGGTTCTGGCTCATGGTCAAAGTGTTCGGTGCGCCGTTGTTCGAGGCACTGGGATGGGAGTGCATTTTTGTCATCTTGTAACGGTCCAGGACGGGTGTGGTGGGCATGAACACATCTGTGTGGGATATGGCTCTGGAAATTGACTTTTCGCTGTGGAACCCGGAGCGCTTGATGGACATCATCCTCTCGGGGGAGATCAGCGGATCTTGCGAGTAGAGACGGTCTTGGGAGTAGAGGCGATCCTGCGAATGGAGGCGTTCCTGGGTCATCATACGGTCCTGCGTGTGGATGCGGTCCTGGGAGTAGTGTCGGTCCTGGGCATGGAGCCGGTCCTGGGAGATCAGGCGTTCGTGAGAACGGAGGCGTTCGGCAGAGAGGAGCTGCTCGTCAGAAAGGATGCGGCCGCCGTAAGGAGATGTGTCGTAGGGGGACATGGGGAAGTCGTTGCCTTGGCTGTGCTCGGGGGACAGCACACGATCCTGGGACATGGCTCTCTGAACTTTGCGTGGGCGTTGGCGGGGCGGCTGTTGCGGCTGTTGTTGCTGTTGTACCTGTTGACTGCTTTGAGTGTCTTGATTAATCTTTATCATGTGCAGGGGAAGAGTTCCCCGTGCTGCCAGATCTGGGAGGTGCCTCTTTCTGGTGTAGTAATCATCCACGTCCTTATCCGCTGTGTAAGATCATAAAACGTTTAAGAAACTTCAAATCAAACAGAAATCACTGATCTTTTTAATTTATTATTTCTTTAAGTTTATCAGTTAACAGTGTACATATTGTATATTATTTAATGTACATTAGTAAATAAGTGCAATAGATTGTATTTATCTTTGAAATGGCTTTTCTTTATGTTATACATCACACGTCCTCATATTTATTGCATATTCATTTTTTTTAATATGGTGCATGTTTTGCTTTACCTGAACTCTGCCTTACCCACATACCCTCACCTAAAGGATTATTAGGAACACCATACTAATACTGTGTTTGACCCCCTTTCGCCTTCAGAACTGCCTTAATTCTACGTGGCATTGATTCAACAAGATGCTGAAAGCATTCTTTAGAAATGTTGGCCCATATTGATAGGATAGCATCTTGCAGTTGATGGAGATTTGTGGGATGCACGAAGCTCCCGTTCCACCACATCCCAAAGATGCTCTATTGGATTGAGATCTGGTGACTGTGGGGGCCATTTTAGTACAGTGAACTCATTGTCATGTTCAAGAAACCAATTTGAAATGATTCGAGTTTTGTGACATGGTGCATTATCCTGCTGGAGGTAGCCATCAGAGGATGTGTACATGATGGTCATAAAGGGATGGACATGGTCAGAAACAATGCTCAGGTGGGGCCTAAAGTGTGCCAAGAAAACATCCCCCACACCATTACACCACCACCATAATTGCATTAATGAGAAATTGAACAGGTGTTCCTAATAATCCTTTAGGTGAGTTTGCATTGGAGTAAATTTTTTAAAATGTCTAATTTTACAGAAAACCCCATAAATGTATCTCTAAAGTGATAGACCAGTCAAATATACAGTGATATATTCTTGACAGCGAGTGTTTTAAGTTAATAAATAACTCATCTATGATTTGTGATTCATAAACATAAAATAGATTATATAAGATATAAATATGACAGGTAATATATAAATACAGGTAATATCTGTGGTATTTTCAGAGAGTAGGGGGTTTTGAGAAGGTTGTGACCTTATTGTTTTGTCATGATTATAATATCATAATTAATGGGACTGGTAAAAAAGGTGAGGTTCTAACACTTTAAAAGACACATAAATGTTTAGTTTTGTGCTTCACTACTTATAGATTTCATGATGCAATATTGGACCCACCGCTGGGTCAACGGGAGGATTTAAATAATATTGTAAGCCTTTGAATAACTTTCAAAAGCTTGATAATTTCAAACCAGACACTTTAATTTCTCAAAGAAATGCATGCCCCAGCTTGAGGACTTCAGGACACAAACACATCGAGTCAGGACAGTGAGTGACTGTACTGTAACTAACTGCATGATTAGAACTGGAAATAATGAAATCATCCTTTGCTCCGTGGTGTACTGAAAATATTCTGGGCGAGCTCATGTCCTTGGGATCTCAGTTACACTTAATAGATTTCTCCACACATTCACAGCCCTATGATATTGAAGCGTATCATGGTGGAATGCAATAAAGCAGTGTATCAAACAAAATTACAGCCACAAATCTTTCTTTAAGTGAGAATTAATCAAATAACCACGACGAGACCCCTGCAAGAGGTACGTAAAAAATAAAACACGGAACGTCATTTAGAGCCTAAGGTTATAGCAGACATATTTGTGGGACATCAGAAAGCGTATCTCTTGAGGGGATTAGATCCAGTTGGTTAAGAGATAAAAGAGCAAAATAGCTCCATTTATCTTTCGCTGGGTGCGAGGACGAAAGCTACGTTATTTGGGGAAATTAATGGCACATAATCTGTTTATGGTGATTAAAGATTAAATTAATCTTTGCCATAAAGGAGTCTCCTTTGATGGTCTGTGTATATTAGCAAAATCAGCACACAAAATGGATGAGGATGCTTAGAACGTTATTAATAAGAACCAAGAATGCAGAAACCGGCGAGACGCTTTCCTGCCCGTCTGCATCCAGCTAGATCTGTCACTGCAGAACATCACCAAAGCTTCAAAGGAAACAGCTAAGCCTTTTGGCTATTCCCTACAACAAATAACTTGCTTCAGAGGCATTTCTGAGATACGAAGGAGGCACCGCCGCAGGACAACTTTTAGGAGGGTCTGGTGCCATGAATAGTTTAGTGTATGACTGCATGTTTTCGCTGGTGGAAGCTCAGCAAATGCGGAGGAATTGCAGATGAGCAGGTCTGTCAATTTTACAGCCCTTGCTTGGATTTCAGGGACGGCGGTGAGCTGGTGCGTTCTTTATGCAATTGCACAACCCTCGGGGGAGTTTACTCTTCACTTAGGGAAATATAATGAATGGAGAGCTTATTACACAGCAAAACTCGATCAATACAACAGGTCTATCACAATGAGGAATCATTACTTAGGGGTTTCAAAATGAAATGACAGGAGAAAGAAATCTTTGCTGGCTAAGGAAAAGCATGAACTTCCCTGATCTCCTCGGTAAGTCATGAGACCCCAAGCGAGATCAAAGAATGAACGGGATGTCATTTTGTACAAAATCTGGCCAATACAAAGTGGTTTCGAGTTTGGTTTGGTAAGTAGAAAGCTCACCGGCGAACAATTTCAGGAAAAACAAATGTATGTCATGGCTCCACCCACTTTCATGCAAATCTTGTTTTTTGTTCTTGAACCTCTTGTGAATGCACCGTAACAAATCGCATTAAACTACGCACGACTACTCAGAAACCACAAGAACCAGTGAAATTCAAAGTTTTCAAAAAACATTGTATTGCCAATTAAAAGCCAGTGAAAAACGGGTGAGTATCACATGGCCCCGCCCACTTTGATGAATTTTTTTTCTAGCTGCATCGTGATAAAATGCATACAACGACTGCTCATGAAATACAAGTACTAATGAGATAAACACGTTTTTGGTGTTACCATATTGTATTTATTTCCATCACACAAAGGTGTCTGATGTTTACATTTAGGTATCATTCACTAAATTAGCTCAAAAGATAACTAGTTTTCTCTCAAGCATTTCGTTTCATTTTAAAATAACATTTTTACCCCCAGGGGTCTTACAGATTACTTATGATGGATGTTTGTGTTGTTTCACGCCTTTTGTGGTATTTAAAGCTTTTTTCGTTGCCATTACAAACCTAGGAAGAACCGAGATATTATTTAACAGAACTCAGATCTTGTCATATATACCTACAAGGGTGAATAATTATCATTTAAACTTTTCAGGTTGGACTTTTCTTTAAATTAGTCATGTAAATGCTACTCTTAAACCCCACCCAGAGCAGAGTGGACAACATCCGTCAAACTTCACCTTGAGTATGCTGGGACTTTAATTAGAGATCATGCTTAACAGAACTATGGATATTAGGCTGGTACATACATAGTCTCTTGAGTGAGGAGTATTTGTTGAGGTCAGCTTTCACGGCAGACTCGTATGAAGGGGGGAGATGAGACAGGCTCTGGAAGGAACGAGAGAAGGACAGATCGTATGGCTCGGTCTGTGAGGTGAGGATACTGTTCATCCGGGTGCTCTCTGCAGGCGACACAACAGAAACCATCTTATCTGTAACCAGGCAAAGGCAAAATAATGCATTTCAAACATTTCCATTGGAGTAATGGATGTGCAAAAACCAAAGGGGTCATATCATATATTTTACTAGTTTAAGCTGAAGTGTTTTTTTATAAGTATTGCTGCTGTCCTTATGAAACCGTGTATCTGCATATCGTAAATCATTATTTTATAAGTCACTCTTTACGGTATGTTTTTCAGTTTTACTGAGTTTTGCAAAAGTCTAACCAATAAAAATAGGTTTGGATTTACATAATATATGTCTGTGTCCTGTGCATATTGAGTTTTGTTTTTATAAAAAAAATTCATGCACATATTTAAATAATATAAATATAAAAATATACATCTATATAGTTCCTAAATATGTATATGTAGTAGAGTAGGCGGGGCGAGACCGTGGTTCGAGTCCGGTGAGTAATTGTGAATGAGCGCCAGCTGTGCGCACACTGGGCTCGAATCACGGAGGAGATGGGAGCATATAACAGAACGAGCGACCGGACCGTCGAAGAGAGACGTCGGGCCCGAAGTGTTTGTATATGTATTTATGGTTTACTGTGTAGTTGTTCGCCGGCGGTCGTCCGTGAGGGGCCGCCAGCTGTTATGTTTTGGTTTGTTTGTTAGCCGGCGGTCGTCCGTGAGGGGCCGCTGGCTGTTATATTACTTTATTAAATGTTTTGAAATGTCTTCCGGTTCCCGACTCCTTCCTTCACTACTTTGAATCTCTCTACAGTATACATATGAGAATGTTATTTTGTTTATACATACAAAATTTATATGCACCATACACAGATATATGTAAACAAGAACTTTTATTCTGGATGCGATTAGTCGCAATTAATTATTTGACAGCCCTTAAAGTATTAACAAGTGCTTGTCAACTTTGACAACACAGCATTTAATCATTATAAAAGTAAAGTATTTTCCAGTTCCTGAAAACCGGCAAATTTGGACATCGGAGGTTTCGGAAGATCAGTGATGATATGCAGATAATACTTAAAGATATTAAGATATTTATATGCAACTATTAATAAGCCGTTGGTACTTTCATTTTTGAAGGTCTCTTTCGTGACCCTAGATGTGCCAAAATATCACACTTCAGCTTAAACTTCTTCCCTAGATTTATAATGTCTGTAAAACTGAGGCAAAATAAGTATTTTATAACCATTTTCCACCCTGTCTCTGATCCTGTTTAGGCTCCTGGGCTTTTAAGACATGGGACCTTTCACAGACAGTGCAGAGCTGCTTAGACATGATCTGTAACTTTATGTCAGATTTCTAACTGTTATAAAATATCATGCTTTTTGCAATGCATTACTTTGTTACAGGTGTTAAAACTAATGCATTTTGGTTTGAAAATGATCAGGGATCAAACAGCCCAAGCATTTGTAGGTGCTACACGTAACCAGGATCAGCAAAAACCGCCTCATTTTAATCTTTTATAGTTTGGTTTTCTTTGATCCTTAAGCTCATGGGTGGAAGTTTGAGGGGATATACATACTGAGAACATATCCCTTAAATGTTCCGGAAGTCACTTCAAACATCAGATTTGAATGACATTGACAGAATGGGAGGGAACAAAGTGGAATAAATAATTTCTTATATAAGAAGCAATTGTGCATATTTACCAAGCTTTTCCATTTAAGAATTCAAGGTCAATGTGATAAATGATATGACCCCTGTAATAGTATGTAACATTGGTGGACACTGCGTCACCAGGACACTAGCGTGTGGAATTAGGGACAATTTGTACAGGGGTTTAGTGGTTATGAAAAGACATCACAGTGTCACAGGGGCTGGGTCATGGCCTGACCGATCACATTCTTTCAGCTGTCTCATTGATAATGGAGGACCCTGGTTCGGTGACTGATGTGATATGATGTGGACGTGGGAGTAGTGATATGGCTCCCTGTCCCCTCGTCCCTGCGGCTACGTGCCCATCACGCCAGTGTGAGACTGATCGGACCAGGGGGAACAGCGGGCAGGGATCAAGCCCTGGTTAAAAATAGGGCTGTGAGTACCACAGCAATAGAGTAGCAAGGATGAAACAAACACTCCAGGGAGCTGGTGAGTGAGAGGGTGGTTTTGTGGGGTGCTTGCAGTGGGGTAAATACGAAGGACAAGCAATGTTTATACAGCGCTTACTCCATTTTGCACTTGCTCTTTACATGCCATGGAATTTAGTCGTTTTGAGGTGTGAGGTGAAAAACATTAATTGGAACAAAAGGGATAAACAGAAAAGAAAGCAAATCAATTACGATCGTGAATATGACTTACCATGTCTTAGGGATCTGTGAGCTGGTCAATTCAAGGAAAAACAAATCCAATTCAATAACATCATCTTGTTGAAATTTCAATGGAAATGGGGGAGGTGCTTTGTGTTATAGTGAACCATACATTTGACTCAACATTTTGGTTCCAAAGGACAGTATTGAAAACTAAAAACAATCATTGATTATACCGTAAAAATACGGAAAATTTCGGCAGACGGGGGAGGAAAAATTAAATTTTCCTGCAGCTGTGATGCCAGAAATATACAGATAATATAACTGTAAAATCATCCCCGAAAAAAAAATCTTTAATTTACAGTCTTTTTAGGTTTTTTTAGTGTATGGCAGTATAAGGGCACAATGGTTTCTGTAGCTAAGCGCTCCAGTGACTGGATCCCTGCATGTACGCTAAGAGATTCAGACTTGGTGACAAAACCTGGCTGCAGATTGAGCTGACCCTGTAATGCTTCAGACCAGAGAAACATGCATAAGCTACATAAGTCATTATAAATGACAAAATGTAGGAAGAGAATCTCTTTTTATGCTGTGAATTAGCTTCTCTGTGTGAATGCATTAACAGGTTTTGTCATTTAAATACTGATCCAAAAGGAAGATTTAAAGCTTGTTGGGAGAGAGAGCTATACATATTTCGACTCTCATCCTCCCCCATCCCAAGTTGGACAGAAGTGGTTCACCAAAAGCAATGATTTAATCATTGTTAACAAGCCCAGCGGTTGCTGCTGACTAGTGAGAACCTTCCCAGCCCTCCCATTACATCATCAGCATATGGAAGGTTAATAAACCAAATAAGGGCATGAACAATCAGTATCGCCCATCTTTCTTTAAGTCAAACCCAAGGCTCTCATGTTTTCTCAGTGTTGATAGTGCTGAAAATGGACAATGCCATTGATCTGTGTAAATGACGAATCACTATTGTAGGCTTGTGACCAGTGAAAGCTTCAATAATCCTACAACAGGATTGTGTGATATGGTGCTGATAAATGTGAAACTTGGTCCTTACCATTTTTAGGCGTTCGAGTTGGGCTAGTAAGACCAAGATGGTTATGTTGATGGGCTCCTGCAGAAAAAGCAATGACATGTCTGATTTGGTGGCAAAGTAAACATAATCATGGCCGACTATGTGCTTTAAACCAGAGCGTGAATGCCCAAATGGAAGAAATGACCTTTAGCAGAAAGAGTACTCATTAATAGCGAAATAAGCGAAATGTCACAATATACACTACATGGCCAAAAAGTAATCTTAGTATAAAACCACATGCATTCTTCCATTTGCTGCCTTACGAGTTTTACTATTCTGAGAAGGTTTTGAAATGGATGTTTTGGATATTTACTTCCATTCAAGTGCAGTAACATCAGAAAGTACTGATGTCAGGTGATGGTGTTTGGTTCACAGCTGGGGTTCAATGATGTTTGAGAAGTTAAATTCGAAACTAGTAAAATAGTTATTTTATGGACTGGAAGGGATAGTTCACCTCAAAATGAAATTCTTTCATTATTTAATCACCCTCATGTCTTTCTAAACTGGAATGACTTTTTCCTGCAGAACACGATAGTTAGTAACCACAGACATGGGCTCCCATTGACTTCACAGCAAAAAACATTTTAATGTCTTGTTTTACAGATCAAATATCTAACAATTCTTGAAATAAAATACATTTTGTCAAAAAGCAAAACGACATAACATATTTAGTATTTTTTCTGTCATCATTAACTCACATGTGATTGTTCCAAATCTGTATAAATGTATTTGTTCTGATGAACACAGAGAAATATATTGGAAGAATCCTTATAACCCCCGAAATAAGCGAAATGTCACAATATACACTACATGGCCAAAAAGTAATCTTAGTATAAAAGCCCCATTGAGTTTTTTTTTTGAAGAATGTAGGACAGCAAACAGTTCTGGGGCATTTTTGACTACCATTGTTTTTTCCTACTATGGAAGTCAATTGTGGGGCAAAATCTGTCTGTTTTTAAGCATTCGTCCAAATATCTTTCCCAGTGTTCATCAGAACAAAGAAATGTATACAGATTTGGAACAACTCGAAGGTGAGTTAATGATGACAGAATTTTCATTTTTGTGTTAAGCGAGTTTATGCTTAAACGTAACAAGCAACATTTTTTTTCCAGTG